>BSBM01000438.1:7162500-7887500 GCA_027924585.1 Larix kaempferi
AAAAGTGACCCTCATTAGCTCAAGCACATGCCCTATAGCATCATTTTGACACAATTAATTGTGATTGGAGTTAACATAGATCCATCTTAACCTCAAATCTATCAAGTATTAAAAATGATCAAATTCCTCAAGGTTCACTCTGGAAAAATTAACCGTTAATATGGATGTTCATCAAGAAATGTTAGGTGGAAGTCAATCCAGGCTTACCAGGAATGTGGGTTCTAGGACCGTTGAAGAAGATTCGATACATAAACCGCATGAATCCATAGTAGACATTTCAAGCTCTCCTACTCCACAGTAGGAATTTGAGAATGTTTTGAGCTTCTTATGTATTTATGTTAGGTTAGATGTTATGTTTTTGTGTCTTTGTCCTCAAACAATATGTAAAGGTTTATAGTAGTAAGGTTTTTTTTGTAATACTGGTAGTAGTGATGAGCTTACCTCTAAAAGCTAGAATGCTGAAAATTGCATTGTGGATTTTTGAACCGGACTATGAAATTTTGTAACTTTCTAATTGATTTTAGCAACATTTTAATACAAATTTATTTACTTTTATTAAAAAAAAAAAATCCATGTCACTAACCTATAGAAATAATATGTATTTCTAATAAAATTGAAAAAGTAGTCATAATTTTCCATTTGCTATAAACAATATAATATATTATTATAAAAATTTTAAATATAAAATTTAGAATACAATTTATATCTTAAAATTTATTATTATTATAAGATTTAGAATACAATTATTTTAGATTAATTATTACTAATTATAAAATCATCATAGTCAAATCCACTCCATGTTTATAAATATGTATTTCTAATAAAATTGAAAAAGTAGTCATAATTTTCCATTTGCTATAAACAATATAATATATTATTATAAAAATTTTAAATATAAAATTTAGAACACAATTTATATCTTAAAATTTATAAGATTTAGAATACAATTATTTTAGATTAATTATTATTAATTATAAAAATCATCATAGTCAAATCCACTCCATGTTTATAAATATGAAAACTAGCAATACAAATATACTTTATCAATTATCAATATGGAGAATAAACAATATAATATATTATTATAAAAATTCTAAATATAAAATTTAGAATACAATTTATATCTTAAATTTTTTTATTATTATAAGATTTAGAACACAATTTATTTTAGATTAATTATTACTAATTATAAAAATGATGATTCTCAATCCACTCCATGCTTATAAATATGAAAACGAGCAATACAAATATACTTTTGAGAAAAAAAAAATGAAGATGTGTGTATATAAGCACTACACAAATATACTTTTGAGAAAAAAAAAATGAAGATGTGTGTATATAAGCACTACACATGGAACAATTTACTTAACATATTTAGTTATAAGGCCATATTGAAAATCAGTTAATGAATGGAACCCTATCCATTCATCTTGTTAATAATTAACCTAAGTGCTTATCTCAAACCCTAATTTCACGAGTTTACTTTTAAAGATTGTTTCACGTCCTCGTCATGTTACCATTTATTACTCAAACGGTTCAGCACTCGCTTGGCATGCAAGAGGTTCGATACCCCGCATCTCCACTTTTGTTTTCTTTCACCGTCTGAACGGCATAACCCGCGCTTCTGTTTACTGCAATAGCATGTCGGCGTGTTCGATAAAGGCTCAAGAGAAAATACAGTAGGTACTGAGAAGATGGGGATGTAGCTCAAACGGTAGAGCGCTCGCTTTGCATGCGAGAGGTACGGGGTTCGATACCCCGCATCTCCAATTTTCTGGGGTTTAATGGATAACTGCCCCTTTTGTGTGGAGTGGTCAATAGACAATGACATGCAGGGGTTTAATGGATAACTGCCCCTTTTGTGTGGAGTGGTCAATGGACAATGACATGCAGTGCTATGTTGAGAGTAGATTTAAGGTAAATTTGCAATGATCACCTGCTTCCAGGTCGCCGGGATAGCTCAGTTGGGAGAGCGTCAGACTGAAGATCTGAGGGTCGCGTATTCGATCCACGCTCACCGCATTTTTATCATTCATTAACAAAAGTTATATAATCTTAAATGGTATTTCGATTTGTAAGCGCTACTTTGGTCGTCGTACAAAGACAACAACAATGGATTTATATGATGTTAAATGGTGTATGGATTTATAATCCTTCATTTGCACCGTATAAATAGAAAAACAATGATGTTAAATGATGTATGGATTTATAATCCTTCATTTGCACCGTATAAATAGAAAAACAATGGATCCTTTTATTTTGTTTTGTTTCTGCAGTGTATAATGTTCAAGGGGTGTTATTAAAGAGATTATCATCACTATGGTGTGGTGTTATTAAAGAGATTATCATCACTATGGTGCGGAACTGATTTTTTGGTTTGATTTTGAAAAAATTTGGTAGAAATTTTTTCAAATTTTGGTTATAATTGTTAAATTTTGAAATTTTGGGTTGTCCAAGAGTGTTTGATGGTACGGAATCTGTTTCGACCATCAAAAGTGCCATTAAAACACCATCTAATACAGATTTTGTAAATAAAAAATGTTGAATTATGATGAAAAAACCCATCCTAACAAAGTCGTCGAATATTTAGAGAACTTTTTACAACTCTTCTTTTTACATGAACTAGTACTGTATTGTCTGGCATATGGCCCTTGGTTTACCAGTGTTCGTTACCATTGCTGAGAAGCCATACAATTTCCCTCCAACTTGGATTTCATCTCCCAACAGAATGACAGGAAGAGAATACAATAACCCACAAATTGATTTCGTTCCACTACCGTAATGCTTACTATAATGCTCAAGCTGAAAAACGATATTTTTCCACCGCTTCCCACTCTTGAACCGTTTCATTCTCGCTGTCAAAATGCTCAGATGAAATGACTCCTTCCAGCTATGATTTCGTTCTTAGTACCATAATGCTCAAATAACTAAATGATTTCCCCAGCTCTGAAAGTGGCATAATTTATCTTTCCTGTCAAGCATAATTTATCTTTCCTGTCAAGCACTTCCCAGTGTGGCTAAAACTGAATCGTACTCCTCTTCTTCCAGGATTTCAGGGTCTCTTCTTGGAAGAATATGTTACCCTCTCCTCCCACCATTCATACCTCTCTTGCACTGTAACCGTCACCTACCTCGGGACGTTACAAGAAAGACAAATAATTGAGAAAGAAAGGGGACGACAAGAAGCAAGAGCGCACTCGCAAGGACACTCCTTCCATTCAAGATGTACAAAAAGCTAGAAGGGAGTGAACCTTGAACTTTGAACTCCGGTGTTGGTCATGTAAAAAAGCAGGTGAACTTTGCACGGTATTGGTTTTGCTATGTTTTTGGGACGAATGTTGGAATTTCAAATGGCTGAAACCTATCAAAATTAGTCCAAGTGATGGAATTTCAAATGGCCGACATCGGTCAAAAATTTCGATTATAATCATTGAAATTTGGTTCTCAATCATTGATGTGACTCATCAATGCAACATACCCTGAATATCAGTGAGGTTGCTTGCGCTTTCTAGATGAGCCTGCTGGTGCATGTTTCTCTGCTTTTTGTAAGATGTCTCGGCACCAAGCAAATCTTCTTTTAGCGGAGGTTCATTAGGTGACCTCTCAACCAGTTCTATTGGTTCTTTAGGAGCTAGTGAATCTAAAGCATCTTTTGGTTTCTCCCTCTCTAACTCTGAAGGGAGAGAATCATACTTGAGATCCTCCATCTCTGAATCACATTGAATCTCTTTCGATATTTTGAAATCGGCTTCCTCATGGAAGGTAACATCTCCACTAACTTACATGTGTCTCTCACGAGGTACATATATTCGGTATGTTTTGGATGACTCGCTATAACCCAGAAAGGTGCCTATGTTGTTGGGACCAATGTTGGAATTTCAAATCATTGAAACCTGTCAAAATTAGTCCAAGTGTTTGAATTTCAAATGGTTGACATCTGTCAAAATTGTCGATTATAATCAAATTCTAAGTCATTTTGTGATGGTCTCCCTAGAATGTTAGTCCTAATGTTAGTTGTATTTGACGATTAAAGTACCCATGAGAAGCAATTTATCCATCAAATTTCATCATTAGTTAAGACCTTCCTCCAGATTCCCTCTCTTCCCAAAGTATTGTTATACTATAAGATGTTATGCTTGTGATGGGTTTGGGCATAAAGATCAAAATTTCCAAAGATCAGCAGAATAGTTAAACAGGAATAGTGCACATATTGCAAGAAGTAAGAACATGTTTATAGAATATCAACAAAAACCCACACGTACACAAAAATGGGTAAAGAAATGTTCACAGACTTGCGCAGTCGATGACAATAGTGAAAATACTCTTCTGGCAGCATAGAATTGATGCTTATTCTGATTACTCTCAAAATGTGCAAATAAAACCCTTGAATTCAAAAGGCTATGTGAATTCAAGGAAACTAGAACAGTGTATCCAAAAGTCACATAATCATGTTCAAGCAAAGTTCACATATGAAAATATTACAAAAAAGGTGTACATATATTAGTCTCAAGTGACAGATATTGTTTTTAGATTCAATATAATAGTTGCAATAAGAGATCTAGTTCAAATATATCTAACCATGAGGAAGGTACAAGAATTTTTTCTAATGTCAAAGAAAAAGATGACAAAAGGGATGACTAACAATCTAGGCATATAGACAAAGGATTTGCACTGCCAGGATGAAGCCGAAGTACATTTGATTTTATATTCATGTTGCAAAAAAGAGAAACTCATAAGAATGTCGTGCAAACTGATTTATATTATATAAAAGTAATGTCGTTACAACAGGTAGTACATACAAAATGTGCCCTTATATCTTTGGCAGATATGACAGTTACAAAATCAAATTATAACCGAAGCTCGAGGTCTGTCTCCACAACATGGTTGGATAGGTATGGCTCTGTGACATGGTTGGATGGCTACAAAAATAAACAAATCTCAAGGTCCGGTGAAGACTGCTCGGAACTGGAATCCTACAGAGGTTGGTACAAGTTGAGGTCCTATGGGAATTGGTTGGTAAGACCAATATTGTTATGATTCATTTGCAACTATTGTAGAAGAATCATCATTCGCTCTTGTTGCTGCTCCAAATGCCCAAATCAGTTATTCTATTAATTTTTGAGCATTAATTCAACATACTCTAGGATCTTTACTGAGAGAATAACATGTACAACATATCAAGCATATCAATCACAACAAGCAATCACAAGAGACAATAGACACACAGAGTTTCCTTGGGGAAATCCATAAAGGTGAAAAACCCCAATAACTTCCTCAGAGATAGATAGAGAAATGATACAAAACCCAAGCATAAAAGATAGTCTCCTAGCAGCAGCTTCTCCTCCTCCACTAGTGCACCACTCTCCAATGAGTGTATGAGTGTGAAATTGAAATGATCAAATAGAGTGCCTACCGCACTCTATTTATACTTGACTTGACTTGCCTAATAACCTTTTCTAGGTCGGCCTCAACTTAACCACTTAACATAATGCTGACAGGGCCGACCCCCAATAGGGTGGCTTAATAACCCTTTAACCCACATGACTTATACAAGGCCGACCCCATCAAGGTGGTCTAATAACCCATCAAGTATAAGTTACTACACTTACAATATAAATAACGACATTTCCATATAGAGGAACAATACCGTCTCTATAGGAGTACAATATACATATGTGAAATACATTCCGAAGTTACAATTACATCAACACTCCCTCTTAACTAGGAAGGTATTTCTCGACATAGATCTGCTAGCACAAGTCTTCTTCTCTGGATCATCGTCATTGGATCATTGTCGTCGAATCATCGTCATCATCACTGTTGCTGCTATCTCAATCAATCTCCAATCTACTCATCATAGGAAGTTCTACAGAGCCAGTCCTTTTTCACACTGGATGTAGGCCCGCCACCTGCAGGTCTTCATCATCTACAGAGCCATCCTTTTTTCATGCTGGATGTATCAACATCTACAGAGACAACCCTTTTTCATGCTGGATGTATCAACATCTACATAGCCAGTCCTTTTTCATGCTGGATGTATCAACATCTACAGAGCCAGTCCTTTTTCATACTGGATGTATCAACATCTACAGAGCCAGCCCTTTTTCATACTGGATGTATCAACATCTACAGAGCCAGTCCTTTTTCATACTGGATGTATCATATCTACAGAGCCAGTCCTTTTTCATACTAGATGTATCACATCTACAGAGCCAACCCTTTTTCATGCTGGATGTGACCTAGAACAAATCTAGGATTTATCACCACAGAGCCAGTCCTTTTTCATACTGGATGTGACTTAGAACAAATCTAGGATTTATCACCACAGGGCCAGTCCTTTTTCATACTAGATGTGACCTAGAACAAATCTAGGATTTATCACCACAGGGCTAGTCCTTTTTCATACTGGATGTGACCCAAAACAAATCTAGGATTTATCAGCATAGAGCCAATCCTTTTTCATATTGGATGTGACCTAGAACAAATCTAGGATTTATCATCACATAGCCTCGCAAGAGCACCCCAGGACTTATTACAGGCACACAACCCAACATATCGGATCTCCCAGGTCAGTATTACATGTGGTCATGGCACAACCTCGAAAGAGCATCCCAGGACTTATGACGGGCACACAGCCCAACCTATTGGATCTCCCAGGTCAACATTACATGCCATAGGACACAACCTGTCCATGGTCACAGAGTATCAACCTGATACTCACCATACATCATCCTGATGTACATCATCACATGATCATCCTGATCAACAATGTATCCACCTGATACATATACACATACATGATCCACATGATCATATCAAGCATCCAACATGATGCATATACATAGCAGTAACTGTAGCATCGTCCTGATGCTCATCACACAACACTTACATCCATAGCCATGGGAAGGATCCTCCTCTCACCATGCTTGGAATGGCTCCTGCAGATGTATCCATCACTTCTTCTTCGAAGTGTCATCAATTTAAAGAACACCAAGCCTCTCTCTGAAGTACTCAAATTTCACTCTGGCTAGTGGTTTCGTCAACACATATGCAACCTGCTCATCCGTCGCAACATACAGGAGCTTCACTGCTCCTCTTTGCACCATATCCTTGATATCGTGATATTTGATTTCAATGTGCTTCGACCTGTCGTGGAACACCAGATTCTCAGACAGCTTCACACAACTCTGGTTGTCACAAAAGATACCAGTAGCATCCAATGGGAGATCAAATAACTTAGACAGTAGCTTCCTAAGCCATACTGCCTCACAACTAGCCAAACAAGATGCAACATACTCTGCTTCGGCTGTACTCAGTGCTACACAGGACTACTTCCTGCTAAACCAAGAGATCACACCTGATCCCATACTGAAGTAACACCCAGAAGTGCTCTTCCTATCTGCAGCACTGCCTGCTCAGTCCGAATCAACATAACCCTACAGGTTAAAATTTTGATTTGCATCATACTTAAGCCCATAAATCAATTGTACCCTTCAAGTACCTCAGAATATGCTTTACAGCAACTAGGTGAACACCGTGACATCAACCGGATCAGATGAAGCATCACACAAAAGATTTAGGTTCGATGCCATAGGTGTGGCTATGGCCTTGCAGTCCATCATCCCGAACCGCTTCAGGATCTCTACTGCATACTTCCCACGGGGGGTTCACTCAGTGAACTTGTTACATAGCACGATCATTCGTAGGATATTAAAGAATATCCCCAATTTCACTAAATATTGGAAAATGCCTCCTAAAATTGTATTGTTGAACCCCCCTCCCAATATACCTTTCCAATTAAGAAAACCCCTATTTTCACCAAATATTATAGATATCCATTTTTATCAACCCATTTTTAATACCCTCTTTATATCATATTATCAAGTTGTAACAAACAAGATGTTAAATTAAATAGTAGTATAATGTTGGTCATGATCCCACCAAGATTGTAGGGACCACTGATCAATTTATAGCGTTGGATAGTGGAAGACCAAATGAAGTAATAATGGGGTAGGAAAAATGAGTAAAAGGCAATCCAATATAGAGATCAATGTAACAAAGAAAGTAAAAGAATGATATTCCAATAGTTAGTGCAATGCTTAGAAAAGATGAGAATTGTAGATGTTTCACACTACAACCTATCAATCTACCTATTTTATATCATGTAAATACAAATATAGCCATAGAAAGATCATGTTTTCTATAAGCTTAATAAGTTAAACTCCATAAAAATGAAAAATTGAAACCCTTTTGTGGATGGAATTCCCTACCTTCCTATCAAAACAAACATCATTGATGCTTGAATCCAAATGAGCATAGAAAAAATCCTCTTACTTTCCAATAACACCATATGATCATGTGCATAGCTTGTATTTTGGTCATTCACAAGATTCAATGAATTGCCTCCACTTCCTATACATTTATTCTTTCAATCAAGCGAATTAACAACATTTAGTTACCTTTTCTTGGGTTATATCTAACTTTTTTATCTTTAGAGGAGAGGGAAAAATATCCATTGTTAAGTTTCAAGCATGCAATAGATAAAAATATACACATATGGTGAAACTTATATGATACCATTTCATGGTAATGATAAGACATAGGGTATGTAAACACGGATTTAGATTTTCACCTATGTTCATGTCAACTCCAATAAAATATGAAGATGGATTCCTTACATATAAGAATTGAAATAATTATGAATGTGCCAAATATAACTCAATCTAACAATTATTCCTAACTAGCAATGTAAAAATGTTAAAGAAGAGTACAAAAAGTTGAAAGAAACAATTAGTCAAGAAATATTGATCTAACTTTTCATGGTTCCAGTGAGCCAAGAAATATTGATCTCACTTTTCTTGCTTGTTGTGGAACAAGGTTTGATTGAATCTCAATACCCACCTAAACCCCAACCTAAAAAATGAAGAGTTAAATCTTTTACTAGAATGCCTACACAAAATACAATACAATTCTTCAACTCCAGAACTCTCTATTAGCTACATCCTTTAACTTTGGAGTTGACGAGGAACCAAATGCATATTCAAACATGCTGAACAAATTCATAGGCTACAATGTGACTTCTATCTAGAAAATAAACACACTTTGGAAATTGGCGTCGTATAGAACAACAAAAGGTATAATGTTACAAGACTGGGTTAGTTTTAACACTAGCAAACTCAACCTCAATTATGGAGAAAGTGTGAAATCTTGCATAAATATTGATAACAAGTGGAAACACTAACCTTTTGGACATCACATCAATAACATTCTGCATAAAATAACAAAATACAATCACCCTGGTTATCTCAATGCCACAAAATTATAATTTTGTAGTGCATGTTATTACAAGAATCATACCTCGTATCTAAATAACTTCGCTAAGCAACAAAAAGAGTAACCCCACAAAAAATAAAAAAAACAAAGCGGAGTTAACAGTATTAGTTGCAATATTATCAGAATTTTAAAAATTCAAATGCAATCACAAAAGTTGCTCCGAGATCTTTAAAAAAAGATTCAAGTCTCCGCTAGAAAAAAGAAAGGATGAATTTTTTTTATCTCAATCCATAAAGTTTAAACGAATTATAAACATTCACATATATTTTTATAAAGAAAAAGGGAAGATACGATAAGTCAAAATTAGTTGCAAGTCAAGAGTACTATATTAGCTTATAGCTATGATGTTATATATGACGAAAATTGTATTCAAAAGAGTCACCTTCTCCATTTCCATTGTTAAAATTTTAAAGGGGGCATTGCTCTAAATTTTGAAAACATGTAAAGATAAAGTATTTGGAAGACTATGCAATGTGATTGCTTTTGTAATATTCCCTAGGCTAGAATAATAATTTTCATTATTGTATTTTATTTTGTTTAATTGCTTATGTAATCACAAGACATAAACACCAAATTATTTTGGTGTAGAATATTTTTGAGAAAATGACTTATGTAATTGTAGGTTTGAATTAATATAAGTTTTGGGGAAACATTGGATAGATCACTGAGAGTATCATTAAATATCAAATATGAGGAAAGAAAAGGAAATTTAATTTATTCTCTTTCTACCACACGGTTAGCTCAACAACATTAATCAATTTCTTTTAATTAGATCAAGAAATCCCCACAAGAAATCTAACTTCCTCCCATTAAGGGGAAAATGAGGGAAAAGGTTAAAAAAAGGGAGGGACTCCTTCACTGGGGGGTTACAAGCCAAGAGGCCCTTGATTAAGTGTGAGGCCCATGAATGTGTGCAGATTACTACATTGAGAAAACACTTTGAGAGTGTTTATGTAACCGTAGGAGGATCCTTCACAATCCTCTGCGGTATGAATAGCTTGGGGGTGGCCATTTTTGTGAGACGAGCCTATGGTTGGGAGGAAGATGATTATGGTCCATTGTTTTCACAAGAAGTTTCAAGAATGCTAAATATATGGATTTTTTTCTATTCTTTTATTTTATTATTGTTATTAAAAATGGAGTACTTGTGAAATTATAGAAAGAATAGGAGTCTGTATTCTAATTCAACAATGTGTATTTTAATGGGAGATTTATATGAATTCACAAAATATATATGTGTGTTGGGCATGTTCTTCAAGGGATAATTGGACTCTTTTGCTGAGAGAACGTTGAATTTGAGCTGGGAGTGTTTTCTTGTGGAATCATGAGCATCTTCCAATGGAGGCATGTTGCTCAAGGTTATATCAATCCCCTTACCATCCTCTTGGTTGGGTATGTTCTTCAAATAAGAATTGGACTTATTTGCTGAGAGCACGTTGCATTTGAGTTGGGAGTGTATTTTTGTGGAATTCGATCCCAACTTTCAACACTAGATGGGGAAAGTCTTGATGCAAAGAGAGTTCAAAAATTAATATTGTTGTTGCTGGAATATGGCCTTGGAAACTGACTCAAAATGTGTCAGTGATCTTGTGTCTAGTATGTTGAGAGCCGGTGTCCAACATTATATCTTTCTTTAAAGGGGGCTAGAGAGAGAGAAACATCTTCCTCCAAATGGCATGGTTCATACAATTTTAATTGATTGATTTTGATCATAGTGTGAATCCTGCAATAAGGTGGAAGATTCATCTTGTAATTTTTGTCCCCATCTATTGAAGAATAGTGTAAGGACTAGCTTGAAATCCCTATCCCCTATCTTTGAAGAATAGTGTAAGGACCATATTCAACTAACTAAAGCTTGTGGTGTTTCTGGATGGATGGTATCTTATCTAGCCTCAACTGAAAGTGGAGTTGTGCTTGGGATATGGTATTTCCATTGAAGCAATGGGCCAATGGAATGGGTTGAGGGATGTTATTTGGGTTTTTTAGGGAAGAGGTCGTTTGAGAAGTGGAAGGGTAGTTTGATGATGGATGATGGTCGACATGAACATTGGAAGTGCTATCTGAAGTTTGAATGGAGGGAATTATAATTGCATGTTTGTGTTCTGGAAAAGCATGGGTTGTAACAACAAGCTGGGATGCTTCGACAATTGGGGTGGAAAGATGAGATTATCTCATATGGATGGTTACGGCATTTTTTTTGTTTGGTAAAGATGGCACCTATGTGCATTTATGCGGTCTTTGTTATCCAAGTGATAGGAACGTGCACATTCGTTTTTGGTAGGGGGAGACATATCCAACAGTAGGCGAGGAGGAGAAAAGGCACTTGATTGTGACCAAATTAATAAGAGGGATGTTATATGGAATACATGTAAAAAACAAAGGGAGATCAAGGAAGGGCAAGCTTGAAAATAAGATGAACATAAATATTGAGGAAGAACACCACATTATTATGGTATATGTATCTTTTTGTAAGGTACATAAAAGAAGAGAATAATTCAAAGCATGGTAAGTGTTTGAAATAAAAATGCTAACAATAAATGTGTGTATTTGCAAAGAATGTATAAATGACTAATCAATAAATGCATTAAAGTGATTGCATGCAAAGAAAAAGAGATATACATAAATGTTTAACATAGAATATATTGTAAGTAGCTATATAAATGAGTTAAAACAATGACATACAATCTAATTTGAAAGATGGTTTATCTATATTGCACATGAACTTAAAAAATGATAAAAGGAAGCTTTTATACCTTTATATAAAGACATATTTTTTAAATAATATTAAACTTAATAAATAATGCAATTTTCTCTTCAACACTACTAAGTCTCAATTAATTCAAAATCTAAATGTAACTCCATTTTACCAAATGACTAAGAACCATATTTCATTTAATTGACGTTTATGAATTTTAAAGTCTTACAAGCTCTATGAATATTTTATAAATAAATAAAATGTTCAAATATGATGAAAGGATCAATCTTTCTACCCTATTTTGTTGACGAATATGTTAGGTTGATAAAGTTGAGATAAGGTCATACGATATACGTAGAGAGGGATCTCTATAAAGTTACTCTATAAAAGATAGATATAAAAATTAGTCAAAATTGTTAGATTTCATCAAAATCATAAGATAATGAATTCTACCGTTATCATACCAAATCACGGGTTTGACATATAAAACGATCCATAATAAAGTTTAATAAAATTACATAAATTATATGAATCTAATGTATATTATACACATACATTTCATAATAATATTTATACAATTCTCTCTTTCTCTCTCTATATATATCT
This sequence comes from Larix kaempferi, assembly GCA_027924585.1. NCBI lineage: Eukaryota > Viridiplantae > Streptophyta > Pinopsida > Pinales > Pinaceae > Larix > Larix kaempferi. The sequence goes on from BSBM01000438.1 coordinate 7,175,135, forward strand.
CTCTCTCTATATATATATTACTTACGTCTATCAAAATATTCCCATATAAAGAAATGAAAGAAATGAAATATCTTATTAAAATCTTCTGCTACATAGAGATGAAGAAACTTATGAAAATATTTCTATGAGAAATTTACTTCTTACGAGAAAACAAGGTGAAAGGATAACCTAAAAGGGTTGTATTTCACATCCCAACAAACTTAGTTTAAAGATGCTTTAAAGCATTAAAGCACATAAGAAATGAAAGATAACTTTGACATATGAATAAATCGTCCCCCAACAAACTTAGTTTAAAGATGCTTTAAAGCATTAAAGTACATAAGGAATGAAAGATAAGTTTAACATATGAATAAATCTTCCAATTACTAAATGGAATAAATGATACTTTGTTTATCTCATTTCACAAGTCGACAAAACCGTATACATACCACAGTTGAGAGTTAAATTACACGCATAGGTCTGCAAGTTATGCATCCAAATTCTCAATGTAAGTCTATCTAAGTGTCAAAGCCAGCTTGCCATGCGACCCAACGATGTAAAATTTGTGCACTAAGCGTTTGTATTGAAAAGCAAAAGAAACTGAAAAGGAGGCAGAGGCCATTTACAGGAGTTGGTTCAAGAGCAACATGCCACACGACCCCGCTATGTAAAATTTGTGCACTACACATTTGTATTGAAAAACAAAAGAAATAAAAAAGGAGATAGATCAGGCCATTTACAAGAGTTGGTTGAAGAGCAGTTATGAGGTATTCTTGGAACTCCGAAAAAAATTGCCTTGTCCTCACTACCAAACGCTACTAGTTGAAAATATTCCTCTGGGATTCATATTGCATAAATTTTAAGTTGATCTGGAATCAAATTTGTAATATTTTGTTCGCTTCTTTTGGTATTCCCTTCTATGAGGTCTGTGCTGCCAAAGGACGAGGCCTCGTGTTCGAGTCGCAAGACCATCAATTATTTCGTCATGATATTTGAGGTGTGGCGTGATCCAATCATAGAGCCATGGCCACCAAGATTTCATCTCTCCTTTTGAGATCCATAATGGCGCCAATGAAATTGAAGAATGATTATAATCGTTTAGGTGTAATGTACATGCCTCGGCCTCAGGATGGAGCCCTGAAAGCGATGACCCTCATACTGGGAGAGGGAATTAGACTCCTGCTAACGGGCATCAAAGTGGAGGTCATGAAGGACATACACGACCTTGTTTACATTGAGACTTGTGACATGCATTCCTCCATGGAAAAAGTCCCCACCGAGGTCATCGAATCCATCAAGCGGAACATGAAGGTCTTTTTGAAGGTCGAGCTCCCTACTACTGTCGGGGAAAGGTGTCGGCTCTCTCGATATATAGTTGTGGAAGGATTTGTATCTATTCGCTTCCCTTTTCCACTGTTCAAATCCCCATGGCCTCCCCAACAGGAATGAAAATGTCAACATTATCGTCATCACGAAGAACACGAGGGGGAGTACAGTGGTTTGGAGCTTGAGGTTGTTCCAGGCATCGTCAAAAGCCTAAATCTATGTTCTTCCTCTCCCATTATAACATTATAATTATAGTGATTTCATTCAATTTTCACGATAGCATAAACAAGGGAAAGTTGGAAAAATGATATATTTGAGGTTTCTTGGTCCTCTAGTTCATTCAAAATCAATTGATGATGTGATCCTAGGTGTATCAAAGTATTTCAATTACAAAGATATTTGTTATTTCACGTATTTCAACTTCATAAGGTACACAAACCAATCCCGACATCCTTAAATTATGAAGGATATTTATCATCTCAGTACCGATCTATGCATGGATGATGTTTCTTTTGTATTGAAAGATCCCTTTGGTGTCTCAAAGCGAGGTATTGATAAAGCAGTAAAATAAAATAAAATAAAATCTGGGTATGAAACGAATATAAATCTGCATGACAAGAGTCAAAGTAGCCAATTTTCTATTTGTTCATTAAAGCTGGAACTGGGAATTCATTCAAACGTTTGAATAGGGAGAATTGAAACATTTCATTTCATCATAAGTTGGAAAATTCATAGAAACATACCTAAAGGAGGAAGGATGTGAAACATACCTGAAGGTTGAAGGATGTTAATCGTAGATTGAATTGCAATAAATATTCACTCTATCCACTGCCATTTTTATCCGCTGCAAATTGTTGTGGCAGGAACATAAATTCGTTTTCGAAGACTGTAACTGTGAACTGAACTAAAAACATAACAGAGGAAAAGCTAGAGCGTCATAGAGTTGAGAATGCACTGCCTCAATTTTCATATTTGCATGGAAGGGAGCAGATGCAGAACAATCTCGTAGATATTATTTGAACTGAGTAATCAAGGAGGAAAATCTAAAGCTTCGTAGAGCTGAGAATGCACCGCCTCAATTGTCAGATGTGCATTGAATGGAGTAGGTAAAGAACGATCTCATAGATCTTCATTGAACTAAGTAATCAATTGCATTGAAGGAACACACCGGTGTTAGCATTAAAGAGGTGCACATCAATTCAATTGACAGATAAAATTATCCCTATCGTCAGTGTAAATATCGTATGATAACGTAAGAAAAGGGAAATTGGGGGAGTCCACTTCATTTGGAAAAAAGCCTTACAATGTAATTATGAACATGAATGCAAAATTAGATCGCATCCCAAGTCCTGAATTTCATTTAATTTGGGGTACGGGATTTCATGGTTGTTGATTATCAAGGTATGATTATATCATCCGTAAATTGGTAGAAGTGGACATGTGTTGGATGACTAGCTAAAATTGAAAAAGGTAAAAACTATGGATGATCGGCTAAAATTGAACGAGGCAAAAGTTTCCATGTGGAATGCATCTAGGACAGTTAGATCATCCCAGTGAAGCTCGACCCCATCTAGTTTGAGCTATTTATCATTATTTAGTGAAAAGAACGCCACATGTAATCCGGTTCCCATGACTCTGAATACTTTCGACTCGGATAAAATTTATAATTTTATGTGTATATTCCTCCTAGAACACGCTCTTCATACGATGCTGGTATGAACATAACATGGTTAAGCAAGGACCTGCAAATGGATTTCATATCTCGTTCATTAAACAAAAGTAATTTAAGAATCCCAAGAAGTAAGAATCGAGGTTTTAAAGTAATAGGACCCACTCCAAGAGTCAAATCACGATAGATATTAGATTTTATTTTTCATTATTTATTGTCTCACACCTTTCATAAAGAAAAGGGCAACACAAACTATACAAACACACTTTTTTATCTCAAAACTAATCAAACATTAATATTTTCCTTCTATAAAATTTCCAAGATTTTTTAATATAATTTTATATTTTAATTCTAAAAAAATTATTATTATTTTATATTAGTCATTACTTTTATAAAATTTCTATTAATTTTACATAAGTAATTATTTTAAAAAATAATTAATTTTATATTATATTTTAATTTTAAAAATAAAATATATGATTTTGCTTTTAAATTTCTTCACTGTTTAAAAAAATAAATATTCATGTGTCTCTCTTATGACCAAGGTGTATGACAAGTTTGAAACATAAAAGAAAATTAATGAAGTTTGAATTAATTGCCTTCAAAGAATGAAATCAAACTTTGAACACTAAAATAATTAATGTTGCATAAGGTTATAATTTTTATATTTTTTCATTTTGTGTGTTAAGAAAAAATTATGAACTAATCTTCTCACTTTCTCCTCATTAGTTGAAGAACAACACATGAGAAAAACATATGTATAGGTTCAAAATAGTTCAATTTAAAATTAATGAGTAAAAGCAATATTTATTTCTACGAACAAAATCTTCCTTTACTCACAACTAAGTCACAACTAAGTAAATATAAGGTGGAGGTACATCATAAAATCTTCTCTCTTTGATTTTATCATAGCCATAAGGATCTTGTGCCTAATATCATGCATGTTAGAAAAAGTGTATCCTTCACAATAACATCCTCCATATAGGTCACTTTAACACCTTTATTTGTATGCACCATCTTAAGATCGTAGTTTATGGGGTTGTCACAAGGAGAGCATGTATATGTGTGCTTGCATTCAGTGTATTGAATTTATCATATTAATCACATTAAAAAGCCTTATATTGATTGAGCAAAGCAAGTATGCTTTTGCATATTAGAATTTTGTGGATTAAATGTAAAAATTATGTATGATGCTCACAAGATCCTTAGTTGTAGAAGAGGATGTTATAAAACAAAAGTTAGTGATGTTTATGATTAATTGTATGTCTACAAGAATGCTTGGCATTGGAGTCCACTTTTGGAAATAAAGTAACATAACGAATGCATGGGTAGCCTATGCGTGTGAACACATGAAAATTGTACCACACCAATTCTTGAATATCTATTAGTGATGGCTTAAAATTCTTTTGTGAATTTCACAATGACATATTTGCTATAGCACAAGGACAATGCCACATCATGGATCTTGAATTGTAAGACATTCCATGCTATAATTATTATTATGTAACGCCAATATGTCTAGATGGACTTGAGTCCATAACCATGGACTAATGTTTTTACTTTGGATTATTATTATCCGTGCAATGTAGTCCCTCGACTACTAAAGTGATAAATTTTACAATGTTTTCCTTTTCATTACATGACATTTAAGACATTAAATTAATACTTATTATATCATGCTAACTATTATATTTACACGAATAAATAAACACAAGAAGATAATAAACATGTTTTTTATTAGTTTATGATCTTAAAAAAATCAGATTTTATAAATGTAGGATTTCTATAGTTTTGTGGATTTCTACATAGGATTTGTTTGGCTTTAGAGGATTTCTCTATCCTAGACCTACATAGTATAAGGTTATGACCCTCTCTGTCCATTTCTGTGAGGGTGATTCATTGATCAAGTTGCTTCAAGGGGTTATGTAGGCTCATAGTTAATCCTGATGATTATTGTGTCCTTTTTACCAATTGGTGATGTGTCCTTCCTTGTTACCATGGGTACTACATGCAATTTTTCCAATCACAACTTCTCTTTTGGGATTACCTTCCATACTCATACAACCATCAACATCTATGATAATCAACTAATAGCCTCAGATATGATCGTGTTGCAGTTTGTGTTAAGATTGTTGGCATATCATATTCAATTGATCATCAAAAATTTCAGATCTGTTGCTTTCTATTTTTTGGTGTAGGTCATTGCCTTCAAACTCATATTCATGATCCATACAAGGAACAATTTCTCTTACACGTGTCCTTAGAGCACTCGACCTCCCTATTCCATAGCTACACGACCATATGAATGTAGCTCTCGTAATTGTATAGAATCTATGACAATATCTTGAACAATGAGAAAAACCTACCAACCTATCGAATGGACAACAATCCGTGAGTTAAGAGGCCGAGAATAAAATTCAATCATTATTGCATTGTGGTGATTTGCTCTGATTCGGATACTTTCCCATACCTGTACATGATTGTTTCAAATTCGATGTTTTGGCCTTTGCAAATCATTTCTTTCATTCTAGATAGTGGCTCTATTAGATATTATCTCTTTTTGTAAGATCCAATTGTTTCTGAATCGACACTCAAAGAAGGAATTGCAACAATTCCTAAAGGACAGTGAAAAGAATCCATCCTTTTCTTTCATTTCCAGCCTAGTCCCCTTCATCTCCCCACAATCACGTATTTAGTTAAGGGTCAAAATATCAAGTCATTCAAGCATTTCAAATTGTATGAAGAAAAAATGACATGGATTTTAACAAGGACATCCAATCATTGAGAATAAAGTGTTCATAAAATTTTGGATCTCGTGTTTATTATGTTGACGGTGTTATATGGTCTAAATGGATCCTATAGAATGATTATAGGAAATGGTCAAAACTTCTGCATCTATGCTCTCATTCACCCCTTGGTCAAAACTTCTAAGGAAAATCCTTATCACCTTCATAATTCTTCTATGTTTGGGGATTTTGGATCTTTGAAAATATCTTGAAAATGAACCTTGCTAGATTTTACAACCTCTTCAAAATATTTTTCCTTTCACCCATCAGAAAGACCAATTGACCAAATTTTATATACATATTTCTTAAAATTGCCATAATTGTGAAATAACTTAGTGTTAATATGCCCCTGTTCAAACCATATGGATGTACTTTTGACCCTCCACTCTATCTGCTTTTTATCTAAAAGTTCATTTTTTATCCTCTATTGTCTTTAAATCTAGCAACTCTTCATCATTGGAAGACCCTCTGACATTATTTTCAAAAAGAATGGTTATGTTTCTTCTATATTTTCTATGTCTACTTGATTTTCTTCCATTTTCATCTTTGCGCTCCCTACAACTAACTTCTTAACTTGTTTGAGATTGGAAGCAAATTGAAGCATAACTGAATCTCATCAACAAGGATCATAAAATTTCCATTTTTGTAATAAGAAGTCTAAAATATTTCTTAGCCAACCAATCATTATTAGATTTAAATGGAAATGAAGTTTGTCTATCCTCCTTTTCTAGTTGTATAAGAATAAGTAGATGATCATATAAGCCATTGTTTCCTACCCAATAGTTTTATCTTTCAACCTCCACCAATTTTTTGCCATTAAGAATATATACATCATCTTAGAGATGTGTGTTCTTCCATGTTAGCACACAAACTAGCATCTTAATATTGAATTCCTAAAATCAATGATAGCTTATGGACAACTAAGAGGGAGGCCATTGTCACCACACCGAACCTTTTTTGTCTCTTTAGGCTATCTCTTCTCTAGCTGAAAGGTGGAGTACCTAGGGTAGGATTACTAGAGTTTAACAATGGATTACATGGTGAAAATGAATAGTAACTTTAGAAAAACAAAGTGTTTTGTTTATGTAAAATATAAGAGTCATGAAGGAATTGGAGGCTAGTGTTTTATACAATGGGAAAATGGGATCAAACAAGGATTGCATGAGGTCGCAATGCAAAAAATTAGATGCTCTCTAATGGATGAGATGATTGTATAGATCACACAAAAGGAATTTTCTAGAGAAAATAAAAAGGACTCAAGGAGGAAAGCTACATTTAAAGGCATAAAAAAATACATCATTTCTAAACATTAAATATGCACCCAAACCACACTTCCAATCGATAACAATCACATAAAAGATAGAAATACTAATCCTTCATTACCTCAATTCCATTAACAATTTGAAGATCCATTAACCAACCAAGCACATGAGAAACATGAAAACCCTTCAATAGAGCACTAGCATCAACCATCCTACATCCCGATTGAGTATCCCTTGTCCATCAAACGCAATACCTCATGCCCTTGTCCTTTAATTTTCCCTCTGCCTCCCCTCCACCGCTTCTACATGAAATGTAATAAAATATACCCTAAATATTTGTACTTCCATATAACATAATTAATACCCCTCGGCCCCTTAATATAGGGCAATATATTTTCTCATTTCCATATCATAGTTTATTCCCCAATATGAATGGACGTGATAGGATATTTCCTACCAACTGACCCCCCTGTGATACTTCCCTTGTCCAAGGAAGATCCCATCTGCTTTCTGCCACACCTCCATGCTTATAAAATAGTGCATCATCCCCAAGTCCTTCATCTTGAACTCGGCAGCAAGCTTCCTTTTTGTATCGGCAATCAACCTATCCTCACCTATAACAAACAGGTCATCCACATACACAAGTAGCATCACTGGATTGCCTTCCTCAACCTTGTAGTAAAGGTTGGAATCTGCTTTACTCTTGGTAAAGCCCAAACTGGATAGAAAGTTGTCTATCCTACCATACCAAGTCCTAGGAGCTTGCTTCAAGCCATACAAGGCTTTCTTCAACCTGCACACATATGACTCTCTGCCATGTGTCTCAAAACCAAGTGGATGCTCCACATACACTTCCTCCTCGACTACACCATTCAAGAAAGTTGTCTTGACATCCATCTGGTGTATCTTCTATTTCATCACTTGCTTTATATTTCTCTATGCTGCCATCTGCAACATGCTTGATCTTATAAATCCACTTGGAAGTCACAACAGACTTCCCTTCTGGTCTTGGGACCACATCCCAAACATCATTCTTCATGATCGATGGATCATGGCATCATTACTTCATCCCAGATCCTGAGAACTTCAGATTCTTCAATAGATAGATTTGTTGTTGAACAAATGTTGTAGTCCTTCTTTTGTAGGTACTCGTATACGATCTTTCCTACAAAAAACAAGTTAAATTGCATGATTAGAAACATCTCATAGTTTTTAGAACAAATTCTTACACATAAATAAATATGTCATACAATCATGCAATTATTTTAGCCAATGCCTCAATACAACATTTATCCATATCCCGTAACTTTCTAGATGCCTTCCAATCTCTACCAAAACATTGTTAAGAGTGTGCACAACTCCCAACATGTCAGCAAAGAGGTTTCATTCTAGATAAGTAGCAATGGATGTTGTACATTGCCATAGGCCACTTACCCATTACATGCATATTTGTGGTATACTGTTCATTAATGCAATTATTCTAATATGCTTGATACACAACCTAAGTCTAGGAACATAAGTATATACATCATTGAACAGTATTATTTAAACAATCAAATATACAAGAAATGACAATTCAAATACTTATCTTTGTTTGTTTGTTGGGTGGACTCCCTCTCAATCTTTGCTCCCTTGCAGGAACTACTGGAGTGTGCTCCTTCTTGATCTTTTCTTCCTGGATTACCTGTCCTTGAACTTATATCCATCCTCGAGCACTATGCACGCTTACTAGTATCATCATTGTGTTATCCTCGAGATCTCATACATAATCATACATTCATTAGTATAATATTAATACTATCAAAACACAATAATCTTAAACATGTATAGTCATGATCATTTCAAACAAAGATAATAAGCATTAGCATTCAAAGTTTCAGGGAAGACTTCTCTTACTCATATATATTCATATTTGACCATAGAACTCTTTTGGTTAGTCATATCATCAATCAAGGTAAGAGACATAATATGCATAAACCCTATATTACTCAAACTTGTAACTTCATGAGTAATCATTATCAATCATACAAAAGTATGAGATCCTTACATAGGGTAAGATCTAACTTGATATAGGAAAAACATACCTGGTCATCATATTTGCTAGTTATGTCTAGCAATGTTTTTCTTGTTCTCTTCAATGACCTGCATAACTCATAAGTTAACCATTGTAGAACCAAATTATACATACCTCTATTGGATCCATGACTATGGATGAGTCTTTGTCTTCATGTCACTATGATCTTGATCTAGGACTTGATTTGTACCTTCATGTTAGCAGATAACATTCTCCTCATACAACACCACAGTGCATTAGTACAATCATAATACAATCATAAGTGTCATAACCCTAATCAATGAATGTCTTTTATCATGCATTCATACTTTTACTAGGGTGATAAGACAAGTCTAAAATTAAACAAGATTGTTACTAAACTCAATAACATGAAGACAATCATATTATAAACTTAATCATGAACAGATTTAAAAACATACCTGTAATTCATACTTGTCAGATTGCTTGTAGTAGTTGTTGTTGTTGTTCCTTTTGTTCATAGGACAATCTGAGGAAAAGTGTCATATTCTTGATATGTGCTATGAGAGCTTGATCTTCATTCCCCATCTTTTCTTCTCGAGCTACAATTCGAGCTTCTTCCTTAGAGCATTCTTCTGACAGCCTACTAAATGATATAAGTTTCTTCCTAGCACAAATTATTTGGATGAAGGAATCCCATGATCTAGGAAGGACATTAAGAGTGGTCATTACCACTTCTCCATTCTCTATATCTTCTCCCACATCTTCAAGTTGTTCTTTTATCTAGGAGACCCTTGAGAAAAAAGACTGCATGGTCTCCACATTCTGGATCTTGATATTTTTCAATTGATTCCTCAAGGTCATCTTCCGATTTATATTCTTCCCTTCAAATAGCTTGGTCAAGGAATCAAACATCTCCTTAGGTGTCTTAAGAGATGACACATGTGGCATGAGATGGTCTTTGATATAATCAACAATGATCCTCTTAACCTTTACCAAGTTCCTCTTGTGTAAGGCCTTAGTCTCTTCTCCCTATGGGACAGGAACCCCTTCACTTATGTAAGTGTCCAACTCACTCTCTTCTAGAATTAACCCAATCCACTTGATTTGCAGAAATCTGGATCTGGAGCTGGATTAGGGTTTGTCAGAGAAACCCTAAAAATTCAAACTTTGAATTTCAAACTTTTGAAAGGATAGAAAGATGCGCCTTGATGAGATGATCAAGCTGGTATACTCAGAATTTGAAAACTGCAAAGTTTCACCCCTCAAATTTGCTTTTCAAACTTCCAGATTCACTGGGGAGGACCCTGAATTAGGGTTTGATTTTCCCAAAGCTTCAACCATCCAAAAAGTTCGATCTTGGTCTCTAAACTTTGATTTTCAGAGGAGCTTCCAACCATGGTCTCAGATTTCAGAAATTCCAACATTTTGCAGAAGCCCTAATTTTCGGCTTCACTAGAGAGGAACCCAAACTAGGGTTTGATTTTCCCGGAGCTTCACCCAACCAAAAAGTTCGATCTAAAGCTCTAAACTTCGATTTTTCTGAGGAGCTTCCAACCATGGACTCCGATTCCAAAAATTCCAATTTTTGTGGAAACCCTAATTTTTAGGGACAAAACTGAAAGTGCTCAGAATTGAATTCTGATTAGACAGGAAGATGCGCCTTGCTAAGGAGAGTCAATCTACCCTACTTCCTTTCAATATCTATGGAGAGAAACCCAAAAAACAAGAAGCCCTAGCTTTCGCAACTGCACAGTGTCTTCTTCTCAGGTTAGCTCTGATACCATGTTAATTTTTTAGCATTAATTCAACATACTCTAGGATCTTTACTGAGAGAATAACATGTACAACATATCAAGCATATCAATCACAACAAGCAATCACAAGAGACAATAGACACACAGAGTTTCCTTGGGGAAAACCATAAAGGTGAAAAACCCCAGTAACTTCCTCAGAGATAGATAGAGCAATGATACAAAACCCAAGCATAAGAGATAGTCTCCTAGCAGCAGCTTCTCCTCCTCCACTAGTGCGCCACTCTCCAATGAGTGTATGAGTGTGAAATTGAAATGATCAAATAGAGTGCCTCTCGCACTCTATTTATACTTGACTTGACTTGCCTAATAACCTTTTCTAGGTCGGCCTCAACCTAACCACTTAACATAATGCTGATAGGGTCAACCCCTAATAGGGTGGTCTAATAACCCTTTGACCCACATGACTTATACATGGCCGACCCCATCAAGGTGGTCTAATAAACCATCAAGTATAAGTTACTACACTTACAATATAAATGACGACACTTCCGTATAGAGGAATAATACCATCTCTATAGGAGTACAATATACATATGTGAAATACATTCCGAAGTTACAATTACATCAACATCTTGAAGACCTCAATCTCATGTGCATTCATCTGATTCACTTTAGACTGGGCATACCACTCCCCTATATGTGCTTCCTTGATTTGAGACATGCAACTCTCTAAATTTCCTATGAACTCTTGTCGCTAAGACTAGACTAAATCATAAATCCTACCAAAAGCTACATTGACTTGTTGAAGAAAGCTAGCCATCGCAACAAAAGTTAGAAAACAATGATAAAAAAACAGGAAAGCTTGATGACTCTGTGTGTGGCAAACAACGCATAAATAGATTTGAAGGTCACCAACTTGCGCACCTCGAAGAAAATTGAAGGGACATTGAAATTAATCACAATCATGTATGCGTGCTTCAAAGAAAATTGAAGGGATGTCGAAGTTAATTGCATTCACGACAGACAACACAAATTGCCTAACAATTCTTGTTGACATAAATTAAGGAGATTGCACTCAGGGAAAAAATCCCGCTAAATCATGTGCGTGCATGAGTCATAAATGACATACCAAAACATTTTCGCACATTTCAGGTGTGTTGAATGTCAAATTAGTATGGTTACATAGAGGAATTGTTGAAAAGAATGATAATCGAGGTTAAAATGGTAGCAATACAAGATCATCGTCATTAATAATAACCGAGAAAGGAATATTTGTTGCGCTAAAATGTTAGTAAAAGCAAAAATCCAGAGGGAGAAACTGGAACATATGGGTGACATGAAATAAATCTAGCACAATCAAGTCAAACAAACGGGGAACACAAAACTAGGAGGCTGCAATAATGCATTGTGTGCAATGATAAGCAGACAAGGAATCATGCAGTCCAGAAACAACCAACATAAGAATACAACTCTGTAATGCAACATTGATACAAGAAGTTAAATGTGATTGAATCAACATAAGGCAAGAGAATAGAAGGAAACTGCACAAGGGGATCATACCTATAGTAATTGTGATTGAGATAGTAATATATGTACATGCTGTAGGGGAACTTAGCGCAGTGCAATAGAAGAAACAAAAAGTAAAGGAAGAAAGCATAAAGGCAGGGGTAGCACCCCTTTGCCACTGATGTCAAAGGGGAGGAGATACTATGAAGCATGCAAAGTAACCATGATGAGATAATGATCAAAGGTTGCACAACAAAGAAAAGGATCAAACTTGCATGAATACAGGGGGAGCATTGTATTGTGTACAAGCAGAACAGAGGAATTCATGATCAGGAGAAGCACAACTTCATAAGGTGTTGACATCAATGCCAAAGGGGGAGACTTTTGAAATTTGGTGTTGTCACTGATGTCAAAGAGGTTGTTGGATGATATCAAAGAAGTTGTTGGACTTGGTGTCTATGTGTCAATTTGAAGAAGTATATAAAAATATTTGCACAAGTCCTTAATCCCACTCATGGTATTCTAGTGCACAAGAACCACTAAGCCAATGAACTAGTGAGTGCAATACCCACAAAGGCATGGTACCTCATTTGTGCGGGTTAATACAAGTGGTAGAAGCTTGGGTAAGATTAACTGTAAAGAAAGGAAGAAGGGGTGTTACTGTTTAGAGAAGCCCCAACTTGTGGACACATTGTTTGAACAAGTTGAGTATAAATAAGAGTGATGTTGATGAATGAGAAGTAAGCTTGGAAGAACACATGGAGTAATATTTTGAATTGTGAAGCTTCAGTTAGATGAAATGATAAGGGGAATTAGAAGAAATATGATTTGTTGAAATGCGTGAGGTAACAAGAAATGCAGAGACACAAGGAGCAAGCATACAAATTTGAGCATTTGTGAAGTTGCAAGAAGCATGTGGATGCATATGTGCACATAATATGTATTGTAAATTGGAACCATCATAGAATACAGTGTAAGATCAATAATGATCAGAGTTGAACTAGCAGAAGTGTGCGTGGTCAAAGCAGAGGACAAAAATAGATTGCACAAATCTTAAGTCAGCAAACAACAATATCTATATCTTAGGGTGGCTAGACGGGGTAAGGAAAGGAAATCGGTGTCTCCACTTAGGCTGATGCTTGAACACTGCGAGTTGGTGCATGCAGAGAGGATTGGTGTCCTCATAGGTTGGAGCCTGATTCAACAAGTTGGTGTTTGCATGGAGGATTGGTGTCCTCATAGGTTGAAGCTTGCAGTCTGCAAGTTGGTGCTTTCCAGTGGGATTGATGTCCCAATCAAAGGGGTGTTTGAGTGAGTTGGTGATCACATCAGTGGAGATCGGTGTCTCCCATATTTCTCTATAATTTCATTCTCTCTCTCTCTATATATATATGTATAATTTTCTTCAAAAATCTACGCATAGTTTGTTTTTATTGATGTGGTGTTAAATATAAATTAGTGCATGTTTTTAAAAGTGAATAATTTGTAAATCCACGCATGATACTGATTCACCTCCCTTTTCAGTATCATTACAAATTCCAACAATAACCTAATATTCCAAGTTCAATTTGGTTCATGCGCACAAAAATCTCTATGGCCATGGAGTGCACTAAAATAGTGTTGAGCACAGGGGGTGCTAAGACATGAGAGATGTTTGTATACTTAAGGAAGAGATATTATTGGTATACTAGGAACCATTACAAGACTGATAAATGTGTTTCTTAGACTGATAACATAAAAAACAGAAAGTCCCTAAATCCTTATTGTCATGAGTACGAGAGGGTACAAGATAGGGATTTGCATGGGTGTCACTACTAATGTTGAGACTTGAGATTGAGACTTAAATCAGAAGGAAAACAAATTGATACATGTAACAATGATAATGATGAGAAATAGATTTTAATTTGAACAACTGTGGGGACACCCTAGTTGTATGCACTTCTTAAAAAGAGCAATGATAGGAGATACGCTTGAGGCACTGTATAGAAGCAAAGGGGTGTTGTCCTCATGTTATATAATGCAGTAGCAAGACTAGCTGGGTTGAGGAACCCAAAGATATGGTAAAGAGATATTGGATTGCACTGTGATAGAGACCACCAAGGGTGTGTCGTATGTTTACTAAAAGTGAAATACAACTATGAAAATTTTCTGTGTACACTTTGAGGAGGATTGTACCAGAACTAGTGGTTTTGTCAAGATATGACCTTCATGTGTGTGTTTTAAAAATGCTAGAACTTTTGAGGAAATTTGCGAATCCCTGTTGCTACAAAAATACCTTGGAATGATACGACCAAGCATTTCAGGTACATGTTTTAATATTGTTTAATGATATTGCGTGTACAAAGTTTGATGTGGTTTCTTAAGTGTTAAGCAAATTGGTTGGAAGTACCGATCTCATTATGCCATGGTAGGAATACTTGGGTAATCCAATGTTAATTATAAGTTGTGGTATAATGGGAATACACTTTATGATGAATGAGAATTATTGCAGATACAATGGAAAACTGATAGGTTGTGATGCCTTGGGATTGTTTCCCAAAAATTTATATTTATATATATGATGTGCAAACTAACTTGTTTAAACAAGATGTTGAAATTTTTAAGAGTAAAGTTAGCTTTGAAGAATTGTCGTTGGCTGGAAAAAATAAAAGGATGAATATAGGAATCTAATGGAAACTATGAGAGTAAATTGTTACAGTGATCTCAAAATAGTAGGACGGTAATCCCAATGAAGAATAATTTATTTTAAAGATCTTGTTCATGCTGTGCATCCTTTGATTTAAGAACGATTATACACACATACATACATATCCCTTTTGGGTTTTGGAAAACGTTGTATTTATTTGCTGCAAAGCACAGGTGTAGTTGGATGCAAAGAGAATTAAAGATAACACATAAGGATTTCAAACATGCGGGTTCCATGAAAATACAGCAAGGGAAACTGAAATTGTAAATAAAACTGCTATTGTGTGCAAGTAGATGGAAAGCAAAGTATGCTAGAATGATAACACCGAGGATGGTGTTATTTTAAGGGGGAGAGGATGTAATATCCCTCTTCTTTGACCCCTAATTTTGTAATTAAATATATGTGATACAAAAATGTATATGTCCTAGTTCATGGCAAGGAGCTCAAGCTCAAGGCCCCGCTAGTGAACATTATAGCATTAGACATCATTGTGACTTTGTGATGGAATCATGTGCTAGCTAATAGCACGGTTACGTAATGTGTATTATATAAAATGCAGTATTGAGGGTAATGGGTATGTTACACTAGTCATTTATTCATTGATCTAACACTATCCTGAGAGTACCCAGAAACTTCATCCTCCGATCTATCAAGAAACCAAATAGATCTGTATACCGACACTACATGTTTCTTCAACATACCTCAGATCTATCATTTTTGTTGCTTATCAAGATGACCGACCCTTCATGCCAATGGATCCATCCACATTGATTCACATTCCACCATGCAAATTTAGGCAATTGAAACACTTTCTTCAATCGATCTCAAAACAACAACTCCATATACACTCTACCTTGTAGATCCAAGCATCCTGATCTTGATTAGATCGCTCTTGTTAGAGATTTAGATTCTACCCAAATATAATACCATGTTAATACCCAATAGATGTAGTGTAACATTATTAACACATTAGAAACATCTAACATTAAAGAAAACAATAACAACATACACATCATAGACACCATGATTTATCCTAGAAACACATCAACCAGAGGAGGGGTCCACTAATAGAATATATATTCTTTACGCCCCTTGGCCAAAATACAACTAAGACATGGTTGAGCATGGCTCTACCGGCCACGGTTACCCTTGACCATCAGTGGATATGTGCTCATTCTTACAATGGATTTTGACCTGTCTCTTAATAGGCTTCAATCACATGAATACCATGGGTCGATCTCCCAATACCATGGGAAAACCTCACAATACCATGGGTTCATAACAACAATAACCAAAGTTGGTTAACTTTCTCTATGATCGAGTCAAGATTAACCCAACAAAAACTAACAATCACATACTCCATTTAAGATCTAGTTTCTAAATTCCATGATAGAATAATCAAGTTGCATTGTGTTTTTTTGCTAGGAATTTGTAATATGATTGAATTATTTTTCTTCTTGCATTACATTGATTTCAATGTTCTCTTCATGGTTATAGGGTTTTTAACAAGAAATTCTTATCAAATGCATTTCAAGGGGCATACTAAGTATTTCTTTGTTACTATGTTTATGATATCAATTAAAGTTGTTCATATGGTCTTTACATATATGTATTGTGCCTCTAATTTTCTTATTCTATTAATTCACTTGATATATTACAGATTGATACTCTTCCTTGAGAAGGGGAAAAACAATGCATTCATATATTATACTTGAGAGTGAAGTGCTATAACACATAATAGTCTCCATGGAAACAAATGATGTGATGTATATATGCTCATGATTATATGATATACAATTTAAATAAATAAAGACCAACTCAAAAGACTAGAAAACACATAATCTACTTAAGATCCAAGTGCTAAATCCCATGCTAGAATAAACCCGTTGCATCATATTTTTAATTGCCAATAATTCATAAAATTATTGCACTATTTTTTTCTTGCAATGCATTGAATTTAGTGCTCTCTTCATTTTTACTAGGTTTACAACAAATGTTTTGTACATTCTCTTTCTTACATTGCATTAATTTAAGCATCAAGTTCTTAAAATCCTTCCTATTATGCATTGATTTCATCAATGTTATGTATATTCTCCTTCTTACAATGTATTAATTTAAGCATCAATTTCTTGAACTTATTCTTGCATTGCATTGATTTCAATAATGTTTTGTATACTTGTTTGATTACAATGCATCAATTTAAGCATCCAATTCTTGAATAACTTCCTTCGATGCATTGATTTCATTATTTCCTTCTATGCTACAAGGTATATATTTGAAGCACAATATTCAACATAATCATGTCTCCTCCTAATAAGAATACAAATAATAATGATATTGATAGACTAAG
The DNA here is from genome assembly GCA_027924585.1 of Larix kaempferi. Lineage (NCBI taxonomy): Eukaryota > Viridiplantae > Streptophyta > Pinopsida > Pinales > Pinaceae > Larix > Larix kaempferi. The sequence goes on from BSBM01000438.1 coordinate 7,192,488, forward strand.
AAGGCCAATACAGCAATGGGTTAGAATACATAGGGAGAATCAATTGTCTAAAAAAATGGAAGAACAAAACTTAAAACCACAACAAGCTATGAAGAACAAATTATTGCACATCAAAAATTTCATGCAAGGATGGATCGATTAGCTAGAAAATGCGCCATATGTGTGAAGATTATTATGGTGTAATTCAAATGATCAATGTTGATACAAGTCTAATGTGTATGAGATGTAGAAAATAGGAGTCCCATCACCTATTTTCAGTTTAGAATTATATGGAACAAGGAGTACAACCTTCAGTCCTTGTAAATCTAACACAAGATGAAGATATGTCGATAGCCCATGTCAATCCACTTTTTCATATTATGCATTCAATATGTGGACAATTTAAATATAGAGGACACACCATCAATTTTCCAAAAAAATAACAAAGTGTTGTCAACATATTGCTACAATGTATTAAAAACATGATGTAGCGATTGTTGTGCAGAAAAGGATGTCAATGAGCAAGTTATAATTTCACTATCAAATAGGAGAATATATAGAATGCATTGTTTTATAAGAGCCAACATTATCCATTTTATCTTAATGTTTAAATTGATTAAATTGCAAGTGATGAGTTACCAAAATAGAAATTGATTTTTTATATAGAAATGTTATGACACAATCACTCGACGTGATTGGAATCAACATAGATCCATCTTAACAATAGATTTGGCAAGTGCAAATAGAGAACAAATGCCTTGAGGTCGGAACCTTTAAATTTTGAGTGAATGAGCCCTAACATATGACTCCAAACCAAAAAGACGGCCAAATAACATAGAATGCTAAAAGAAATAATCCGCATTGAATAAAACCTTAGATATATCTAAACTATGGAAGATTTATTGGTTAATGTTGGACCTATTGTTCATACAAACAAAAACTGGTGTTAAACAAAGAAATTTAAACCACGATAAATAGAAAAGAACTTCAAACCACAATAATCATCTATAAATAACAAGTTATTGAACATAAAAAAAATGTGCAAGGATTAATGAGTTTGTTCATATTTAAATGTGTGTTAATGTTGATAAAGGTCCAATCTATATGAAATATAATAGTTGTGTGGAAAAAAGGATGACAAGTAAAGGTTGTGATATCACTATTAGAAAGGAGAATGTATACAATGCATTGTTTTATAAGATCCACCATGATCCATTATATCATGATGTTTGAATTGAGCACTTGATCCATTATATCATGATGTTTGAATTGAGCACTTGATGAGTTATCAAAAATTATATTTTTTGTTAAATATATAGCATTATTTTGACACAATTAATTGCGATTGGAATTAACATAGATCTATATTAACCTCAAATCTATCAAGTATTAAAAATGATCAAATCCCTCAAGGTTCTCACTTGAAAAATTAACCGTTAATGTGGATGTTCATCAAGAAATATTATATGGAAGTCAATCCAGGCTTACCAGGAATGTGGGTTCTAGGACCATTGAAGAAGATTCGGTATATAAACTGAATGAAGCCATAGTAGACATTTCAAGCTCTCCTACTCCTCAATAGGAATTTGGGAATGTTTAGGGCTTCTTATGTATTTCTGTTATGTTAGATGTTATGGTTTTGTGTCTTTGTCCTCAAACAATATGTAAAGATTTATAATAGTAAGGTTTTTTTGTAATATCGATAGCAGTCACGAGCTTACCTATAGAAGCTAGATTGCTGAAAATTGCATTGTAGATTTTTGAACCGGGCTATGAAATTTTGTAACTTTCTAATTGATTTTAGCAACATTTTAATACAAATTTATTTACTTTTATTATCAAAAAAATTCATACCACTAACCTATAAAAATAGTGTGTATTTCTAATAAAATTGAAAATGTAATCATAGTTTTCTTATCAATTATCAATATAGAGAATAACCAATACAATATATTATTACAAAAATTCTAAATATAAAATTTAGAACACAATATATATCCTAAAATTTATTATTATTATAAAATTTAAAACACAAATTATATCCTAAAATTTTAGATTAATTATTACTAATTATAAAAATCATCATAGTCAAATCCACTCCATGCTTATAAACATGAAAACGAGCAATACAAATATACTTTTACAAACGATGAGAAAAAATATGAAGATGTGTGTATATAAGCACTACACATGGAGCAATTTACTTCACATATTTATTTATAAGGCCATATTGAAAATCAGTTAATGAATGGAACCCTATCCATTGATCTTGTTAATAATGAACCTATGTGCTTATCTCAAACCCTAATTTCAGTAGTTTACTTTTAAAGTTTGTTTCACGTCCTAGTCATGTTACCATGTATTACTCAAACGGTTCAGCACTCGCTTGGCATGCAAGAGGTTCGATACCCCGCATCTCCACTTCGCACACCCATTCAGATAAATACGTAAATCTGCAACGATCACCTGCTTGAAGGTTGTGGGGATAGCTCAGTTGGGAGAGCGTCAGACTGAAGATCTGAAGGTCGCGTGTTCGATCCACGCTCACCGCATTAGCAAAATTGTCTAATATTTAGACAGCTTCTTACAACTTTTCCTTTTGCATGAACTAGTACTGATGAAATGACTCCTTCCAGATGTGATTTCGTTCTCAGTACCATAATGCTCAAATAACTAAATGATTTCACCAGCTCTGAAAGTGGCATAATTTATCTTTCCTGTGATAATTTATCTTTCCTGTCAAGCATTTCCTAGTGTGGCTAAAACTGAATCGTACTCCTCTTCTTCTAGGATTTCAGGGTCTCTTCTTGGAAGAATATGTTACCCTCTCCTCTCCTCCCACAGTTCATGCCTCTCTTGCACTGTAACTGTCACCTACCTCGGTACGTTACAAGAAAGGAAAATAATTGAGAAAGAAAGGGGACAACAAGAAGCAAGAGCTCACTCTCAAGGACACTCCTTCCATTCATGATGTAAAAAAGCTAGAAGGAAGTGAGCCTTGAACTTTGAACTCCAGTGTTGGTCATGTAAAAAGGCAGCTTAACTTTTCATAGTATTGGTTTTCCTATGTTTTTGGGACCAATGTTAGGAATTTTAAATGGCTGAATCCCGTAAAAATTAGTCCAAGTGATGGAATTTCAAATGGCTAACATTTGAAAAAATTGTCGATTATAATCATTGAAATTTGGTTTTGAATCAATGATGTGACTCATCAGTGAAACATATCCTAGTATCTGTCAGGTTGCTTGTGCTCTCTAGATTATCCTATTGGTGCTCCATGTTCTTTTGTTTTTGTGTAAGACGTCTCGACACCAAGTAGATCTTCTGTTAGCGGGAGGTTCATCAAGTGACCTCTCAACCAGTTCTACTGGTTCTTCAGGAGCTAGCGAATCTGAAGCATCTTCTGCTTTCTCCTTCTCTAGTTTTGAAGGGGGAGAATCAGAGTCGGGATCCTCCATCTCTAAATCACATTGAATCTCTTTCGATCTTTTGAAAGCAGCTTCCTCATGGAAGGTAACGTCTCGGCTGACTTCAATGTGTCTCTCACCAAGTACATATATTCGGTATACTTTGGATGAATTGCTATAACCCACAAAGGTGCTTATGTTGTTGGGACCAATGTTGGAATTTCAAATCGTTAAAACCCATCAAAATTTGTCCAAATGTTGGAATTTTAAATGTCTTATATTTGTCAAAATTATCAATTATAATCAAATTCTAAGCCATTTTGTAACGATCTCCCTAAAATATTAATCCTAATATTAATCATATTTGACAATTAAATTACCCATAATAAACAATTCACCCATCAAATTTCATCATTAGTTAAGACCTTCCTCCAGATTCCCTCTCTTCCCAAATCTCTTCCCAAATTATTGAACTCTTCTTTGTTGTGTTTTCTCTATTATTTTATCCAAAGAACTTGGATGCCAAACAAAGGGTTATATACATCTTTATCCAATCGTTCATACGAAGAGAATGTAAATATAATGATATCTCAAAACTTATCAATAAGATTTAATAATTGTATCAAATATTTTATATTTAATAATTGTATCAAATATTTTATATCTTTTTTATTAATATCTTAAAAATATGTTTGAATTTATATATAAATTATTTTTATATTTTATAACTTAATATGTGAGTTGATTACGAATAATATCATAATTTTTTTTATTTGAATATGACATTGCAACAATATTTTTATTAAATCATTTATGTTTAATTCAATGCAATTTATATTATGTTTTTAATTAAAAGTAAATAAAATATATTTTTAAATTAAGAGGTGATGTCATCATGTCATTATGTGTTATATGGTGCTTGCAATTATAAATTAATCTTAAATAAATAGGTATTTTAAGGTTGATTTTAAATTCGTTCCACGTTTTTTTTTATTCGAGAGTTGTTTTTAATATTTTTGTTGCAAAAGTAGTAGTTGTTAAGGCCATGGTTTAAAACAAGTTGCAATGTTAAACCCGAAATAAAAACAAAGTTTCTAATAGTAGCACTACTTTTCAATTTACGGGTTGATTTTAAGATTTTTCTACCAATGATACTTATTGTTAAGTCCATGATTTCAGTAGCATTAGTTTTCAATTCAAGGGTTGAATCTAAGGTTTTTGTTAGCAACAATGTTGGTTTTTAAGTCATTGTATTTTTAGAATTGAAAATAAACAGTTGCTACAAGTAGCACCACTTTTGATTTGTTTTTTTTAGGTGTTTTTTATGCAAAAATATGAGTTTAAATGGTTGGAGTTCTCATTTTGAGTATATAGTTCTCATCAGGTTATATAATGTGTTTGATAGAGTTGTTTATACTAGATTTTTAGGCAACACTGATAGCTTAATTGGGAGATCAGTAGACTAAATATCTAAAGGTCGCATTGCACCACATGTGAGTGGTTCAAATTCTTAATCCTCAAAATCTCAAAAGCATTGTCCCAGTAACCTGTTTTCTGCTCCTGTGATATGATTGTTGGTTTATGTTTTTTAACTGTTTCTGCAATGCATAAACAAGACATATTTTTCATGAACTAACTTTCTTTTAGATTAAAAAAACAAATTAAATATGTGGGTGATGTAACCTATTTATAGATTAAAAAAACAATACTCATTTTAGATAGTGAAACAAGAAGATTGTATCAAAATCAATTCTCAAGAGATCTTAGCTAGCATGTAGTGGCTGAGGTAAGCTTGCTTACATTATATATGGCGAGCAAAGGGAGGTCGACACTTTGCTACTCTGGCTAGAAGGCTTGGCCTTGTTTTCAAGGTCTTGATCGACTAACCTTTATTAGCTCAGAGTGATATTGACCTTTCATTAGAGGGTTACAATAATTTTTCTTTACCTTCACTTTGCTTAGATAAGGAATTCAATTAACTTTTCCAGATAAGAAAACCATGAAACCCAAAAGGTCCAACCATGAATAACGTTTGGAATGGTGAGAGATGTTTGATAATTCTAGATCCATTGAAACGATGGATACTATAGCCATTGCAACGATGGCTACTAAAGTATGCATTTCTTTTTTTTCCTTCCCCACAAGATAGCATGATGAAGAGCCTAAGGAAGGGGAATAAGGGTATTAATAAAAGGGATTTGCCAAGTCAATCCATTTGTTCAAGTAAGTGATATACTTCCCCACCAAATGAAGTAATTTATATACTTCTCCATCAAATGGGGAAACTCGAGTAAGAAGAATTCAATCCTTTAATATCAAGACGCAAAATGGCTACAATAGTCATGGTTTTCTTGGAGCTTAGAAGATTGTTTTATTTTTTTATTTTTTCCCTCTTTCTTCAACAACGCGCATTGGTTTTAGAGATTAGTTTCCTTCTCTCAAGTAGAACACAACTTTAATGTTTTGCATGAACTAGAGATTGCTACAACACTACTTATGTAATTTTTCTCTTCTTCTTGTTAATATGAGGCTCTACTCTTCATTATTAAAATGAAAAGATCAAATGAAGTAAGTTATATACTTTCCCATCAAATGGGAAAACTCGAGTAAGAAGAATTCAATCCTTTAATATCAAGACGCAAAATGGCTACAATAGTCGTGGTTTTCTTGGAGCTTAGAAGATTGGTTTTATTTTTTATTTTTTCCCTATTTCTTCAACAACGCGCATTGGTTTTAGAGATTAGTTTCCTTCTCTCAAGTAGAACACAACTTTAATGTTTTGCATGAACTAGAGATTGCTACAACACTACTTATGTAATTTTTCTCTTCTTCTTGTTAATATGAGGCTCTACTCTTCATTATTAAAATGAAAAGATCTAAGTTCAAGATGCAAAGGGTGTTATTAAATATATTACATCATTGTGGACTTCAACCCTAGTTCACACCTCCTCTTCATTTTCCATGAATTGGTACTACTTGGGATATGCCTCCCTTGCTATGTACTCCAACTAACAAGGTGTTGATTTTGGTATGTTGTTGGGACTCTCCTTCGTGACTCTTCTCACACTTAGTTCCCTTCTCTTCCTAGACTATTGAATTTTTCTATGTGTGTCTACTCCTCCTTTCTTGTTTTCCAAGAAGCTCAAAGGCCCAACAACTCTCCATCCAAAGTTCATTACCTTTCCCTAAGATCTAGTAGGAAATATAATTCCCTCTAGCTTGGATTTTGTCTCCATGTGGAATGAAAGGGAGACAATACAATTCTTCGAACATTGATTTTGATCCCACTACCACAATGCTCAAGATGCAAAATGATTTTTTCTCAACTTATCCCATTATAGTGTTTTATTCTAAAATTGTCAAAACATTTAAATGTAATGATTTTCTCATAGCCACAATTTATTTCCAATTAATATGAGTCACCATGTCCCTATGATTTTCCCCATACCCCAATGTTAGTCACCAAACTTGTTAAGTCATGATGTTGGTTAGTGAGTCTCAATAGGTTTGGTCCACTCAAACCGTATTGGGTTGAGTCAAGTTGGGTTGTCAAATTTCAGGGGTTTTAACATATTGAAACTATGCTATAAAACTTGTTAGCATTTTTTTAATTGGGTGAAACAAAGATTTTCCCAAAACAATGTTTTTTGAGAAATAGTAGTGTAGTAGACTTGAAAAAAATGATTGGAAAGCAATGGACCTAATAGGAATCTTAGGAGAGGCGGGTATTGTCACCACCAAACAAGCAAACAAAACTAAAGAAATGGGGCACTAAACAAACCAAAAAAATTTAAGGATGTCAAAATCCAAAATTTGGCATCACCATATGTTATGTGGGGATTGGTTTGTGCAAAGTGATTCATCCCCGTTGCAATAGAAGAAAGTGGTGGTATTAGAATTCTCCCTAAAGAACAACTAAACAACCATGAACAAGAAAATAAATTTGGTAAACAACCATGAACAAGAAAATAAATTTGGAAGAAAAGTGAGAAGATATAACTACAAGAAAATGACCAATATCTTCTCTCCAAGAATGTGAGTTCCAAGAGAAAGAGAAACAAGAGCTATGAGTAGTCAAACTAATCCAAAATCGCCCATGCACATAACAATGAACAAATACATTACTGTTGCATTAGAAAAATACAAATGTTAACTATTAAATAAAAAATAAGATTTAAAGATTTTTTCAGTGCATAAAGAATCCCAAGCTTAGATAAGAAAAATTGTTAACATGTAAAATGTGAATATATTCATGACAATAAAAATTAGATTTGGGGAAGGGGGGAGAGAGGGGAGAGATTAAATTCATTTAAAGAAAGAGAAATTACAATAGATTTTGCATGTGGAGAAGCGTCTCTCTGATCCATTTTCTTCAAAGTTCTATCCTATCAAGAGCATCCCCAAGTCCTTTGGCTTCAAACAACAAAAAATATTGATTAAGTAGTGAAACAAAAAGGTCAAATGACTCGCAATCTCTAAATATTCAAACATCATAACTTTTCACTCTTATAATATATAAAATAGATGTCCCAATCTTAAATCTTACAAATTTTGGGAGATCCCTTAGGGTGCCTCTCCATCATCCATACACCCCTCTAAGTTGTCTCTTGACAAAAATCTTAAAAGAAAGGAAACCATGCATGTGAGAAAAGTGATAGATTTCATGCCTGGGCACATTGCATGTTGCCACACTAGTTTTGAGGATTTCCCATCATCGATGTGCTTGTATCAACGAAAAACTAATGGGGTTCCTTGGTGGTAGTTGATGGCAAGTCAATCTTGGGTTTTCTCCGAAAAAAATTCAATCAAACTCTTACGGAACAAGATTAACTCTTTTTGGTCATCTTCCTAAGGCCTGAGTTGTTGCATAGATCCTTCATCTTCAATATCTTTGCGATTAATTGTTCCAAATGTCATATAATGGTCCCTAAACAAAAGATAGTGCATGTTGTCCCATCATATGCACTAGAATATACCCCGCAATCTACTTTCCCTTGGGAGTAATATCCTGTTTCTCTACCAATTCTTGTTTTCTTTCTTGAGTCTTATTTTTAATAATATAACATAAAGTTAAAATAGAAAAACTATTTCTCTTTGAAAAGTGATTATATATGCAATATCAATTATGATGTTACAGCCCCTTATTTAGGTGCCCATGCGAGAGGGAGAGTTGGTGGAAGAGTCGTGGCACAGAGATGTGGTATACCCTCCTCTCACCACATGGAGTAATGATGAGGGTATAGGTAGCAGTCAAGCTGGAAAATCGACAATCCCCCATCTTGATGAGTAATCCATGTCCGAGGTGGGTCAAGCCTCTGCCTTGCGAAGGTCTATACATCATGGAGATTCACCGTGACATGATAGGTTCCTTGTTGTGAATGCCAGCAAAGGAACATGGGGGTTAATGGAATACATAGAGGATAAGGATCATGATGTCCTTGTTCAGTAGAAGAGCTATCCAAACATGGACTTCAATCGCCAAAGGAAAGTATGGGTTATATGAAGAGGAAGACAGAGAAATTGGGCAACTTTCTTGAGTCCTGCTCTTTCCCTCTCTAAACTACGATTTCTAAACGAGTAGCAAGGAATACGTCCCAGCAAAGGTTAATTGTGTCAGAGACAAGCATAGTCTAGTATCCCATGGAGAGCCATGTTGTTGCATCTCTTTAGTGGAATTCATAGGCCAAATATAGGGGCACTTGTAAGTTGATTACAGGGGGCATCATGGTTAGCAAGACAAGAATCTCTACGGGCCAAGGTGTTAGATGTGGATGTGGGTTTGGCCATCAACCAAGAGTCATGTAGGAATTGTATCCCTTGGCCTCGTGATATCGAAGGAACACCCCAAACAATAATCAAAGGGAAATTGATAGGGTCAAATTATGGGTTAAACATGAGAAAGAGTTGGGGGATAAGGATGACAAGAGATAGGAAATGCAAGCTTGGATTGTTGATGTTTGGAATTCAAGGACTAGAGACACCAAGTATTTTCAGATTGTCTGGTTGTATTGGAAACTAAAATCTATGCCTAGAAATGCATTGATATACCATAAGGAGGAGCACAAATAAATTCTTCTTCAAATGGGTGAGCTTCGGGACCAAATGAAAAGGGTGAACACTAAGATTAACCTGATTGTAAGAGGCACTATAGGATTTGAGTTTGCAAAGAATATTGATAAAGCTAAGGACATTCCTTATGCCTGAGCCCAAGAGCTCTATGTTATCTCAATCTCTAATGATGATGGACATTCTCCTTAATTTATGTTGTTTTGCTATGTTTAGTAGTTTTGGTTATTGGTTAAGCCTTATAGTATATAATACCTTCATGATAAGGCTACAAATAGGAAGGTTATTCTCCTAACTTTCAAACACTTGTTTTAGATCTATGGCAGTCTTAAGTGACGATCACATGTTTTGTTGTTGAGTGGGTTTCCCAAATGGTCGACTAACTAACTAAACTTATGTATATTTTTCTTTCTGTTTAATACAATAATTTAATTTGCAAAAAAATTATTATAATTATTGTAACATTCATCCATAATTTTCTAATTATTACATTATCCACAACTAATCTTTGCCAAAATCTTTTTGTTTCTATAACCTTATCTTAATTCTCATGTCTTTTATTCCACCTTCATATTATTTATCTTCCAAAATATACCCTCATGTTTTATGTTTTCCGATCCTATCCTTCTATCGTGAACATTATGCTTGTGTCAAAGATGGCATTATTTTAACAACTATATGTGCAACTAAAATCAAAATATAAGAATTAAACAAAAACAAATAACAAGAAGATGTTTTTAAAAGTATAAGAGTGGGGCACATACACACTCAAAAGTTCAAATATTGAAGTAGCACTTTTCTAACAAGTTCCACAGGGTGGTGATGTCCTTACGATAAGTTTTAAAAAGCATAATACATTGTAAATATCTGAAGTCAGAATTGTCAAAAGTATTGCTAAAATTATTTATATATATACCTACAATAAAAAAATTTGCTAGTATATGTACCATAGAAACACCATACAGTGTTCTTGTAGTAAAAAGAAAAGAATGTTTTAGAACACTCATCATCAACAACACTCATAACATCAAATATTTATTCTCCAACTTGAAAATACAAGCTGAACAACAGAAGCACTGAAACGATACCATGACACCCCTATAATATATATATAATAGATTTATCTGTTATTAGTTGTCTAAATCGTAAAGAAGAGCAAAGTGGTAGATTTCTAGTAGTATTTGTATCAAATACATATCAAGGGTAGGGCTTTAATTTTTTTTAACTTTATAAGTAAACATGAAAACTTTACCATTACAACATCTCCGCTATTGAAAACTTTAATTGTTGTAATTACAACAATTATAATCGGAGTAGTGATTTTACAAAATTCTGCAACCAAATTATAAGTAATGTGCCAGAACAATTCGGAAACACTACTGAGGAAGTACTCTCGAAAATTATCGAAAAAGCTGTGTAGAGTCCCAAACATTTTCCTACAGATAATTTCAAAACCGCTTTTGGGGAGATCTGTCCCAAATATAGATCTGGGGAGATCTATATCTAATCCGGAACTTATAGTTGCAAGGAGAAATTGGTTTTTTTTATTATGGTACTTATGATTTTGTAGTGTTAGAATGGCCACAGTAAAATACTGACCTCCTGCAAATCCGGAGCCAATAGCAGCAAAGGCACAAACAATTGATGCATCTATACCATTGACGATATTCCTCATCCGTAAAGGTTTTTTCTTCTGCTTTGAATGTTACTTGGATTAGAGGCTTGTAGTTGAGTTTGCATACAATAGAAATGGCCACAACCACATCTACATATCAAATTGGACAGAAGAATCATGGAAGCCTCTTCTAATCAACCTCTGGACATCAAATTAGAATTAATAGAGATAAAGATCTTAAGATAGGTTTTAGATTGTATGTGTATATTTTATACTAAAATGCAACACAAAAAAATCCAATAGAGAGATTGAACTTTGATTATAACATAATAATTTATTTATTTTTGGAATAATCACTTAAAAGAAAAAATATCTAGGTGTCATGTGTTGGTGGTAATATAGTGCAAACTTATGTCATGTTGAGCTACTTCCCATTGGTAAGGAGTAGTGATGAGGATTTTAATGTTGACCTATAGATATAGTGTATAATGATGGATATATTTGGGAGCTCGTTATAGAAATTTCTTTAATAATGCGGGATAAATAATGCACCCCATTTTTATAAGTGTGGAGGTGGGGATGGGTGGTGATCGTTTGTTTTTGTAACATATTAGCATGGATAAAGGTGTATATTTGTAATAGATATCAACCTTCCCTTTTACAAAGAAGTCATTGAATTAAATTCAATCAAAGTTCTATGATTAAGTAGATATATACTCTTGTTTTATGTGTTTTGAAAGGAAGAGAAAATCAAAGTAACATATTTTTATTATTAATAGAATCATACGAAGCTTAATTTGATTAATAAAAAAAATATGAATCGAACCATATGAAGCTTAACATGATTAATAAAACAATTATGAATCAAAAATTCATATTCTTAATAACAAATCATGCACACTGATCTGCATTGCAGTTGGTAAGTCATCGATGTTGATGCAATTTTGACAAGTTTCAACTTCAACTCGATAGGTTCCGAACTCGAGACAGCTCCGACGAGTCTTGACTTCGACACATTCGCACCTTCGACAGATTGTCACTCTGTCTTCCAGTCGACTGTAACGATTGAACTGTTGAACCGTTCTAACTTCTTCTTTGTAACTAAACGTAACGGGCGGGCACCCAAGCGTCTCAGAAATCTATATAATCATGTATAATATTGTAACATACATCAGGGAATGAATAGACGAATCTTATCATGTCTTAGACTTATTTGCAGTAATAGAAGTTTAGTTCGCATTCCTGCATATTGTCTGTGCATATTTGTGTTTATCTATGTAGCGTAATCCTGCTTTCCTCATTCTGCTTATTCTTATAGCTTTCTCCATAACATAGCCGACTCATTCAGTCGAACTGTTGTCCCCCTCGTGTTTCCTGGACACGACACGGATCATTGGTATCAGATCAGACTCAAATCAGAGCATTCAATTTTCGTGCTTAAGTTCTATGTATACACTTCTCTTGAAGTTACATGACTTATGCTTGTTCAAACTCGCTCGCACTCTCAACAATCCAAGTAGACACTACCTCAAAAGATGGTAGAAGAAACAGATGATAGACATGCAGCTGACGAGACAGCCAAACGTATTGAGCAAGCTTTGGCTCGACAACGGACTGAAATGTTCACCCAGTTCAACGAGATTCTCATACGATTCGCTTCGACATCCAGAGGATCTTCCACGAGAACTCACTCCGATAAAATCAACCTCTTCAAAGTGGAAATGAATCTGGACATACTGAATGTTGAAGGTAATATTGACGTGGAATTCGTCGACAATTGGAATCCTATTACGCTGTGAATCAACTCTCAGAAGCTGAAAAGATCACCATTGCATTCTTAAAGATGTCAACATCTGTGCACTACTAGTGGGAGAACCTCTCGACAAAGATGGAGAAAAGTAGAGACCCCATCGACACATGGGATAAATTTTTTGAACACATCCGGAAGGAATTTTACCCGCCTAAATACCTCGAGCAACAGTATAAGAAGTGGCAGCAGCTAAGGAAATGGAAAGACCAATCAATACAGAGTTACACCGACGAGTTCTACGGACTCATGACTATACTTGGCGTCCAAGAATAAGATAAATTGCTTGTTTTGAAGTACGTTAGCAGATTGTCCCAGTACATCCAGCAGGAGATGGAATTTCTGACTGTCAATACGCTTGTGGATGCTTTCCACTATGCCAGCAAACTGGAAACCAAGCAGAAAGGAAAAGCACGTTTCGCAACAAACCCGACGTCAGGACGACCACCTGACAAGAAGGCACTAGCCGACTTTGACAAGTCGAAATCTTCTCAGCCAACACCGCCAAATCCAGACCACGGTAAGAAGCCTTTTCACGAGAGGGAATGTAGCAAACAACCGCCGACCGAAAAATGGTGCGATTTCCACCACTCATGTTGGCATGATACGTTTGAATGCAAAGCTCAAAAGGAATTTTTGAAAAAAGTGTCAACCTCCGACGCGTTCGACAAGACGGTGGAAGAATCTGATCCAGACGCAACGACCCTTTCTACCTCGACCACTCCAGCAGCCTTGACTATCGTCAATGAGGAGGAATGAGAGCGCCTATTCCATACATGGATATGGGTCCATAGTAACCCATTGCATCTGATTGTGGACAACGGGAGCTAGAAGAATTTCATTTCTAAAGATCTCGTGAAGAAACTAGGTTTTGTTACCACTCCGCATCCTCAGTCTTACAACATCAGTTGGATGAAGGATGGATAAGAACTTTGGATCACTTGACAATGCAAACTCACCTAATTCATAAAACCTTTTGAAGATGAAGTACTCTATGACGTGGGACCACTCTCTGTAGCCGAAGCCCTGTTTGGGAAACCTTACCTCTGGGATATACATGGAATTTATCAGTCACGACCTCAGAAGGTGATTGTCAAAATCTGAAATCGATGGTTCAGCATACCAGAGCATCAGCCTACACCGACGGTTGCATTGATATCTGCCAAACGGACAAATAAGCTCATCAATCATGCTCAGAAGTTCGCATTAATCATGATCAAGCCGCAACATTCTAAGAAGACTACATCAACCAGTCGAGTCACCGACCAATGCAGTTCTTGGCAGAAGCAGCAAGTCGATCATCTTCTTGATGAATACCAGAACCTATTTCAAGCTCCAGATGGAGTACCTCAACATTGTTAGGAAAAACACTCTATTGAACTTGTTCCTGGTTCTTCTTTGCCTAACCAATTTGTTTACAGAAGATCCATTCTCGAAAATGAAGAGATTTGCAAATAGATCCAAGATTTAATTGACAAAGGTCATATCCGACCCAACTCCTCTCTTTATGGAATTCCAGTTGTCCTCGTTCTAAAAAAAGATGAGACTTGGCGCATGTGCATCGACTACAGATATCTCAACAAAATATCGGTGAAGAATTGACACCCTCTGTCGCGGATAGATGAGCTCATCGACTGTTTGAAAGGTTCTAAATTCTTTACTAAGCTTGACCTCAAGTCGGGATACCATTAGATTCCAATCAAGCCCTCAGATGTGTGGAAAACTGCTTTCAAAACCAAGGAAGGATTGTTTGAATGGTTAGTCATGCCTTTCAGCTTAACCAATGCACTTACGACCTTCATGCGACATATGGATAACCTTCTTTGACCTTTCATCGGAAAATGGGTTATTTTCTAACTCGATGACATATTGATATTCAATCGATCATGGGAAGAACATGTCGGACATCTTCGACAAGTCCTCGACACTCTCCAACAACATCGGCTTTATCTGAATATGGACAAGTGATCTTTTACGATGACCAGCATCAAATATTTGGGGTATGTAATTGACTCTACAGGCATTCACGTCGACCCAGACAAAGTACAGATCCTCAAAGATTGTCCCATTCCTAGAAGCATTTCAAGAACTAAGAAGTTTTCTTGGTTTGGCGAATTTCTATCGACGATTCATACTCGGCTTCAGTCACATAGCCTGGCCCTTGAATCAGTTGACGAAGAGAAACGGGAAAACTATCTTCTAGTGGACAGCAACACAACAAGCATCTTTTGAACAACTCAAACACAAGCTCTGCACTGCACCAGTACTTGTGGTACCTGATTTGCATCAGCCCTTTGAGATTGAGACGGACGCATCGAACTATTCCTTGGGCGCAGTGATCACTTAGTCTGGTCACCCAGTCGCTTTTCATTCTGAGACTTTTAACGACACGGTTAGAAGATACTCGGCATACGAAAAAGAAATGTATGCCATTGCGCGAGCTCTCAAGTAATGGAGGCATTACATCCTTGGCAAGGAAATGATCATTCTCATTGATCATAAGCCTCTACAGTTCGCTCCGACACAATTGAAGTTGCAGACAAACCGACAACTCAATTGGATTAATTACCTACAACAATTCCAGTTGGTGATTAAGTATCAGAAAGGTAAAGCTAACGCCGTCGCTGATTGCCTCAGTGGACCAGTCATTACTCTCCTTTTGACAGTGATGAGTATGCAGGGATACGACATGACCACTTGGCCACAGTTGTATGAGGACACCAATGACTTCTCAGCAGTCTACTGACAATTACAGACTAACAAGTCGTCGACCTCAGACTCCGACTACTTCCTGGAAGACACCTTGCTATACAAGCTTGGACAGCTTTGTGTACCGACAACAGCTCATTTGGGACACGCACTACAACAAGACTGCAGGACACTTTGGAGTATCAAAGACACTTGCTATTCTGCGGAAGTATTTCTTCTGGCCTACACTTAAATCCGATGTCAACAAGTACATTCGATCATGCGTGGTTTGTGCTATTTCTAAACATCCTAATCGACAATAGGGATTTTATACACCTCTACTAGTTCCTAGTCAACCATGGGAATCTATTTCTATGGTCTACTTAACGAGTTATCCTACTACCAGACATCAACATAACGCGATATTAGTAGTAGTCGACCGATTTTCCAAGATGGCCATTCTCATACCATGTAAGAAGACCACGACAACGCAACAGACCGCTCAGCTCTTTTTTGCACATGTTTGGAAACACTTTGGTTTGCCCACAACCATTATTTCCAACCGAGATGCTAGATTCGTCAGCATATTTTTGAAGACCCTCTGGCAATTGCTAGACACATGACTTTGATTGTCGACAGCTTTCCATCCTCATACCGACAGACAGACGAAAGTTGTGAATCGCTTGGTAGTACAACTTCTTCCCATGTACAATCACCACCATCAACGCACATGGGATGAAATTCTTCCATTCATCCAGCACAACTATGATCAATCTCAGCAAAGCTCTATAGGAAAGATTTTATTTGAAGTTTGTTACGGATTTCAGCCCTCAACGCCTATTGACTTGATCAGCTCGTCGACACAGCCAAGCGACATCGACTACAACCAGCGAGAAGTTGATAAAGCATTCAAGTTCAGAGATCACATATGTGACATCCAGAAGCAAGCACATGAAATGTTGCACAAAGCAAGCAAGAAAGCTAAGGCCCGACATGATAAGCATTGTATTCCTCATTCATTCCAAATTGGGGATAAGATCTGGTTACATCTCAAGGAGCGCTTCACAGTCCCATTCAAGAATTTGAAACCTTTGTGATATGTTCCATACATTATTCTTCGACAAATTGGAGAAAATGCTTTCCAGCTCGACATTCCTGCATGCCTGGGTCTGCATCCAGTATTCAATGTGGATCTACTTTGACCATACCATGCACCCTTGTTGGAACAGAACGATTTGCTGCTAGCAGAACCCGAAGACATCCATCTATATGTTCAGGAGCCTCTTCCTTGCAACACCATTGTGGGACGATGAGTACACCATACAAGGATGAACACAATTCCCTTGTTTTAGGTTTCCAATGCTAGCTAAATCTCATCTCAAGGAAAGTGGTACTCTGTTACTGAATTAACCGACAAGTTTCCTCACCTTCACGATCAAACAATGGGGTCCATTGTTTCTTAAGGAAGGAGGTATAATCCGCATCATAGTTGGCAAGTCATCGACATTGATGCAACTTTGACAAGTTTCAAATTCGACACGACTTCGACTCGACAGGTTATCTCTGACAGGTTCCGAAATCGACACAACTTCAATGAGTCTCGACTTCGACACACCTCTACACATTCACACCTTCGACATATTCAGCAACCTCACAGTTCGCGACATCGACAAGCAGCATCGACATGCGACCAGCGACTGTCGAACTTCGACATATTGTCTCTATGTGTTCCAGTCGACTGTAACGGTTGAACTGTTGAACCGTTCTAACTTCTTCTTTGTAACTAAACGTAACAGGAAGGCACCCAAGTGTCTCAGAAATCTATATAAGTATGTATAATATTGTAACATACATCAGGGAATGAATAGACAAACCTTATCATGTCTTAGACTTATTTGCAGTAATAGAAGTTCAGTTCGCATTCCTACATATTGTCTGTGCATATTTGTGTTTATCTGTGTAGCGTAATCCTGCTTTGCTCATTCTACTTATTCTTATAGCTTCCGCCATAATAGAGCCGACTCATTCAGTTGAACTGTTGTCCCCCTCGTGCTTCCTGGACACGACACGGATCACACACTTACCTAAAATCTTAATTTAAAGACTTTACTTTTAGAGTTTATTACTTGTCCTCAAAATTTTATTTATGTTAATGTGCCTTTAAGTGCATGCAATGAAAACACTACGAACTCCATAAAGTATGTTGAAAGATATCTAAACATTATATGCTCCTAGATATGTGTCTAAAATGGTAGAGTTCTTTTTCTTTTAATGTCATAGGTGTAGGGTTCAATACTTTACATCTCCCTTTTTTTTCATCTTTCAATAGTTTGGATGGTGTAACATTGTTTTTAGTTTATGTGATCATGCTTATAGTAATGACCAAGAAATGCTAACATGTAACAGTAATAACAGATAATGGTATCTTGACAATAGGAAAGTAATAACTTGGTCCAACATCATAGACAAATATCATGATCAAGAAATGCTAACACGTAACACTAATAATAGACAATGGTATCTTGACAATAGGAAAGCAATAACTTGGTCCAACATCATAGACAACTATTGACATGTTGTAATATTAATCATTGAATGATTGGATTCAACCCAGAATAAGAGATTCCCACAATGATTCTAGTGTGTATTTGTCTACCATCACCCACCATTGATATAATTTTGGGATGACCTTACCTTACAATTAATTTAAAATAACACTAGGAAATTTGTAGGCATAGTGAATCCAATGGCATGTGAGTATTCATGTGCATGCATATGTAAATATGTTTTTTTATAGAAAGGGATACCATATTAGGAAATACAACTAAATCTAGATGGTTGATTCCATCTTTAGGAGTTGTACTATGAGCAGTGTTTGTTTCCATGAATATGGCCACTTTTCTAAACTCTAGAAAATGGGGCAGTCCCCTATACCTCAAATAGAAAAATGAACAACCCATGTAAATGGTTAATTAATAGAATAGGAGTTTGTTTCCGCTCAAGCCCATGTAGGAAAGAATGCTTTCTCTGATGAAAAACACATTTAATATTTTGGAGAGTAATGAAAAGTATGATGATATTTATTCAAAACCACACACAAAGGGCTGGAGGAGCAATGAGTAAATGAAGAAGGGGAGGTTCTAATGGAGGGGAATGCCCAAGATTGGAAACAAGAAGCAAAGTATTAAGAGAAGTAGGAGCACGATCTCCCTAGCAGGGACACCCTTGTAATTCATGAAACAACAAAGCTATAAGGAATCACAAGTGAAATTCTAACTCTGATATATGATGGATCAATAAGGTAGTGACTTGCCATCTCCTTAGCTAACAAGAGGCAAGAAATCCAAAAGGATATTTAGGAAATATAAGTGGATTGAAATTAAGTAATGATATCTTGGTCCTTTCTTATGAGGTATGGCTACACCTTAGGCGTTCCATACAAGATTTAGTTTGCACTTTCAATGTATTTTTCTATACAAGAAATGTGTGAAAAAAATACCCAATGAAGAAACTGGGAATAAAAAAACACTCTCCTCTAAACCCAATTTCCATATGATTTGGTATCACAAAGAAGATTTGTTTGGATATGACATTAACCTATTTGTAATAGGTTGTACATTCTTGTCCATAACCCATATATTGTGTTTGATATAATTGATAGTCATTACTGTGAAAAATGTATAAACTAGACAATAGGACTATCCTCTCAACCCACTTGTATTCGATTTTGGATTGTGAGCACAAGTGTTATAGGGTAAAGATTAACCATTTTGTAGCAAGTTGTATGAGTATGAACAAAACCCCCATATTTTGGTTGCACTCATAATCATTATTGTCACACACACACACACACACATTTCTCAGTAGCTTGAAAAAATTGTACATGTGATTAAAATTGACCATTATTTAGCTTTAATTCAATAAAAATTAGAATATCCTGATACCCCAACATTAGTCTCCAAACATGTCAAGTCTTGAGCTTCATGGGAGAGCCTCAATAATTTTTGTCAACTTAGCCCATGCTAGGTTGATGCAAGTTAATTTTTTGAGTACTGATAAGTTTCAACTTATTGTAACTATGTGATAGATCTAAGTGAGATTTTGAATAATTGTATACATTCTATGATTTTATGAAATGAAAGCCTTTAGGGTGATTGTGAAACTTTTAGATCAATATGGGCATGGTGAGATCCTAGTGGGATCATGCTAGTCATTAGAGCCACCTAGGTGGTAACAACATATTGTACATATTAATATTGATAATGCTCAAGTAATGTTCAAGTAGGATCAAGTTTGGGAATGTCTTAATTTAAGGATCTAGACCTAGTTAGCTTCATTAGTTCTTTTTCTGGAGTAATGGCTCTAAGGCACAAAAGAGAGGAGCACGTATTGGTGGTTATATAGTGGAAAATTTGGTCATGTTTCACTACTTATTATTGGTTAGTATTAGTGTTGAGGATTGTGATGTTGATCCATTGAGATAATGTTTATTTTTGGAGATATTAAGATATATTCACACAACATTTCATATCAATGTGGGGAATAGACAATACATCCCCACCCTCATGAGGGTGGGGATGAGTAGTGAAAATACACATTTGCAGTAGATGTAGCTGCAAGGGGGAGGTGTATGCTTGTAATAGGTGCATGCCTTCACCCCTCATGCTCAGTGTCAGTAACAATGCATTAAATCCAATTAAATCAAACTTCTATAATTGATTAACAAAAAGGGAATGCATTTCATGTCAACTTCCACATTATCATATTTTTAAGTGTGTAACAAGAAGAAAATGCATGCCCATGGGAGGTAGAGCATTTGGTAATGAATAATTGAGAGGAGAAGTTGTAAATAGAAGGTCACAAGTTCAAAATATCGAGAATACTAGCTTACCAAAAAAAGTAAATATAACATATTTATTTGTTTATAAAATCATATCATAAAAACTTTGCTTGATGCACGTAAATGTATTTTAAAACCTGATAAAATAAATAAATGTATATCTATCTTAGCCTAACCTTTTAAGTATATAATAATTTAATATTCATTTCATTTTGATCTTTCATGGTGCTTAATAAATCTATGGTTAAAAGGGATCCATGATAGTTTAATAAAACAATTATGAATGGAACCATATCATTCATCTAATTAGTAATAAACCCTACATAATTACCTAAAATTTTAAAGTTTCTATGGAATCCGCTCTAAACTTTATAATGTTAATGTGTAACAAGATTTCCAATAGGATTCATGAGAGTTTCATGTCGCTAATTTTAAGAAGACATCAATCCAAAAACCTCCACATATCATTGCCAAATCAACATCCATATCAATATTGATCAAACTACACACTACATCGATACCTGTACAAACATATGCACATATATATAACCTTAAACTTTTAATTTATTAGTTTATTTAAAAATGAAAAACAAATTTAAATATGAATATAATTAACTAAAATTACACACATCACTGATCTCTTGTCTTGAAGAATATATATAAATAAACTTTTATTTTCTATGTAAAGTTTTTAATTTTATTTTAAATTAAAAAATATGATTTCTCATTCAAATAAAAAGTCAAGAAGAACATATTAAAATCAATTCCTAGCCAAGCTTACTTACCTTAAAAGTGCGTGAAGGTAATGTAATAAAATGTTGACATTTTCCCTACAAAAATCTTATCTTATTAAGGTGTGGTTAGGTAAGGCACTTTTTTTCTTCGGAAAAATTGTGTAGACTATTTGTATTGAAAATAAACCACCTTGTACATAGGACAAAAAGCCTTACTCTATGTAATTTTTATATAAAATGATATAGTGATATGTCATGAGCACAAAACTAAGATCATATCTTATACATTCTTTAACTATCAAGCGATCATTCAGATCTATTTCAACTTTCTATTACATTTGCTTCATATAATATCCAAAAAAAATTCATTCTTTATCAAATAGTTGTAATCTTAAAAAACGTTGTAAGTCCTCTTATGCCCCTTTTGAATTTACACTAGATGTGATCCTAGATCATACTTTATCAATGTGTCATTCTCCATCTCCCATCAATACCAAGTACCTACTCCAATATGTAGATCAGTCTTTGGCAATTGATCTACCATTTGATTCCTTTCTCTATAGATGTGCTCAAATTTTATTTCCTAAAATAGACCAACCAATATATATAGCTATTCATAGATAGGCTTGAGTAATATGTTCCTTGGGGGTCTCCTATGTCTCATCCAGTCAATAACTAATTTGGAATCCCCAAATACCTACTTTTTTTAACACCCTTCATATTAGCCAACCCCAAGGAAAGATTTAAAGCCATTAACCCTGCTATGTTGTAAGTACTATCCCTCAATACCGCATAAAACTTAATCTAGTGTGAATCATAATATAAAGAATGCCACCTACCCCACCTTGTGTTGGAATGTCCTGTGAGGCACCATCAAAGTATGAACAACATCTAGTTTTGTCAAATGAATCCTCCACTATACTCCTTACCTTTTGTATCTCTATGGCCTATGGGAAATGGCTTAGTATAACAATACCTTTTGAAGCATAAATTGAAGGAGGAATATGTACATCCTCAAAGATATATTTATTTCTTGAGAGACAAACCCCCCATATGAGAATAATAAGTAAAGCCAGATAATCCCTATAGGATACATTGTTAGTCCAAGCCTCCATAGCTCCTTCAAGATTTTGTCCTGCCCATATAAACTGTATACAACAAACTCGTGAAGCAAATTCCAACATCTTTCTAATATAAGAATAAAAGATAAATAAATGATCAATATTCTCACCACTAACTTTGCAAAGAGGACATCTTCCAAGACCACGCCATAATTTTTTAACCATGATATCCGAAACAGGGACCTTTTTAGAGAGGGCCAACCCATAGAAGATATTTGACTATAAAGGACACTTGTACTTCCAAATAGTTGTGAACCACTAGCGTGGTTTAGGTAAATATTCTTCTTCTCTAATAACCTTGTAGCCGATCTTGGGGGTATAGTAACCTCCTGTAGCATTCTTAGGACATATCAATACATCATCATAGTCCACCAACATAACATGACTATTTTGAAGATCCTTTTTATACATTTTCCAGTTATCTTTGTCCACCTCATCGTCAAACTTCAGGTCTTTTGCCTTTAACCATTCTTGTCTCATAATAGTATTGTTGACTAAATCCCCAATCTACTCCAAAACGATATATCCCTGATCCATCATATCTTCTACTATAGCTAAAGAATTCATATGATCCCCACCACAACCTACCAATGGTTCTTGTCCTAACCTTACCTTCCTTCCATCCATTCCCCTATAACTTCAAAATCCATTATCAAGGCTTTCCACATAATTGAAACATTCCTAATAAATTTTTCTATGCTTCTGAACCATTCCTTAATATTTAAAGGAGATATATATTTTTGATGTACAAATTTCACCCATAACCCCTCTCCTTTCAATATTCTCCAAGCACCTTTAGCAGTTAACGCCTTGGAAAAACAATGTGGGTTATTTAAACCCCATCCACCCATTCCTTTTAGCTAGGCTATCTTATTCAAAGCAACCCAGTGAAAATAGTTACCCTATTGATTACCCTTCCATGAGAAATTATAACTCAGCTTCCTAATTTGATCTAGTATACATGTACGTACATAGGACAAAGACACACAATACATTAGGATGGCTAGGATGGCTTCGAAGACAATTTTCACTAGAATCAACTGGCCCCCTCTAGATAACCATTTGATGCACCATAATAATAATCTTTTCTCAATGAACTACCAATAATCCAAGATCAGTCCCTCTTTGATATTCATTTGGATTTAATACAAACCCTAAATACTTGAGACCACTATGTATATCAACCCTGGAAAAGACAAACTATGTACATATCCAATCAATGCAATCCTGGTCCAAATTCATGAAAGATAGATAAGATTCCTCTCATTATAGATCATACATATAGCCACAACAAAAAGATTTAGTATACCTTGGAGATTGACAACTTCTCTCCTATACCGATTGGAAAAAATCAAAATATCATCTACAAATAACAGGTGTGTTACACTGACTTGTCCTCCTATAAAAATTCCTCTAAAAGATCCTTTATTCTTGGCTTGTAGAATAATTCTACTTAGACCCTCCACCACTAAAATAAACAAAAGAGGAGCTAGGGGTAATTCTTGTCGAAGGCCCCTACCCAGCCTAAAAAAAGGGAATGCAAACCCATTTACCATAACAACAAAAAAAATTGTTTGAACATATTAAGGCATAATCCAATTCACTACTTGCAAGTGGAAGCCAACTTGAAGCAGCACCAGTCTCAAGTAGATTAAATTGACCCTATTGTATTATTTTGATAAATCAACCTTAGCAATCATAGCTGACAAATTATTCGCCTTTACAGTATGCATGACTTCTTGTGCAGTACCAACTACATCGTGAATATGTCTTCCAACCAGAAAAGCAAATTGTGCATGAGATACAGAGCTAGATAGGATACCCCTAATACTTCTGGAAATAACTTTTCAATCATCTTGTAAACGCAATTACACAGAGATAGGTCCATAGTCCTCCAAATTTTCAGCTCTATCAGATTTTGGAATGAGGGAAATGAATGTAGTATTGAAGGCTTCCAGAAATCTACCATTCACTCTTGATTCTTAAATTACTCTAAGGATCTTTGTAAGAGTTACCAATTGGATTGGTAAATAGTTGTGAGAACACTTTCATGGGAATGTTGAAGTTTACAAAAATGAAAATGTAGAGAGGATATTAATTGTGTTGTTCCCCCTTACACATTTTTACTTCCTTAATATATAATACAACTAATAACATTGGTGAAATATCGTAGTAGGATTTATTCAAAGTTCTTCCAACAATTTTGTTGAATGGGGTTGCAAAGTTTTTACAAGAAGGAAACAAAATAGTTGCAAATTTCTTTATAAAATGGCATCGATCTTGTATTTTCTAAAATACAAGCCTAAAAATCTAGAAAGTGAGTGTTTGTGTTTACAAAGCACTTATAGTCTCTCCAACATAGTTAAACTAGAGAAATTTGGAAAGGGCTTCCTTGACTAATTATTTTCAAGTGTCCTACATAATATTTTATTCGAGGAAAAACTTTGTCTCTATTTCACATGATTTTAGGTGGGAAACTCATGAACTGCTTACAATCTTGACACATTATGAAGAAGGTCAGGAATTATTTCAGCCATAAGCTATAATTGATTTCACTAGAAGGTAGGACATAGAGGCTTATTTATTGTTTTCTTAAGTAGGACATAGAGGCTTATTTATTGTATTCTTAAATAGGACATATAGGCTTGTTTATTGTATTCTTAAGAGGGTTAGATAAGGGATACATAGAAATTAGAAATATGGTGATAGGTTAATTAATGCATTTGATTTCACTAAAAGGTTATAAACAAAAGTGTTCTATAATCACCATTATTTATTGTATTCTTGAGAGAGTTAGATAAGGGATATACATAAAGTAGAAATCTGGCTATAGGCTAATTAATACGTTAAATTGTCCAATATCCTAGGGTACATATCCAAAAATATTCCTTCCAAAAAAATTGATAGTAGCAAGAGGATTATATTAAGGGGTTGCAATTTCACTCAATTCCAATATAATTAATCTAAATTGTAAACAAATGAAAGTGTTAAAACTTACATTTCGGCGCCCAACACCAGTCTATTATTATCACCTTCAATGTCCCTCAGATCATGAAAATACGTTCAGACGTCCATCATCGGTTTTCCAATCATAAGAAGACACTCGTGAAATTTTCAGTCAAAGTGTTAAAACTTACATTCTAGGGCCCAACAACACATCTATTATGATCACTTTCCCTAGGATCACAACAATACGTCGAAATTTCCATCCCTATTTTTGAAATCATAAGTAAACACCTGTAAAAAGAACAAATTATGGTTGTCGATGAAGATATAGATATGAAAACTTCTGGCCTTAGGAAAACTGCTTGTTGGGGAATTGAATCAATAGTGGAGATGAGCGTTATTGTATAGGTTCAAATGCCACCCAAATGTGGCCATCACACTTGGCATTGTGCCTATTAACATCCATACGATTTAATATCAAATAAGAAACATGTTACCAAATTTACTAATTGGTATTAATCCTTCAAACTAATTATTAACAGTAAGATTTTGAATTGCAAGGAGGTTAAGGTATTAAATCCTACCCCTTCATTTCATGAACACAACAAAAAAATATGTTGGTATCAAGAAACCTTAACCACACGATCCATATTTGGAACTAAATTATTGTTTAATGTGACACCTTCCACTCAATTCCAAAATAAAGACGCTTATCTATGTAATTAACATTTGACATAAAGTGGACGGTATGATATCACATTGGTTGACATGCCATCCACCATAGATCCAAATAAGGAAGCCATCACTGCAAACCTATGATAATGACATGCCATCCACCTGGTAATGAAGACCACAAGAGACCAAATTTGCAAAATACAAAAGCTACAATTTAAACAGCTTCGTAACCATAAACCAAGACGACAGGACCTGAACCAATGGGACACGATCTGCAACAATGTCGCAGGCTAAGCCAATCCATGATTTGAGAAACAACACAAGGTGCCAATCAACCAAAGAGCTAAGCATGGAGGATGTCATTGTATCTATTTTGCACAAAAATCATCCTCATGTATGGATCAAAGCCACAAATGCATTAGAACTAAGAGCTAGTGGCCATGATTTGAATCAATTCTGAAACCAAATAGATCTGAAGTTAAAAATGCCAGGAAAAGGTCATCTTCTATTCTACTAGTGAAAGAGTGCCCACATATTTTTAACGATGTAGACACCCAATATGATGGCACAAAGAGCCAAAAGCCTAGGTTACAATCTACAAATCGATTGAATTCCCAGGGATCATGATCTAGATCTCTGATAAATATGATGGCTAAATTTCTTAGCATCCCTATCCCTTGCGTCGTTGTAGCTTTGCCACTGCCGCAGAGAAGAGATAGAAGTCACGATCAACACACATGATCTAAAGAGAGATGCCAAGATACCCAGCATCTCCACTGTGTTTTTAATCTATCTTGTGTTGAATGGCATAATGCCCTCTTTTGTGTGCAGCAGTCAACAGATAATGGCATGACATATGGCATCTTTAGAGGAGACCTATTTTGTTGTAAAACACTGTCAATAAAAACTTGCCACAGAATTGACACCCACTTATAACATTCCAAGTTGGGGGGATAGCTCGGTTGGGAGAGCTTTACACTGAAGATTTGAAGGTCGCGTGTTCGATCCACGCTAACAGCAAATTATCGTGATAACAAAAATTATTGAGTAAGTAAAATATATATAGAGTTTTAAGTAACATATCTATTTTGTCGAACTCTAGTGTCATTAACAGATCCGTGTCGCAATGGTAGCGCATCTGAATCCAGATCAGAAGGTTGCGTGTTCGATTCACGTAAGGTTCAAACTTTTATTTCTCAAAACTTAGAAAATTATTTCCATTTCTGGTCTTACTGTTTTGTTTGATTTTGTTGAAGCGTTTAAACTTTATTCCTGTCGTTGGTTTTTGTTCAAGCGTTTCTGCAGTGTATAACTAAGAAAATGTAACAATATTTCTGTTCAACTTTTATTTCTCAAAACTTAGAAAATTATTTCCATTTCTGGTCTTACTGTTTTGTTTGATTTTGTTGAAGCGTTTAAACTTTATTCCTGTCGTTGGTTTTTGTTCAAACTTTTATTTCTCAAAACTTAGAAAATTATTTCCATTTCTGGTCTTACTGTTTTGTTTGATTTTGTTGAAGCGTTTAAACTTTATTCCTGTCGTTGGTTTTTGTTCAAGCGTTTCTGCAGTGTATAACTAAGAAAATGTAACAATATTTCTGTTCAACTTTTATTTCTCAAAACTTAGAAAATTATTTCCATTTCTGGTCTTACTGTTTTGTTTGATTTTGTTGAAGCGTTTAAACTTTATTCCTGTCGTTGGTTTTTGTTCAAGCGTTTCTGCAGTGTATAACTAAGAAAATGTAACAATATTTCTGTTCAACGTGCAAGGGGTATTATTAAAGAGATTATGGTTACAGTACTAGCTCGCTCACAAGTCCTCATCCTTTTGTATGAACCTTTGCATGAACCATAGTAGCATAATTCGGCTGTATTGGTACTTCGTGTACGGAAATTCGAATTCGTCGAATATTCGGTGCAGGTGTAATATATGTTAAATTTATACGAAGTTGATAGTTTATATTTTTGCCTTTTAAATATATGTTAAATTTTATTATATAAATGTCTATGTATATTTATGGTATATTTGTGAATATTTGATTAAAAATATTATATATAAGCAAGCTACTTTCGTATTTAATCATACTAGATATTTTCAGTACGTATTTTTTCCGTATCGAATCGTATTCGTACTCGAATTATGCTACTATGGCATGAACTACCTGGGATATGGATCCCTTGCTATGGAATCGAACTGACGAGGTACTGGCTTTGCTCTATTGTTGGGCCCTCGTTCAAGCCTCTTCTTGCACTACTGAACTCCTCTATGTTGTGTGTTTTCCCTTTTGTTGTCTGAGAAGCTTGGGGGCCAAACGACTCTCCAACCAGAGTTCATTACCATTACCCAAGAGATAGGAGGCCAGAAAATTTCCCTCCAACGTGGACTTCATCTCCCTACAAAATGACAGGGATACAATACAGTTCTCCAAACATTGATTTCGTTCCCACTACCATAACGCTCAGGATGCAAAAACATTTTCTCTCATTTCATTGTAACATTGCAAAAACCCTCAAATGCAATGACTTGTTCCCAGCTATGATTTCGTTCCCACTACCATAACGTTACATGATTTCTTATTTCATTTTGGAAGTTACAAATATGTGATACTAGCACAGTCACTTAACTTGTGATACTAGCACAGTCACTTTACAACTCTCTTATCATTGGTTCTCATGTATGGAAGACTCTTTAGAATATTGAACATGACATATGAATTATATTGCTCAAAATTAAAATAGGGTCTAATTAGAGATAACAACTAGTTATTAGAGATAATATTGAGCGGAATACATGCCGGATATTAACAACTAGTTATTAATAATTATTTTTATAAGAAAGTATGAAATTAAATGTTATTTATATTTTATAGTTATTAAATAGTTAAAATTTGGATTTTTAAAATTCACGTTTTCACTAGTAGTAATCACTATTTGTATTACATCTATATCGAATATTCGAGGAATTCGAATTGTTCCGAATTCCTGTGCACGAAATGTCAATACGGCCGAATTATGCTACTATGGTTCTAACTAGTGTTGTGAGACTCACCCAAAATGACATAGATGTGTTGGGTTGAAAGAAAGGGTAGGGAAGTCAACTTGGATAGATGGACATACTCTTTTCTCAATCCTAAGCACAGGTCAGTACCATAAGGTAAATGCTTATGCTTCTATTCCCCTCTTTGTGCTAATAAATGAGAATTGAAACAACAAAATTTTGATTGAATTCTGATTGTAGGTGAGTTTTATTCCTCGACTTCATATTTATGGTTCTAACGAGTGTTGTGAGACTCGCTCGGAAGGGCATATAGGTGTTGGGTTGAAATGAAGGACATACAGGTCATGTAGTTACTTAAGGAAAGATATAGGTATTCGAAGGAGAGCTTGCCTTGAAACATTGCATGCTCATGCACGGATCTTTTGTTCCATCATGTGCAAATGAGCTTCAAAGTATTTCTAGTATTTGACTATCTGCCTAGTCTTAGTTTTCATCCTTTTTAATTCAACTAAATAGCCCATCTTATCTTGTATGGGTGCATTCTATACATCGGCCAAATCGGGGTTGTATTTACCTTGTACTTGTTGAATTTGTCGTAGAAATTCCCAGATGTGATTAAGTAACCTTGAATTTTCCATTCATGCACTTCAACCTTTCTAGTACCATCATTGTTCCTCCACTTATAGACGTTCCAAAATTGTGCACTCATTCTTCAGTTGGTTCCCCGGGGATTCCCAGCATTTGGCTTTAGTGGTTGTTGGTACTAATTCTTCAATTTTGCTTCTAGATTCAATGATTGTTTGGCATCGATTCTCCAATTTTTCAATTAGGGTTTACGAGGTTTTAATATTGCTGCAGGTGTTGGGGAAGAAACTATCCTCAACAACTCGTGCCAAGTCGTGTTAAGGGCATGTGGAACTAGGTCATGGTAAGAGGCGCAAATGCTACATAAAGGTAAAGAGAGCGCACATTTAAAAACGAAGGTTCAATGTAATGTGAAAAGCGTTTACATAAACTTAAATAAACCCAAATTGCATATTCACTTGTCTCAATATGAGGCCAAATAAGAAGTCATAGTAGTTGATTGGAGGAAATAAACCTTTTGAATGCTCATTAATGTATATAAAGTGTCTTTGAATATATTTAAACAAAACTTAGATTAAAAATTATGTTACTACATAGTTTTATGTGTCTTTTTAACAAGAAAACAACAATCTCATTCCTAAAGTTCCTCCTAGGACTAATAATATGTGAGTTCTATAAACTTGGACATGTTCATTTTTGAGCATTAATTCAACATACTCTAGGATCTTTACTAAGAGAATAACATGTACAGCATATCAATCATAGCAATGCATATCAATCACACCAAGCAATCGCATAAGACAATAGACACACAGAGTTTCACTAGGGAAAACCATAAAGGTGAAAAACCCCACAACTTCCTCAGAAATAGAAAGAGCAATGATACAACCAAAGTACACAGAGATAGTCCTCCTAGCAACTGAACTTCCTCCTCCACTAGTGCGCCACTTTCCGAGTAGTGTAGAAGTGAATAATGAGATGATCAAATAGAGTGCCTCCCGCATTCTATTTATACATGACCTGACCTACCTAATAACCTAGCATGGCAGACTTGTCTAACTCAGTCTAATAACCCATGGTTATATTAATCCAGGCCGACCCCACACTTGGTGGTCTAAGAACCCATCACTTGCAAGTTGCGACACTTGTCAATACAAATGATGACACTTCCGTATAGAGGAATAATAACATCTCTATAGGAGTGCAATATACATAGGTGAAATACATTCCGAAATTACAATTACATCAACAAGACAATCTCGTTAGTCTATGATGGTTGTACCTTTAGACAACCTCCCGTAAACACAAAATATAGAAGTCATGTTAATGCAATTTCAAAATAACACAAAGTACCAAGAAATCATTCCCATTACATTTTTATTCATAAACAAATAAAGATGGGATAGTTGAATCAATGCCATTTGATTTTATATTAATTCCATATTTTTGCACAGTTTAGCCCATGTTTTATGAAAACCCTTTTTTTATAAAATTGAGAAACTTTTTATTAATTTTTAAAAAATTATAATCAAATTTTCTTATTGGTATGAAATATTGAGGGGACAACTTACCCCTAGTGAAGTTATTTTTTCAGAAAAACAATGTTAAATCGTTGGTTCATTGTTGACATGTTATATTAATTCTTTATTTATCATATATTATTTCATGGCCAACTGCGTGTAATATTAATTGATTTGATCTCTATATTAGAGATTAAGATCTCTTTTTGTTATAAATATGGTAGTGGGCACATGCCGCAGTAGGTATTCATTTGTTTTATAATGGAGAAATAGATTATTCGACTCAAAGGACAATATTTAACTGCTTTCAATACTCATTTGGACAAATCAAACGTATGGTCAAATGTCTAATAATTGCTTTTACTCTTCAATCTTATGTTTTAATAAAAAATAAGACCAACTTGTATGAGCTCGTCCAGCACTTTTAACGCAATCTTGTAAAGTACCAGTAGCTTTCTAACAGAAACATAAATTTATATTTTATCACTTCTAAAATATTCCATTACTAACTTCAAATTTAGAATTAAAAAGTGTGCTATCTAATTCTTTAGGAAAAATAAGATGGAAGATACGTTCAAAATTTTAAACGGAAGAGATGCTGATTTTTTTAACCGATTAAAAAGGATGTTTATTTAATTCTTTAGGAGAAGAAGATTTGGTATGGAAGGTCGTTTAAGATTTTATATTTAGGAAAAAAAAGGAAATACCACTAGTTTGATTAATTTAAAGCTTAATTTTAGAATAAAGTTATATTAATTGAAAGCTTAATTTTAAAATAAATTTGAATAAAGTTTGAAAGTTTAATGTTAAAATAAAGCTTGGCATTTGTGGAGTGCTACTAATTTTAAATTTAGAATTAAAAAGTGTGTTATCTCATTAAAAATATGATGCAACTTAATTTTTTTAACAAGTTAGAAAAATGTCTTATCTAATTCAATTATTTAGCAGAAAGAAGATTTGGTATAGAAAGTAGGTTCAAGATTTTATACTAAAGAGAAAAGGAAATATTATTAGATAGCTACTTTTATTAATTGAGAGCTTAATATTAAAATAATGTTTGGCATTTATGAAGCTTTTTGAGCTAATTTAGATAACTTAGGGAATGAGAAAGCCATGACTCCTTTGATAGCCATTTTTTATAGCCTTTTTTTCCTATGTGAAGTAAAAAGGTTACCATGGATGTGGAGGTTAGTATTAAGAGTTAGTGTTGGTAGTGATAATGATGGCCAGAGGGTGTGGTGTGGTAAGAGTTATAGGAATTGTGGGATAATGAAGGTCATAATGGAAAATTAACATAATTTTAATATTATTTATGTTTTTTTTAAAACTCAAGGGATCTGGAGAAGGACCTCTTTCAAGACCTCTTCAAGGACCTCTTCCATCCTCACATGCCCAAGCTGAGCGCTATGTAAACCCTATCCCTTGGCGTTTGTAGTCGGCTCCCATGCAGGTTTCTCCTACATAGGCCACCATGGATTCTCCGTCGGCCCCCTCTCCTGAGGAGCGCAGGCATCTCCTGGATGATGCCTTTCGCTCCTTGGTGGCCTCCACCCCCCCCTCTCGCCTCTGGCTCGGACCCCTCTAATGTCAGCTTCATCAAGCGAGCTACTGTCCCCTATATTCAGATCATGTCGGCAGCTTCCAAGTTGAAAGCCCTAGCTTTGAGCGAGCAGGGTTTAATCGGCCAGTTTACCGGAATCTGGTTGTCTCCAAAATCCATGGACGCCTGGATCAACAAGAATTGGATGCCCCTGATCACTTGGGGTCTGTAGCATTTTTTTTGTGGTAAGGGTTTCTTCACTTTCTTATTCGAAAACAAAGTTGATCGGGATCTTATTTTCAGAAGTGGCCCATATTTCATGGGTCTCTGTGGCCTTTACTTAAACAGATGGAGCTTGTCCTTTGATCCTGAGAAGGATGTGCCCTTCTCGGTTCCTGTCTAGGTTCGTCTCCCTTATCTGCATCTACACTGCTGGAATGATGAAACCTTGCAAGCCATTGGAAACTCCCTGGGGAAATTTATTGATAAAGTTGAACCCTAGGGGGTTTTGTTCTCCTGTGCCCGAATCTGCATTGAAGTAGATCTAGAGAAGGGTCTTCCAGAAGAATTCAATTTGCTTATGGATGGCTGGGAGCATATGCAGAAGGTTGACTATGAGCAGTTTCCTTTCAAATGTAAAAAGTGTCACGAATATGGACATTTTGTCAAAAAATGCCCTAAGGCAGCTCCAATAGCTCCAGAGAAAGCACAAGACGAAGGTTGGCAACAGATCAAGAAGGGAAAACAATCTATACCTTCCCCCGCCCCCCTAACAAAGGAGTTCAAGCCAAAAACATTTTTTAAACCTCCTTTGAAGCCAAGGAAGGGCCATCCTTCAATAGATTCCAAGACTTGCTTACATAAGAAGGGGAAATTACCATGCTGGAAGCTATCACAGTTGAACCTAGAAGGGAAGAAATCCCCTCTTCCCCCAGAGAAGAGTTGATCGGCATAAGCATTGGCGGTTCCAGCACCCTAGGTGGTTTGTGGGATGATAAGGTGAAGAGTAACTTCGTCCCAATCTCCTCGTCTCTAGACATGTCCTCGGAATCTCTGGAGGAAATGGATACGGTGCAGCCCCCAAACACCAGAGGTAGGAAATCGCAGAGATATCATAGAGAAATGGAGGTCGAAAGAGAGATTGAGTTAGGCAGACAAAAAAGCTAGAAGATATGAAACTGCTTCAAAATCCCAAATCTAAGAGTGGAGCTAAAGATGGTAGGTCCCGAGTAGGATCTCTATCAACCAAGAAGTAATGCTAGTTGTCTCTTGGAATTGCAGGGGTCTTGGCGGGCTGAACAAAGTGGAAGCAATCAAAAATATAATCAGATCTGAAAAGCTCGATCTCATGCTAATCCAAGAGACCAAAATGT
Source organism: Larix kaempferi (assembly GCA_027924585.1). Taxonomy (NCBI): domain Eukaryota; kingdom Viridiplantae; phylum Streptophyta; class Pinopsida; order Pinales; family Pinaceae; genus Larix; species Larix kaempferi. The sequence continues at coordinate 7,226,382 of BSBM01000438.1, forward strand.
TGGATGTAGATTTCATGGCCCTCTCACGCTCCCTCTGGAAGGAATGCCATGGTTCTGCTCTCAGTGCTCGTGGAGCCTCTGGTGGTATTGCCACTTTGACCTCCCCTAATTTTTCAATTCTTTCTTCTTCCGAGAACAACCACTGGCTGATATCTGAAATAAAGGAAAACGACAGCAACAACCCTTTCTATATCTGCAATGTGTATGGCCCAACTCGCTACATGGATAAGATCAAGTTCCAGGAAGACCTAAACAACCTTAAGGAAAGCATGCAGGGGAAAAATCTCATCATTGTAGGAGATTTCAATGTCACAAAGTCTCAACAAGAGAAGCGGGGAGGCAACATTGTTCGTGACCCCTTTGGTGAAAAGCTTGTGGACCTAATGGATGATCTGGAACTCATGGATATTCCACTTAAAAATGGGAAATATACCTGGAGTAATAAGAGATGCGGAATTGGACACATTATGGCCAAGCTAGATCGTTTCTTGGTAAGCTCCTCCTTCTTTTGTTCTGATCTAATTGCTTTCTCCTTCACCCTTCCTTGTGCCACTTCCGATCATAGACCTATCTACCTCTCCCTCTCCCCTCCTAAAAACCTTGGGCCTATACCCTTCCGCTTCAACCCCCTCTGCCTTCAGAACCCCTCCTTTTTTGACATTGTCAGTAAATCCTGGAACTCGTGCTTCTCTGGATCTCTTAGTTTCATTTGGGAATCCAAACTCAGAACCATCAAATTGGCGCTCAAGCACTGGGACAAATCCTTTTTCAAAAATCCTTTTCAAACTAAACTTAACCTACAAAATGAGCTCATCAAGCTTCACCAACGAATGGAGACAGAGGAGGTGATGTCGGTTGCTTTAAATCAGGAAAAAGGTTTAGATCTAAAAATCCTCAGTGCGGCTAAACAGGAAGAGAAAATATGGAGAATTAAATCTAGACAACTTTGTCTTAAGGGAGGTGATAGCAACACGAAATACTTCCATAACCAGGCTAAGGCTCGACGTAGCCAGAACTCTATTAGAGAGCTGAAAAATCAGGATGGAGAAATAATCAGTGGACAAGAAGACCTAAAACAGCATGCCTTCAATCATTTTAGCGAGCTCTTTAGGGACAGTGGGGAGACTGACCCTGAAGCACAAACTAATCTTTTGGCGGGCATCCCCAATCTTGTTTCGGATAGCACCAACAGAGACCTCTCTAAGCCAATTCTGGAACACGAAATTGTGAATGCCATCTGATCTCTCCAATCCGACAAGGCTCCTGGCCTCGACGGTTTCACCATCAACTTTTACCGGGCCGCTTGGGAGATCATCAAAGATGACCTAAAAAGTATGCTCAACTGGACCAGGAAGAAAGAAAAAATCGGCGGGGCTACCAATTCCTCCTTCCTAGCCTTAATCCCGAAAGAAAAAACTCCTTGCTCCATCGACCGCTTCAGGCCTATTTCCCTTTCTGATACCTCCTATAAAATCCTCTCTAAGATCCTTGCCATCAGAATGAAAAAATTCATGGGAAAGCTCATCTCTGATTTGTAGGGGGGCTTCATTGTCGGTTGTCAAATCTTGGACAACATCATCATCGTACAAGAAGCAATCCACTCCAGCATTGAAAAAAAACACCAAGGTATGGCCATCAAACTTGACATGGCAAATGCCTTTGATCGTGTAAACCATAACTTTCTTTTCGATATCATGATCAAGTTTGCTTTCTCTAGAAGATTCGTCCGATGGATTAAAGCATGCATCAGCAGTCCCTGGATCACTCCCTTAGTCAATGGTAGATCGACCAACTTCTTTCAGGCCTCTAGAGGTCTGCGTCAAGGCTGCCCTTTGTCTCCTTTTCTTTATCTCCTTGTCGCTGACTCTATGAGTAGGAAACTCCACACCCTGCAAGCCTCGGGAGAACTAAAGGGAATAAAAATTGTTAGAGGTGTCAAGCCGATCAACCACTCCCAGTTTGTAGACGACACCATCTTCCTTGGGGGCGCCTCCATTACTATTGTTGAAAGATTCAATCAGGTCCTTAACACCTTCCTTAAAGCTTCCGATGGAAAAGTCAACTCAGCCAAATCCAAAATTTATGGATGGAACTGCCCCCCTGGGGTTGTTGCAAGAATTGCAAGAATTTTGGGTTTTGAAGGAATCAAAACTTGGAACTCCTTTAACTACCTTGGTTTTCCAATCTTCAAGGGTAGGAAAAGAGTTGTAGAATGGAAAGGGATAATTGATGAAATCAAAAACAAAATAAACTCCTGGGGCTCTCGCTGGCTAAATCCCGCTGGAAAACTGGTCCTGATCAAATCCATTCTCTCGGCCTATCCCCTTTATGCCTGATCCATTTCACTGGCACCCAAAGCAGTGATGTTGGAAATTACCAAAGAGCTCAAGAAAATTCTTTGGCAAGGAGGGAAACCCAACCTTTCCAAAAAGTTCCATTTGATCAACTAGGATACAGTGTGCAGACCCAAAATTTATGGAGGTGCGCGGATCAAAGATCCTTCATATATGAACCTTTCCCTCGGTGCCAAGATTCTCTGGAGGATCATCTTAGGGAAGAAAGCTTGGTGGAAAGAAATTTTCTACAAAAATACATGACAGGCGGTAGAAAATGATGCGTGGATAATATTGATAAGGAGAAAAGAGGGTCTTCTATCTAGAATCTTTGCAAACGTGCGACCTTCATCATTCAAATCAAATTGTCGTGGATCCCTGGAAATGGTAAGAAAATTCAAATTTGGAAGGACAACTTCTGCTCTAATCCTCCTGCGAACTCTCATGAATTCAGCGATTTGAAATGCTGGATGGAACAAACAAACATCCACACTCTTTTTGACTTGTCGTCTTGGTCCAACCAAGGAAAATGGATGGGATGGCTAAATCTGGAGCTCCCGGATCATCTTCTTCATGATTATCGGTCGCTTCTCTCTCGGTTTCATGGTGCTCTTCCCATCCATCAAAATTTGAGAGACAAACGAGGCTGGGGAAAAGCGGGCACTTACTATGTTAAGGGGGGCTATGGGATTCTTGACACCCTTAGCAATCAGCGTAACAAGAATAATAAGTGGAATAGAGTCTGGGACAAGGATGGGATCCCGAAAGTAATCGTCTTCAATTGGACTCTTGCTCATCGAAAGGCTCTCACAGCCGAGAATCTCAAGAAAAGAGGGATCGAAGGGCCGGCTAGATGCGTTCTTTGCAAGGAGGCGGAGGAAACGATCGATCGTCTGTTTCTGGATTGCAGCTTCTCCCTAGAGGTCTGGCATCAGGCCTTCAGGGAAATCCAACCAAATCAAATCCTACCCACCGATTGGAATGATCTCACTATGTTTTTTGGACCCAAAATCCGACGGCCAAAATGTCAGATTTTCTACATCTTGTTGTTGACCATCTGACAACCTTCATATTTTTGTAACATCGGTTCAAATTCGGCTGAGATTCGACGGTAGGCCGACCGTCGGATATCCGACAACAATATCCAGTCAGATATCCAACGACTTGCACTTAATATGAAGTCGGACATCCGACGACTATCACTTAATATGAAGTCAGAACATCCGACAACTAGCACTTAATAGGCAGTCGGATATCCGACAATTAGCACTTAATATGAAGTCGGATATCCGACGACTGGTCCATGTAGAAATGGCCAATATTCGACGTTCTTAGCCGTCGGTTGTATGGCAAGAACGTCAGATATCTTAGACGTGTAAGTCGGATATCTTAGACTGTAAGTCAGTATGGTCACCTTTTACATTACTCATCCATGTAAGTGAGGAAAGAGGAAAAACCACATGGGGAAATCCTCCCTCTAAAATGGACATGAAATAAACCAAAACTAAAATACTCCAAAACACAAGTAGGTGTGAACTTGTTCATATTTATAGAGGAACCTTCTTCTTGGGAAGAAGGGGAATGTGCTCAGCTAGATCATGTACATCTACAGCTGCATGATGGACATTGAAGCCATGTAGAACAACTGAGTAACAATGATAGTATAGAGAAGGCTTCTCTTTAGACTTGATCTTCGAACCAACTAGGGTACCAGGTCCAAAGAAGACTTGAGATTGTTGAGAATAAGTGACCACAAGAGAATCATAAGGATCCCGAAGCATCAACATCAAACCAATAGAGTTGCAATCAACTCCAAGAAAGAGGAACAAGAGTCCCAAATGCGCCACTCTGATGGAAAAAGCTTCTCCATCTTCAAGTGAACTTGAAGAAATTCTGCTAGTCATGGTGTAGGAATACATATGAAGCAAAATAGTGTGAAGCAATGAGATATCTTCACTTGACTTCCAAACTTCTCCTTGACCATATTTCGAACCAATACTCTCATATGAATAAAGAACCTCTTCTAGAGAAGTCTCACTATGATCACCAACCAACAACCCATCTTCAACATTCGTAATAGAAGACATAGAGGAGAAAGAAATGGAATGGAGAGACATCTCTTCAACAGTATTGATGACAACAACTCGAATTTTGTCTTCATGAAAAATAGCTTCATGGAAAATAGTGGAAGCCACGAAGGAATAAATTTGAGCTAGATCATTTTCCAAATTTGTATCTTCTTCTTCTTCTTCAATTTGAACAACTTCTTCAGAAATACATGAGGTCGAGACCTTTCGAGGGAGAACACATGAGGTGTCCATTTGCTTGCTCTCTAGATAGCTAATATCTTCTTTCTGCATGCCAAGAGCTTTATCTAGATTTCTCCAAAGCTCAAATGGATACTCAACAGAATCAATGAGATAATGCATTCTAGGAGGTATAGCTAGACACATAGTTCCATACGCTCTATCACAATCATTGAGCTAATCACACTTCTCTTCATAAGATTCTGGATCGCTCATAGCACCAATGGACACATCAAAGAGACATTTTCTCTTTATATATGCACACATCTCTTCTTTCCACTCTGAATAGTTGAATGGAGAGAGGAGAGGAACTACTTTAGAATCCATATTGAAGTACACTGAACAAGTTCAATAGTCAACTAGGACCGAATTTTGTAGCAGTCATCAAGAGAAGAAGATTGACAAAAACTTGCATATCTTTCTCAAACGGTATCAGAATTACAAAATTATTGGCTAGTTGGAAAGCTTGATGTGGTGTGTAGTACAATATTTCAAATGAATATTATTGTATATGGAACTCTGTTGATGTTGGAGATTGTCCACTTGAAGAGGCAAGTGGAAACTGCATCTAGTTTTGAATATTAATAAAGGTTTTCTTCTTGCTATTATTTATCCATTATGGTTCATTTTATTTGATTTCCACATATATAATTCTATTTGTCCTTCTTTGTTTATTTTCTTTATAAAACTATATCCTATTTGTTTTTCTTTGAATATATCTCAAAAGATAATGTAATGGAATCCACTTTTTTAGTGCCAATATCATCAATGTCATAAGTGTTATGTCCTTGTAAAACCTCTCTAACCTTAACCCTGTTATGTCCTTGTAAACCATCTCTAACCTAAACCCCTGAAGCCATATTATCCCTTTAAAATTCATTGATCTCACTCATTGTAAAACTTACCCCCTTGTGCATCTACATCCATAACTAGTGACCAAGCACAAAGGAAGTCACAAATGCAATGATGACATTGTTTCTTGAAACCACGACATCATGCAACCATGAGGAGTAAGTTTTATCCATGCCATAAACCTTCATCTTTTGGTTTATCTAGCCACAACAATAATGATATTTGTGTGTTGAAGTGTAGACAATGGCTTATCACTTAGTAGTAACTATTCAAGAAGTTTTTGCTTTAATGACTATAATTTTTTTGTTTTTTTTGTGAAATATGAAATTTTATTTTCAAATAATTTGCCAAAAATACATATTATACTTCAATATCAAAACCAAATTTTGTTTGTACTACATAAACCAGTGTATATCTATTTTAAAAGGGGATCTACCAAGTCCCGAGAGGGATCAAATCTCTCAAAGTGCAAACCCCTTTTTAGAATGCAAATGTTGAGGAAGGGTTTAAATTTATCTAATTTGTGTAGTTTTATATATATGTTGAACTGTAAATGTTTTAAATCTAATTTAAGCCGACATGTTATTTTTTTATAATAAACACATGTCAACTCTCAGATGAGCACTGAAGGAGTTACAAATACTCCTACTGAGCTCTAGAATGCACCTCTTCGAAACAATTATGTACCACCACACTTTTTCTAGTACCACAAAGTTTTTCCTTAAATCTTTTATATCCTTTTTTTTAAATTTCAACAATCAAAATCATTTTAAAATATATTAAAACCTTTAATAACAAACTTTCTATTATCAAAGTTTTTATCAATTAAATGAAACCATTAAAATTCTTATCAAACTTTAAAAAAAAAATAACTTACTACTTTCAAAAACAAATAATTCAATCATAAAATTCAACTCGAAATTCATACTTAATATACTATACTCTCATTCTCATTCACTAGATTAAAAATTGATACTTACTTTACACTACTCCCATTTTAGACATAGACATCCATATATGATTCAATAAAACAACAGTAACAATCTTGAAACCTTTTGGCGTTCCCATTAAGTTGTCATTCAATATATTATTGGAATTTGGGGTAATTTGTGACAATGGTCACTCTAATTTAAAATTATTTTGAATTACATAGCTATTACTTTATTTTTATTGATTTTATTATTTTTAAATGAGAATAAAATAATTTTAAAATCAATGTTTTCTTAAACATAAAAAATATATTCATATTTTTCTTTAATTTTAATTTATATAAATATTCCTTTATAATAAAATATTTATCTTTTGTATTTAACTTTACAACTAAAGAAATATTTTATAAAAATTAAATAAAAATATAATTGTAAAAACATTTTAAAATTTTCAAAAATAATATATAAATAATAAAAAAATTAATGTGAAAGTCTTCTTTTTCATTTACATAAAACATTGTGATGACAAATAAATGATGATGATGGTTAACTAGATCAAATATGATTTATAGGACCTTAAGAGAAAAGACAATAAAGAAATTATTTGATTTGTTTTCAATTATTATTCCTATGCTCAAAAAACTTAAAGAGAAACATTCCTAACTTACCATACTTTTGAGGAGTTATAAGGACATAAAGGTCTCTATTGGAGGAAATACTATGGAATTGAGATCTAATGTGGGTGTAGGTCAGGCATTTTAAGAAAAAATGATTTTCACCCTCAACACTCATAGACTCTAGAGATGGCAAATCCTTTCAGCCCACAACATTTTAGGAGCTCTCCAATGCCCTATTTCACTATGCAGCTCATGAGAGTTTGTTGGAATCTTAACAAAATTAATTTTCTTCATTAAACTGGTTAAACATAGAGATAATTTTGATCCTGTAGATTAGCGTTATTAACCTTCTTATAGTATTGCAATTTTCTTTTAACCTCTAAATCTTTCTAGCACCACATTTTCTCTTTATTGATATTTTGCAAAGTGGTAGTTTCATCAATCCCCCAATGGGGTTTAACCAAGTCATGATATCATTATGCCACACCCACTTGAGGCATAAATGGTTTTAGATGGAATATAAAGCAATTTTAGGAAGTCAATGGTCTCCCATGTTGTTTATCTTGTACATGTACATCACAGGCCTAGGCATAGCCATGCTCTCAATGGAGGAGAGCCCCACTTCTAAGAGGAGAATATAATAAGGCATATTAATTTTAATTTTAAGACTATAAGTGATCAAACACTTCTAGATTTGCTTAATTTTTCTCTAAAATTCTCTAGAAATGTTACAACCCTAAACTTCTCTAAAAAATATATCATATTCAAAATCTTAACTTCATTTACATAAACCAATATGTAAAATCACTTTAATACTATAAAACCATAAAATCATGTATATTGAAACATTTTTTTGCTTTATAAAGCAACCCTTAACGTGGCTAAGATTTTAAGTGTTTCATGTCCTACCTTGTGAATTTGGGTAACCCTACATAATCGAAGTTTACCTACGTGTTGTCGTTTAAGGTCTAACCTTTTCTATATACCTATCACTTATGACCCTACTTCGATGTTGACCATGACAATGTAAAGTTACATTCATAGTTCCACAAGTCTTACAAAGTAATATCCACTTGCATGGTTGCCACCCTCTAATAGGACCACGATAAAATGTAAAGTTAGATTCATACTTTCACAAATATTGAAAAATAATTTCCCGAAGTGGGAGATTTTAAAATGGATTATGGGACCATTGGTAACGAACTCCCATCGAGTTTAAAAACATTTAAATCCCAAATTATTAAAGTAGATTAATTAATTTATATATTACAAATTTTATTTGGCATGCAATACAATTTTATAACATTATTACAATTAATAGACATAATTGTTTTTTGGCTGGTATGATATGATTCTTGCAGATTTCAAAATATTTCAATTTTACAAACAAAATCCTTTCGCTTTTGCGCGAGTTATGAACATTTGTTGTGCTTGGCGCGTTTTGATTGGCGTATGTTCTCTGGTTTCGTTTTGTATTTCTTTTGAATTGTTTAAACGGCCGAGTGCTATAAAAGCAAGACATCCCAGCGGTTCTTCATATTTCCCAGCGATTATTTTTTTGTATTTGGCTTTGCTTGCAGAATGGAATCATCGGTTCGAGGCTTTCCCATCCATGCGCTAGTTCTCGTATGGCTCTGGTTAAGCATTTCTGCTGTTACGCGGGCATCAGTCCTCGCAGCTGAGCCATCTCATAAATACAACTTTCTTTCCTGTTTCTAATCATTCACCCTTCCTTTCATCTCTCTATTATTTTCCCAGCTAAGCTCCCATTGCATCTAACTTGACAAACAGATCGTGTATCAGTTAATTAATATTCAATAAACAGGGTCGATTGCGTCCATATTGTCCACTCCATTGGAACCCAGGTGTTTATTGAAATTCTAGCATGGCGCCCAGGGTGATGTACGGCATCATCATTTGCGTTTTGCTTATCTCTAGGCTATTTCCAACAGCAATCTCCAGACCTAATTTCCTCCACTAAGTCACTGTTGGCTCCGAAATTAAGGACAACTCCAATACCAATAACATGTCTGAAGCTCATATTCAAGAAGCCAATAAAGCGACCACCATTGATGCAGCGTTACTCGATGGTAAGATTCCAAAGAGCGCCATCCTCTGGTCTGTTAATGGAACTGAAAGCGGGGAGGCTCACATAGATGGTTTTGAGATATCAGTGAGTGAACACTGGTCGAATGGAAACGGAGTGTCCGTCGAGTGAAGAGAGGGGCGATCAAAAGGCCGGTCATGAAGGGAAATTCAAATTTGAATCAATTGCAGGACCTTTTAGAGGCCTGGGCACTATGGTTTGTAACTTTTAGGGACAAAATTTCGTCAATTGGTTATTTTTGGGTTTTTTTTTCAAAAAATAAATTTGTTATTTGGTCATTTTTAGCCTCTAATATCGCCTATATTTACATAAAATATGTTTTTTTTTATCATAATATTCGCCAAAATTTACATGTTTGAGTAGTAAATTGTATGTTTCATATTTAATATTCACCTACCTATCTATATACATGTTTTTTTTCAATCCAAAATAATCGTCTACTATACACTATATTGAAGTATAATATTAGAATCCTTAAAAAATATCCTAATGGTAACAATTGTGTTTTGAGCACATGATGAGGCTAATCTCGATATTCTTGAAAAAACATGTTCAATGTTTTTTTTGTACATGAGAAGAAATGTTGTAATGATGTAAAGATGTAAAGCCTAGCCAAGTTAATTGCATGTTAATATCCCAAGGTGTTTTGTAAGCCCTTTTAAGTTAGGCCTTCATGCATTAGTGTGGTAGCACATGTAATCATGTAGTATGTAGAAAAATTATTGTGATGAATGATACATTGATTAAGTTGTTATGTTGTATGTTGTTTGTAAGTATATAATAATGGTGCATCAAGGACAAATGTTGATTAATAGTACACACGCTTAAGATGTGTGGATTGGCCACCTACATGTCAATTCATGAGTACATTATTATGACTTAGTTGATGAATACATTTGTATAATAACCTAGTTGATGATTGCTTAATTATAATCCATGTGTTGATATTTATATAATTGTTGCAGTATTATATATGTCTCTAATGGATTAAGGAGGTGTTACCTAGTAGGTGTTACCTAGTAGGTACATGTGATCAATATATATATATTAATACCAAGTTGCCTCATTGAACATATTTAAGAGTTAAATGCATTTCATGGGTTATTGAAATAATATATCTATACATATGTATGCATGCACTATTAAAATCATTATGAGAATATTATTATATATATGTCTTATTAGTTACTATGTGTGTACACAAGTAATGTTTAAATAAGCATGTTTATATATGTGTGCACAATTAATATATTATGAGAATATTATTATATATATGTCTTATTGAGGTACTTAGGTACTATGTGTGTACATAAGTAATATTTAAATAAGTATATTTATATATGTGTGCACCGGTAATATATTAATTGTCTTGCGTATGGAATAAGATATTGTATTATTATTATTATTTTCTTTTGAAACTTAATTTCATGGATAGGATTGCCATAAATTGTTTTAATTATATCATGTGAAGTATGAAGACAATAATTAAGTATTGTTTTATGTTATTTTATTGAAAGAGGGCGTGGAGGAAGGTCAAGGAAAATAAATAGTGAAGGAAGATAGGAGAAGATGGGGCTTTTGTTTGGGGTGGATTGGGTTTTGATGGAAAAAGTTGTGAAGTGTTGGATGAGTTTAAGAACTTACAAAAGATACATAACTTAAGATACATAACTTACTGGGCATCGAGCGGGCTAGGCTCCCTAGTTGGTTGGCCTATTCCACTTTGGGAAATGGATGAGAGGAGAAGAAAATGAATGCTTCGTATTCTACTTTGGGAAATGGATGAGACGAGGAGAAAATGAATGCTTCATTCAGATGGAATTCCTCGCCATAGGAATGATATATTGATTAAGTTGAAAGAAGTATTTACGGTGTAAAATTTAACTTTTGCATTTGAAGATTGACTGCAATAGAGGTTTAATTAAAATGAAATGGTATAATGCCTACTCAAGGCTTAATGGAACTTGACGGCCATTATATTTATGGAGTAAAAATTATTAAAATGAAATGGTATAATGCCTACTCAAGGCTTAATGGAACTTGACGGCCATTATATTTATGGAGTAAAAATTACTAGTATTTATTACCGTTTTTAAACTTTTGAGAAAATTAAAGTGTAGATGTTAGCATGGAAACTGTCAATTGAAATTAGAAAACTAGGCTACTATAGATGGTGCCTAGGCTCGAAAGCTGGAGCCTTAAGGGCCTTGAATGTTTTTGAACAAAATAGAATAAAATTTAGAACAAAAGAGAATAAAATTTAGGGAGAACATATAACACAATATAAATTTGATTCAAAATAGAATTGTATTGAAAAAAAAAATAGGGTGGAAATACAAAACATTTTTAAATAGAATAAAATTTAGGGAGAACATATAATACAATAAAAATTTGATTCAAAATAGAATTGTATTGAAAAAAAAAATAGGGTGGAAATACAAAACATTTTTTTTAGAAGTGAAACAAGTTGGTAGGGAAGTTGAAGAGGCGGCCATGAAAACACCATAATATTTGAGGGGAACTAGGTTCCACGTTACATCTCACAGAAAGAGAAAACATAAACATAAAATAAAATCTTTGAGAAGGGAAACTTTAAAATACCATTTAACTTAGAAGACATGTCTCACATGTCTCGAGAAAGAAACCTGTGTCTTTCACCTGCAAAATAAAATAAGGTAAATTATGACAGTTAGTTCCTAAACAAAATTGTAAATATATATTTTCGTAAGGAAAAGAAATTTAACTTATTAGAGGATTAAAGCAAAAGGTTGCATACACTTTGTGGTCAATTTTGATTGAAGTCTATTCACTATTGAAGATGAAGTGATTTAGTGTGTGGGTTCCTGTGAAAAAAAAACCCTCAAAAGCATTAAATTAATTTCAAGAATCTGAACTTATACTTTGACTATTTTTATGCTAAGAGAAGTGCTTATTCAAATATACAAATGTTAATGAATTATAAATTGTAAAATGTGGGACAAGTTTGGAATTGAATAGGTTTTTTGTTGGAATTGAATAGGTTATAAAAAATAAAAGAGATATAAAGAAAATAATAAAGCCTGAATCTGCTTTCCTCGCCTATGTGTTCTAGAACCAGAAATAGAGGTCTGTATTATGATGCTTAGGCCTCATAATATTTATAAAAAAAAAAGTGAGGGATGCAATTGGTTCGGGAAGGATTTAGCTTACCCCCTTTACTGTTCTTGTTTGGGTCCTCTCCGATTATCCCACAAGTTGGGGGTTGAAGTATAGAGTTCGAGAGCCCGCCATCGTATTGCAAGCCACACGCCGCTCAGCATGGTTTATGAGAATATCATGGCGGATGTGAGAAATAAATATGAGCTACAACATTGAATGCAAGCTGTGAAAAGCTAATTTGCATGGGATTTAAGCGTCCCTTCAGCTGTTCCTACAGGCCCACCCACCAGATAAAAGGGAAATGGATTTGGATCGATCCCTTTCACTTATTAATTAATTAATTGCTTTCATGATTATTCAATAGTTGCGGAATTTCTACACAACCTCTACCTAACCAGAAGACATAACCAAGTAGAAACCAAATTTCAAGCGAGACTAACCAAATGTGCAAGCTAACCAAGTAGAAACCAAATTTCAAGCGAGACTAACCAAATGTGCAAGCTAGAGCATAAAATAAGTGTCCAGAGAAACCGCCATGAGAGCTATTGCATAGTATAGTGCCCAGGTATCTAGTGTGCCAGCAGACCAAACCCATGAGAAGGGCATAGCGCACAACGCGTACCAATCTAGGTCGCGGCTCCCAAGATTTACTCTAGCACCTTTGTGCATATACTGCACATTCATGCACATAACAACCCATAGGAAGGGAAAAGAAGAACCGAGGGTTGGGAGGGCGTGCAGCCATGCGAAGCAGGCGAATGTTTAGCCAAGCCACTTGCTAAGAGATAAGAGCTGAGGCCACACAGAAAGTGAGCCCTGGAGAGAGAATCCATGTCTTCGATACACAAAAAATGGTCGAAGAGCAAGCCCCATAAACAAGTCGACCAAGCAAAGTCCATAGCACTTCCCTTCTCATGCCAAACCATGTTACCTATGGCCGAATTGAATGCCAAGTCGCGAACAGAACAAATCTGCACATGAGCCTTGCATATTTAAAAAAAAAAAAAAACCTACCCGCGTGAACAACCTGGAAATAGGGAGAGGGTTGTGCCCTTGGGAAGCTCTTGCGATACGACTCCCTACAACAAGAGAGAAGGAAAGAAGGCATCCACGTGGATGGTTAGCCCCTGTGCAAAGTATGCCCTCGACACGGCCACGCAGCTGTAAGCGATCACCTCCTGCATCTTGATGTCCATGTATATTCTCTGCATGCTTACGATTCCCCGACTGATAGCCGGGCAGACGAAGCCACCTCCCTCGGCTCCCATAAGATCAAATGGAAGCTCCCGCAGTCCACTTTTCTGAGAACGGTCGTTGCCTCGTCGCTCAAATCGTGTAGGCTTGGCGCAGCGCCTCTCCAATCACAGAAAACTGCTACCTATATAATCACAAACAAAATATTAAATTCGATTCGGGTAGATAACCTCATCACAAATCTCCCAGCAAACTTTTCAATACTCAGCATCAAATCAAAGCTACACAAACCACTAGAATTTATAAGAAATCATTTACACACCTGTGTAACCATAGAGGCAATTCGATAAATCATTATCCAATACTATTACAAGTAAGGTGAGAGAGAATCCATTGATTCTCGTAAGTTATAGCAGGTTTTCAACAAATAGTTCATCGTAAAATATTTGTAGTTAAGAATAGAGACTTAATCTCTGAACTCGCAAATGGTTTTGACCTAAACGCCCGCGGATATTGCATAGACTTATTTATTACTTAGAACTTACAGTATTGCCAACTAAGATCTATACTCTGAGAGGAGGTGCTTGCATAAACATAAATTCAACCAACTCGTATCTAAGATAAATTCAACCGAGTATTTGAATGTGTTCTAACTTAATTTTATATTTATAAACGTATCATGTGATCTTAGGAAATATCTTGATGGATTTTCATGACCAGATCGATTTCTTTTAACAAATATACCTATAAACAATAACTTCTTTCCATAATTTGAACAGAATCGATCTATTCTTATCTATTAGAAGAGCTATAAATTTGTATAATAGTTTTAATCATACAGAACTGAAAATCGACAATAAACATTTCTTTATGATTATTTTGCAATGGTATAAAATCAGAATAATGTGGCCATAATTCATTAACACAGGATTTCATACTAATATTCAAACGTTGTCCTATGATTTTCCTACCAGAGATCTAAAACCAAGATAATGCCGCCATGGGTTAATCTTTGCAAGCAAAGAAGCGTGTGATGTAGAGACTTTTCCTTGCCCGTGTACCTCCACGGTTTCGATCCCTGCACCACCATCACCGCGTATATTTCAGATATGGATTTATAGTTCTCGAAAGATTTGGCACATATTGAATGCAAATCGAGGCGGGATAAAAATACTTACAGCGGCACAGTAATGGACGACTTTCACTTTGTCCAAATCCACGTTCTCCGGGTGGCGCCACAGCATGGCCAAGACTAGATTGTAGGCCAAGGGAATAGGGCTGTACATCTTGTTAAAGAACATGTTCAGTAAGTCCTGCTCCGCAAAGGGCGTGGGTGCGGTGATTCACAGGAATTGAAGGAGAGTATCGTAGGTCATTTTGTTGGGTTCGAAATCGAACATGCCCGCATTGAAGTAGAGAGAGGGTGGTTGCCCTAATTCCTTTGGCCATTGCACCTTCTCCGGGCACTACTGACAATAACCGATCTTGTATTGCCGAGTGTGGCTCCAGGTCTGCTCGCAAAATCAGTCCATCACTGCATAAAAATGGCCGTCCGGGTGATCGATGTTGTTTTGGCTTATTCGACACCCCATCAAAAATTTCCTTCAAAGTTCGAACTATGACTAAATAATCCTTGATTCACGACCCCTGTGTATGCCTGTAGCTTCCATTTTCCATCATTTATAACAATGTGAAAACCCAAATGAAGAAAACATGGATAAGGCAAAAAATACTTACCAGATATCATTGCTTTGTCTCTAGCCGAAAACCTAGAATGTGAGCATGGATACTGTGTTCTTATTATAAATCCCATAACAGTAGATGGGTACATATAACTCCATAACCAACATAAAATCTTTCTGTTGCGATGCTTCTCCATTTGATCAATTACTCGAAAGCATCGCTATAAGCAGAGCGATGTCCGCAGAGGATTCATGTCCAAGGTTCGAATGGCACATTGTTAGAAACTGAATTCTATCCTCCAGACTAAGCAGAGCAAGTAGAATTTTGTCACAGACCAAGCATTTTTCAGATTTAGTGCAAAGACAGATCTTGTCTATGATCAACACTCATATGACCAGCCCATGATCTCCTAGTTCTGAGACCGGCGATTACAAGCTCCCATTTGGGCGGCCTGCTACAATCATTGTTAGTTTCTTCATTGTTTTGGAACCACGCTACTACTTGATAATACCAAAGCCCTAAACATTGTGTAGCTTTACGTGTCCCATTTTCCTTGCGGATCTGTTTCATCATGTAAAGTTCGTTGCTATCACTACATGGTTATTAGTGTTATTTATGGTAAACAAGGTCGATATCATGCCACTTGCTATTCATGCATGATGAGACTTTTTTGATTCCACAAAAGTCACCCCGTGATGCTCAAATAGAGCACAGATGATTTGTTTTAGTTCGAGTGACATAAATTTGAAAGGTAGCATGCAGAGCTAATAACCACCACGTCATCAAAATTTTCAAAAGGCCGCATGCAAATCTGCCAGCTACCACAATTCATCTTTCATCCTTAATTTTATTTCTTGTGTGTCATTGTGTAGGTCTTTGAATAAAAAATATTGAACATTCTCCTACAAAGTCGTCGCTGGCAAAGTTTGAACTTGATTTTTGTGAGGAGCGTGGGTTGGGGCGATGAGACCCCTGGTTCCCATGCACTTGCAACACAACTTTTTGTCAACGTCACGAGAACAATACATGCATTTATTTCCGTTTCCTTAATCATAATTATATTGTATGATTATGGTCTAATGAGCCAAGAAAAGCTTGAGATTTGTCTCTTGGGATCCTTGTTGGTATAGCACATGTATGGGTGCACGTTAATGCTTTGTGTTCTCCAAAGCATGTATGACGATCACTTGTAGGGACATTAATAAGAACTCAAGCATTTAATCAAAATTCCAAACGTAAAGAAAGAATACTCTCGGTGGCATGTCTCAAGTGTAATGTTGAGGTTAACATACTTATGTTTTGTCCTCCTGATCAAATCATTTCTATCACTGGTTTATAAAAAAAATTGTACAAATGCATGGATAACATATTCTTCATCTTGGTATTTATATGAGGTGCCTTTTTTAAACTTTAATTTTGTTCTTTACAATGGCACCTAAAAAGTAGTGAGATATTATTATTATGTCAAATGATTGACAATTGGACATGTTTTATAATTTCTGTATGGTCATTATATATTGAGAGACACACAATGTAAATCTAGAGCAATTTAGTTTTATAATTTCTGTATGGTCATTATATATTGAGAGACACACAATGTAAATCTAGAGCAACTAGAAATTACTCTAGAACCTTGCCTTCACCAAATTAATGTCTCAATAATGACAACAGAGGAGACGCAAAGAATTTAATGAATATTTTTGATAAGGTTGTTCACTTTGTAAATAATCATAATTTGTTATTTTATTTTAATTTTAAATCATTAAAGAACACTTTATAATAGTTGTCACGGTCGTTGCGATACAATTGTCTTCATCAAACAATTTTCTTCATCGTCATCTTTGTTATTTCTATGAGCTATGTGTTTGAAACTTTAATTTTGTTCTTTACCATTGACACCAAAAAAGTAGTGACATATTATTATTATTCTATCGTGAAGGAATAATTAGGTGATTGCTTTTTAGATTTATTTTAGATTGAACTACTAGAGCAACTCAATATGGAGTTGAAAACAATAGGATTGGTTTGAACAACTTGGGGCTTATTCAACTCGGAGTGTGCTCAGTAGATCTTCATACATGCTCATTCTATTGTTCTGCAACTCCAGGAGTAGAAGGTACAGAATGTTGTGACAAATTTATTCCTCTGCATTCCTACATGCATTCCTACTGCATTTTATTCCGTTGCACTGTGTGTATATAAAAATGCTAAAGTATATAATAATGGTTACACTTACACTTTTCTTCATATGATATATAATCTAATGTGTTTAATAATCCAATGGCAGGATTTTATCGTATATCGTCTAGATTTGCTTAACAAAGCTCCATGCAGAAACTTGTAAAATTCAAAGCTAAGGACATACATACACATGCCGCTCTCTCTCACTGGGCCTCTTTCAATGAAAAACTTAAAGCTGGAGAGAAGAAGTGATGAGTATTTTTGGATTTTAGAGAAGGCTCAAGGATGAATTATAATATTAATAATCAATTTACTATGTGTTTTTCACACCAGCATTTACTATGATGTTGGACATGCCAAATTTATAAGTTATCATTACACATTGCGAATTCAATGATCATATTTATAATGATTATGGAAATTATTGCTTTGTGCACTATCTCGAATTTCTATACATTGTAGATGATGAGTTTCTTCTTCGGAATGGGTAACATGGGACACTTTGCATATTTGAGGCTATTGTGTAATTTTACATGTATGGGCATCAATAAATCAAATTGAAAAATTCAATAATTTATTTTCATCTAGCTCCAAAGAAGAGGATTGAGGGATGTCATTGAAAAATTCAATCATTTGTTTTCATCTACTCCAAAGGATAGGATCCGAGGGATACCATTGCAAAATTTATGCTATTTACCTACAATTTCATCAATCTTCAGTCAACTATCCTCCTTTTTCATAACCCACATACTTCGCTAGAGTTCATCTTAGCTGATAGTTGCAATACAATTTTGACACAAATTTATTATTTAGGCAGGGACTACGCTACCATGTAGCCTTGCTATCTGTTGTTGTTTACATATTCCTCTATCATTTCACATTATTAAAACGTGGCCAAGTTTGCACTTTTCCAAACGCATGACATTTATCTCTGCCCAAACCATGAACATTTCATTTTATAATTATAAAGGTGATTGTGGATGAAATGCATGGTTTTACAATTGTAAAAGTCCATGGCTTCATACTTCATTCATATGGTTAGAAATCAATGCACGGCTTTTCAATGGAGGTCAACCGACTGGTCCATTCATATAGTTAGAAATCAATGCACGGCTTTTCAATGGAGGTCAACCAGCTGGTCCATTCATATAGTTAGAGATGATTAAGTATTGGTGATGTACGTCATCAAACCTTTGGTGTTGCAATCATTATAGTTGTTGTTTATGCAATGTTCTAGGATTTCTATTACACACAACAACTAAGTCGAGTTCGCAGAAGAGATGTCAAGTAGAGATGTTAGTAGCAGGAGGTGCCTTCAATTAGTCCCTTTAATCGATGTAGAATACCAACTTATCTTAATTTTTATTTAAATTTTCTATTATGAAACAATCTAGAACAATGTGTTTCATTTAAGCTAACAACATTTCCATATTTTAGAAGTTCTTAGAAGCAGATCAACAACATTGATGGCATACGACATGAAGTGGAGCAAGAGGAGACACTATTGAGGTAAGACGTTGTTGGAGCTTGTGCCATATTTTGATCAAAGATTAACACGGATTTGGGTGATCAAAGTTTTCCCATCCATCATGAAAACATATAACCTTAAAGAAATTCCATAATTTTGATTATATGCAAAATATAAACCCTCAAGAAATATAAACCATAAGAAATATTTGTGGGTTCCTTGCTGCCCAAAGTTCAATTGAAATCAAAACAGAAAATAGAATAAGATGTTTTTTCCTAATGTGCTAACAGGGGAAATTAAGTATGCATATAGTGAGCACTACAATTGCTAATAACATGTATTTGAAAATTTATTCCAACTTTTCATTAATGCATTTTAACTGAGCATCATTAATAATTTTGCAAGATTTTTTAATGGTTTGAATTTTGTAATACAAGATTTTAGATTTTATTTTCATGGATTTTTGAATACAAGATTTTAGATTTTATTTTCATGGATTTTTTAATACAAGATTTTAGATACATGTTTTCACAATTTAAATGAATGTTTGCCACTGTGCCAAAAAGACAAAACTCTGATCATAGTTTCTTACTGCAAGCTTAGCTTAGCTTACTCCTTCCTTCATGATACAGGTGGCACATAAAGGAAAATAAATGCATACTTTTGCATTTCCTAGATTCGTACTACCTTCCCAGATTTATCTAATATATATGTATGTGGAAGCAATGAAGCAAATAGCTCACCCACATGTCTCCATCTCCACCAATATCTGATTCTCTCATCAACATGTCTATTTCTCCACAAATCTTCGACTCATGCTTTTACCATTAGATATGTGTCACATCTCACAATTTATGTTTCCATTGTTTCCATTCTATTTGGTGAATTTACCATCTTGTACTTTATGTTCTAACATTTATGATGTCACTATAGGATGAAAAATCTTGGCACTACACCAAATGAAGAATATATAAAAAAATATTTTGATATATAAACTTTTAATCATTTATATGAAGCAATAATAGACTTTTTAATCTTGAACATAAAATAAAAAAGAAAATAGAAAAAAATAGATATTTTATCTTTTACATAATATATATTTGGAATCATTAATCCCAAGTAATAATAGATATTTTATGTTCAGCAGTTGTCAACTAAAGTTAAACTCTACAATTATTTTTGCCAAAGTGGTGTTTTGTTTTTTAAGTCAAATTAATTTGGAGGCACCATAGCTATCTTGTGTGTGAAGTGGAGATATTTTTATAGAATTTTTAATTGCGTTTTCATTGGGTTTGCAGGATCAACACAAACTCGCCAAAATGCAGCGACGCGTCGACACTCTGGCAACTTTGTGCCAATATAGTGATTCAGGTTGTCCAATACAACCTAAATTAATTCCAATTGAATAACTAAGAGTGATTAGGAGTGCAAGCAAAAAATAGTTAGAACAACAACAAAAGTTTAGGCAATTCAGCAATGCAAACACTTAAGTGTAGGCCAAATTGTATTTGTCATTCAATCTTCTCAACTTGCTTTTTCTATGTTATGTAAAGAAGATTCTAGCATAGACATTTATATAACACTAATAAAACCTTCCAAGGGCCATGTGCCTTGCCTTGCACGCCATACGTATGCCGAACAACATCAACTTTCAATTGTTGTTAACCACTTCTTAGTTGCTCAATCTTCATTATTATATCCCTTATACACATGTTAAGTTTCTCACTATTCACCCTTTATGTTTTCACATCAGGTATGATTAAAAAAGCCAACAAGAAGAAGGGCAAGCAGATTGAGCCTAACGTAGAGAAAACTCCAATTATACCATTTGAAACAATTTTTGAAGACACCAAACCCATCACAAGGGCCACTCCAGAATTCAAATGGAGTGACTTGTACACAGTTATCAAAGATGGAAAAATACCAAATGCAAACCTCGAGGAACCAATGGTTTACCAGAAAATCAAGAGGTATTCCCTTCACAAGGCAGCAACCCGGCCATAATTGTTTCTTTGCTCAGAGGTGATTGGGTGGATTCTACCCCATGTAGATACAACCATCGGGATCATTTCAAACGCCAATGGATAAGGACTCGCCTTCTTTTAACCAAGACACCTTTCAGCCGCATACAAGCTGCCTCCTCCAAAGTTATGCTTATTGGTGATTGGGTAAGGCATGCCAATATAGATAATTTTGAGTGTGCAAAGAAGATGATGGTACCAAACAAGCAACTAAGACCCAAAGGTAGCGGGGAATATGACAGCCAACACTTAAGGACCCCCTATCGAATCATAGTCCTAATGTTGAACAGAATATTCGACCTACCAAATGGAAACAACTATAAATTCAGTTGGGTTCCATTGATCTACCACGTTGCCACGCATGGTACAGTCTTCAATTGGGCAGATATAATATCAAATAGTATGGCGTCCAACATTGCTACAGCTCAAACTGGCCTTTCACAACAGAAAGCAGAATTTTTCATGTCTTCTTACCTCATTTATTGTATATTAGTCAATAATCATTTCCCTAAGTTGGGATGTACTTGGAAACAAACTGAGACTCCCCTTCATGTAGCATACCAAATAACTTGGGCTCATCGATATCAAGGGTATTACAAACTATTATGCGAAAAACTAATCATGCCCCTTTATTGGTTGCTCTTCAATAAAGAACCAAATTGTTTATCAGAAAATGCCTTGGCTATAATAGGTGAGTACGGCAACTGCTACTTCTCATTAGAAGGCACATACATAAGGATGTATGGGGGAACTACACCTCCTTATCTACTACCCAAGTATGCTATAGATTTCATTTTGCATAAAGAAGCCATAAGACAAGTCTTCATCAATGGAATTGGTGACTTTATCCATCTAAAAAAGAAAGCATCTTACCCACCTCTACCATTCAACATTAGTGCATACAAGTTCCAAAAAATTAGAGTTGTTGAAGCCTTCATTTTCGACTTGGAAGCTTTTCACTTCGGGACTATGCTTTTTGTAAGAAACAAAAACAAAAGTAAAGTGGCTAAGCATTGTGCTTCTTGCAAAATCACTTTTGAATACTCAGATCATTTCCTGGAAGATGAGGAAATATATAAAAGGGTCAACAATGTGAAAGAGTTGCACAAAAAAATAAAGGCCAACCATGCACCTACTTCTATCAAAATTACAACCCAGGAAAACGAAGCAGAAATACATATACAAAGGGAAGAATCAACATAGCAACAAAAGAAAGAGGAAGCAGAACTAAATAGCCAAAGTGAACAGGCCAAAAGGGTACAAGAAAAACAAGATAAAGAGGAAGCAGAAAGATTAGCAATCAAACAACATCAAAGAGAGGAAATGGAAAAATTGCAAAACGAAGAATCCCGTCGTGCAAGAGAAACTAAAGAAAATGAAGCTCTAGAAGTACAAATCAACAAAGAAGCGCAATAAAAATTCCAACCAACTATGCACAAGGAGCGAATAAGTCTACAAGTCAATAGTCCAGAACCCATGGACACAAACATGCTAAACCCACTAACTGGAGGCCACTTGCCATTTCCAGAGCTTGAGCTTACACCGTTTACCCCATCCAAAGAACATACAGTGGCCCGATTGGACACGATTTTTTTTATTCAAAGAGAAAGACCATAACATGATGTTTAGAAAAAGGAATGAAAATGACCGCTCAACCAGATATTGTCACCGTCACAGAAAACACACTTGTAGAAGGCACCCAAAAGGACCCCAAATTCACAGCCTCCATGAATGTCGCAGCTAGACAAGCAAGTGCTGACAATGTCGACAAGCTGCTTACCACTATTGAGCGAAACAAAGAAAAAATGTTGAAACTCAAGGCCACCTTGGTAAAGGAACGTGGAGAGACCATTGAGTTAAACACAAAATTACAAGCCACATTATTTGAGAAAGACAATTTACTAGATGCGTACAACAACCTTAACACAGAAAAGGAAGCATTGACTGTTCAGTTAATGATAATGGAAGGGGAGACAAATGATTTTCAAGCAAAGCTTACAGACTTTGAAACACGTGCACCAGTGGCGAATGACAAGGCCAATGAATTGAAGACTCAAGTAGATAAGTTGTTGAGAGATAAGGAATCACTCATGGAACAGTTATGGGCACAAGCATGCAAGCTTCAGGAGCAAGTATCAAACTGTCAACAAACACTCTTTCAACAAATCTACAATATCAAACAATTCATTGCAAGGATGCAGGAAATTGCTGCAAGCTCAATAGCAATGCATCAACATTTGATTACTACTGGCAACAAGCTTAACAAACAGTTAACTTGGAGAGAAAATAACCTAGCATTTCCTCCTCACCTCCCTCAAAAAACACTAGCGACCTTGAAGCTAGATATTGCACTCCTTGAATTTTGCAGGAAAGCCACTAATCAACTAAATGTCGAGATTGATAAAACTCTTGAAAAGTGCACAAACTTCTATGAGGAAATCCATCAGGTTCACCGTAAATGTCAGCTCCCTATGGCAGCCAATATCGATGAGCTCCCCCCTAAGGATCAATAGATGGCAGAACTCCAGTAAGTGTTGCAATCATACCTAGACTACATCAAGAAAATTGATGCTCTAACAGAAGAAGACATCGACTTCTATGTGAGGCAAACATCTACACATCTCATTTTCTTTGAGGATCCCTGCAAGGCTGTAGCAATTGAAGTTGCAAATATAGAAACAAAGCTGTCTTATCATGATGTGTATCAAAAACTATTAAAGCCTGACGAATATAATATCATAATTGAAGAAGCTACTACATGGGCAGACTATATTTCCAATTTAGAACCCTCCAGCTAATTTTAATTGTAAATATCATTTGTATCTTCTCATATGTACAGCACTCAAATGAAAACTTTGCCTACTATTCTCATTTTTGCAATTTCACTAGATAACAAACTCTTCCAAGGCTATATAGTGGTGAACCAACCCTTTTTGTTGTTCATCTATTCTACTTTGTCAATGAAAAAACATTTCCCTTCTTGAGAAACTATTGCAGAAATGTTTATATGTAATGTGTACTTTTCAATGGATATTATTGGGATTCCTTTTCTCTAAAAATCCTAAATGCTTGTTCATATTTTTGTAACAATGCTATATTTTATTACTTTTTTAGTTCAATGCTCTCTAGTTTCCTTGTTGGCAATGGCTTTTTAAGCTAAGTTCATAATGGATTATCCCAAACAATAGTGATATAAATATTAATCTCAGCTTATTTGTAAACTGTGTACTCTCTTTTACATTCATAAAAACAAAGCAGCCAAGCAAAGCGAGCATATATGGGTTTCCCACTGTATCTTCCATTCTTGAAGAAAGCATAACGAAGATTCACCACTCGTATTGTGTTGTAGATCTGAATTTTTATTGTGCTTTATTGTGAACTATCTATATTGTCAGAAGACGTGTGAATCCTTGATGCAGTGAGAGTCATTGATAACCAGTTACTTTCCTTGGTTTATTAGTAATTTTCAGAAGATTAGTTCATGTAGTGACAGGTCTATTCGCCTTTAAATGGTTGAGAAGGATGTAAAGTTTTTATTGTGGACTTGAAATCCTCAATGAGAAGAAAGAAACATATTTGAGTTTCCCACTGTATCTTCCATTCTTGAAGCAAGCATAACAGAGATTCATTTACAACTTAGATTGTGGCACTATCAAAAGCTAGTCCATAAAAGAGTTCTATACCTATACTTGTATATGGAGATTCCGAAAGTTATTGCTACAACACATGGCATGAAAGCAAACTTTTATTCACAAGTAGTTTGTGCAGTTTAGGAGCTATTATAATCATTGTTTTCATTGATATTATTGCAGAAATATTTTTTCAAATTGCTTATATATTCCAGATATAGTAGTAATCTATATTGTTGAGATTACTACTACAGAAATTGTGAGAAAAGCAATTGTAGTTGGCTCACTGTGTTGATGAACTTACCATTATTTTTTGTTATGGGTTGAGTGCCTATGTCTTTGTAATCTGAGATTGTTACAAACTTTATTCTTTTCCTACCAGTATCCCTCGTTACCTGTGCCTATGTTTTTGTTCCTTCTAACTTTCCTCTTTTTCTACCGGCGTTCATTTTTACTCCTCAAAGGGTAAATGCTAGTTTTATTCTCTTTTAATAAAATAAAAGTTCGTATAACTTAAAAGTTCATATAACCAAGAATGAATAGATAACCCATATGTGGATGTGATAAACCTCATGGATGCGATAGATGCAATTATGTGATAGGAATAATCCAACGGATTAATCTTATTGATGATAATCTCTTATATATATAAGAACCTGTGTGAAAAAATAAAAAATCCATAAGAAGTAATAAATATGCTTTTACCTTAACCAAGGAATTTCTTTAATATACTTTTTCCAATGACTTTATGTGTTGTAGCGAGGATGCATATAATAGCTCTCTCTGAACTACTCATTTTTAGGTAAGAAAGTTTGTGTTGTGAACTACTCATTTTCACGTGAGAAAGTTTGTGGTTTGTGTTAGTGTAAATGGAAACTAAAACATGGATTTAACTTTATGGAATTTCTACGTAGAGATTGTTCTTAGATTTACACTTTTACTAAATCATGTAAATTTGTTTCATTGTATGATGACTAGTGTCATAAAGTACGACTATAGTAAATTTGGACATTGTGTGATAGATGTCTCAATGGATATAAGAAATGTGTTGTCATAAAGTATGATTATTTATGGAGTCATTTTTCTTATTTTTTTTTTGTTAGTTAGTTATTTTGACTAGTAATTGAGGGGTATTTAAAATTTTCATATAATTATTAGAAAAAAAAAAGGAATTTAGTTGTTATTTTGTATTAATTTACTTCATAGATTATCTAAAAATTATATATATATATATATAATCAATTATAATTAAATTAAATAACACAATTATTTTATAAGATATAGTTGAGATTATTTGTTATTAATTGGTGATTACTATGATATATATATATAAAGATAGTGAGAGTTCATACGTATATATATATATATCTATCTATCTATATCTATCTATATATATATATATATATATAAAAGATTTTGTACTACTTATTATTTAAAAAAAGAATGGGTTTATATAAACAATCTTCACCCACATTCCAATTAGTAGCATGAAAGAAAAGCAAATACTTAGACAATAAATAAACACAAGGTAGTTTTTAAGGATAATGAGGAAGTTTTATAAAAAAAATATTTATTTATTTTATTTTTATTTTATATAACACCTTCAATAAACCACTGTATACCACAAAAGCAAAGTATAATAACAATTTGACTACCTAAGGAAATATTTCCTTATGAACTAATGGGTAGAAGCTATAATGATGTAGTGGAGAGATCTTTATATATAGAGAGAGAGGGAGAACTGTGCAAAACATAATTTATTAATGAAGATCGAAATATTGTAAAGTTTAGGGAAGTAAAGAGTATATTTATATATACATGATTAGATTGTGAAAGTGAGTTAATAATACTAATACTAATAATAAAAATGAAACCATTGTCTACAAGGATTGGGAGAGAATTTCATCTCTATAAAATTTTCTAGCTCCCTATAGTCTAAGGGAAAAGAGACTTAATATTAGAGAGGGTGTAGCGTCAAGTTGAGACCATGGGCACATGTCTCTTATAAAAGGGTTGAGTTACTATAATAAGATCACAATCCGGAACATGTTGGTCGATAACAACTACAATGTTCACTAAGGTGATTTTCACGATGATGAAATTCTATTGAAACCTTGATGATGAATGATGAGAATATTCTTCTCATTGTTAATTTTTTTATATATATTAGGGTTAAGGAATGAGAATGTGATAAAGCATAACATGAAATATCTAGAGTCCATGAGATATCGTAGTAGGCTTTATTCAAAGTTCTTCCAATGATTTTTTTGCATGGGGTTGCTAAGTTTTTACAACAAAGGAAACAAAATAGTTGTAAATTTCTTTGTAAAATGACATTGATCTTGTTTTTTCTAAAATAAAAGCCTAAAAATCAACTAGAAAGAAAGTGTTTGTGTTTACAAAGCACTTATAGTCTCTCCAACATAGTTAAATTAGAGAAATTTGGAAAGGGCCTCCTTAACTAATTATTTTCAAGTGTCCTACATAATATTTTATTCGTGGAAAAACTGTCTCTAATTCACATGATTTTAGGTGGGAAACTCATGAACTGCTTACAGTCTTGACACGTTATGAACAAGGTTAGGCATTATTTCAGCCATAAGCTATAATTGATTTCACTACAAGGTAGGGCATAGAGGTTTAATTATTGTATTATTAAGTAGGACATAGAGGCTTGTTTATTGTATTCTTAAGAGGGTTAGATAAGAGATATATAGAAATTATAAATATTGTGGTGATAGGTTAATTAATGCATTTTATTTAACTACAAGGTTAGAAACAAAAGTGTTCTGTAATCGCCATTATTTATTGTATTCTTGAGAGAGTTAGATAAGGGATATACATAAAGTAGAAATTTGGTTATAGGTTAATTAATGCATTCAATCATCCAATATCTTAGGGTATATATCCAAAAATATTCCTTCCAAAAAAAATTGCTAGCAGCAAGAGGATTATATTAAGGGGTTGCAATTTCACTCAATTCCAATATAATTAGTCTAGATTGTAAACAAATCAAAGTGTTAAAATTTACATTTTGGCACCCAACACCA
Organism: Larix kaempferi; assembly: GCA_027924585.1. Lineage (NCBI taxonomy): Eukaryota > Viridiplantae > Streptophyta > Pinopsida > Pinales > Pinaceae > Larix > Larix kaempferi. Next base: position 7,253,890 of record BSBM01000438.1, read on the forward strand.
CGTCCATTATGATCACCTTCAATGTCCCTTAGATCATGAAAATGCGTTCAGACTTCCATCATCATTTTTCCAATCATTAGAAGATGCTCGTAAAATTTTCAGTCAAAGAGTTAAAACTTACATTTCAACCTGGCCCAACACCACATCTATTATGATCACTTTCCCTAGGATTGTGACAGTACGTTGAGATGTACATCCCTATTTTTGAAATCATAAGTAAACACATGTAAAAAGAAAAAAATCATGGTTGTCAATGAAGATATAGATAGGAAAACTTATGGCCTTGGGAAAATTGCTTGTTGGGGAATTGAATCAACAGTGGAGTGGAGATGAGCATTACTGTATAGGTTCAAATGCCACCCAAATGTGGCCATCACACTTGGTATTGTGCCTATTAACGTCCATACGATTTAATATCAAATAAGAAACATGTTATCAAATTTACTAATTGGTCTCAATCCTTCAAACTAATTATTAATAGTAAGATTTTGAATTGCAAGGAGGTTAAGGTATTAAATCCCACCCCTTCATTTCATGAACACAAGAAAAAAATATTCTGGTATCAAGAAACCTTAACCATGGTATCAAGAAACCTTAACCACACGATCCATATCTGTAACTAAATTATTGTTTAATGTGGCACCTTCCACTCAATTCCAAAATAAAGACGCTTATCTATGTAATTAACATTTGACATAAAGTGGACGGTATGATATCACATTGGTCGACATGCCATCCACCTTAGATCCAAATAAGGAAGGCATCAATGCAAACCTATGATAATGACACACCATCCACCTAGTAATGGAGACCACAAGAGACAAAATTTGCAAAATACAAAAGCTACAATTTAAACAGCTTCGTAGCCGCAAACCAAAATGACAAGACCTGAACCAATGGAACACGATCTGCAACAATGTCACAAGCTAAGCCAATCCATGATTTGAGAAACAACACAAGGTGCCAATCAACCAAAGAGTTAAGCATGAAGGATGTCATTGCATCTATTTTGCAAAAAAATCATCCTCATGTATGGATCAAAGCCACAAATGCATTAGAACTGAGAGCTAGTGGCCATGATTTGAATCAATTTTGAAACCAAATAGATCTGAAGTTAAAAAAATGCCAAGAAAAGGTCATCTTATATTCTACTATGAAAAGAGTGCCCACATATTTGTAACGATGTAGACACCCACTATGATGGCACAAAGAGCCAAAAGCCTAGGTTACAATCTGCAAAGAGATTGAATTCCCAGGGATCATGATCTAGATCTCTGATAAATCTAATGACTAGATTTCTCAGCATGCCTATCCCTTGGGTTGTTGTAGCTTTTCCACTGCCGCAGAGAAGAGATGGAAATCACGATCAACACACATGATCAAAAGAGAGATGCCAAGATACTCCACATCTTCATTGTTGTTTTTAATCTTCTTTTTGGTGTTCAATGACATAATGCCCTCTTTTGTGTGCAGCAGTCAACAGATAATGGCATGGCATATGGCATCTTTAGAGTAGATCTATTTTGTTGTAAAACATTGTCAATAATAACATGTCTCTGAATATACACGTATTTACAAAATTTCAATTGCGGGGATAGCTCAGTTGGGAGAGCGTCAGACTGAAGATCTGAAGGTCGCGTGTTCGATCCACGCTCACCGCAGATTATTGTGTTAACAAAAATTTTAAGTTATTAAATAATATATATTGTTATAAGTAACATATATTGTTTGTCGAACATGATTGTTATTAATGGATCCGTGGCACAATGGTAGAAGGTTTCGTGTTCGATTCACGTCGGGTTCAAATTTTTATTTGTCAAAACTTAGAAATTTATTTCCATTTCTGGTCTTACTGTTTTGTTTGATTTTGTTGAAGCGTTTAAACTATATTCCTGTTGTTGGTTTTTGTTCAAGCGTTTCTGCAGTGAGTGTATAAGTAAGAAAAGGCAACAATATTTCTGTTCAACGTGCAATGGGTTAAACTACTTACTCATAAAAAAAATAAGGGTCGAATTCAATGAATGTATAGATCAAATTAATTAATGGTGATAGTTTTCCACGGGATAATTAATGGTGATAATTAGCCCAACATTAAACAAGATAGAAATTTGTTTGATTATAATTAATAGAAATTTGAAGAAGCATTAAAAAAATGTTATTATTTACTTAAGGTAGATGGCAATGTATAATTGTAGTTGTAATTTGATTCTAATAGAGATGGATAATTATAATTATAATTTGATTCTCAATAGAAATGGATAATTATAATTGTAATTTGATTTTTAAATTTAATAAAAAAAATAATATTGAATATTAAACTCTAATTTTTTATTTTTTTTTCAGAAAAAAATGTTTTATTTTTTTAATATTCTATAGAATATAAGTGGAAGTTGTATATTGCAAAATGTTTAATATCGTTAATGTTGAGAAAGTGGAATTCTTTTAGAGGGTATGTAAATATCGACTTCGTAATTTTATCTACAAAGTTACATAAATAATTTAAGAATATAGTCATATGAGTGAAATATCTAAGTTTAAGTCAAAAGATATAAAAAAAACTTGAAAAAACAAAACTTAGAAACAAGATTACATATGAAGCTCCTATCCACCTTCATACATCTCGCGTAAAGATAAATCTACATTTACATAATAACAAAATGACAAAAAAAGAGAAACACAAATACTCGTGCTTAATAATGCTGGGTTAAATACGCCCGGTTACTTTGATGAATGATGACGTGGCTTTCAATTTCAAAATGATAAAAAAAAATCAAACTAATCACTGTGCAATAAGATCATTTTCTTTAATAAATATATCCTTAAAAATCCATGTAATTACAATACGATTTATTATCATGAACTATTGCAGTAAAACTTTTTTTCACAGAAAAATTAAACTTACTATTAATATACTTATCATAATGTAAAAGGTCAATAAAATTGTATGAAATATGTTTAAAATATATGAAAATGTTTAATGTTTCACAACAATGTGCAACCTGCAATAAATCTACAAAATATTTATTATATTATTCCAAGGTGCATAATATCTTCTCGACATTACATTTAAAACTATTTCTTAAAGTCGTTCTTTTAATATCCTTGTAAAAAGGAAGGGAGAATATTTTCTAATACGGTATGCTATCTAATTATAAGAAATACACATTCACTTTCTTTAGTGACAAGGAGCAAATTTTTTTGTTGTACACAAATAAAACTACAAATTGGAAAAGATAACGAGACATATATATTAATCAAAAAATTTGTGAAAATGAACCAATCAAGTCAAGTCAAGTGTCAATGTGAACCCATAAAACCCTCAACTATCCATGTTGACTTTTGTACTCAATCATTCATTTCTCTCAAGAGTTAGTTGAGGTAGTTACTGCCTTGGGGAATGGGAGGTATGGCTGTCCAAATTCGAGTATGGGCAAGCCACCTTGCATAGAAAATCGTGTTTGGCTTCTTGGGCAAGAAACGAGCCATGAATTGCTCCCCAAGCCATTATCCATCAACCAGTTTGGCTCTCTCACGAGTTGGGAGCTGGCTGAGCATTTTTTCTCATCAAAATTCTGTGTTTTCCTTCATTCTCAGCTGGGAGGAGGGTATTTTTGTGTTATATACCCGTGGGGAAGAAGGGGAATGGAATTGGGGTTCCACAGAGACCGTTTTTGGCTGCTTAATGCTTAGATAGTTGGGGGAGAAATTGTTTTCCCCCCTGTGAATGTTTTTCCCCATCGGGCACAATCCGTTTTTGGCTGGAAATGATTTGGGGAAAACCTATGGCCATCTTGTTTGTAAATCTCATTGTTAAAAATGTGTATCCATGCCCAATGATTATGCTTGCTGTATGAGAAAAGAGTATGTTGGGGTATGGGTTATGGGTATCCATTGCTTTGGCTTGAGCTTGAGTGTAAGCATGCAGAAATGAAGAGGGTTCATATTTATCTTGATAAACCCAGCTGTGGACTGGATTAGCTTAGATGCAAGGATTATTTGGCTGTGTATGAGCTTGAAAGTCCCCTTTTCCTTGTAGATATCATGTCCAGCTCGAGGTGGTCTCTGAGTGCCGAAGTAATACAAGCTGGGCAGAGACCTATGGTTGGGTGGAACGTTGTAGCAACATAGTTAGTTGTTGGGACAACATTACATCAAGATGAGTATTCTTTATGTGTATTAAACTCTGCACCGTTATTTCATTATTGATTGTTATGTTTAGGAAGAGCAATGCATGTTGGGTGTGCTTGTAGTGGATCTTGCTTATGCTGTGTTTATTTGAGTTATACACTTGCTGTCACGTACCCACCCATCTATCCAATGCAAGGAAGGGGACAAGGCACTAAAATCTGGGCTTTTAGAACAACTTAGCCAAATTCATCACAAATAAAGGATATGGCATTATAGTAAAATGCATATGTGTGTAAATGCAAATCAATTAAATATGCACAGTGGAATAAAACATCATCCACACACCTTTCATACTCATTCAGCATATCAAAATAACCATCAAATTAAACATTGCAAAACACAATAAAATACTCATCTTGATGTAATATTGTCCCAAGGAACTAACTATGTCACTGCAACGTTCCACCCAACCATAGGTCTCTGCCCAACCTATATTCTTTCAGCACTGAGAGACCACCCCCGAGCTGGGCATGATATCTACAAGTAAAATGGGAGGGAAATAAGAGAACCCATCAACCCTTAACTACCCATGCTGACTTTTGTACTTAATCATTTACTCTCCCAAGAGTGGGTTGAGGTAGTTAATGCCTTGGGGAATGGAGAGGTATGGCTGTCCAAATTCGGGTATGGGAAAGCCACTCTTCATGGAAAATCATGTTTGGCTTCTTGGGCAAGAAAAAGAGCCATGATTTGCTCCCCAAGCCATTATTCACCCATCAATTTTGCTCTCACGAGTTTGGAGCTACCCGGACATTTTCCTCCATGGTTTTTTTGTGTTTTTCTTCATTCTCCTAGTTGGGAAGGGCGTTTTTGTGTTGTATAATAGCGGGGAAGAAAGGGAAATCGATTTGGGGACCATAGAGGTTGTTTTGGCTCACTGATTGCTTGTATATCTGTGGGAGAAATCGTTTTCTTTCCTATGGTCGATTTTCCTTCTCACAAATCCGTTTTTGGTGTGTCTACGTTTTGGGGAAAAAACATGTCCATCTAGCTTCTAAGTCCCATTGCTGAAAGTGTGTTTCCAAGCCCATATCTGAGTTTTGTGTGCACGAGAATTCTGGGGTTGAGTTGGGTATCCATTGCTTGGGCTATGTTGAAGCTTGAGAGCCCATTTTTCCTTGTAGATATCATGCCCGGCTCAGGGGTGGTCTCTAAGTGCTGAAAGAATATAGGCTGAGCAAAGACCTATGGTTGGGTGGAACATTGCAGCATTATAACTAGTTGCTTGGGACAACATTACATCAAGATGAGTATTCTATTGTGTTTTGCAATGTTTAATTTGATGGTTATTTTAATATGCTGAATGAGTATGAAAGGTGTGTGGATGATGTTTTATTCCGCTATGCATATTCAATTGATTTGCATCTGCACACATATGCATTTTACTATAATGCCATATCCTTTATTCATGATGATTTTGGCTAAGTTGTTCTTAAAGCCTAGATTTTAGTGCCTTGTCCCCTTCCTTGCATTGGATAGATGGGTGGGTACGTGACATGTGCACATGTGTTTCTATTCATATGAATTTGATGAAATGAGCCAAGTTTTTGTAAGAGCCCTAGAATTTGGCATTGTGTTCCCTACCTCGAATTAGGTCCACTGGAGGGGACATGAGAGACACAATCGATTGACATAATATTCATTCATCATCAAATATGGTATTGTTGTAAAATCATTCTCTCCATAGACACTAATGAAATTAGGAACTCGTTCAGAACCCTTTTTCATTATTCTAATTTCTAATTGTTTCGCATTGTTATCTTTGTTTTCGTATCGTCGACCTGCATAGATATATCTGTTATCAATTTCTTTTTTACATAAAAAAATTTCAAAATGTCCATTGAGTGGGTCCTCATTATGGAATAATATCTCATAAGCATGTTTCTCAAAGTTTGAATTGAAATGAAGATAACTTGTTTTCTGTGTTTTTTACCAAACTCGTATTGGTATTGAAAGCCACTTTGAAAGCCATTTTATGCAAAATATATCACCCCAAAGTCCTCATTCTTGATCTAATATAGTTAGATATGTTGATCTTTCCATGCGAGCTAAATAAACCATATGATCACTAACATTGTACATTATTCATTCCTCATAATATTCATCTTTCCTTGACATAATATTCATTCCTCATCAAATATGGTATTGTTGTAAAATCATTCTCTCCATAGACACTAATGAAATTAGGAACTCGTTCAGAACCCTTTTTCATTATTCTAATTTCTAATTGTTTCCCATTGTTATCTTTGTTTTCGTATCGTCGACCTGCATAGATATATCTGTTATCAAATTCTTTTTTACATAACAAAATTTCAAAATGTCCATTGAGTGGGTTCTCATTATGGAATAATATGTCATAAGCATGTTTCTCAAAGTTTGAATTGAAGTGAAGATAACTTGTTTTCTGTGTTTTTTACCAAACTCGTATTGGTATTGAAAGCCACTTTGAAAGCCATTTTATGCAAAATATATCACCCCAAAGTCCTCATTCTTGATCTAATATAGTTACATATGTTGATCTTTCCATGCGAGCTAAATAAACCATATGATCACTAACATTGTACATTTCCATCAATGAATGTGTGTTTAAGTCATTTTCATAGGATGAAATTGCTTCTCGATGTTTCGCAACCAAACAATATCGGAAGTACGCAATTTTCCTTGATGTAGTTCAATTGATGTGTACTTATAGTTTAACAGAATGTGAAAAGAGTCAAAGAGACAATCGCCAATAGCATAAACAAAATTGTCAAGAGAAACAATCTGTGTGCTTGCAACACAGCATGAAGGTCACTAAGATAGTTGCCAACAGCAAACATTCCATTGTCTCTTCCACAACTCTTCCATGTCTTCATGTCCCTTAATTTATGAATCAGTTCAAGCTCTATTGGACAAAGAAGGCAATGCAATCACATCTTTAGTGAAAGAAAAGGAGGACAATGCTAACTAGCTACAGGAAAACACAGAAAATCAAGATATATACAACTTAGATGAATGAAAGTGTTTTTGTTCTATGACTTGCCTCTAAAGAAATATTTCACCTACTGGACACATCTTTGCAGTAGATGAAATGTTCATCTTTGTAATGAACATAAACATCCATTACTCGAGCTAGCATGCACACTAGAGAGTTTCCCAACAAAAAAATGCAGTTGGCCTAGACATAGCACAATTTCCAAATGCAAGGAAAAAATATGTATCTGTAAGAAATGAACAAAAAAATGCAACTAAAACTATGTTCTCTTGACATGCATTGCTTCATAGTATATATAATCCTATTGTAAAACGAAACATGTCCATTGTTGCTGAATTGAGAAATTCAAAGTGTTTCTAGGAAAACTTCAACATGTTTCTAAACAATTATCCATTATTGACTCTCAATCTGCGTGACATTTTATATTTTGCAAAATGTCCACATCCAAATATACAACCAACTGCTTCAGATAAGTGCAACTATTGGGAAATTCAGATGGAAGAGTTGCCCGAATTATAAATGCATAGTTGGGAACAAGTATTTATGTTTACTAGTTCACCTCGTTATGACTATCTTGATGTCGCAAACATGTTACATTACATAGAAAATGATAAAAACGAGTTTGAAGTGATGCCCTTCATCAAACATTGAACAACTTATCTAAAAAAGAAATAAATGCCATAATTACTATTACTTCTAGCACAGGAAACAAGCATAATTTTCTACCGAACAAACTCAAAACACCTCTAAGAAGCAAGACTCTTGTTACAACAAGTTTTCAAATCTAAGCATGAAAAAGCTCTAGATGCATTTGAAGCCTCAAAGTTTAAATCTCACTACTTAATTTCATTCCTAATCTGCAAATTATTCCCACAATCAGAGTGACACAACATTTGATGAGAACATTGGCATTGATGCTGTGATGTTTCACAAAGATGCAACAAATTTGTACCTCATATTCTGTGCAGAGCATTTGCGTGCCATGGAACTAGGTATAGCACTAATCGTCTAAGAAGACAAGTCATTGTTATGTTTGATGAGTTTTAAGCATTAGAAATCAAACAAAGTTTTGAATGGGTTATTGCTATATTATCAACAATGTTTCTTGTCCAACAAGATAGATTGCTTGTTGAAAAAAAAATAGTAAAAATTATTGTGTGTCTACTACATGAGAATGACTCAAAAGTTGATTGCATAGTAGAATTCTTAGAAATTGTATTGATAAGAGTCATGCATATTCTTAATCCTTGACAACGTGTATATTGTTTCTCAAATTAAAGTGCCAAATTGAAGTGGATTCCCAATAGCTTTAGACAGTTGACCCTGTTGACACAGGTGGAATTATGCATTTGTGGAATGAAATTCTTGTGCACATCCCCTCATCCCATTCTTCTAAAACATTTGTTGATCCTAGGTAAAGAAAGCTAGCCAGACATCATCGACGAAAACAGGATCTTGTACCAAGCAACCTTCCTCAAAACAACATCTATTTCAGCCATGACAACCAAGGTTCAATATTGTTTATTGTATCGAGGAGCTTAGGCTACAGAGCACACATTACTTCATTTTGAATGAACAATGTATCTATTGCAAAAGCACAAAAACGGTAGATTGCTATCATGGCATTCTTAATCAATTGGAAATTTCAATGGATATCATGGGAAATTTCAAAGCAACAATGCCAATTTTGCAGTAACAACAGTAACTGCAAATTGTGTCCACAAAGCCAAATTAGCTATGCTTCTGATGCAACATCTCATATTCCAGTATTCGACAGAAGACTATAATTTATTGATCATAAATAGAACCCAATACCTAAATTCCATCATACCTGAGCACAGAGTGCATTTTGGAAAGAACCTTCATCCAAAATATTCTGATGGAGCAACAATGCTTCAACATGATTTTAATATTTAACCGATTCCTCATCATTTTTATATAATGCGTGAAAATCTGGTCCTACAGTCCCATTGTTGTTCAAATTGTCGAAGTCTTTTAGGTTAGGATTTTACATACTATACTTATTACGTGACCAATGGCTCGTAACTTTTATACAGAGGTGATTCACTTTAACGGCCTCATAGGAAACCGAGAATCCTTAATGCTATGTTAAACTACAAAAAGTAAAAATATAGAGAGCCAAATGATTAATGGCTTTGAGTATAGTTTAAATTTCATTGTTATTAGGTTAAATCATTGCTATGTTAAAGGTAACTAGAATAATATAATGTTTAATGAATGTAACCCTACCCAACGTATCCGCATCAGTAACCTTCCATCTTCTTTGCTCCTCGCACCAAAAATATAGGAAATCTATTTGTTGTGTCGATCACAGAACATGGTTCACTCCAAACTAACACCTCTATTAATTTTCTATAGTCACAAATACGTACAATATTGAAAAGCAACAAAAAAAAAATTGAGAGCACATACCTTCAAAACCAAATGCTTCCTGAACCAAACAAGAAAATATGTCGACATAAAATTGAGGACGCAGATAGCTCAGAAAATCCATTCCAACAATAATACATGACTAGGCTTGAGAACCGTTGATTTCTATCATCAAAATTAACGAAGACATTTGAAGAAATACATGACTAAACAAACATTACAGCTTTGTGGAGTGACTCACTGACCTCGAACACAGCCAGAGACCAACAAATGGAGCTCCAATAGCCAGATTCTGACACACAACAAAAGAAGATATGGAGAGAGCACCCAAAATAAAACTGGATCTTTTAGCTTGCCATATAATTTGATTGATATAAGCTATACTCCTAATAACTCCCTCTACAACTCATGGGATGCATAATTGAATGTAAACACGCACAAACAAATGCTAATCTAGCTTCTTCACTTGAAAGCTACTCGACATTAAAAAACAATGTTAATGCATTCACATGTCCATCAAAATGCGTCATCTTATGCAAGCTACAGGTGGCCTTGACAGTGTACTATGTCCTGCGAACAATAGGACCTGTAAATTTGTCCAATTTCGCATTTTTTAAATTATTTTAAAATTATTGTTAGCTTTTAAAAAATGCAATCCTCGTGCATGCATTTATGTCACATGGCAAGCGTCCTTCACCAATCCAAAAATCCCATTTTCAATTCCAAAAAATATAATATATATTTTTAATTTCCAGAAAATTTAGATTAATAAGCTATTTTCTTGAAAACATTTTAAAACACTATAAAATTGAGCACAAGAATTTAAACACTAATGCTAAGTCAAACAGCTTTGACTTCCAGTCAAAAAATATAGCCCTGCCCTGGTAGGGGCTAATAATATATAAATGATCTATCCATACTTTGTATCTTACTTTATACATTGTGACCTAGTTCCTTCGAATAAATGAAGGTAAAACCATTTAGAAATATGAGAGGTTATTTAAATGCAAAGGGTAGGGAAGTGCATCAACGTTGTGAATTTGAATAATTAAACAATGTAGAATTGGAAGCAACGTACACAAATCCATCCCATCACATTGAATGACACAATTTGACTAGCGAACTAAGTGATTATGTTATCTCCTCAAATGAACTCAAATGAACATAGACTAGTTGTTTTTCTAGGTGATAGGAAGTCTTTCAAGTTTTCATTTTTATATACATTTGAGGTTCTTTTCCAAGAGTGTGAAGTATGTAATAAATCTCGAAATAACATTTGAGGTTACTTTTCTCCAAAAAAGAATTTCAGGTTTCGGTAGCTTAGGCAGACTAGGCGATGGTTCATTAGCTACCAAAAACCCAGTTTTCGGCAGCTTACAGAATGGAAGACAATACTCTTCAGCTACCGAAAGAAAAGGCACGTGTCAAATATCGTGGAACAGTTTCGGTGGCTTAGGCGAACAAGGCGATGGTTCATTAGCTACCGAAAACAGAGCTTTCGGTAGCTTACAGATTCGAACTTGAGCTTTCCTAGCTACTGAAAGCTAAAAAAACTGGACAGAATGTTACCATTTTCGCACAGATCTTATTTTTACTGATCCAAACACCTCAAGGGTGGTTTATAATATTATATAATAATTAAAGGAATCATGATCAAGGTTCTGTTCCAGATTTAAAGGTGCCAGCAAGGTGGAGAAGATGAAGGATATTTACTGAAATTAAAGACGTTTTTACTGTGAAAGGTCATCATTTTCAAATGACGTTTCTGAGCGACTGGAGAATCATTTTTCAAAACGCTCGGAGGTTTTTGTTCCTAACATGTCAGAAAAAAATAACCTCTCTCATTTTTCCTACAAGTGTCACAGATTGGGAGAATTGAAGCCATCTCTGAGCCCCAATTTTCGGATCCCAGAATCTTCCTGTTTGACACATGTTTTTGAAATGCATATCTCGAGCAAATGAAAACGAATTTCAGAGATCTGAGAGAGGTTTTTGCTCACAACAAAGAAATGTACAATAACCTCTTTCCGTTTATACATAGGTGTCACATATCTGGAGAACTGAACCCATCTTTGAGCCTCTTGTTCAGCAGTTTCAGCAAAAATGGCGTTTTTACTACAGCAGAGTCATCATTTTAAAATGATGATTCTAAGCGACTGGAGAATTATTTTGCAAAACGCTCAGATTTTTGTGTGCCTAACACGTCAAAGAAAAATAACCTCTCTTAGTTTTCCTACAGGTGTCACAAATTGGGAGAATCGAATCCATCTCTGAGCCCCATGTTTCAGCAGTTTTGCCAAATTAAAGAGGATTTTTCCTAGTTTATGGAAAACGGTTTTGTTTTTCTATCTTTAGTAGATTCGATCCAGTTCTTCCGGATCTTGAACGTTTTTGTAAAGGCTATAAAGCCTGTGACTCATGTAGAACAATGGTTCGATTTTGGAGACTACACTTGACTGTATTTGTGAGGAAAGCACTTTCTTTTAATATATTCAGTCCCCAAGCTTCTTTCATTGTTGTTATCAGATCTTCATTTTATCTCTGTTCTATGTTTAAGAGTTGAAGTTTTTCCTTTATCTCTGTTTAATATCCTATGGTAACTGTCTTCTTACTTTTGATTATTACACGAGGATCATAAGCATTCACTGTTGGTTAGTTGGCCCATCATATATATGCTTTATGTATGTTCTGGCTATCTGATTACTTTCGTATCTTTTTAATTTTACAACCTATATGCTAATAGCTCTTGAAGGCCTTGAATCGTTCGAATATGCTTAAGACTGTTTTTAGCATGCATCCAGTGAGTTAGTTATTCATCTCGACCCACCTTCATATCCATTTTTGAGAAAAGATTAAGTTACCAGGCTCCTTTGACCTACAGCCTAGAAGGACTCCTAGAGTGCTAACAAATTGGTGCCGTTGCTGGGGAGAGGAGTTCAAAGCAAGCTTCCCTAGGAGACAACATAGTTTTAGCTTTTGATGATAGACAAAGGCTGGGCATTATATTGGTTGTAAGCATCTATCTGGCGACTCCACGTTTAAGGACTCCACTGGGGAGGATCTAGTTAACAAAAAGATGAAGCGGCTGAATTTCAAATCCAAGTATCAGTTCATTGGTCTACTTCATGAACTGTTGTATTTATTTATCAACTCTTTCTTGCTTTTTCCTTCACATGTAAAGAGAATCATTTTTTGTTTTGTATATTCAGAAAATCATCATCCTTCTTTCATATTTCCATCTTTAGAAGAAGATTTGCAGCCTGCTTGTATTATAGATGTCGATTTAGTAGCTTTACTTCAGCCTATTCATAAAGATGATCACTGTATTCAAACTCCTTCTTAATCTTATCAGCCATTTAACCTTGAGTAGATTGAAATTGATCCCAAACCGATCCAGAAATCAATACCTTTTGGCATTACTAATGAATCCTGTCATCAAGCTATTAACTCTAATGTTCAGCCCATATATGATCAGCCCACTGCTTTTCAAGTTAAAGTCAGAATAAGAATGTTCAAGCCTTTGAGGCTTCCCTATATTCTTCATCATTATCCACTTGACTGCTTTGAATATCTTCCCCGATTTTCTAGAGAGAACTAAGTTTCAGCTGAGACGCACTTGCAATCCTTTGAGAACTTTCTTGATCGATTTGAGATTGTTCATGATGATGTGATCATGAGATTGTTTTCCAAAACTCTAGCCAGAGATGCTGGTGTATCGTCTAAAGGTCTAAGAGATGATTCTATTAGCTCTTGGATCGAGTTATCTAATGCCTTTTTGAAGCATTGGGGTGAGAACAAATCTCTTGATTTGTATCTAGCTGAATTTTATGCTCTGAAGAGAGAAGAGGAAGAAGCTTTGGTTGTTTTCAACAGAAGTTTCTACCGTGTTTTTCATGACATGCCTTTGGAGATCTAGCCTACAGAGACTGCTGCCATGGTATACTATGTTATGGCTCAGCATTCAAATCTAGTCCTTCTTCTCAGAGAAAGGAGATCATTATCCTTAAGACAACTGTTTGAAGATGCAGAAGAAGTAGAGGAGAATATACGTGCTTCCAGGAAGGTCTGTGATCGGGATTGCTTTGAAAATCTGCATACATATGAACAAGGGAACTGTCAGTACATTTCAAATTTTGAACAAGAAAATGAAGAGTTTGAAACAGATATGGAACAACAGTATGAAGAGGAAAAGACTGCTATTTTTGATGATCACAAGTTGCTCTCAAAAACACAAGAAGGGCATCAATCTTCCAGCAGAGAAGTAGTCATTTTTTAGCAGAAAGGTAATGACTATGTGGCAGTTTCAGAGCAGCAACAAGCAGTTAAATATATTTCAGATTGTAAATCAATTCCTTCAACATCTGCTGAGTGCTCTAGAAACAAGTATGAGTTCGAAGGTTATGATCAGTTTGCTAATCAAGATGATCCTATGATGGCAGAAGACTGCATAGGCAATTATATGTTTTTAACTGATCCTTATTCATGTGATTTTAACACTATTTTATCATTATCTTCTGAGCACTTTTCTGAAGAGAAAGTTGTGATGATTAATAATCAAGATCTAAGCTCAAGGAAACATGAAGGTGGTTAGTCTTCTAGCAGAGGAACTGTCATGGCTGAGCAAGAGGCTGCCATAGATGTGTAGCTATTTCCAGAAGACCAATATGTTTCTGATTTTCCTTTTAAGGATCCAGTGGCAGCATTCACGGAGTTATACATTTCAGAAAACTTGAAGATTTCATATTTCCTCAGCTTTCCATTGTTTATAGGTAAGTATGGTTTCTTGCATAAGTTCTTATCACTGCGATTACATTTCAGACATCAGCTGCTAATCAGTGATAAAGATGAGATTTCTTCAGTTTTTAAATTGCTTGAATGGTTGTTATGGAAGTCAGCATTTACCTAACTCAATTGCAGATCCGGTTAGAGTAGACTAGTGTAGGAAATAAGCTCGTTGCCCGAGCATTTCTTTTCTTCCAGTTTGCAGGAGAAATAGAAATTAGCTCGTGTGAATAAAGACAACTCTTGAAAGGTGTTCATAGGGTGGTTGTATTACTGACTCCATGCCCAATGGAACTGCAAATTCAAAACCTTCCATTGTAAATAACATTTCTTTTCTGTCAATTTTGCAGACTCCATAGCCCAATGGAACATTAGAGGACAGGTTTGAATTTTGTTTTACAGGAAAGGCATTGTATCTGTGGTTCTTGAAACCTCACAGGGAGACTTTCATCCCCGAGTAGGAGCTAGATGTTATCTCCTCAAATGAACATAGACTAGTTGTTTTTCTAGGTGATAGGAAGTCTTTCAAGTTTTCATTTTTATATACATTTGAGGTTCTTTTTCAAGAGTTTGAAGTATGTAATAAATCTCGAAATAACATTTGAGGTTACTTTTCTCCAAAAAAGAAATTCCAGGTTTAGGTAGCTTAAGCGAACCAGGCGATGGTTCATTAGCCACCAAAAACCCAGCTTTCGACAGCTTACATAATGGAAGACAAACCTCTTCAGCTATCGAAAGAAAAGGAACATGTCAGGTATCGTGGAACAATTTCGGTGGCTTAGGCGGACAAGGTGATGGTTCATTAGCTACCAAAAACAGAGCTTTCGGTAGCTTACAGATTCTGACTTGGGCTTTCCTATCTACCGAAAGCTAAAAAAACTGGACAAAATGTTACCATTTTTGCACAGATCTTATTTTTACTGATCCAAACACCTCAAGGGTGGTTTATAATGTTATATAATAATTAAAGGCATCATAATCAGGTTCTGTTACAGATTTAAAGGTGCCAACAAGGTGGAGAAGATGAAGGATATTTACTGAAATTAAAGGCGTTTTCATTGTGAAAGGTCATCATTTTCAAATGACGTTTCAGAGCGACTAGAGAATCATTTTTCAAAACGCTCGAATATTTGTGTTCTTAACATGTCATAGAAAAATAAACTCTCTCAGTTTTCCTATAGGGGTCACAGATTGGGAGAATCGAATCCATCTCTGAGTCCCAATTTTCGGATCCCAGAATCTGCCTGTTTGACACATGTTTTTGAAATGCAGATCTCGGGAAAATGAAAACGAATTTCAAATATTTGAGAGAGGTTTTTGCTCACAACAAATCAATGTACAATAAACTCTTTCAATTTATACACAGGTGTCACATATCTGGAGAACTGAACCCATCTATGAGCCTCTTTTTCAGCAGTTTCAGCAAAAATGGTGTTTTTACTATGCAGAGTCATCATTTTAAAATGATGATTCTGAGTGACTGGAGAATTATTTTGCAAAACGCTCGGATTTTGTTGTTCCTAACACGTCAGAGAACAATAACCTCTCTCATTTTTCCTACAGGCGTCACAGATTGGGAGAATCGAATCCCTCTCTGAGCCCCATGTTTTAGCAGTTTTGCCAAATTAAAGAGGATTTTTCCTAGTTTATGGAAAACGGTTTTGTTTTTCTATCTTTAGCAGATTCGATCCAGTTCTTCAGGATCTTGAACGTTTTTGTAAAGGCTATAAATCCTGTGAATCATGTAGAACAATGGTTTGATTTTGGAGACTACACTTGACTGTATTTGTGAGGAAAGCACTTTCTTTTAATATATTCAGTCCCCAAGCTTCTTTCATTGTTGTTATCAGATCTTCATTTTATCTCTGTTCTATGTTTATGAGTTGAAGTTTTTCCTTTATCTCTGTTTAATATCCTATGGTAACTGTCTTCTTACTTTTGATTATTAAACGAGGATCATAAGCATTCACTGTTGGTTAGTTGGCCCATCATATATATGTTTTATGTATGTTCTAGCTATCTGATTACCTTCTTATCTTTTTAATTTTACAACCTGTCTGATAATAGCTCTTGAAGGCCTTGAATCGTTCGAATATGCTTAAGACTGTTTTTAGCATGCATCCAGTGAGTTAGTTATTCATCTCGACCCACCTTCATATCCATTTTTGAGAAAAGATTAAGTTACCAGGCTCCTTTGACCTACAGCCTAGAAGGACTCCTGGAGTGCTAACATATTCTTTAAAATCACATAAACGACCTCTCAAAAGTAAGATGGCATGAGTTAATGGGTATGTCCATGAAGAGTAGTAATAGATGTGGCTAATACTATTGGAGTATTAAAAACCCATTCATACCACTTTAGACTTAGGATATAATTTATTAATCATTTTTTATTAATTTTCTAAGTGTTGACTAGGTAATTTGGCCTAGTGTTGTCTTTTATGGGACCACATGCCATCTTGAGTCACTAGGGAGCACTTGAGGAGATTCTAGATAAGATTTCCTGAGATTTTGTCTGATTTCTTTCCATTCATGATTTAGAATGGAGCTTTCATTCTTTAGACAGCTTTATCCTGCATTTTTTGCTTTCTAGTGGATAAGGTAAAGCAAGTTTGTCTACGAAATTGTCTCCACTTGGACAATTCGACCTCCACCTCTTCCTTCTCTCCAAAATTCATCACTCATTAGCTTCCATACCATTTTTAGCTAATCTGTGAGCCTCTTGACTAATTTCGAAGGTGATTTTAACACCTAGGCAAGCCTTCCTTTTTGTGCTTTACAACTTGCCTTCAAGGAATTATATTTTCTCTCTTGAGGATGTATTATATATTGTAAACATATTGATGAAAAATATACAGTGAGGTTTTCTCAAGGCATCTTCTCTATTCTTCTTCTTAGCTTCTCATAAATATTCCAAGTGAAGTTGTCTTATTGAATCTAGATCTAAGCAATCTAAATTCTCACATGGTATCAAAGCTAGTCTGATTCATAGCAATTTCCAAAGTGCTTTTTGTAGGATATTTCCATCACCAAGAGTGCACCGGCATTGATCAAAATCAAGCTAAAGTTGTGATTCTCACTCCCTTCAACTACTTTGACTGTAAGGCGCATATGATCATCCAAATTCGAAGTAAAGGAATTTATAGAGTCACTATGGGGCTTGAAATTGAGCCAAGAGTTGATGCACTAAAAGCTAAATGGTTTAATAGGATTAATGAAGCTTATGGTTTGCTTTGCCTCTATTTCTCTCTAGATCTTCTATTCCATATTGATACTCTGACCACTCCAAATCAAGTATGGACAAAGCTAGAGTCTCTCTTTGGAAAGCTAGATGAGCTCAGAGGTCATCTATTGGAAATTGAGTTGATCTCATTTAGTCCAAGAAATTTCAATTCAATGGAATAATTCATCTCAAGATTCAAGAACCTAGTGTTTCAACTCAAGCAGTGTGGCATAGATAAGAAGGATGAGCAGCTAATCCTTACCATTATGTCAAAATTGAGTCCTAAATACTCTTTGTTTGTGTCTACATTTCATGCTGCAAAGGTTGCAGTTCCCAACTGGAAGATGCCAACCTTGGATGCATTCATAGACTCGCTCGTTAAGGAGAAGGAAAAACAAGTTCAAATGGGGGGCTCTAATACCCTCCAAGGACCTTGCACTTGCTTCTCATGGAACAAAGAGTTCCAAGAATGTCAAATCCAAAGGAAAACAAAAGATGGTGTCAAATGAAGAGGGCTCTGATGAAGATTCCAAAGCCAAGAAAATGAAGAACAAGAAAGATAAATCCAAGTGTTCTTATTGCTGCAAAGGTACCCATTCTGCGCAATCTTGTTTCAGGAATAAATTGGACATCATGGCCAAGATGATTGAAGAACATAATATTGATGTTCTTTATTTTGCAAGAAAAGAACAAGGCAAGCTTTTTGTTGAACAAGATCAGTGTCTCTAAGCTACTCACAAAGGTAATCATATTTATACTCTGAGTGCTAGAGCCAAAACTATTTCTCATATCTCTGATTTTGATTCACATTCTGATATTTTATAATCAGAAACCTTCACCTCTTCCTTGGAGCAATATCCAATCAATTCACCAAAGTCTTCTCCCAAACCTAGTCATTTTTCACTAGTTTTTGACTTGTCTTCTGAAAGGTCATTCCACCTCCTTTCAAATCTTTCATATTATGATTTTGAAGATGATAAACAGTCTTATATGTAGGTCATGACACCTTCCAAACCATTTTCCCAAACATTGGATGCACAAAAGACCCTACAACCCCCAAGTTCTCTAGTTAAGAAACCACACAATTCCATCGTTCCTACATTGTGTCACTTGTCTTTGTTGTTCTTATGTCTACCATATCTTTCATTGGCTGGAAAACCATCTCTTTGGACATCCTTGGAATATTGTTCCACATGTCTGGACATGATCCCATCACTAATGGTTCAAATTTCAAGTCCTCAAATCCTCTAGACTCGCTCAACTATCAGGGTGATCTAGTTGCTCACTCTTTTCCTACTGAAACATTATCCCATCATGGAGACATTGCACTTTTGTTGTTTGATGCTCCATATGACTCATGTTCTAATATTTAAGAGTTGCATGAGCTCATTGACAATATCAGAAAGGTTCTACATCAGTTTGAGAAGAAGGTACAAGGTTCGATTCACCATATTGCAACTGCACAAGAAGTTGATCATGTTGAGTATGTTGATACTCTTCAGGGAGGAGTTTGCACAGATCTCTTTTCCATCATTGATGATGTATCCATATTATATCATGTATGTTTTAACGAAAATAAGCATTCATATGATTCTCCTCCATCATCAGATGAAGAGTTTCATGGGGCCTCTACACATGGTTTTTTCCTACACTACATTGATGCATTGATGCATGATCATGGCATCCACAACCTATTCACCAAGTCAGTTACTCAGAAGCAGTTCATTCAGCTCATCCAAATGAAGAACAAGACAGTATGAAGAAATTTTGACATGTCCACTTTTGAGGGAGGGTTTTGTTCCCATGAGGTTTTCCTTGTTTCCTCATTTTACATGGACTAATAAATTTTTGTATTGGGGTGACCATAATCCTTGTTGCTTGGGCCCTATATTTCTGATATGTACGACATAAATTCAGGCTTAAGGGGGGGGTTTGGAGTATTAAAAACCCATTCATACCACTTTAGACTTAGGATATAATTTATTAATCATTTTTTATTAATTTCCTAAGTGTTGACTAGGTAATTTGGCCTAGTTTTGTCTTTTATGGGACCACATGCCATCCTGAGTCAATAGGGCACACTTGAGGATATTTTGGATAATATTTCTTGATATTATGTCTTATTTCTTTCCATTCCTGAGTTAGAAAGGTGCCTTCCTACTTTAGACAGCTTTATCCTGCTTTTTCTGCTTTTTAGGGGATAAGGTAAAGCAAGTTTGTCTAGGAAACTGTCTCCACTTGGCCAATTCAACCTCCACCTCTTCCTTCTCTCCAAAATTCATCATCACATTCCATTTTCACCACTCATTATCTACCATACCATATTTAGCTAATTCGTGAGCCTCTTGACTGATTTGGAAGGTGTTTTTGACACCTAGGGGATTTTTCTAGTTTTTAGTAAGCCTTCCTTTTTGTGCTTTACAACTTGCCTTCAGGGCATTCTATTTTCTCTCTTGAGGATGTATTATATATTGTAAACATATTGGTGAATAATATACAATGAGTTTTTCTCAAGATATCTTCTCTATTCTTCTTCTCATATTCTCATAAATATTCCCAAGTGAAGTTGTCTTATTGAATCTAGATCTAGGCAATCTAAATTCTCACAAATACACGAGGGATGGATTGGGTTAATATAAAAAATATGCTAGAATTTTTATAATAATCCTAATTAGTTTGGTTGCATATTGTTTATCGATAAAAAAAATCATCAAAAAATTCTAACACCATAGCAACCATAATCGCAACAATATCCATATCCCTGCCATATCAGCCAACATTAACATCAATGCTCACTACTACAACCCCATTTCATTAAATCTACAGAATTTGGACTAAAATGTTTCTATATTAGTCTTCTAAAGTCCCAAAATAATCTTATTTGAAAAGTACAATTTTTTATTCAAATGATTTTGGGGTTTAGAAAACTTAATATTATGCTTTAGAAAATTTATTTTTTGTATTTCTCCAAATAAATATAGACTTGAAATAGTTGAGTTTAATGAAATAGAAATTCTACCTCTCAAATATGTTTACCAAGTAACAATTATTATTTGAAAATGATTCTTTTGTATTTAGAAAATGCAAAGACTTTGGAATATATTTATAAAACAAAAATGACATATAACTTAATCCAATATAAGAGAATTTGAAAACAAATTATTCAAAATATATATATATATATATAAAATACAAATTTTTAATTTGTAAAATGAATAAATTTCTATTCTCCAAAAGTATCACATTGTTCATAAAAGTATGCCATTCTTACAAGCCTAACTCCCCCCTAACTCCCTTTCAAATATGAGACATTGCTTCTTTTGACACACATGAAAACATTCTTAATAAACAATGTAATGTAAATGGTAACTAACTTCTATTTCTCTTGCTAATAATCCTTGAGCTTTTAAGGAAGTTTCTCAAATCCTAAATGCTAAATACTTGTCAAGCATATTAAAACCTACCATAGATTTTGGATAAATTTAATAATATTTAAAAGTTTAAATTTACTATATAAGAAGACATGTCAAAGTGTGATAAGCTAACTTTTAACAAAAAGTTAATACAAAATTGATAAGTTAAGTTTTAATTAAAAATTTAAATTAATAATTAATCTCCAAAAATAAGATTATTTCATTTACAAATTAAATTTTATAAAATTGATAAAATTAAGTTTCAATAAAAATTTAAATTAATAATCAATCTCATGAAAACAAGATTCTTTCATTTACGCGTAAAATTATTTATGATCTTATAGCATAACATTACTTTATGGTTATGACAAAAAGCTTGAGTGATGATGACGATAGTAAATGTCCACTTAGATCAATTTTGGTCTATCAAACTTCAAAAAAGAAAAATAAGGAACTACTTTGTTTGCTTTGGAGTTGTATTTCTATGCTAAAAAAGATTGGAGATGAGTGTTCCCAAATTACTATAATTTTGATGAGGTAGAAGGTTGGACCAGTTCATATTGTAACAAAAATTTTGAAAATGAGGTTTTATGTCGGTATACACAGTGCAATCTATGAGAGGAAGTGCTTTTCATCCTCAACACTCATATAGTCTCACAAAGATGACATATCCTTTCATCCCATGAAGTTCTAGGAAAGGTCCAATGCCCTGTTTCACTATGTAGCTCACCAAAGTTCATGCTTATTTTAGCTATGTGGATCTTCTTCTTTACGCTAGTTAAAACAAAGGAATAATTTTGGTCTTCAAGATTAAGGTTAATGACCTCCTTGTAATATCTTAATTTTCTTTTATCATCTAAATTTTCATCACATCACAACTTCTCTTTGAACTTCGAAGTAATAATACTTTTAATATCATCTATATTTTGCAAAGTGACATTTTCGTCAATCCCCCACATCTTTAACCAAGGCATGACATATTTATACCAACTTCGCTTTAGCCTTAGGTTGTTTTGATTGGAATTTAAAGCAATTTTTGGAAGTCTCTGGCCTCCCAAGTTATTTAATTTGTTCTTGTACATTAGGTACTTTGTCATAGTTATGCTCTCAAAAGGGGAAAGACTCACTTCAATTAGGAGAATAGGATATGGCATATTGCTTTTAATTTTAAGATTGTAAGTTATAAAACAGCTATGGATTTTTTCAATCCTTCTCCAAGATTCTCTAGAGAGGTTGCAACTCCAAACTTCACACCTATAGAGGAGAATGGGACTGACGAGAGTTTCAAAGAGGAATTTATTTTTATCCCACACCACAAGGTTTGTAGACTTACAATTGTTTTCAAGACCAAAATAAGCTTTCCACCCTCCATTGATCATTTTCTCTAATGTTGTAGTTCGACTTAAGCTTGTGATGGATATCAATCCCAAGATATTTGTAGGAAGTCACTTCCTCCAAGTTGCTATTATAATACAAAAAAGGGTGTAAGTGACCTTATTATATTTTATCAGCATACCTTTGGTTTTATCGGTATTGACAATCATTCCATACTAGAGCATAAATCCTTGAGAATTCTTAATTGCTTATCAAGATCAGAGGGACATCTTGCTAGAAGAACAATATCATTAGCATACAAAAGAAGGATTATGACAATTCATGCTAATGTTAGTCAGTGCAACTTGTCTCTATTAAACATCCTTCCAACTTATCAATGTATACACCATAAGGGGTAGGGGAGAGGGGGCATCCCTGCTTAACTCCTTTATTACAATTAATATATTTCAACCAACCCTCAGTGTTCTTCAACATGGAAATGACATTCTCGTACAACCTTTTTGCAGTGTCTCTCAACTCGAAATGAACCTTTAACTCTTCTAATCTTTTCCACAAGTTATTTTTAGGTACTGTATAAAAAGCTTGCATGAAGTCCACAAAGAAACAAATGGGATTGAGCTTATTATTGTGACATTCCTCTGCAATGATCCTAAGATTAATGAGGGATTGAGCTTATTATTGGCCTTAGCTTTCCCATTCGCGAGGCGCTTAATAACAAAATCTATATTTTCTAAAGAAAAAACTTCTTCTTACATAAAAGGGGTTGAATGTTGCCCACCATATCATATGATTCATAATTATTCTTAAGATATGAATTCGAGTCCTTCAATACAATCATATTATTTAATTTAATTTTGGGAGTTAGAATTTTCCTTCATAATTTTTTAGAATCTATCTTAAAAAGGTGTAAGGCTTCTCCTCCTTATTATTTACTAAAGTAAAAGAACAAAAAACAAACTAACAACAATAATAAAGGAAAATACAATTTATAAGTATATAATTATTTACAATCTTATTTATTTTAATTTTTCATTAGAATATATATATATGAATATGTATATGGATTAAAAAATCACAATTTATATTAAATTTTAAATAGTCGAAATGTCAATGGCAACTTGTAGTAGTAAATGGTAAATATAAAAAGGGGTATATCATAGATGAGATCAAGATGGAAGAATCTCATATGTTAATAGTCCTCCTCCATGCCTGAATCAACAAACTCATCACTGCCCTAACCCTCATCTTCCTCCTCCTCCTCCTCCTTTGCCCATCTGAGGGTCGGGACAGGGCTTCAACGCCTATTGGACACGTGTTTTTTCGTGTCTTGGAAATGGGACACGAAAAAACACGTATCCAACACGTGTTGAAACCGGTTTTGTGTCCAACACGACCCCACCCAAAACGAGAGGGGATATGGACGTGTGGGGATATGGACGTGTCCGGTGACTTGGCTTGATAGTACATTCTTGCTCTACCCTGTTTTGAAATAGATTGTAATTTTTCTTGTCTACTACTCTATACAAGATATGCTAATATTTGATTAAAAAAACCAAATATGAGAAAAAAACACATAATTGTTATTAGTGGTTTTTCAAAATAAAATTATGTGACATAATTTCAAATAGGTTGTTATAGGAACCAAACATACTTTTTTTATTTAAAAATGTCACTTAAGAAGATAGAGAAACAACTCTACAAGTTACACTGCATATAGAGCAATTCTAAAGGAGATTGAGTCTCTTGATCTTGAGTTTTAGATAAACAAAAACGTAAATGAAGTTAATGAACCCAAAAAAATGAGACAGAGTAAATAAGAAGTGTACTGGTTTGTGGTTTCTTCATAGAATCTCTTAGCAGGTTTGACAAATTTTATGATGAACCCCTTTCGCACTGGGAAGACCTGTGTTTAATAGGGAATTGAATTTTATGAGGTTATTTCTCATGGAGTTCTATGAGTCTGCGAAACTACGAAACAGAGGATGAAGTCTTCACGAATTATGGTTACGCTGGCTTCTGTTGCGTTCGTTTACAGTGTCATTTTTACACATTGTCAAACTATTATTGTGATATTTAGTGTACTTAATTTCTGTTGCATCAAAATTATGCAATTTCAACAACATAAAATTAAAATTATTATATTTCAAAAGTTAGATAATAAGAAATAATAACTTCAAACTATTAATTACTTTTGCTTATGCTGCAGATGTGAGAAAAGTACGGAAGAAATGCTGCAAAATGGGTGAGTTATGTTCTGCACACAACTTGCTTGCTTCTTCCTGCAAAATGGGTGAGTTATGTTCATGCACACAGCTTGCTTGCTTTTATTTTATACTGATGTTGCAATATAATTCTAAGGATGAAAAAAGAGTGTCACAATGGTGATACACAGGGCAAATTGGGATGTTAAGTCCCCATCACAGTCGACATCCAGTGAAGTTATAACTTATCCTCCTAGTCTAAACAAGAAGCAGCCATTGAAAGGGTTAACCAGAGAATGGATTGATTTCATAAGCAAGCATTGCGATGAATGCTTAGTTAATGAGCTTTGCATCCCTAAACAGAATTAGATTTGGTCTAAAACGCAATCAAACGTATAAACAAAAAGAATTGATGAATTTATCACTGATTGAAGTGATTGTTCCAATTCTAACTTATGATATATACATAAACTGTATAGGTTCTGCAGGGGTCTCTTGTATGACAAAATATCAGGCTTTTGTAGGGTCAACCAAGATGTTGCACCCTTTTGATATTGGCACCTGTTTGCAGGGCAGATACTCTGTTTTTTAATTGCAGAAGCATCTACAGCATCGGTCTCATTGCAAACAAGAAGAAATTAATTAGATCTGGTTCAGTGGAAGTGCTCTTGCAGGATTTGTCCTCTGCCTCGTGAGTTTCAAACTGGGTTGAAGTTATGCCTGCAATTATCAGGGGATTTGGTCGAGGGACAAATTCGCTCTGTGAAAACAAATTGATGCCCATTATTATTTGCCAACACTCAATAGTATCTGTCCTAACTGATGCTGCTATTGACTTGTCACTAATGAAAGCATAAATATTTTCCATATTTATTGATTTATGCAAATGGCGTTGATATTTGTTTTTAAGGCGCTTTAGCTCATGTATCTGTGCCGGCTCTTCTGTCATATATGAAAAAATTAATCCTTACTGTGTTTTTGAGGCGCTTTAGCTCATGTATCTGTTTTCATATGAGCATATCAATTGAGCCAGGCTTTCACTTACAATATATTTATGAGTTTATAAGGTTTACACCTTACAGGAGATATTATGTTACCCAAGTCGACAGCATAAGAGGTATTGAGGAAACCTATGTTGCTATGAAACGGGACGGGACACATTGTGACTCACCACGGACGGTATGGAGGAGAGCAGTGGGGTTGACAGAATTATCGATTTATTGCCTGAATAAATGAGGATTTAAAATTTTTATTACTTATTACTTACGCGAATTGCATGTAACAACATTCACGCCGATGGCTCAACCTTTTATATACTGGCTCACTACTTCGTGCCTTTACCCAACAGAATTACCTTTTATACCCATGTTCTTATTTATTAGGGTATTACTTATACTTTTATACTACAATTAATGGAAACTGCTTAAGCTTTAGGTTGATAAGTTTGTTGGATCAGAAACTGTAAAATTTTTGCTACTCTTTTGATATTTGTCTCATATTTGTCTCATGGACTATTTGGTTTATCATAATTGGACAATTTTTTTATGATTACATTCCAAATCTGCAGCAGGCGGTTCTCAAGCTTCATCAGACTTATAAACACGAATCGAAGGTTCAAAAGATTAAGAAAATTGGTTTTTTCTCTCCCGAGTTTATAAATCCAGTGATCTTCTTGGATGGAGCAACTTCAAATGGATTGTGTGCAGCGGGTGGTGTTATTTATCTGAACCTTGATCATTATTTTACCCTTCGTTTCAATTGTGGTAATGGCACCAACATGAAAGCAGAACTTATGGCTTTATGGTGTGTCATCAAGGTGGCAAATTGCTTTGGTCTTGTAGATTTAGAGGTTTTTGGTGATTCCAAAGTCACAATTAAATGGGCATGTGGTGAGCACAATTTGAAAGTGTATTCATTATTCCACTGGTGCAATAAAACAAGACACGAAATCATCCGCATAAAGTATGTCTCCTTCCAACATATTTATAGGGAACACAACTCCATGGAAGACAAGGGAACACAACTCCATGGAAGACAAGCTCTCAAAGCAGGCGTTGGATGGTGTAGAAAGTTTTTTAGCTTGAGAAGAATTCTTGGATTCTTCCTGCTAGGATACAGGAAATCTATATTTTTTCTGAAAATTTTGAGCTTTTTTGTAGGACATCATGACTTTTCAATTTTTTGGTCTGATGTTTTTTTAACAAAAGCTTTTTAGTTCTAGATTGAATATAATAGTCTCTTTGATACATACTCACTCACTATTCACTATATGGTGATTATCGTTGTACTATTTGATTCATATTTAATAAATATTAATGATATGCTTTTTTCCCCCGAAAAAAAATGTAAGCTCTCCACTTTTAATTAAAAATAAAAATAAAATGTTTTTAATAATAGTTTTTCATTATTAAATTGATAGGTGTTAGCTCTCCACTTTTGAACCAACCATGAAAGTTCGATCTTCACACATGAATAAAGGTAAAATTTACTCAATAAAAAAATTGTTATAATTGAATGTTATAATTTAATGGAGGTGAAAGTTCGATCTTCACAAATGAATAAAGGTAAAATTTACTCAATAAAAAAATTGTTATAATTTAATGGAAGTGAAAGTTCGATCTTCACAAATGAATAAAGGTAAAATTTACCCAATAAAAAAATTGTTATAATTTAATTGAAGTGGATCTTCATACATGGGTAAAGGTAAAGTTTTAAAAAAAATCTATAATCTATCTTTCTATGTAAAGGTTCTATACATTATGATCTTATTAAAAAAGAAAATTAAAAAAAAATGTAATTTTTTTTAAAAGGATATGGGTAATTTTATTTAAAAAAGTTTAAAAACATTTAAAAAAAATTAAAGTGTTTTGCATTATTCACTGAATAAGAATAAGAAATTATTGTAAAACTTTTGAAGTCGTTATCATTCATAGAATTGTAAAGTTTTTATGTAATTTTTAAATAATCAAGCAATAAATAATGAAAGGTTATGCACCACACAATCTACCATGTTGCAAATTTACTCAACATGGAGAAATAGACTCGATGGATCTTGAATTTTCTCACTATCGATAATGTTCAACCGAAGAGGGCAATGGCACATGGAGAAATCTCTACCAAAAGGCAGGTGAATCTCAACAAATTTGTTACAAATTAATCAAACTGAAATATGTATTGATAAGTTAAATCAGAGGTAATAATTTGTTTTGCAGCAGCAACCTTAGTCACGATGAAATTTGAAAATAAATTGAGTTTGTTATGTGCATTCATCTAGAAGGATTCCCTTCTTGTGAAGGCAGATGTCTCTCCCGCTGCTTGCCCATTAAGCAACCGACTGGAATGTCACAGAGTATTCCCTCCCCAACATGCCTAGCAAAAAGCATTTGATTGCAAAAGCAGGAGTGTTGTTAAGCTAGCATCCAATGCAATATTTATGTCTCCATATTTCCCTGTTAATAAGCCTTTGTGTCTTTATATCCTTAGAAATAAGAAGGTGGATCAACCAATAAGTGAACTATAATGTCCATGCTCTGGTAGTGAAATGTTAGATTTCTGCGTGTGATTCACAAGTCTTCTTTTTTTTTTGCAAGAAAATGGATTGGTAATAACTTGGAATAAACTATGAATTTTTATTAACTTCTCTCTCTTAATTGGCGAACAAAGAGTGTATTTTTTAGTCTAGTGCTTCAAAGTAGTTTAGTGTTTTTGAAACCCTCGTGCTCTATTCATCATGGAGAGACCCGACTCGGTCCAATGACCTCCCCCCACTCTGGACAAGCAAGCCTTCAGGTTGTTGATAGATTCAGTCTCCGTAGAAGTCTCCAAGAACCCACCCCCCAAATTTGTGAAGAAGCTAGATAATGTACCTGAAGTGGATCTTTCGGCAGCCTTGTCGAGACAAATGGCCTTGGTGCTAAGTGATTGAGGTATCATCGGTCAATTTAAAAGTATGTGGCCATCTCCGCAATCTATGGAAACCTAGTTACAAAAGAATTGGGATGTTTTAATAAAAGGAAGAATGACTCACTATTTCTATGGAAGAGGGTTTTACACCTTTATGTTCAAATCAAAAGAGGATACAGACCTCATATTCTAATGAGTGCCCTATTTATTTAGTAACATGGGCATATACTTAAACTGATGGATTCTAGCTTTCAATTGGAAGTTGGATGTTCATGTTGCAGTGCCGGTATGGGTTCATCTTCTGCATCTACCTCTCCATTGTTGGGGTGAAGACTGCCTAGTCAGTATTGGAAATAAGTTGGGGAAATATTTGGATAGGGCTAAACCAAAGGAAAATACGTTCTCCTGCACAAGAATTTGTGTAGAAGTTGACTTGGAAAAAGGGCTTCTGGAAGCATATTCAGAAGCTTGACTATGAGCAAATCCCTTTCAAATGCAAAACCTGCCATGAATATGGCCATTTTGTGAAGGACTGCAAAAGACCCAAACATCAAGAAATGGAGCAAAATAATGAAACCACATGGCAAACAGTGAAGCATAAAATGGGAAAGAAACTAGTAAACCAACCTAAGCAATCAGAATCAGTCCCAAAGACTGCAAGACCATATGAGGCGGCCTCTCTCTCGGTTGACTCTCCCGATGTCGATGAAACCCTCTTTAAAGCTTCTTCCCCCTTGGAAAAATTCCCTCCATCTAATTGTTTCAAAATCCTTTCCCAGATGGCATCCACTGAAGATGTGCCAGTTCAACCAGATACCACTTCAAATTTTGTAGAAGTGGTCACCCCAAAAGTAACTCCTCCAGGTTCGGCATTTCCTCTACGAGCCACTCTCTATCAAGCCGAAATTGATCCACTAGGAATGATGGCAGAATTTTTGGGATTGCAAGCAACGGTAACCAGGGTAATAACTAGAAAATAATCACAAAAGCTCTCAAGTGATCAGGAAGAGGAGGCCGAGGAAGAAATCCACATTAAACAACCAACTAGGAAATTAGGAAGAGAAGAAGCAGGCGAAAAAGACAAGGCAATGGGGAAACAAGCTACAATAGAGCAATATATGTCTTCAATAGGAAAAAACCTAACCATAAGCACTAGAGGACACCATCGAGTTGGAGGGACAAAAAACAATAGTGGTAAATAATGAAAGTGGTCTCTTGGAACTGTAGAGGCCTGTGTAGCAACTTTAAAATGAAAGCAGTAAGGGATTTAATAATAACAGGAAAAAATTTAGTTCTTTTAGTCTAGGAGACAAAAATTCAAGAACAGGAAATGCAAAAAGCTGGAAGGAGCATTTGGAACAAAAATAAACAAGTCGTGGTAAGTTCCAAGGGGGATTCTAGAGGCATAGCCAATATTTGGGACGATCATGTTTCTGAAAAAAGAAATGAAAAAATATCCCAACACTGGATCTTCACAGAGCTGGTTAACAAGCAAAGTGGGAAATCTTACAAAATATTCAACATTTATGCCCCTCAACATTATGTAGAGAATCATAATTCTTGGGACTCTCTTATAGAAATGAAAGATGAGATGAACATAAGAGGAAGCATAGTATCAAGGAATCTACACGCCATTCTCTCTCATAAAGAGAAACGTGGATGATGCATGATCAAGGACCCCTTTCGCGAAATGGTGGAAGATATTTTAGTTGATTGGGATCTATATGATGTTCTTCCTAAAAGAGGGATGTTCACTTGGTCAAATAGAAGGTTGGGGAATCATCATATTGCATCAAGACTTGATATATATTTTTTTTATCTCAGACTCCTTTATGGAGGATGAGTTGGATATTTCCTCTTCTATTATTCCTTCGGCCATCTCAGATCATAAACCTATTAGTTTGACCTTATCCTATTTGGATCACTATGGTTCGTTTCCCTTTAATTTCAATCATTTTTGGCTGCAATCCTCAAATGCAATAGAAAAAATAAAAGAGGCTTGGGTGCATCATTTGTTGGGTTATCCAAGTTTCATTTTGGAGAAAAAGCTAAAGGAAGTTAAAAAGGTTCTTAAAAATTGGGTTCAAAAAAATTACAAGGAGCCCGAGATGGAGAGGAAGGCTCTACCAAAAAGACTTGATTCTCTGTAGCAGATCATGGAAGTAGAAGAAATAAACAAAAATAATCTCCTATCAAAAAATGAAATAAGTCACAAGATATATAGGGCTTATAGGAATGAAGAGGAGTGATGCTGATTGAAATCAAGAATATTATGGTTGAAGCTTGGCGAAAATAATACCACCTACTTTCATAAGCAATCCAAAGCTAGGAAGCAATGGAATAGTATGAAAATGATAAAGAGGTCAAATGGAGAGACTCTAACACATTTCAGAGAAATTAAAAAAGAAGCTCTAGCTCATTTCTCGTTGCTTCTTTCAAATGAAGAGATGGAAGATCCGAATAGCATCCTTGAGATGATTTGGAATATTCCCCAGCTAATATGTGAAGAACAAAACATAATGCTAAAGGAGAAGATAAAAGAGTCAGAAGTCCAAGCTTTTGTGTGGGGACTAGAGGATGACAAAGCCCCTGGTCCTAATGAATTCTCAATTTCCTTCTCCAGGCACTATTGGGACACAATTAAATATGATTTGTGCCAGATGTTGGAATGGAATAAGGAGAAATGCAAAGTTGGGGGGGCTACCAACTCATCTGTTTTTTCCTTGATCCCAAAAGAAAATTATCCTTCATTCGTCTCCATATTCTATCTGATTTATTTATGTAACTCCTCTTAAAAAATATTGACCAATATCTTATCCAATCGCTTGAAAACTCTCTTTCCATCCATCGTCTCTGAAAATCATGGGGGTTGCATACAAAAGTGGAAAATCATTGATAACATCCTCCTAGTGCAGGAATCAATTCACTCCAACAAGCAAAGAAAGTATATGGCATGGTAATAAAGCTAGACATGGAAAATGATTTTGATCAAGTATGACACTCTTTCCTCTTTGATGTGCTAAATAAATTTGGATAATCTGACCATTTTATTTCTTGGATAAAAGATTGTATTGGTGGACCATGGATAGCTCCTTTGGTTAATGGTCGTTCCACTGAATTTTTCAAAATCTCCAGGGGCCTGTGACAAGGCTTCTCTCTTTCTCCTATGCTTTATGTAATCATGGAAGACTCTCTAAGTAGAAATCTAGAACAAGAGAGAGCATTGGTAAATCTCCCAAGAATAATAATGGTTAGAGGAGTTAAGGAACTAAATCACTCTTAGCTCGTCGATGACACCCTTCTCCTTAGTGGAGCTTCTTCTTTCATAGCCGATCAGTATGAGTTCTGAACTCATACCTTGATGCATCTGGAGGTCTCATTAACAAAGGAAAATGCATAATTTATAGATGGAACACCTCAACCAGAAGATTAAGGGCAATAGAAAAATCCTTCCAGTTCGAAAGTCACCAAAAAAAGAATTCTTTCAAATACTTAGGAATTCTAATTTTCCATGGGAAGCCAAAAGTTTAGGATCGGAAACCTATCATAGAAAAATTCATGTCAAAAATGAATCAATGGGGATCCCTATGGCTAAATCCAGCAGGAAGGTTGGTTGTTCTCAAATTGGTATTATCTTCACTCCCCATATACCAGTGTTCATCTCTTCTGTCTCCAACAAGAATACAACAATAGATGAGTTCTCTAATGAGAAAATTTTTGTGGCAAGGAGGGAAAACAAAAACAAACAAATTCCACCTCATAAAGTGGGGGACAATCACAGTTCCATTAGAGCAAGGTGGAGTAGCAATGAGAGACTCGGGTCTTGTGAATAAAGTTCTTGGGGGGGGATATTTTGTGGAGATTGGTTTTGGGTGACAAAGTTTGGTGGAAGTCATTTTATCAAGGAAATATTTATATAAGAATCGCCTCCGATGTCTAGAAAGAAGACTGAAATCAATGCCTAGATCCCCAATATGGTTGTTGTGTAAATCCTCCTTTGCCTTCATTCAGGACTATCTATCATGGATCCCAGGTAATGGGAAGAGGATAAACATCTAGAAAGATAAAATAGTTGGGCTCAAGGAGCTAAATAACGTTCAAAATCTTGAAAATTTTAAAATATGGATGGATGGAAAAGGAATCAAGATACTATATGACATATCATATTGGAATGAGGAAGAGGAATGGAGAGGATGGAAAGTAGATCAGCTACCGTCTAATATGAAAGAAGACTAGTGCATGATTCTAGAAAATATTAGAGTTGAAAGGTCCCATTAAAAAATCAATTCGACATACGAGAGGTTGGGGAATAAATGGAGGCGAGTATTCTGTCAAATAAGGGTACAATCTCCTCTTAAATGAGTGTGATGCCTCCCGAAATTGACCATTTGGAAAGCTACCTAGAATAATGAGGCAATATTGAAGATCAAAACCTTTGCATGGACATGTGCCCATGGAAGAATTCTCACTGAAGCTAATATTAAAAGAAGAGGGTTTTATGGACCTTCCTGATGCCATCTTTGAAAAGCAAGTGAGGAAATCATCCTTCATCTTATCCTAGAATGCCCCTTGTGCAAAGGAAGTATGGAAAATATCTCAAAAAGGTCTGTTGATCGCGACCATAATCCCTCATAATTATGATGAAATGTATATTGCATGGCATAAAAAGTATCCTGGAACTTTCAAAGGCAAACCATTATTAAAAAGGGCGTGGAAAACCATTCCCTTCTTTATAGCATGGAAGATTTGGTTGGCTAGAAATGTTTTGATATTCAGAGACAAAGAAAACAGTCCAAGGCAGGTAGTGATGAAAGCTTAGGGTTTAATGGAAGAAACAATACATCAAAAAGGAAAACCAAAAAAGATATTGAAACATTGGAAGTAAGAGAAAGAGACTGTTAAGGTCTATCCTATACCTACATCTGATAGACCTACGCCAAATCCAATCTTAAAAAGTTGGGTTATTAGAATGACATATGCAAAATTTCAAAATTGGATCCAAAATAGGAATTAGAGTGTTCTATTATTTAACAGTAATTCCAAAGGAAATCTAGGGATGGTAGGAGTGGGGGGGGGTTTCTTTACAGCCTTGAATAATATCAAGAAACAAATTATGCTTGGGGTCTTGGAATTGCAATGAACAATCAAGCATAATTGCTAGCCTTATGGTTGAGGATCAATCTCTCCTTGGGTAAAGGGTGTCAAATTCTTGTCATCGTTGGATATTCAGAGATAATAATACGACGCATAATTTCTAAAACTCCTCCAAAAGACCCATATCTTAATAGAATTATCTCCAGAATAATCCTAAGGTGTAAATTTTTTTCCAATCTAAGTGCTCATCACATTTTGAGAAAACATAACAAGGTGGAAGATGAGCAAGCCAACCTTGCATGCTCATTGGATCTAGGGACAAGCAAAATTGGGTTTTTTTCCAACTAGTCCACATCCCCTAACGTCGGCTAAGCATGATATGTGGAATTCATGACATATCCTGAAATTATAGGTAATAAATGTCCTTGTTACCATGACACAAGATGACACGATCTCATCCTACTTGCCCTCAACGGATCGCAATACAAGGTTGTTAATGCATCTAAGGCTATTATGAATAGGTCTCGTCATCCCTAACAGAAAGCGTGTGGGACTAGAATTGAAATGGAGGTGAGACATGTTGGCATATTACCCATTTTATCCATAGCATTGTAGAGAGTGAGAGGCAGCGGAAAGCACTGACAAAAAAACTTGGGTCTGTCTCCAATACAAGGTCAACTTTGTTGATGTATGGCATAGAGTTGGAGTCATGGCAGGCTCCAACTCCTTTTCCATGTTATCACCTATGAAGCATGAAAAGAGAATTATGGAATTGGAAGAGAAAAGAGGAGGAAATTTGCGGGGAAAATCAAAGGAATGAAGATGCTATGGAAATATTGAGAGGGGAAACTCGAAAATTGGATTGATGGAGGTCGAAATTAGATGTCTGAGTGGTCGTGGACGGGAGAAAGGGGAATTGATTAAAGAAATTCAGGAAATAATTCACCATCCGTGAAGAGAGGCTACACCTAGGTTCATAAGAGTGGAGCATCATGTAAATTCCTTTGTGGTCTCTCCACAGACATACCAATGACTAGAAAAGGAGGAACCTCCAGTTAACAAAATGACACACCACCATTTGCGCCCTCGGAAGAGGGAAAGGTAATCAATTGCTCCGCGTCAACATGCAAGATCCCTAATTTACAGACCACCGAGGCATTCAAGTTACCATGATTTTATGTAGTTATGTGTTGTAAATGTCTTTTTTGTAGTAGAAATTTTATTATAATATATATATGCAAGCTAGCATAAAATGGAAGTAGCACTAGGGTTAGATGGATTAAATCTAGAGATGCTAGCAATTTTGAAACTGGACAAATATAACTCTTGTCCCCCTTTTTGTTTCTATTTTGCTAGACGGTTCGACTTCATCCCCTTTTAATATAAATTTATTGATTTCAGTTAAAAAAAACTTGGAATAAACTATATTTTTTAATAACCCAAAAATAAAATATGCAAATATGCTCAAAAGTCTTGATATCTCATCTGTCTATTTTTTTCAATCGTGCATGTAGATAATATATTTGAAAAAAAAATATTGAAGAATGTGGGAACCCTCAACCAATTTGAAAATAAGGGCTACGAGCAGCAATGTCCCTACCTTGGAAAAAATTAAAATGAAAATTTAGAAGAAAATTGGAAATGTATGTAAAAACGTATATTTATTTTAACTAGCTCGTGTAAAAACATATATTGTATTTTGTGAATGCTATAGGTTTACTTTAACTAGAAATGTATAGAGTTCCTTGCTCCATGTTATCCTCTCAAATTTCACTTAGTGGATCCTGAGTGAACCTTCGAATACTTGAACAATCCAATTTTTCATTATCAGTGTTCCGAGGTCCATCGGGCCAAATTTTGGCCCCTTTTCTATAAATATTCACATGTCCATGCCCTGCGGGGAATTGTAATAAAATGTCGTAGCATGATGGTTTTGTCAAAGAATTGGCTTCCCTAGAATTAGGAATCAATCCAGGTATTCCAAGGTGTTTTTTCCCTTGTTAATTATACTTTGTTTGTCAACAAGGTATACTTTTCGAGTTTTTCACCTAGTCCTCCAATGTTGGAATGTTCGTCTTGGTCCCTGGCCCTTGGGTGGTTATTAAAGTGTAAGTGTCAATGTTTATTACCATGTTAGGCATTAATATTGATTCATATATACATGTTCTAGGTTCCCCTAAGTTTTTTTAAGTTCCGAGAAAAATATATTTTCCAATAAAATCAAGCTATTTTTTAATAGTTTAATTGGGAAAATTGAAATTGTAATAAAAGTGTGTTTAGGAGGTGAAATTCACCATGGGGGTGATCGTTTTCCAACCCGGAGCACCCATAAAACCCCTAAACCCACTTTCCTAAGTATTTGAGTGATTATTTATCACTTAAATGCATTTTCTCTCAAAGAAAAAATGAATAAAAAATAGAAAAATAATAAATAATGAGAGAAATCAAGTTCCTATTTCAAGGGAATCTTGTCCCAATCATGATCTGAGTTAAATGTTGATCAATTTGGGGCTGATTGGATCTCAAATTGGCTTGATTCATGTCAAATATTAGTGAGGGAGAGTTGGCTTCAATCAAGGATTGCGCCTTTCCTCGAGAGAGGGGCATATCTCTCATGTGGCGACTTTGTGTTGGAGAGGTAAAGCAATCAAGGAGAGGGGGAACACCTTTTATTGAGGTGGTTCCCACCTCATCAATCAAATCTCAATCATATCCAATCAATCCCTCAATATTCTCTATCAAGCTCAAATAAACTCGCCCTCCTCTCTTGTTGAAGATTACACCCCCCTAGGCTCTCATTTGTTATTTAAGCAAGGCCCATTCTCATTGTTATGGGATGGAATGTGGAACCTCTGCTCTGATGTGTAATTTCATTATTGAATTTCTTTATGAATTAAAGTATTTGGAGGTCTATTATGATGTATTTGGCTCAAGTCTGATGATCATTGTCTCATGTACTTTATGAGGTAACTGTAGATACTTTTTGCATTTTCTTTCCTTGTCAATCATTAGCCTTTGAAGGGTTAGTATTAATCGATAAGAGTGAGTAAAAGAAGTTTCTTTTCTCATTTAAAATGCTTATGTTTAAGATAGGGCATGCTTAGAAGTATTTATGTATGCTCTTCTCATTTCGAGCTAAGTTTTTACTAATAGATTTGACAAGTTGCTTGGCAAGTGTAAGGGTTTTCTCACAAATGCTTCAATTTGGATTGATGGAGGAACTAGTTTGCTTCTTTCATTCTCCAAATTTTGTGTGAAGAAGAGATAGTCCTTCTCAACACCACCAGAATGACTCCATCGCCCAAGTTCAAAGGGCTTGACTTTCCACCTTCTCTCTCTTCTTAAAATTCAACTTTCTTTGGTTACGATTACTCATATGCTTAAATTAAATTAGTTTGTCTTTTAAAAGAATATATAAAGGGATGATTTATTTAAGTATATTTTTAGATCTAAGTTTAAAGCTTTATTTTGAGTAGATATAGGTTGCTTAAGTACTTGTGCATACTTCCAATCTTTCAATACTTAACACCTTTTTATGCTTTTAATGTTTTATTGGGCACATTTGCTACATTTCAGCTGGCTGGATTTATACTTCTCTCACCATGAAAGGAGGAAGTGCTTCCGGAAAATCAAAGATTGAAATCCATCCAAGGCTTCTCGGAGCAATACTCTTCTATCTAGTCTCATTTATAAAACTTGTAAATCCTTTGGATCCAAATCTATAAGGACCAAGGAATCTACCTGATAATTTGTAAAATAATAATAAAAGCAAGTGGGCTACCCAATGCCCACCCCCCACCCCCCCATAGGGGTGATCTTTCTAACTAGTTTGATTTATTTTCATCAACACAAGCACACACTCGGTCCTAACGGGCTATATAATTAGTTTTTTTTTCTTACATTTTGCAAGAAAAATAAGTACTAACCAAGAATTTCCCTCTCTAAGTATGCTCTATCCCTCACACCAGTGTTGGATGATCAGAAAAGAGACTCCTTGATTTAGTAATTAGTCTCACACTTTACTTTTGTTTCTTTTACAGTCTTAAATTGGAACGAATCATTTTGTTGCAACTTGCATATGCTCTTTCCCACTGCGGGCCTTGCCTGATCACGAGGAAATCATAAACAAATTTGTAACACTCTTTAATTTTCAACATATTAATTTAAACAACTCACCTTGATAAAAGCAATTCCCCTCAAACATAACATAAATCCAACATTGACGAAGTTTCCCTTTTTGTGGGAAAAATTTGTAAGGAAAGCAAGAAAAACTAGAAAGTGACTGCATGGTCCCGTCAGGTTGCACCCTCGTTTGGTGTAGTGTTGGACACACCCCTGTGACTCCATATAGCCCACACATTCTTGTGAAAAATCACATTAAGTAAAATATGGACATGTTCCCAAGCACCTCACGGTATATCAGGAATTCCCCCTTCTTGTAATCCATTCATCTATAATAATTAAAACTGACCAAGAAGCTACACTCATACAACATTTCCTTTTTAGTAGATTCAGTTTACACTATTTTGGTACTGGTCTATCAATTTACTATCTTTTGATTGAACAATTATGTGTCATGGTTAATCCTTTTCTCTAATTCTATCTTAAATCATGTGTTGTTGCTTTCTTGTTTTAGTAATCATTTCAAACTCCTAAAATTAGTTCCATTTTCATAACTTAGCATAAAAGCCATAGTTTTCTTTTCTTAGGGACCAACCCACTTGGCTTCGCTAGGATTTGTCCTAGACTGAGGAGTTAAGTGTTGAGTTACAATATCTCAACTTGAGACTTTCCCCCAAGAAGCGCACCAAGAGGCTTGAATATTTCTGCCACGATAACCCCCAGGTGCGTGTTCCGACGACATGACTCCACATATTTATGAACAAACAATGTAGAACAACAACCATGTGCCAATGCTCCAGTTCAATTTGATTCCCATTGGGAATCTATGTGCCGCCATAAAAGAAATCCTCGCATTTACTGAATTTGTCATAATATATTTATGCATGCACACTTGAACTTTAAATATGGAGGTCTCACATATCTAGGGAAGAGCTCAATAAAAAATGCACATGCATTAATAAAGAACATACAAAGTAAGAACAAAAGCAGAACATACAAAATGAGAATGCATCATCTCTTTACATATACTTACATATATTCCTAGTCATAAAATTTCCCGAAGAGATACAATGGTAGTATCAAAGCCTATTATTTACATTAGACGAGATAAAGACAAAACATGTAAATCTAAGGAAACCATTGACCTATCTAGGTAGACTTCTATTCCATGTTTACAAATTACCATTAAGCATCAACATCTATTTAACAAAAAACATACCATTAATAATATCACACTTCATCTTCACATATGTGAATATATTTATGTATACAGAGAAGCCACACAATATTTATATATATAAATAATCCAAAAATTAGTCATGGATGGTGTAAATAGAACCATAGCATATCCAAGGATGAATGCTAAAATAAAAAGAACCTATAACATATTCCAATGTCAATAAAAATAAAGTGAGATTATCATCTCATGTGAAGAAAATTATGTTTATCCTTTATATGAAACTGATCACATATTTGACAGAGAGGTCACAGGCCAAACTAAGCACTGGAAAGAGTGCAACATGGTTGGAAACCATTTTGTTGGCAATATCTGATCCACAATAATCATGAATACATATCTTTGAGTAGGTGGGATGGATGTCACTCTTTGACAAGCTTCGTGGGTACAACAACACAATTGCCATAGAGTTTGACCTCTAGATGCACTAGATGCGGCATAAGGTATTATATATTTTGAAGATTGTTTTGGTACATTTGTCGAATCTTGGGGTTATTTAACTCTCTTTTGATTAGCATTTTTGGCTTACTATTGTACTCAAGTTCTTTAAATCTGTGATGACTGTATATGTCTTATGTTTTTGGGATAGTAAATATAGTTTAATAGGCAGTTCATATGAGTTCTATTTTGGATTTTTTTCTTCTTCAGAAAGGTCAAGTAGATGGCTAAGTAGAATGTTATAAAGCAGTTAATTTATGGAACAATTTTTTGAGTATGGTATTGTTTTGTATTGGATACACATCTCATGTATACTTTGATTTAGATATTAATAACAAGTATATATTTATTTTTTCTTCATGAAAAACAATATTGTTGGAATTCAAACCCAAGGGTCACCCTCACTATTGTTTAGCCATACCATATCCTTCAAGAAAACCACTTTATTCATTGATGATACAGACATATGGATGTGTCTCACAACAATGTTGTTATGACCTGCTTCACGCTTATGTTGAAATGGTCTTCAAAATTGTCAATTATCGATGATGATTATAACTTATCAAATTATTAGTTAAGGTACATGGATGGCCAATAGTAATATGAATGAGAAATCTCTTTTGGGGGAATTACTTATAGTTCCATTTTTGTGACACCTAAATGGTTTTTATTCTTAAATCTATTTTTTAATTATACAAATATTTTTATTTTTTTGTACTTGCTATTTCCCCACTGTATTTAGATCTCAGCTTTTCAAAAATCTAGCAGATATGGATCCATATCCCTAACTTGGTAACTTAACCAACTAGTAGAAAGGCTTGTTGATTCATCAACTAGATAGAGTGATGGGGGTAATGAAATCCTCTTGAAGCAATGACATATGGAAAGAACAACTTGGAGGAACTCAACAATTCAAGCTTGGGGAAATCATTGACTAAGTTGGGATTCATAATAGTAGGCATGGAAAGAGTTAAGAATCAAGTTCATTGCAATCAAGACTCAAGGGTAGCATAAATACTAGTGAAGAATAGAGGAAATGATTAAAAAAATTCAGTGGAAGAGGTGAAGCATAGAGGAGGCGTAGGACAAGGATGGAGTCCACCAACTAAAGAATGTAGTTGAGAGGGTTCATAGCTCTAAATTAGTTGTGTATATTGAGGATGGGGTCTCGAGAAAACACAAGAATGTTTTATTCTTGCCGAGAAGATGAAAGAGGAACTTAGACACCTAGTGAAAGGATAAGATAGTTCTAAGAATTTTGAGAATCACATTGATAAGGTGAGACAAATTTATTGCCCATGCTATAAGGTGGGTGAAAATAGTAATCAGTTGGGATGAATGGATACGACAATCATTAAAGAGACAAAGATGAGGGCAGCAGCTGGAAGAACCTTAAGAATAAGTTGAAGCAGTGGAACACCTCTTGCTATGTTGTGTCTGTCTAGATATGCTTCAACTAGTGGAAATCAGAGAACAAGTTCATGACAATTAGCTCCACTGCTGTGAAGAACAGTCTAAGAACAAAAAGGTTAGATTTTTTTAATACCTGGTTTTGAACAAACTTATTATGGTGGCATATAATACTATATGCATTGGTGAGTTATGTGCAGTTTTAGGGTCTATTTTGTAGCTATCACCTGATAATGGGTATGCTATAATTGATAGATGGACTTGTCTACAATGAATTCCAAGTCATTTTATGAGGTCCTTATTTTGTAATTCTATTTGGATTCCAATTTTAAAATTTCAAGTTTGTCATGGTTTATATGGGTGGCTAATTTGCATTCATTTTTAAATAAATTTACTTTTCTAAAAAAAATACTTGTCCAATACTCACAAACCAAGTAGTCTCCTGTGTTAGTTCAAACTATGTGACTGATAATACAAGTTTAGAAGTACATGAAAAACTTTACCACATAGAAAAAACTATCATGATACTCACAAAATCAAGCTCCTTATCATGCTCACATCAGTATAAAATTACATACTTATTTAGTATTTAAATTAAGATACTATTAGGTGCATACTAGAAAAATATATTGTGTCCGGTACAAAAAACAAGCATCCCTTGACAATTATTCCCAGAAATTAAACAAATTATCACCATTGCATTCTTCTATTGGAAAGAATTAAATTTCTAGAAAGCCTTACCTATTGATTTCCAAACTTGTACATCCTACAATTGAGTACAATATTTAAAACTAAAGAAAAACATATTGATCCTCAGAACCTACACACATTAACAATACAAATCTCTAATAAGTGCCACTTTATGTTTACAGAGCAAGTATATTATCCATGAAGCATTCTAGGAGTTCTACTACCATAATATTTGATACGTGAAAGGCCTACATTGGCATATGTACAACCAATAGGGTATATCCTCTATATTGAAGGTATACATGCTTTTGATTCCATGTTTTTTTTTTTACAAGAATGAGTGACGAGATTTTATATTAAAAAAAGAAGCATAGTTACAAAATATAGTATGAAAGAATGTTCTCAAAATTGGAGAGCTGTCATACTAGGCTCATCCATTTCTCGTCTTTGCAGTTCATACACACACTTAATTCTACAACAGCTGTGGATCCTTACAAACTTCCCTAACAGAAGACAGCAATAGAAATACATATCGAGTAGATAGACAATTAACTAGTTGCTTAGGGGCATTACAAAAGGACTTTAACCAAGAAGTTATGGAAAAACCATGGAATATCAGACATAACACTGATGGTCGATTTTCTCCTTGATTCTATTCACTGTTCTGATGTTCTCCTCGTTATTTCCGTGGAAGACTATAGGACTGTTTCTAGAATCAGACCTCATGCCATCAAGCTTTGCTTTGACCACTTTCAAACTATTGTGTAGAGATTTAATCTGAGTGCTGATATCCCCTGAACAAGGGCATCCATTATCCATTTTTCCAACAAGCACATCAAAGTAATCCTTCATTTTGTTGCAGCCATTGTTGACTTCAGAAGTTGAGATCTGAACGAAGGTGGCTAGGTGTGAAAGATCTTTTTTCTTATCGGAGTTTTCACCCCTGAGCCATCGAACCTGACTTTCCAGCTCCAACAAGTGTGATAGGACTTCTGAAGACGGATTGTCCTGCCCATGTGGAGACTCCAAATTGATAAACCCACTATCCAAACCTTGCGGGGAGGCCCAATTCTTGTTGTTTCCAGGCTCACTGGAGTGCCCGCAAGTAGAGTGTTGCACCACCCCTCCGAGGTTCTGGCTGGTGCACAGTTCAAGAGGGGTCCAACTCTTTCCATTTCCAGGCTCGTTGAAGAGTCCAAGATCAGTTGGCTGCACTACACCACCATTTCTCTATCCGGACCCTAACTCAAGAGGTACCCAATTTCTACCATTGCCAGGCTCATCAACCTTGGAGAGACCATGAAGGAAATTCTGTGCCGAACCACGATGAGCTTTCCCAACACCACCATTCCCCTGCCCCTGAACCACGTCAAAGGATGACAGGTAACACTTCGCTCCAACTCCCCCTGCATGTCCTGTAGATTCTTCCTGCAGCGGCGTCACTGCAGCAAAGAAAGGTTCAGACCCTTATCCTCCATAACTAACTAGTGAGGACCCAAATTATGAACCCAGATAACTACGTATGGCCCCTGTAGAACCCAAATCTCGGCAATTTGAATTTGCAGAATGTCGAGCATACCACCCTGTGCCGTGATATAAGGCAGGGTGAAGGGTGGTGTTAATAAATGCATGCATGCGAGATAGGTGGGATGAGACTGGTGATGGAGCCAAGTGTTCCAGGAGTATACAGGAGAAGACCGATGCGGGAAAGGGGATCCCATTACTCCAAACAAAAATTTGAACAACTCTATAGTTTGAGGGGTGAGAAATATGGTCCCAATCCATGAGAGGGGTCTTAAGAATCAAGGTGTTCATGGGAAAACGAGAGAGGGGACTAAGGGACCTAGTTAATGACAATGTTGAGACCATTAATGGTCGCCAAACAAAAATCCAGACTAGCACCAATGTTTTCCATGCTGTCTGCTTCCTTGTTGTTGTTTCTTAAAATGTGGAGAAAGGAAATGGAGTTAAATTCCTTAGACACATAGGTGAAGAGGTGCTGAAGTTTGGAGGATGGTTTTCTGCGTTTGATAGCCAAAGATCTGGCCTCCCTGTTAACTAGCATGGAGTCTCCGAAGGCCACTAGGTCCCTAACATCGTCATTCCTGGCAATTTCCATTCCTTTGATCAAAGCGAGCCATTCTACCTCATTGTTAGTCCTCCTTCCAATTCCCCAGGCATAGTCTTTCTTTTTGTTTCCATTGGAGTCAAGGAGGACTCCTTGCTTTGGATTCCATTTTATTAGTTGGTGCGGAAATAAATAGTACCTAACAATTATTGGGTTTAAAAACAAAGCAAAACAAAATTGACACTTGTAATCTTTAAGAGGTTGTCTAATAATTCAAATTATAAATATTAAAGACGAATTGCACCCTAATCCTATCCACAATATATAATCCATCCGGCAGTGATCTAGTAGCAAGTTGGAGTGCTTGCTACAAATTATAACGACCCAAGTTAAAAACACGATAGGTGTGCCCCCTGTACCAAATACGGATTTGTATTTATGTACCATGTCTGGCACAAAGGGTAACCTTTAGAATATTCCCTACAAACCAGGACCTATTAGAATTGAAAACATGAATGTATTATTGTTTGTAAGTTGTAACTAGCGACATTATTCTGAAAAGCACAAATTTAGGGATTGACACACAATTGGACTTCCTATAATTCAAGTACAAATGACATTAAGGAGATTGGAATTCCAAAAAAAATCAAATTCTCTTGCTAATGGGGAAAAAAGAAAGCCAAAGCTCACTTGCATGCAACTTTTGATCTTTAGAAGCTGTATATCTTTCCAGTAACTTAAATACTAAAATCCCAAGGCATGGTTCATGTTTGAAGGCCAACTACAGAGATCCAAACTTATTGGGGACATACATCTAATCCTGCTATACATTTGGTAATAATCTTAGCAAGTATTTGAAAGGAAAAATTCAAAGTTCGATCATTTGGAGAAAATTAATAAAATCCGAGAAATCAGAGGGAAATCATAATTCATAATAGTAATTTTGAAACAAATTATAATGTTTATGAGATAGAGAGGATACCATAATGCTGAAAATGAAAGATGATTCATCTGCTACTAAAACTTCAAGTTATGAAAATCTTTACACACACGTCCACAATTAAGCAACAAAATAGCAATATCTAGGTTTATAATTATGAAGTTTCACATAAATAAGACCAATGTTTTTCAACAAAATGGAATGGTATGAAAAAAAATATATTTAATAGCATATTCAAAAACAGTTTTTATTTCCGATCAAATTATTAAGATTATACAAGTAAATCTCAATGTGATTTCTCCCAAAGAACTTACTATGAAGTGTCTAAAATTTTGAAATAATTCTAAAACTTTGGCATTTGGACAACCAACCAACAAACAACTTTTACAAGTATCATGTTAAATAACAAAGATGAAACATTACTCTAATACAAAACT
Source organism: Larix kaempferi (assembly GCA_027924585.1). Classification (NCBI taxonomy): domain Eukaryota; kingdom Viridiplantae; phylum Streptophyta; class Pinopsida; order Pinales; family Pinaceae; genus Larix; species Larix kaempferi. The sequence goes on from BSBM01000438.1 coordinate 7,298,736, forward strand.
ATTTTTTAATTAAAAGAAGAATTTATGCAAAGCTTAACTTTTTTCTATTTTAAAATTTAACATATAAAAATTAATTTTGATGTAAGAAAATATAAAATAAAGAAAAATTTACATAATATATAATATTTGAAATTCCCAATAGATATAAAATAATAACCATATTTACTAATTAATAATGATTTTAAATAATATTCAAAATTCCCAATAGATATAAAACAATAGCATATTTGCTAACTAAAAATGAATGTTTTTTTTTAAATAATAATCATATTTATCATATTTCCTATCAATTCATGATTGAATGATAATGTAAATCACATTTTGATTCACTTAAAATCTAAACACTAATATTATAGCCTTGGTTATATAATTAAAGATAACATAACAAACCAATCTTTCCCATTCCAACTTGGTGGTATGGAATCAATTTCATTCCATTGAATCTTAGCTTGAGAGTGGTCAAATCATTTGATCACAAAGTCATTACATTGTACATTTTTCATTCATTTATGATATTATATTTTCTTAACTTACAAGTACTTACTACCATAACTTTGTTAATGTAGTGTGAATCAACCAACCAGAATTGCCTTCTCTGCGGATGATGCACAAGAATTTGTGATGAAAACAGGCTCGCTTATCAAGAAACTAGATTTGGCTTTATATGAATTGACTCCATCCAAGTTTATGCAACTTCTGATTGGATAGAAAGCAAACACCAAATTAGCAGTAAGACACTTCAAATGGGCAGAGAAAGAACATGGTATCAAGCACACTATCGAATCATATTGCACTCTTTTGCACATTTTGGCCAGGGCAAAGGGACATGGAACTGTCCAGGTTCAACTTCAACACATTATAAGCCAGGAAAACCACTCAAGTGTGACCTTTTCTTCCATATCTTTTCATTCTTTTAGCATTTTTTTCCTTTTTATGGAGAAAGTTAAGAAAAACCAGGAAAGGTATGAAAAAAAAGTTAAGAAAAAACGGAAAAGTTATATATTCAAAAAAATTTCCATCTTAAGTTTTTTTTTCAATTTTTATGGTATGACATGAATTAAATTTGAAAAAAAATCATATATAAATTAAAAATAAACAATAAATAAACCTAAATTTAATTTTTTTTTTCAATTTTTATGGTATGACATCAATCAAATTTGAAAAAAAATCATATATAAATTAAAATAAATAAACAATAAATAAATAAATAAACCTAAATTTAAATATTTCTTTTCAATTTTTATGGTATGACATCAATCAAATTTGAAAAAAAATTCATATATAAATTAAAATAAATAAATAAACCTAAATTATGGTTACACTTTAGATATGTTTAAAAATTAAATAATATTAAATGCAAATAATTGAAAAAAACGAAAACAATAATCTCTACCTAAAATAGGATGATGATTTATTTATTTATTTTTTATTTAAAATCCAAGTGGAATGATTGGAATTATATAATTAGAGTATTGCAAGGATATTTAAGAGCCATTAAGAGGGCTGAATATATTTCTACAATCTAAAATAAAATTTAAATAATGTAAAATAAAATTTGACCCAAAAGTTTAACCAAAAAAAATAATAAAAATATAAATAAAAAAAATATTCACATCATGAAATAATAAAAGAGTATTCACAAAATAACAAAATTTATATAAAGTATTTTCCAAAATTCTACCTACCAACTTCTTATGGTATCCATGAGAATAGATTTATTAAATTTGATGGAGTCATTCACATCCTCCTTTTGACAATTTAGATAAACGTCCTACATTATTACAAGCTTTTATTAATACTTTCACCTTTTTTTAATTAGGAGTTGTGAATTGATCTTTAGTCCATGCTGTAGGCATAGACTATATGTTTGGCTTTTCTCCATTAATTTGTACAAATATTTTGAACACATTTGAAATCTATAATGTTAATTTAATTATTTTATTTTATTATAATTATTTAATAAAATATATTCATACTTGTTGAAGTTTTATTGGACCAAAGTCTTTGATTAGACTAATATTCTTATTGGCAAGAATTAAAAAAATTAAAAATAAAATAAAAATACAACTTACGGACTATCAACTTTACCTAACGTGACACACTGACACACAGGGCTGCAATTTGAAATCTGAAAGACATCTTTTTCACTACTCCTCACATCACTTTAACACGAGTCCTAACTAAGTGGCAGACATGCTCAGCATCACTTGCCCGCTATGCAGCAACTCTGAACAAGCAACAACCTTAGAAGGCAGTGAAGACTGGAGCATTGAGATTGAAGCTCAATATCTTCTCAGAATTTTCGGGAGGATTGTCCTGTCTTCTTTGATCCCAGAGTGCATTGCTTTGATGACCAATGTAAAGCTCCCTTATTATGGTCACTAATCTTATCTCTCTTTCCTTGATGAGGCGAAGGCTAAGTAGATATTGTTGGATTCCTGGGCTAATCCCCAAGCGAAGGTTTGTTCAACTAAACTGCAATGGTTGTCTAGTTTATAATTTTATATCAAACTTATCATTTTCTTGTAACAAGCTATCTGATAATGGACTTTCATAAATATCTTTGTTCAATTTTACCAGGACAAAGATTAATGAATGAGCAGTAGCGAAATTGTTTGTCTATTCTTTGATATGTGGATTATCTGAGCCATATGCACTAGGCTAAATATTGTGTAGAAAGTATGTGCTCCTTTGGCTGTTTTCTTAGAAGTTACTTTGTACTTATATTTTCCAGTTTACAGTAAATTAGTTTATTTCAGTTCTATTGTTGATTACTTCATGACAAAATGTTAGATTAATTTTTTTGTAATTAATCTATAATTTGGGCCACACATGTAAATAATTAAAATGTGTGTGCTATCATTTAATTAAGCCTAAATATAGTGATCTAATTAATAATTGATTAATTGGCTTAAGGGTATAATTGTCATGAGATTATTGTGTAGATACCATTAGATAATTATTATTTCTATGAGGGGCAGAAATATAATTATGATAAAATTAAAACTGCCCTAGCGGTTATTGTGAACTGCCCTAGCGGTTTATAAATAGGGTTATGGTCTCCATTCTACCACGACGCATTCCAATTTCTGAAAATCCTCTCAGAGAGAAGTTGACACAGAATCTAGTGGCTAGAATTGGAAGACCATCTCAAAGGGTTCTCTTCCTATAAGGTTTCTCCTTCAATGGATTCAGGTATGCTTCCGCTATTAATTTTCTACTCATTGTTTTAATCAGGAGATTCCAGTATATGTAAATTAGGGTTTTCATTTTGGTTGATTTTAACAAGTGGTATCAGAGCCTACTTCTTGATTAATTCTTTGAGTTATTAATTTAATATATATATATATGTCAATGGATTAAGATTTATGAAATATTGGGTTGATATATTGTTTTTTTTTAATTCTGCAATCGGTTTCTATTGGTTTATCAATCGATTGTATTTATTCTGCTGATAAATCGTCTGATAAACCAATAAATCATTTCATAAATCATTTGACAAACCAGTGGATCGTTTTGATAAAGTCAATAGAAATCGATTGTATTAATATAAGAATATACATAAATACATTTGGAAATTTTCCTACTTTCTGTGCTTTTAGCTATTTTTTCTATAAGAGTATACATAGATACATTCATTGGTTAAGAAGAGAGGTGCAGAAAAATTTGTATTTGAAGTCAAAAGTATTACCTTTCCAATGATTTATCTTAGAAATTTCTTTGGGAATAGTAGGTGATGATTCTGTTAAAGTTTCAAATATATATATATGTATATGAGTATAAAACGCCTTTATCCCTTGCTGCTACAATATTTATCATATTCTTATAATAATATATTAAGTTTTAATTTAATTTTTTGTATTAAATAATTTTTTTTTTTTTTTTTGGTTTGGCACAGTTATTGTATTTAGTATATAATTATTGATCAAAACTGTGAATTTGAATTTGAATTTGATTTTTTTTTTTTTTAATAGCATTTTATGATATTAATATTTAAGTTATTGATCTAGCATTTTAAATAGGCTAATTAAAGCGGAAAATCACCAAAGTGACATCTTTCGTGTAGATTAGTTTGTTCAGGGTGTTAGATATTTGTGTGTATGTGATTCATGCGGGTATTGACTGGCCCAAAGGAAAGTTAATATTTGGTCAAATTGCATACATACCTGTGGTGATAAATATGTGATGATTATAAAGGTAACTTAATGTGAATAATAAATCAATCCAAAGATAGATTTATTATTTGACATAACTTATCATCAATGTTTGATCACTACAACAAGAGTACCACTTACAGTTAATATTACTGTCCAAAGACTTGATATTAATGTTGTGCTAGGTATCTTGAAATGTCATAATTTTTTTTTAAATTTAAAGATTATGTGTTTAATTGCTTATTTTATGTGAGCATGATGGTTTATTTGATTCATTTTATTTTGTTCTCTATTCAGCTTTTATATCAACTACTTCTATATCTGCCAACATCAATAATGTCCCTATGTTAAATGGGACTAATTTTAAGGACTGGAAAGAGAATATGATGATTCTCTTAGGCTGCATGGATATAGACTTAGCCTTGAGAATGTCCAAACCCGATGAACTCAATGAGGATAGTACTCAAGAGGATGAGGTTTATTGGGGTAAGTGGGAACGTTCAAATAGGCTAAGTCTTATGATCATGAAGCGCGGCATTCCAGAAGCTTTCAGGGGTGCGGTAACCGATGAGGTTACTAATGCCAGTGACTTCCTTGCGGAAATTCAGAAACATTTTGCCAAAAACGATAAGGCTGAAACGAGCACGCTTTTAGCAAGCTTGATTTCAATGAAGTATAAAAGCAAGGGTAATGTTCGGGAGTACATCATGGAGATGTCTCATCTTGCTTCAAAACTTAAGGCTTTGAAACTCGACTTATCTGATGATTTACTCGTGCATTTGGTTCTCATCTCTCTTCCTGCACAATTTAATCAATTCAAGGTCAGTTATAACTGTCAAAAGGATAAATGGACTCTTAATGAGCTCATTTCATTCTGTGTGCAAGAGGAAGAGAGATTGAAGCAAGACAAGACCGAAAGTGCTCATCTGGCTAGCACTTCTAAGGATAAGGGCAAACGAAAGAATAAGGATAATAAGGTTGCTGCTTCTAAGGGTCCAGAACAAAAGAAACAAAAAGTTGAGGTAACATGTTTCTTCTGTAATAAGCCTGGACATACTAAGAAGGAATGTACCAAGTATGCTGCTTGGCGTGTTAAGAAAGGTATATTTCTTACTTTGGTATGTTCTGAAGTTAATTTAGCTTCAGTATCTAGAAACACATGGTGGTTAGATTCTGGTGCTACTACTCACATTTGTGTTTCTATGCAGGGTTGCCTGAGTTACCGAAAACCAAGTGATGCTGAAAGATGCATCTATGTCGGAGATGGTCAGTCGGTAAAAGTAGAGGCAATAGGGCACTTTAGATTATTATTGAAATCTGGTTATTTTTTGGATTTAATAGATACTTTTGTTGTACCGTCTTTCAGACGGAATTTAATTTCAGTTTCTGTTTTGGACAAATCAGGTTATTGTTGTTCATTTGGAAACAATAAATTTACATTATCTATTAATTCAAATGCTGTTGGAACCGGTTTACTTAATGTTTATGATAATCTATATTTGTTGGAAACTGTTCCGTCCTATAATGAAACCTTGCATGTGGAATCACGAGGTACAAAGCGTAAATTGAATAAAGATAATTCGGCCTCATTGTGGCACAAACGCCTAGGTCATATCTCTAAATCTAGAGTTGAGCGACTTGTGTCCGATGGGATTTTGGAATCACTTGACTTTTCAGATTTTGATATTTGTGTTGAGTATTAAAGGAAAACAGACCAAAACAAAGAAATTAGGTGCCAATAGAGCTACAGACGTCTTAGAATTAATTCATACAGATATATGTGGACCATACCCTACGGCATCTTGGAATGGTCAACAGTACTTTATAACATTCATAGACGACTATTCAAGATATGGCTACCTATTTCTTACACATGAGAAATCACAATCATTGGACGTGTTCAAAACATTTAAAGCAGAAGTTGAGTTACAACTCAACAAAAGAATAAAGAGCGTCAGATATGACCGTGGTGGTGAATACTATGGTAGATATGACGGATCAGGTGAACAACGTCCAGGACCATTTGCTAAATACCTAGAGGAATGTGGGATCGTCCCTCAATACACCATGCTAGGATCACCTAGCATGAATGGTGTAGCAGAAAGACGAAACCGAACTCTTAAGGACATGGTAAGGAGTATGATTAGTCATTCTACTTTACCCGAAAAACTCTGGGGTGAAGCACTCAAAACGGCAGCTTATATCCTAAATCGGGTGCCAACTAAAGCGGCTGCTAAAACGCCTTATGAGCTTTGGACGGGTCGAAAGCCCAGTTTAAAGCATTTTCATATTTGGGGATGTCCAGCTGAAGCGAGACCTTATAAGCCTCATGAAAAGAAACTGGACTCTAAAACAGTTAGCAGCTACTTTATTGGCTATGCAGAGCGATCAAGGGGTTTTAAATTTTATGATCCTGCTATTAGGTCAATTTTTGAGACGGGAACTGCAACATTTTTTGAGGATGTTGAGTTTGGGGGGAGAAATCAGGCTAGGAATATTGTCCTTGAGGAGGAAGAGGGATCTACTATTGCTTTTGATAATGTACAGGTTTCACTACCTATCATTGATCAAGAAGTAAATTTGGATCCTCAACCAACAGACAATATTGTTCAACCCTTAATTGCAAATGAGGACATTGCTCCTGAAGAACAAACTCAACAACCTCAAGAAAATATGCCATTAAGGAGATCCACTACCTTAATTGCAAATGAGGACATTGCTCCTGAAGAACAAACTCAACAAACTCAAGAAAATATGCCATTAAGGAGATCCACTAGAGAGAGGAGAAATGCAATTTCGGATGATTATATCGTATATCTCCAGGAACGTGAGGTAGAAAGTGGAATGATGGAAGATGATCCAATCAACTTCCAGCAAGCCATGAAAAGTTCCAACTCTCAGAAATGGATTGAAGCCATGAATGAAGAGTACAAATCTATGCAAGACAATAAAGTTTGGGAACTTGTCCCATTACCAGTTGGTACGAATCCCATTGGTTGTAAATGGATATTTAAAACCAAGCGGGATTCAAATGGTAATGTAGAAAGATATAAAGCACGTCTTGTAGCTAAAGGCTTTACTCAAAAAGAAGGAATTGACTTCAAAGAGACCTTCTCTCCAGTTTCTACGAAGGACTCTTTCAGGATAATCATGGCACTAGTTGCACATTATGATCTTGAGTTACATCAAATGGATGTTAAAACAGCGTTTCTCAATGGTGACATTGATGAAACAATTTATATGGTACAACCAGAAAATTTTGTGTCCGAAGACTCAAAGAATATGGTTTGTAAATTAACTAAATCCATTTATGGGCTCAAGAAGCTTCTCGTCAGTGGTACTTCAAGTTTCATCAAATTATTGTCTCATGTGGTTTTGAGGCAAATCTTATGGATGAATGTGTGTATCACAAATTCAGTGGGAGTAAGTATATTTTCCTGGTTTTATATGTCGATGACATATTGCTAGCCACAAATGATATTAGCATATTGCATGACACCAAGAGATTTTTATCAAAACATTTTGAGATGAAAGATCTTGGTGATGCCTCCTTTGTCTTAGGAATCCAGATACACCGAGATCGTTCTAGGGGTATTTTAGGATTGTCACAAAGGACCTATATTGATAAAGTCCTCCAAAGGTATGGCATGCAAAATAGCAAACCAGGTGATACCCCTGTCGCTAAAGGAGACAAATTCAGTCTTAATCAATGCCCTAAAAATAGTTTAGAAAGTCAAGAAATGCAGAAGATTCCTTACGCTTCGGCTGTGGGGAGTCTAATGTATGCTCAGGTATGTACACGTCCGGATATTGCGTACATTGTTGGCATGTTAGGCAGATATCTAAGTAACCCTGGAATGGATCATTGGAGAGCAGCCAAGAGGGTTATGAGATATTTACAGAGAACAAAAGAGTACATGCTTACATATAGGAGATCGGATCAGTTAGAGATCATTGGTTATTCCGACTCCGACTTTGCTGGATGCCAAGACAGCAGAAGATCCACATCAGGCTATATTTATCTGTTGGATGGTGGAGCAATTTCACGGAGGTCTGCCAAACAGACACTCATAACTTCATCCACCATGGAAGCAGAGTTTGTAGCATGTTATGAGGCATCCAATCAAGGAATATGGCTACGAAATTTTGTCACTGGGCTGCGTGTTCTGGATGGTATTGAAAGACCACTGAAGATATTTTGTGACAATAAATCAACAGTTTTATATTCCAATAACAACAGGAGTTCTACAAAATCAAAATACATTGATATCAAGTTCCTAGTTGTAAAAGAAAAAGTACAGAGTGGACAGATATCCATAGAGCATATTGGAACAAACTCCATGATAGCGGATCCGCTTACAAAGGGATTACCACCCAAGGTCTTTCATGAGCACACTGCTCATATGGGTGTTGTCTCATTTGAGGATATCCAAATTTAGTGGGAGTTTATATTATTCATTGTATATTGCTCTATGTTATGTTTAGACTTTATCTATACATTTGGATTGTGTTCTGCAGAAATAAAGTATTCATTTTATTGCACTCTGTTAAATTATGCTAAAGATTTGATCTTAATAAAGTTAAGTAGGACCAGTTGGAAATAGGCATGAATAGATCACATTGCATGTAATTTCCATGCTATGCACTCATGATTGATCTATGTCATTTAGCTGTGCAGATATATGTGACCATTGATTGGTCTAGTAACGATTGATGTAACAAAGGCCACCTTGATCCTATGTCAGTATAGTTAATGGACGAGATTGTTCGGATATACCCTAAGTACATGATAGCAAATTTTGAGCTCATAAGGTTAAGCACATTTATTTGATTACATATGCATGTGGCCCAGTGGGAGATTGTTAGATTAATTTTTTTGTAATTAATCTATAATTTGGGCCACACATGTAAATAATTAAAATGTGTGTGCTATCATTTAATTAAGCCTAAATATAGTGATCTAATTAATAATTGATTAATTGGCTTAAGAGTATAATTGTCATGAGATTATTGTGTGGATACCATTAGATAATTATTATTTCTATGAGGGGCAGAAATATAATTATGATAAAATTAAAACTGCCCTAGCGGTTATTGTGAACTGCCCTAGCGGTTTATAAATAGGGTTATGGTCCCCATTCTACCACGACGCATTCCAATTTCTGAAAATCCTCTCAGAGAGAAGTTGACACAGAATCTAGTGGCTAGAATTGGAAGACCATCTCAAAGGGTTCTCTTCCTATAAGGTTTCTCCTTCAATGGATTCAGGTATGCTTCCGCTATTAATTTTCTACTCATTGTTTTAATCAGGAGATTCCAGTATATATAAATTAGGGTTTTCATTTTGGTTGATTTTAACACAAAACTCTCAGCAATCATCGATGATGGAATTGGTTTATGGATTTTATGTAACTTTCTTTGTAAATTGTTCTCTTATCATTGAGGTGGATGCTGTTGTATACCTTGTGGATGCTGCCGATAAAGAGCGCTTTGCAGAATCACGGAAGGAGCTAGATGCGCTATGGCTTCATAATATGAAATATAGACCTCAATCATTTTACTTTACGATTCATATCTACGTAATTCAGTAATATGTTTAGTGCCCTCCCACTGTCGATAGCTTCTTTTGACCTTTCTAGAGCACATTCATCCTAATAAATGGTCAGCCATAGCAGCATTCAACACAATGCGATCATAAGCTGGTCCTTTTTGACCTCGAAGAGCATCTAATCCCAACTCAATATTTTTTGCCACCTGCTCAAACGTTTTCAATAGTTACTTGAATGGCTTATATCACAATGTGGTAATGCACTCATTTCAAAATCTCACCAGATTGTTTCATAAATTAAAAATAAAATAAAATTATGGAAGAGGAGCCAAGGTGCTAGGCATGTACTGATCTATCAGTTCTAGGATTATTTGTTGGTTGAAAACCATAATCTCTTGCATTTACCTCAACTCTGAAAGGCTCAAGGAAAACTCCTATAGAACCACAAATCCCCACATGAATATGAATAAAAGTCATCCCTTTCAGCAATTCAGCTTAACACCATCTTACATTTCCAATGACAACATTTTCATTGACCATCAAAAGGAAACACTCATAATTTATAGAGATTCGAAAACAAATATAACTTGTGGTTTATTGTTGTTCACTGACAATAGTCAGGAAGAAAACATTCAAAACAGCCAGACAAAAAATGTTTACATAAAGATATTTAGTCTGGGTAGGAAAGCTTTCAAAGATACAAATTCTGTAATCTTGGACACAACCTTGTGGCTAAATAAACATCATTAAGTGAAACTTGAATGAGATGAACTTTAATAGATTTCTAAAGAGCGTAATTAAAAAGTAAATCCAGTGTCGCATGCAGCTAAGGTAAACTGTGTGTGAACATGTGCACATGTATGTATGGAGATTGGTCCCTCTCAGTATTGAGCAAGGCCACCTCGAGTATCCTATTGTCTTGCAATGCATCGACTATCAGTGGTTTATTGCCTTTACTTTCAACCAAAAATACCAAACACCAAACATGGTTTGGAGTATGGAACTAGAAATATGGAAGTTTTGGCTGTCATCATTTCAGACCATGAAACACTATGAAACTGTAAATTTTATATTTAAAAGTGCTTGGTATATTAGAATACATGGCAATTCTCGACTTCAGAGTCCTTTATACCATGAGAAATACAAAGTAATTATATCAAAACCGTATTTATATACTCATTTTTGTATTTGGATGTAGAGAAGCAAGATGCATATGATCCATTGAATGCATTTATATTTATATATTCATTTATATTCTCCCTCAATCCATTGAATGCATACAACAATTGATCTGTATGTGGAAACTCATTCTCCTCTCATTTTGTGTGCCTCCACTATCATTCTGCAAAAGCGCTCTAGTTTTATTTGTGTAAACTTACGGTCTGAGAAACACACCGATCACTGAGAATCAACTTAGAGGGAACATGTTTGCTCATATGACATGCTCCACTTCCAATAAATTGCATGTCTTATTCAATTTGTTTTCAATGGGTCATTAGCTTTATACACAAGCTGTGCATACCAGCAGCCTAACAATTAACCAAAGTTTAATTTCCACCGAGTATATCTGAGAATGAGTCCATAATTGGACCATCTCCTAAATCCAAAACTTTTAAGCAACTTCCCATTTCTTCAGCATGACTAGAATTTGTGTTGCCAAATGATGGTAATCTTTATTTCTGCTCATTTATGGCTAAGCATGCTGCTCATTAATTGTATCACTAGGGCATAGCAATTCTACACCAATGATGGCACCGCAATCTTCTTCAAAAATTGGCCATATGGCTGTTTGTCCCGAAGGGATGCAGTGCACTCACTAATTTTAATTGGGAGGATTTCAAAGATAAAAAAAATAATTATATACTTTCTTTAATCAATGGAATGATGTCCAAGTTCCAAGAAGATTTTTATTTGGAGATTCTCTTTATCACATTGCAATTTCGTTTTACAATCTTAATGCTCTAAGGTGTGCTTGTTTATTCTCTTTATTCACAGTTTAATGCTCAAACCTGTGCTGGTTTTTTTCTATATTCACAGCTTAATGCTTTATATTGGCCTAAGTTTGTAGATTTTCATTTCAATTTTTCTCTGGTTTACTGTACATTTTTTTTCTATGGTTTTAAGACTCTAAATTGTTCTATATTTATCTTGTTCATATCTTTAAAGCTTTATATCATGCTATGTTTGTGGATTTTCATTCATATTGTTCAGAGTACATATGTTATTGACTTGCTTTTAATGTTTTAATACACTATCTTGTACTAGATTTATAGGTTTTCATTAAAAAAATAAGTTGATGAACATCTTCCATATATAATCTCAATACTCTATCTGGTGCAAAAAAATTGCATATTTTCATTGGAATATATTCAGGTTCAAAACAAATTATTCAATATTATTTGAAGACCTTGTTATTGATATCAATTCTTACACTGAATAACCCATATCTAGTTTGCAGTGTGGATGATGAGATGGACATGTTTTCACTTGGTTAACCTCAGACATTACAGAACGGTTGTCATCATTAAATTGGGACCGGTAGAGATGTGGTAATATAAATATTATCTATTTGTAATGATGCCAGATCGAGTTGCATGCCACCCACAGACTTTATGAAGTGTGCAATAGTTAAACATTCTCAGTGTCGAGTGTCGCTCAATGTATGTTTCTCCTAAATTTCATTAGCAGTGTAGTAGAGAATGGCTAATCTCGTCTTCAATTGAAAGAAGTCGAGAGAAGAATTTAATTTTGATAGCAAACAATATCAGACATCCATGGCATCAAATCATATGGAAGACTAAATGGATCCGTATTCCGTTGGCGAAAAACTCATTTAATTTAATTTAAAGCAAGATTTCAAGCCAAGAATTCAATGGGACGCAAGGAATATCAAAAGAGAAGAGAGGCTGACATGCTATCTCCCCTTCTCCTGTTTCTTTTGGAACGAACTTAGAATCCAAAAATTAATAATAAATCCTCTAATTCGTAATTTTGAAATTACGGTAGATGTTTACCTAGGTAAATGAAATGAAAAATTTGTGTAGAGATTTACATTGTTTAATTAAAAAGTTATTTGTATGAGTGCTTTGCATTGCTTAATTAAAAAAAATCAATTATTTATATAATTGGATTTTTAAAGTGATTATTGTTTAATAATACTTTGAAATGGAATAATTTATAAAAGACAGTTTTGGTTTCAAAATAGTGGTGGAGCAGTAATTTAATTATTTTTCATAAATTTGTATGAATATGTATTAAATAATGCTCTTTAAATTATTATTATTATTTTTTATGTTAAATAATAAATAAAGAATTTTTAAAATTAATTATAAACTTTTAAAAATATTATGAGATTTCAAAACCTTAATTTTAATTATCAAAAATAAATGTTAAAACTATATTAAAATAGTGAAAATAATTTAATTTTTAGTAATGTAATTTAATAATAATAAGTTTAATGGCAATAATGATATATTTATATGTGGTTTAATGGCATGTGATGCCTTCTGAACCTTGGGTTGTGGTTGTAACATCCATAGTAATTTCATTTTTTTGACTACTGGCTCCCCAAAATTTTATGTAGTTTAGAGTTGTATGTTTCTTGTTAGATTTAATCTCCTGCTACTTAACTTAGTAACATTGTTTTTTTCTTCTTCTTTTTAATAATAAATAAAAACTCATTAATATTCATTATTTGTTTTTGTATTAATTCCCTAGGACAGGGACTAAGCTCCATGCAGCTCTTGTATTTTAATAATAATCATCCAAGTTAGATTATCGACCATTGTGTTATGATCAATTTGTAACAGTTTTGTCATTTAACTATTTATAAAGTTCAATCTTCTTAGTTGATTTTGTCATTTAACCATTTATTAAGGTCAATCTTCTTAGTTGGTTGGATAATCTCCCATTTCAAAAACAATTTTGATTGGATAATCTCGCATTTCATAAACAAATATTTTAGGACACTGTTACTTGTTATTTGTAAATACAATCTTTTAGACTTGTATATACAATCTTCCTTGTCTAAATTGGCACAAATGTTATCCTTGGCTATGATTCATCACGTGTGCTTAATTGGCACAAATGTTATGCTTTGCTATGATTTATCACATGTGTGCTTTGTTAATATGCTGGAAATTTTTATTAAAATGTACTTATTTAATGTATAATTTATATAAATTTTTATTATAATTTTTTTATTTAATGTTCAATTTATATAACATTGTTTAAATTTACTACATTGTACCAGTGTATCACTTCAATTTTTTTTCAACTGTATTTTATAAAGCATTAGTTTAAGTTTGCTATAATAAGTCAACTGGTTAAGGTCAATTTATATCTTTCAAGTGAGGATGACAATGTGGATTCTTAACGCGCCTTGAGCTTAACCATCTTAGAATAAATTTTTTTTTTAAAATCATATAGTCTCAATGGCCATGCCATGACATTGGATGTGGGAAAGTGCACACTCACCATCTTAGAAGTGCCATGTGAAAGAGGTAGTGCAATTGGATAACCACATTACCCAAAGTGCCATGTGATGGTCACTCCTATAATTGCAGGATATAATGGTTGTATTAACCTTTTGTGTTTTTGTCTGTGTTCAACTTGTTCGACTCAAGAAGACTTATGCTCTTGAAAATAGTAGTAGGTGGTGGTCATGTGAGTATAAATTAATTCTTCCTTACATTTTCCTATCTATCCCCCAAAATTCATGGTGAGCACTACATTGAAGTCAACTTTATCCCATCGTAGAATGATTGATCTTTTACCAATGGCTATTTCATTTCACTTTCAACTGTTTTGTAACTTAAGTGGATTCCTTTGGCATGTATGTACTAAAACGGAGGTTGGTTTTCCAATTTCACCAATGAGATTTTATGTTGCGGAATGTTGACAATCCAAGTATATTTTACCCAAGTGAATTTTACTCTCAAACCTCCTATTTGTTTATGCCATATTCCTTTATAATAAGGTTTAGCAATTTTACCTCTCCCCTCATCGAAAAGAGGCCTAGATGTTGAAGATTCAAGAAGGTAGATAGTAGTAATGATAGGCATAAAGATGAGTTGATAGGATTTATCATGCATTGATATTTGGACCTTGATTGGGGTTTGATCGTAAGTCTAACTCTATGTTGATCAAACAGTTCACTGTGGATGGGAGGTTTTCCTACAAATTTTGATCGAGGCGGTTTCTATTGCACTTTGTTCATGGTGATTTTGCTGATATGGTTATTGTTACAATCCAAAATCACAATCTCAATTATTTAAAATTCCAATTTTAGGGTTCTTTTGGAATCTCTAAATGAATACAAAAGATCAAAATTAGAACTCGAGAAATGGATTTGATAATTTCTATGATAAGTTATGAATGCAAAAAAGTTTTTGAAAATAAAACAATTTATATGACAATTATCACACCCCGTTCAAATCATTTATTTCCTTATAAATTCCAATGAAACACTATAATGGTACCCATAATCCTCTTCTTTGAAAACATAGCTTCATATCACTGGGCCTTTTCCATATGCCATGTTAGTGAGACCCAAGTTAACACATGTTTTTTTTTAAAGGATTAACATTCCTAAAAATAGAAGCCATGTAAGATCACGTTCATATCCTAAGGTGATCATTAACCGAAGTGCTACTTTGCAGAGCCCATGTGATAAAGCCTTAGAATTAAAGAATGGTTAAAGCAGTGTACCACATACAAGTAACATGCAAACAAATCTTCCTAACATCAAAGCAATTTGCATCATTGAACCTTAAAAATTGACAAAACATGATCGCCTTTACAATTTTGTAAAGCAACATGTTTGAAATTCATTTCAACTTTCTCTATTGATTTTGTCTTATTCATGGGTTAGAAGTCCAAGTATTTATTAGGTTTACATTTTTTTTGGCTTTGACATGTTGATGTTCGAATCTGTTTGTGGAAATGGAACACGCGAAGTGTTATCTAGATGATGATGGAATTATTACCATTCAAGTGGTTATTTGATTTTTATGTGTCATTTGTGAAGCAGTTCAATTTGACTTTTAAATAAAAAGAAAATTCCAATCGCCTTATAACAACAACAATAAGGATGCTTTGGGGATGTCGTTGTTCATTTTCTTTGGATTTAAGGATCTAACATCATGAAATATGAAATATGACACTAAATGTTTTAGTGACCACATACATAACCTTGACATTTAGGTGCTTAAGTGGAATTTAAGAGTTGTATTTTGTCAATATTTTGAGTGTTGGTGCTCCTACTATTCACATGCCTTTAAATTGGATGATTATGAGAATTAACGGAGACATAATTGTCTTGAACCTCACAGTGAGATTAATAAGGTGCCAACCATTTCTTCTTGTAAATTTTTCCATGGGATGAGTTTCAAGCATACTAAAGGTAAAGGTAAAGGAACCTTCAAGATAAAGTATGATTTTTTTTGTTTTTTTCATAAGCATATAAAAATATCTAGAGTGCCTTAGCTATACTCGTAGGAAGAAGATTTACAAAATGATGACTCTCTTAGGTATATCTTTAGGCAATAGATTTACAAAAAATAGAGAATGAGTAGAACTGTTGTTTGTTTTTATCTGGACATCAAATTATACCATTGTGAAGGGGATTTCAAGGAGGCCGAGACTTCTTGTAAGAGCCAAATAGAATAAATGTAACTGACTTCCTTTCACAAAGTGCAAGGTGCACACAAAAACAGTTCGAAGGATCAATGTTGTGTATTAAAGGGGAAGTGAGAATCAAATTACAGGCAATATTTACAGTTTTAGAAGTAGGCCAAAGCAAGAAGAAGAATCAAGAAGTTATGGATGACAGAGACAACAAACTTCCTTTGACAGTTTGGTTAGCATGAAGAGCCAAATCCCCCCTAACAACATAGGTTATCAAGCACATCAGTCATTTCTCTCCCAGCAAGCTATAAAGAGAGGACGTTTCCCAGACATAGGTCATAATTTTTTAGATTGAGTGGGATTTATTTCCCTCAATATTGAAGAACAAGGAAAATCTTCTCAGAAGATCTTTTAGCAAGAATGAATTGTATATTGAAAATCTTTTAGATTGACCCTCTTAGTTGTATATATTCGTGACCCTCTTTCTTAAGTGTCCTTTTAATTCCATGAATTCTCATATCCATTTTTTCCTAAAGTTTTGAGCTTCATAAATAAAATCTTGAAGCTATAATTTTGTGTAATCTCCATTGTGTTCAATATTTCATATGGTGACTTGTTAAGCTTACATATTTCATGTGATGTGATGTTAGTGTTTCCTTGAACTACTAGTGATTACTAGGAATCTTATAACTCATCTAAGATAAATATTTGGTTTTCCCATTGAATTCCTATTGGCTCAATACACATCTTCTTCCATAGGGTTGCTAGATTTATTCATGCATTGAATACCCTAACCTTGTTTAGTGTTAACCTCCTTGATATTATTCTTACCTATCATCTTGAAGCTCAAAATATATGATACGCTAATTGTGGTTCTTATGAAGATACGCTCATTCTTGTGCTTTAGCTTTTGAGTTCTTGTTCCAAAATAATTTAGGAGAACTTTGAATCCTACCATTCGAGTAGAAAGTCATATTTTGAGAAATATGTTTTATTGAGTTGTTGGACTATTCTAGGAAAGTTCAAGATTGAATTTATAGCTATGGATGCATTGGCATAGTTACCTAGCCAGGAACATCTAAAGGAATAACACCCTTTCTTTCCTTATAAGAAATAGTAACATTAAAGTCACCTGCAACAATACAATTCTGGTGTAATCCAATTTCATACAAAGTGCTAAGGGATTTGCAAAATTCCACCTTACCTCCATATTGAACAGGTATGTAAACATTGCATACCCAATTTCTCTCCATAGCATCCTAGTCTTCAAAATCCAACCAAAGCCAATTATGATTTTCCATTTGTTGGACTTTCCTAAATTTCTTAGCATCCAAGAGGGTGGCAATGTTTCCTAAGCCACCTCTGGCACTCATTGCATTACCTTCACTTTTCTTCCATAACCTTAGGAGATTCTTAATAGCGTCCTCTACATCCATTTTGGTCTTTTGGATGATGAGAATATATGGATTTTATCTAACTACTAAGTCTTTGACTGCTTCTGTCTTCAATTTTCCTCTCATACCCTACAATTCCAAGAGACCAACTTCATTATTTTTTATTTGAAGTGGGGTTGTGCTATCCTTTTTCTTCTTCTTGCTTCCCTTTAGACTGCCTCACAGAACATATTGACATCACATGTTTTTCTAAAGAGGATTGCATGCCTAGAGACTTTTCTTTAGTTGGTGTCTCTTCTCTCTATTGCTTAGCTGACTTTCTTCCCATTTTTTGAGTCAGTTGCTCCTCCTTTGTTTCTTTTGTAGACTTTCTTTGAGTGTGTTTTTCTCTTGTTCTATTCAATATTCCTCAAAAGTGGATACATTTTTGGATTTGATTCCTTGAATTTGTTGGTATGATTTTTAGGGGAGAGTAGATATGTATCCATCCTCTTTGACAATATCTTCCAAGTTCTGTTGATCTACATAGTTATGTGATTTCTGAATTGGACCTTCATTTTATTGAGAAGGCGTGTCTTCCTCTTCCTTATTGGATAATATTTGTAACCAGATGGAGGAAGAGGGTGTTGATGTATATGTAACTTCGGAATGTATTTCATCTGTGTATTATATATATATTTATTGTACCCTTATAAGAGATGTGTTATTCCTCTATAAGGAAGTGTCGTCATGTGGATTGATAAGTGTCGCAAGTGAGTGTACTTGCCGATGGGTTATTAGACCACCATATGGGGTCGGCCCTAATTAATATATAATATAATGTGGATGTATCTAAGTAGACAAGTCGGCCCCAGTAGGTCACTGGGAAAAAAGGTGAGTATAAATAGAGATAGGAGATCTCTATTTTACTCACTCGAAAAAGTAACTCACTCTCTCTCTGAAAAGTGGCGCACTAGTGAGGAGGAGGAGGATCATCTGCTAGGAGACTATCTCAGTGTTATTTGGTTGTATTTTGGTTGAGCCATTGCTCTCTCTATCTCTGAGGAAGTTGTGGGGTTTTTCACCTTAGGGTTTTCCCCACGGAAACTCTGTGTCTCTTGTCTCTATGCTTTTGATTCTTGTGATGCTTGTGATGCTTGTCATATTATGATTGTCATGCACTGATATACTGTAGATGTTATTCTCTCAGCAAAGATCCTATAGTATTGTGATTTAATACTAAAAATTTAACATGTTATCAGAGTTAAACTGAGAAGAAGACATTTTGCAGTGACGGAAGCTTGTGTTCCTTGTTTATTGGGTTTCTCTCCACAGATTTTTGAAATTCAGTATAGTAGATTGGATCTACTCATCAAGGCGCATCTATCTGTCCAATCAGAATTTAGTTCCGAGCATTTTCAGATTTGGCCCTAAAAATTAGGGTTTCCACAAAAATAGGAATTTCTGGAAACTGAAGGCACAGCTGGAATCTCCTTGCAAAAATCGAAGGTTAGAGCTTTGGATCGAGATTTTTGGCTGAGTAGATCTCCGGGAAACTCAAACCCTATTTCAGGGCTCTCCCTAGTGAACCCGGGAGGACAAAAAGGCAATTTTGAAGGGCAAGACTTTGCTGATCTCAAATTCTGAATATACTAAGCTGATCAGCTCTCCAAGGCGCATCTTTCTATCCTTCCGGAATTTTGAAATTCACATTTTGAATTTTTAGGGTTTCTCTGACAAACCCTAATCCAGGACCAGATCCAGTTTTCAGCACTTCAAGTGGTAAGTCCTAAATCTTTTCTATTTCCATTTGAAGTACTCTTAAAAGATGTCTCTCCACACCAAGCTTGAGGATAAGCTTGACGGGGTTGATAACTTCCGAGCCTGGAAGTATAGGATTGGGTTAATCCTGGAAGAGAATGAGTTGGACTCATATGTGAAAGAAGACATCCGTATCCCAGAGGATGAAGAAGCCAAGGCATTGTAGAAGAAGAACTTGGTCAAGGCAAAGAGAATCATTGCTGATTCTATCAAAGACCATCTCATACCTCATGTGTCTTCTCTTAAGACACCCAAAGAGATGTTTGAATCTTTGACCAAGCTATTTGAAGGAAAGAACATAAATCGGAAGATGACCCCGCGGAACCAATTGAAAGTAGTGAAGTTTCAGAATGGAGAAACCATTCAATCTTACTTTTCAAGGGTCTCCCAGATCAAGGAACAATTAGAAGCAGTAGATGAAATGGTGGAGAATGGTGAAGTGGTGATGACCACTCTAAATGGCCTACCCAGGTCATGGGATTCCTTTATTCAAGGAATTTGTGCAAGGAAGAAATTGATCTCCTTCAACAGATTGAGGGAAGAATGCTCTCAAGAAGAAGCTAGACTTATAGCTCGTGAGGAAAAGATGGGAGGAGAAGATCAAGCTCTTGCAGCTCACACCAAAAGAAGCAAAACCAAGAAGGATCACTCCCACCACAAAAGATTCCATCAAAAGAGTAAGAAGGACCTAAGATGCTTCACATGCAATGAGAAGGGTCACTTTGCTTCAGATTGTCCCAAGAACAAAAGGGATAATAACAACAACTCCAGTAAAAAGAAGAAGGGCAGCAAAAGAAGGTTTCATTCTCATGCTGCTGAAGATGATGAACCTCCAAAGAAGAAGGCTAAGGCAGAAAGTAGTAGTGATGATGACTCATCAAGTGAAGAAGAATATGTTTTAATTTCTGCTCTTACAGGTACCATCTCCCATGGATGTAATGATTGGTTGATTGATAGTGGGGCTTCCAAACACATGACTGGGTTTAAGGAATCCTTTGTGAACCTATCTGAACATGAATCACCCCATAAGGTGAAACTTGGGGATGATTATCAATACCCAATCAAAGGAAGTGGTGAAGCCTCCTACAACCTAGATTCCGGAAAATCATTGAAGATGAAAGAAGTACTTTATGTACCTGGGCTCAAGAAGAACCTACTCTCCATCTCTGCATTGGATGCAAAAGGTATGAGGGTTGCATTTGTGGATGGCCAAGTCCTAATGTGGCCAAAGGGAAAGACCATAGATGATGCAGTAGTAATTGGAGAGCAAGAGGGAGGCTTGTATAAATTGAAGGGACAACCTGAACATGCCATGGTGCATGAATCCATGGATCCAAGTGAACTTTTGCATAGAAAACTTGCTCACATGCATTATAGAGCACTTCCAATTGCAAGCAAGGCAATAGAGGGTCTTCCTGAAATCAAGACCAAACATGAAGGTGTTTGCAAAGGATGTGCAAAAGGTAAGAACATTAAGAAGGCTTTCCCAAGCAGTGAAAGCAAGGCAAAAGACATCTTGGAAATCATCCACTCAGATGTATGTGGCCCTCTGTCTTCCAGTTCCCTGAGTGGGTATGTTTACTATGTATCATTTATTGATGACTTATCTAGGAAGACTTGGGTATACTTCTTGAAGGGCAAAGATGAGGTGCTTGATAAATTCAAGGAATTCAAAACCTTGATGGAGAACCAAACTGACAAGAAAATCAAGACATTCAGATCTGACAATGGTGGAGAATTCACCTCAAGTGACTTCAAGAAGCTTTGCAGTGATTCAGGGATTAAGAGGGAGTTGACTGCTCCTTATAATCCTCAACAGAATGGAGTTGCAGAAAGGAAGAACAGAACTATCATGGAAGCAGCAAGGGCAATGTTGCATGACCAGGATCTTCCTATGCATCTATGGGCAGAAGCAGCTAGAACAGCTGTATATGTGAAAAACAGAACACCCCACAAGATATTGGACAACAAGACACCAGAAGAGGTCTTTTCTGGTAAGAAACCTGAAGTCAGTCATCTCAGAATATTTGGTTGTCCAATATACACTCATGTCCCAAAGGAAAAGAGGACTAAACTAGATCCTTCAGGAAAGAAGGGTATCTTTGTGGGTTACAGTGAAAGCTCGAAGGCTTACAGAATATACTTTCCAGGGTTCAAGAAGATTGATGTTAGCAGGGATGTAACATTTGATGAAAACTCAGCATTCATCAAATCAAGGAAGGCACCTACCGAAGTTTATGAAGAACCTAAGGAAATAAGATTTCAGGATACTACCATGACTGAAGCAGTTCCAGAAACTGTTCGTGAGTTTGAAGATCCACAAGAACCTGTAGATCCACCCCGTGAGAATAACTCTCACAAAAGGAAACCTGTATGGGCTAGAGAGCTTATTCATGATGTAGAAAGATTTGGCATTCCAGAAGAAGAACACGGAGCAAAGAAGAGAACCAGATCACACACCAGTTATGTTGCTTTACTCTGTGACATTATGAACAAAGAGCCTTCCAGTTATGAAGAGGCAGCAGAAAAGAAAGAATGGAAGGATGCTATGGTTGAGGAATACCAATCAATAATGAAGAATGATGTTTGGGATGTTGTCCCAAGACCTAAAGAGAAGTCTGTTGTGACTTCCAAGTGGATCAACAAAATCAAGCATGCTGCAGATGGCAGTGTGGAAAAATACAAAGCAAGATTCGTAGCTCGTGGTTTCTCTCAGAAAGAAGAAATAGATTATGAAGAAACCTTTGCACCTGTAGCCAGGTATACTTCCATCAGAACAGTACTTGCCCTGGCTGCAGCAATGAAATGGAAAATACACCAGATGGATGTCAAGACTGCTTTCCTGAATGGTGTAGTAGAAGAGGAAGTATATGTGGAACAGCCACTCGGTTTTGAAATACATGACAAGGAATCATATGTATGCAGATTGAAGAAAGCCTTGTATGGCTTGAAGCAAGCTCCCAGAACCTGGTATGGTAGGATGGACAGTTTCCTATCTAGCTTGGGATTTACCAAGAGTAAAGCAGATTCCAATCTTTACTACAAGGTTGAGGAAGGGAATCTAGTGATTCTACTCCTGTATGTGGATGACCTATTTGTGACAGGAGATGACAGACTGATTGCAGATACTAAGAGGAAGCTTGCAGCTGAATTTGATATGAAATATTTGGGAATGATGCACTATTTCCTAGGTATGGAGGTGTGGCAGAATGCAGGTGGGATCTTCCTTGGTCAAGGGAAGTACACAGTAGATATCCTGAAGAGATTCAGGATGATGGATTGCAAGGCCATGGCCACACCAATGGAATCGAATCTGAAGCTTCTATGTGATGCTTCATCTGAGCCAGTTGATGTCTCTATGTATCGTCAGATTATTGGATCCTTGATGTACCTGACGAACACGAGACCAGACATTTTCTTTGCTGTGAACACATTGAGCCAGTTCCTGACGGATCCGAGGAGTGTTCACCTAGTTGCTGTAAAGCATGTTCTGAGGTACCTGAAGGGTACAGTGGATTATGGGCTCAAGTATGAAGCGAATCAAAATTTTAACCTACAGGGTTATGTTGATTCAGATTGGGCTGGCAGTGTTGTAGATAGGAAGAGCACATCTGGGTGCTGCTTCAGTATGGGATTAGGTGTGATCTCTTGGTTTAGCAGGAAGCAGTCCTGCGTAGCACTAAGTACAGCTGAGGCAGAGTATGTTGCAGCATGTTCAGCTAGTTGTGAGGCAGTATGGCTACGGAAGCTACTGTCTGAGTTATTTGATCTCCCGTTGGAGGCTACTGGTATCTTCTGTGATAACCAGAGTTGTGTGAAGCTGTCCGAGAACCCAGTGTTTCATGACAGGTCGAAACACATAGAGATCAAATATCACTATATCAGGGATATGGTGCAGAGAGGAGCTGTGAAGCTTCTGTATGTTGCGACGGACGAGCAGATTGCAGATGTGCTGACGAAGCCACTAGCCAGAGTGAAGTTCGAGTACTTCAGAGAGAGGCTTGGTGTTCTTCAGATCGAGGACACTTCGAGGAAGAAGTGATGGACACATTTGCTGAATCCATTCCAAGCATGTTGGAAGGAGGATCCTTCACATGGCTGTGGATGTAAGCGCTAGATGATGATCATTAGGATGATGTTCTGGTTTTTGCTTGGATATGATCAGTTGGATCATTTTTTGTATGTATGTACGCATCATTTTGGATGCTGGATATGATCAGTTGGATCATTTTTATGTATGTATGTACGCATCATGTTGGATGCTGGATATGATCAGTTGGATCATTTTTATGTATGTATGTACGCATCATGTTGGATGTTGGATATGATCAGTTGGATCATTTTTATGTATGCATCATGTTGATGCTGGATATGATCAGTTGGATCATTTATATGTACGCATCATGTTGGATGCTGGATATGATCAGTTGGATCATGTGTATGTATTTTGTATATGCATCATGTTGGATGCTTGGACCATGTATCTGTATATGTATCAGGTGGATACATTGTATGATCAGATGGATCATGTATGGTGATATGTATCATGTATTTGTATTTGTATCAGGTGGATACATTGTATGATCAGGAGGATCATGGATGATGATATGTATCAGGTAGATACTTGGTATGCATCAGGTAGATGCATTGATGATCAGGTAGATCATGCAGCAGGATGTTGCAGTGATGATCAGGATGATCATGGATGATGAGCTTCAGGATGTTGCTCCAGATGACATGCAACAGGATGTTGCAGTGATGATCAGGATGATCATGGATGATGAGCTTCAGGATGTTGCTCCAGATGACATGCAGCAGGACGTTGCAGTGATGATGATCAGGATGATCATGAGTACATCAGGATGATGTATGTTGAGTATCAGGTTGATACTCTGTGGCCGTGGATCAGGTTGTGCAAATGAGCATGTCTGGGAGATCCTATAGGTCGAAGTTGTGTACCCGTAACAACCTGGGATGCTCTTTCGAGACATTTCTCTAGGAGGACATGTAATTTGTGCCCTGGGAGATCCTTCAGGTCGGAGTTGTGTACCCGTAACATCCTGGGATGCTCTTGCGAGGTTTTGTCCTATGGCATGTAATTTGGGCCCTGGGAGATTTCAGGTCGGAGTTGTGTACCCGTAACATCCTGAGATGCTCTTTCGAGGTTTTGCCATGACCACATGTAATTTGTGCCTTTGGAGATTTCAGGTCGGAGTTGTGTACCCGTAACATCCTGAGATGCTCTTGCTAGGTTTTGTGGTGGACCACATGTAATTTGTGCCTTGGGAGATCCTACAGGTCGGAGTTGTGTACCCGTAACATCCTGGGATGCTCTTTCGAGGTTTTGTGGTGGGGTCACATGTAATAGCGCCCTGGGAGATCCTACAGGTCAGAGTTGTGTAGCCGTAACATCCTGGGATGCTCTTTCGAGGTTTTGTGACGCACGTAATAAGTCCTGAGGATTCCAGAATATGGCCAGTGATGACGAAGACCTACAGGTGGTGGGCCTACATCCAGTATGAAAAAGGACTGGCTCTGTAGAACTTACTATGACGAGTAGAGAGAGAGATTGGTTGAGATAGTAGCAGCAGTGACGATGATGATGACGATGCATCAATGACGATGATCCAGAGAAGAAGACTTGTCTAGTAGATCTGTGTCGAGAAATACCTTCCTAGTTAAGAGGGAGTGTTGATGTATATGTAACTTCGGAATGTATTTCATCTGTGTATTATATATATATTTATTGTACCCTTATAAGAGATGTGTTATTCCTCTATAAGGAAGTGTCGTCATGTGGATTGACAAGTGTCGCAAGTGAGTGTACTTGCCGATGAGTTATTAGACCACCATATGGGGTCGGCCCTAATTAATATATAATATAATGTGGATGTATCTAAGTAGACAAGTCGGCCCCAGTAGGTCACTGGGCAAAAAGGTGAGTATAAATAGAGATAGGAGATCTCTATTTTACTCACTCGGAAAAGTAACTCACTCTCTCTCTGAAAAGTGGCGCACTAGTGAGGAGGAGGAGGATCATCTTCTAGGAGACTATCTTAGTGTTATTTGGTTGTATTTTGGTTGAGCCATTGCTCTCTCTATCTCTGAGGAAGTTGTGTGGTTTTTCACCTTAGGGTTTTCCCCACGGAAACTCTATGTCTCTTGTCTCTATGCTTTTGATTCTTGTGATGCTTGTGATGCTTGTCATATTATGATTGTCATGCATTGATATACTGTAGATTTTATTCTCTCAGCAAAGATCCTATAGTATTGTGATTTAATACTAAAAATTTAACAGAGGGAATGGTTATAGATACTAGAGAAACATTATCCATTGGGGTAGCAGAAGTAGATACTTTCTTCCCCCTTTTTTAAAGTTGCAAACCCATCTTCTTTTTCATTAGTGGCAACCTTCACTAAAAATTTGGGACTGTTTCAAGCAAAGTGCCCATTTTCATGGAAGAATTTGCATTTAAAAGGAAGTTTCTCATAGTCTATCTTTCATAGATGATTCCAACCTTCCATTTTGAGATCGATTGCTTATGATATCATTTTTCCTAAGTCCAACTCAACACATATATGAGCATAAGAAAACATGGGAAGTTTAGGCTCTGATTTGTCTATATCTCATCCTAGAGAGTTTCAAATCCCACATAGATATTCATCACTTCAATAATGAAGAGGCAAATGTGGCAATTTTATCCATGCAAAGACACCTGAGGTAACATTCTTCCCCAAGTCAAAAATCATGCTCTACATGTTCAAATACATGCCTCTTGGTCCCATGAAATATGCATTGTTTCTGAATATAAGGTCCCCGTCCTCCTTTTTCTCAGAAAGAAAAACCTTCTTTATTTGTTATACTCTTTGTCATGGACGATTGATTTAATTATTAATTTATTTGAATATGAAAAAATCATGGTATAATAGGTCTCTCATTAATCAAAATCTCCTTACAACTACACCATTATCAAAGGGTGATCATAATGTAGACCTATTGAATACACATTAACAGTATTTTTGTTAACTTGGTTGTGAGGATGTTTCCTCTTGAAAGGGGAAGGAAGGTAACACCATGAAGTGATCAATTGGTCAATATTTATTTCATGTTTATTTTATGTTCACTAAGATCAATTAACAAGTGTGTTATAAGTTGTTTTCTAAAGATAATGCAACAATTTATTATGGAATTTATGAATATATGTTATAAATGCATCTAGTTTTAATTTTATTGTCTACATGTACTATCAGTGTTAGAGGAAACAACATCCCTGAGGATATCCCATCATACTTTCTAGAGTGCAAGATCATGCACCTAGTCCATCCTAGGGAAACAATATATTTTGGGATCTAATTAGTGGCAGTTATAAGGAGACTAGAGTTCGGTTTGGAGTTAAAAGATATTAAGTTCAAAGTTTTCCAATAATCAAACCATTCTTCATTTGGGCGTAATTTGGTGAGCTACCAAAGGATTCTAGGAAATCGGCGAGACTACTCTGGGTGCAATACACATGACCTGAGTACATGCCTGAGTCAATACACAAAAAGTATGAAAACCCTAGGTGGAGTGTATTATAACTAGTGATGCATGAGGAAGGGAGAATGACACTTATCTCCCTAGACCTCTGTAGGCTGTGTCTTATCTTCTTCTCTTCTCCTTCTTTGTTTTCATACTAGTACTATTAGGGAATCAATTAGATTAAACATATGCATTTGCATGGTTGAAAATGAACATGTATGGTTAAATAATATGCGTGATTGACTGCTAATATAGGATAGTCCAAGCCAAACACCACATGAATGATTCCTAAAAATACACCATGCTATAAAACTCTTAAGTTAAGTATTGTGAAACAAAAAAATAGTAGGTACATACAAAACATAGGCCACTTCGATTCTTACTCAACTTTAAAATAAATAAATAAATAAAAAATTTATGAATGAGGACAACCAAAACCAAATCGCACATAGAGTTCCATGTGAGAAATGTTTCCTAACAAGCGCCAATATTACAGGGTTAACATGGAACCAATGTCCCTTAAGCGACACATGTTCCACATACGAAACATCACTTAATAGATGTACTATATGTAGAATAGTACACCATTTGACACATGGATTGTAGTGCATTTAAACTGACATCGGTTCGATGTTCAATACTTCAATAACTTGGCACATTTCTATTCCCTCTCTTGAAAATAACTTGCATGCACAATTCCTTCCTGCTTATAAAATAATTTCATCACGGATCCATATATTGTTTAGACTATAGGAATGTTTCTAATATACACTAGACAAAGTGTCTAGGAACTTGGACGCAATTGTAGGGAAAATATTTAAATATATGTAAATGTATGTCACTATCAAGGCCCTACGTTGTTTGTAACACAAGATCTAGATGCCTTTTTTAAAACCCTAACCGCCACCATTTCCCAAGAAACCCATCTTTGAATGGATTTGGCATCCCTCAACAAATTTGAGAAACAATGGATTTTAGTTGTATCAACTCCAACCCATGGCCCAATTGAGCCATCTCCTTACACCAAACGACCACTTCTGCATCCTCTTGTTCATTCAATATTGTAAGAGGCCCTTTCCACTTTGTATGAGTGAGGCCATTTACCCAAATATGCAATGATGTGGGTGCATTAATCCCATGTTTATTGGAAGCTACTCTAGTAGAATATGCATTGAATTCTACATCATCAATTATAACTAGCATATCCTCTCATGACCATCCTCTAACGGCAATGATATTCTTGGTTGAACTTGCACCTTACCATGTGGTTGATGGTGGAACAATACCATCAATGCTTGCCACATTATGCTCTTCAACATTCCTAGTAGCATTGTTGCTAGCAAAATCCTAGGTTATGTCCTCATCTAATGAAGTGCATCGTAGTTGGGAAACCCCAGTCACTCGTATCCTTGTCCTCCTTGTAGGAGCAATGTGATTGACTCTTGTCATGACTACAAAATCCTACACAATAATAACAAAAATATGTACTAAATTCACATGTTATTAGAAATATAAAGTGTGATTGTTGTTTTCCTGATCAATTACCAATGCTCTTGTCTTAGTAAATTACATATAATCAGCTATTGTGTTACTAGGTAGCGGCTTGATTTAGTGATATGTGTTCATGGTGTTCATGTATGTTTATTGCAGGTTGTCTAGTTACAACACAATTTAGATCTTTTTAAGATTTGTGTATGGTTCAATGTCTAAAACCTGGAACATATACAATAAATACTTAAACATAGACAACTAATAGGCGTATATATTGTAACTAGGATTGAATCATTTAGATAATAGAAACAACATTAGTACATGAACTAAAGGCACACTCTGATGAACTATTGACTGTGTTTCTAAGCAGTTTGAAATTCTCAAATGCAAGTATGGTAAATTGTAGGATGATTGATGTTTTTTTATAGTTTTCTTCTATTGGGTTTGATTGGTGAATGGCATTGACATGGATTGCAAACTTTATTTTCTAAATGAGTGTGTAGGATTGATTTGGGTATGATCCAATAGTTGGGAAATTGTCTTTCCTGATCTTTGTGCTTCTAATAAGTTTAAAGGTTAATTTGATGTATTCAATGGGTTGGGCGTCATTTATTGCATTGGGTGAGTTGAGTTATTGATAATACATGCAGGTGAAGTTGATATCCATAACCCCTCAAACTATGTAGGTGAGGATGCGTGTTGGGAACAATTGGATTTTTGGTTGTATGAGTCTTCTTCATAGGTCATTTATTGGGATTAAAGTGATTGAGATTTTATACTCATAGATTGGGAAATTTAGGATGTGTTAAGGTTTGATTTGATATTTATGTCAAAACATACTTGGATGTCAAGTGTCTGGAAGGGACAAGATGGTTTGTAAGGAATATATGTTAATCATGTACTTTTGGAATTAAGAAGGTTACTTATGGATAGTTGTGGGCCCACTCAACATATGGGTCATTTTTGTACCTATTATGGATTCTATAAATGTATTTAAATAATTAAATTTGCTCATTTATTAGTGTTTTTGTTTTTCATCTATTGGGTGCTTGACATGATGGGTTATATGACCACTACTGGTCCTTGCTCCACAATTAGCTTCCCTACCCTACTTGGCAATTTCCATATGATAAACATTTGACATAAAATGGATGTATGCTATAACATGGGATCCACATGCCATCTACCATAGATCCGAATAAGGAATCCATCACTACAAACCTATGATAATGGAATACCATCCACGTGGTAATGAAGAGCGAGAGACACAATTTGCAAAATACAAAGAGCCATGATGTAAACATTTTTGAAGCTGCAAACCAAAACGTTGTGATTTGAACCAATGGGAAATTATCTGCAACAATGTCATGGGTTGAGCCAATCCATGATTTGAGAAACAATACAAGGTGCCAATCAACCAAATATTTAAGCATGGAGGATGCCAGTGCATCTCTTGTGCACAAAAAATAGCATCATGTATGGATCAAAACCACAAATCCTTCATAACTGTGACATGATGACCATGATTTCTGTGATACCCCCAAGACATTATTACTTTTATTTTTTATTTAATATTTGTGAAAATATTTCAAAACAATTATTTTTGTAAGAGTTATTTAAAAACTCAAAAATACTCACAAGAGGTGTGAGTGACAGTTTGCACAACAATTTTTTTTTTTTGTTAATAAAAAAAAAGACACTTGGAGAATTCAGTTGAATGAGGGGACACCACCATGAGACAAAAAACACGTGTAAATCAATCAAGGGATATTTTACCAATCAAATCCAATCTAAAATATCAACTACCAGACAAGATCCTAAATCATACAGATTGAAGGATTGATTTATATTTGATTGGGATGGCACAAGACCTGGGAAAAAGCTATATATTGGTGCACTGAGATACCACAGGACGTTGTGTTGTGCATGGAGGAACTATGCTATGAGAGCATGAGTTGAGTATTTCTCGTTTTTGTAAGTCCATCACTAGCTTGTTACAAACTCTGAGAGAGAGTGTTGCGTGGAAGTTGTGCTTGTTAAGCTCTTGTGTGCATGGTGGTGATCCAGCTCGGGGGTGGAGTCAATTTAGTGGTTGTGCTGCTCACTTCTATGGTTGGGAGGATCTGAATCTCTAAGTATTTTTCCCCATTTTGATCAAGTAAGTATGTTGTTGTATAAATTTATGAAATCATGAATGTCAATACTTCTCTTCGGATTAAATTACTGCTTATTATTATTATTTTTATATGGGAAACCTTGGTGGCATTGATAGATCGTATAAGTTTTGTTAGTTATCAAAGAATAATTTTGATTCTTCTGAAACACTATGAAATCGATTTTTTGTTATCTGGTATATAATATGATTTGAAGTATTATTTAAATCATGAACAAGTTAAAGAAGATTCGATATGCATTGATATGGAATTATTTTCAAAATCTGTTTACCTTATCGATTGACTTGAAATTTTGATTAATATTTTGGTGCATATGCTTTGATTAATCAATGAAAATTCTTGATATATCAGAAATACAGAACACATAAGAGATTTATTGATCGCAGGCCACTTTGAGGGGAAACCTCCTTTGAGCAAGCACAATACAAAACAACTCTTGGATTCCTTCATTGGCCTCAACACGTACTTATATACTAAGTCTATGATCCAATACTATGGATCAATACCATGGAACATATAATACTATGGGACGACTTACAAAGCATATGCGTCCAACAACAATATACTAATAAAGTAAAGAGAAGGGTTGACACGGGTTCCTAACATCCCCTCCCCCTTAGAAAAATCTTTGTCATCAAAGCTTTAGATGTGGAAATTGATGTTGAATCTGAAGGAGTGGTTCCCATGTAGCATACTATGATTGCATTCCATGCCACTAAATTAATACCTCTATGATCGATCGAGAGCGAATCTGACGAGTGCGCTTATTGAGGATGGACTCCGGATCCAAAAGGATGGATCCTTAATTATCCAGTTCTGGTAAAATAGTTTGTCCTGTGATGTTGGTGCCAAGAACTTTCTTCAGAAAAGAGACATGAAATATTGGATGAATGCGGAAAGAAGGAGGAAGTTCCAATTTATAAGCAACAGACCCAATCTTTTGAAGAACCTTATAGGGCCCATAGAACTTTGGAGCGAGCTTATGACGCCCTTTGAGTTCAAGGGAGGATTGCTTGTAAGGCTGTAGACAAAGAAAAACCATATCACCTACTTGAAAAGTGCGCTAAGAACGGGGTTGATCGGCTTGTTGTTTCATTCAATTTATTTCCATGGGAAGACTGTCCTACAAAATGTGAAGAATCTGATTGCAGTTTCGAAGAACCGTGTCAACTGCCTGAACTAGTGAGCTGCTGGGGGTGTATGGAAGAATAAATGGCGGTGCCTGACCATAGACTACTTCATATGGAGTCATTTTAGATGTAGTGTGGTAGGAGGTATTGTACCACCATTCAGCGAGAGGGAGCCACTTTGACCTCTGATGTTGTTGTTCGGAGGTGAAGCAACGAAGATAAGTTTCCAAATATTTATTGGTAATTTCAGTCTGACCATCTGTTTGTGGGTGATACCCTGAACTCATCTTTAGTTTGGTGCTAGTGTAGCAAAATAGTTCTGTCCAAAAATGATTGGTGAAAGTTGCATCACGATCCGAGACAATGGAAGAAGGGATTCCAAGAAGATGGAAGATCTGGTCCAGGAAAATTTGTGTGACTGAGGAGGCTGTATAAGGATGGCTAAGGGAACAAAAATGACTATATTTGGAGAGGCGATCAACCACAACTAAAATCATTGTCTTCCCTCCAGATTTAGGGATCCCTTCAATGAAATCCATAGAAATATCTATCTAAATCCGTGGAGGGATGGGAAAGGATTTGAGTAATCCCAAAAGGAGTGTCGTTTCACCCTTGTTGAGTTGGAAAGTATCACATTCAACCACCATTTGGTGAATTGTCATTTTCATTCCCTGCCAAAAGAATTTACAATGTGCCCGCTCATACGTTTTGAGGAACCCAGAGTGCCCTATCGATGGTGAAGCATGGAGTTCAAAGAAGACAACCTATTGAAGATTTGTGCTCTAGGGAAGCACTAGATGACCTTTGTATCTCAGGGAAGCACCATCCCAAGAGTAACGCGGTACAACAAAAGGGTTGTTGGCCAACCGTTGGATGATTTGAGATAATGAGGATTCATTGACATAGCCCTGTTGAATAGATTGCAACCTATTTGGAACAAGCATAGAAATAGCTGAAAGAGAAACTTGGTCATCAAATGTGCGAGAAAGAGCATCTGCCACCAAATTGTCCATATCCTTCTTGTAAGTGATCTCATAGTCATAAACCATGAGTTTGATAACATGTTTCTGTTGTGCTGGGGAGGAGAACCGTTGTTCCAGGAAATATTTTAGACTCTGGTGATCAGTCTTGATGTAGAAATAATTCCCTAATAGGTATGGCCACCACTTCTGTAGTGCATGCAAAATAGCCATAATTTCCTTCTCATATGTAGAGGCAGCTAAATTATTACCAAAAAGGGCTCTTGAAGGTGGCAATCCCACTAGTTTAGCAAAGACACCTGCATATCTATCCAAAATTTGTTGTAGATCCAAAGGAATAGTGGAGACTGTTGATGGGTGCATCTGACTGGAATGGAGCTGAGCGATGACAACATGTGAATCTTTTCCATGTGATGTGAACTGATGATGCGGAGATACCTTGGTTGTAAGCCCGTCCATGTGTGTTTTCTCCCATTGACTGAAAACTGCATCCAAAGTTCAGCAAAATCCCATAAGATGGGGCCAAGTGTGCGTAACCATTAATCACCCAAAAACCACATCACATCTGCCTAAGGACAAGGAAAACATGTCAGAGCGTAGGTTATACTCTCCCATAGAGATACGCACATTGCGACACTTCCCCTTGCAAGGTAAGGTTCCCCCATTGGAAATCATGACGTCAATGTTGGAGCAAGGATGGACAAAACAATCAGCCTGTTTGGCGATCCAAGGGTCCATAAAGTTATGAGTGCTACCAGAATCAATGAGTATTGTAAGAGAAATCTTCTTGAAGTAACCCTTGACCCGCATTGTTTGTGACATGGTGACTCCAGCTAAATAATGGAGATATATCTCTGGGTGGTCTTCCTGAGACGAAGGGTCAACATGTGGTTGTTGAATGTCGACCGGATCATCTATTGTATCTACAGCTTCTTCACCAAGTTCAGAGGCAGGTGCAGAATCCACGTCCAAGAGATAGAGCTTTTTCTCAACACATATATGTCCCTGAGTGAATTTCTCATCACAATTATAACAAAACCCTTTTTCTCTACGTGCCAGCATCTCTGCTTTAGACAACTGCTTGATAGGAGTTGGTTGAGGAGATGGCGTGATGGGAAGTCATTGGGAAACCATATTTCTGAATGGAACAAAAGTGTATTGGGAGCGTTGTTGAGCTGTGATCTTGTCCTTTTCCAACTTAGCCAACCCTAGGAATTCCATCATTGTGTTGGGACAGAACATTTTAACCTCTAATTGGATTGCATCCTTGAGACCACTAATAAAACAACTCCTGTAGAATTCATCAGACAATCCTTCTGTGTGATTGCAAAGTTTCTCAAATTATGTCTGATACTCTCTCACAGTTCCAATTTGGCAAATATTAGTGAGTGCTCCTATGAAGTCATCAAAAGCACTAGGAAAAAATCGTTGCAAAAGGAGTTGGAAAAAGTCTGTCCATTTTGGCTTGTCATGAGCCTTGATGTACCAACAGTACCATTGAAGGGCTTCATGTTCCAAATGAAAGGATGCAAGTGGAACTTTGTTGACATCAAAATTATTATGCAGACTGAAATATTGTTCTTCTCGGTATATCCATCCAGTCGGATCAATACCATTGTAGCGAGGAAAATCAAGCTTCGGCCCACGAAAATTGTTGGAAGAAGAGAACCTAGTGTCTGTAGAAGTTTATGGTTGTCATTTATTGTCCATGGTTGAATGTTGAAGATGCAGGCTGGGAAATTTTTCATCCAGGTTTTAGAGTTTGGTTTTGAGGGATGCAAGTTCTTCCTCCATGATTTTTGCTCCTGAGCGGGTGACAACAATAACCAGGAGTTTTTTTTGTTTGGTGAATGGGTAGAAAAACAAAAACAAAAACTTCTTTAGTAAATGAAAAGTTGGGTTTGGGAAAAACTATGATGGGTAATTGGGGTTTGACTAAGTTTTGGACACTTTATGATGGACAGGGAAGCAAAAAATGGAGATTTCAGAAGTGGGGTGAAAGAGTGGGAAAATTTTTCAAAGAGGGACAAAGAAGAATAAATAGGAAATCAACACTGTGGAAAAATTTGAAGGCTATTGGGTGAAAATTGAAGAAGTTATGGAAAACCCTAAAAATAGACAGATGTGGGATTTCTGGCTTCGGGAAGTGGAATTTGGGATAGGGTCCTCAGGAATGAAATATGAAGAATGGGATTGCAGGGGTGTCAGTGAATTTTCAAGGGAAACAGAGTTAAAATGGATCTGCAATGGCTCAGAATTGATTTGCAACAGTTCTGGATAGATGGAATTTGCTATTTATCAACTGGAAATAGATATGGACCTCGGGTATGCTTGTCTTCCTAACAGTTCAAAGGATTAAATCGACCACCAATGTTGTCTGACGGCTTGCATAATAGGGAAGTACCCCTCACTCCATGGCTCAGGTAAAACTAATAACCACTTTGCCACAAACGAAAGCTCTTGGTTTACCTCACAGGTGGGAACTAGTCAATTAGGTAGGGGTCATTTCCCTTTTCGCTGGCAGGTCCTCTCAATGGACCAACTACGTCGGGGTTCTTGTGGTACTCCTCACAATGCGTTTTAGGGCT
The DNA here is from genome assembly GCA_027924585.1 of Larix kaempferi. Classification (NCBI taxonomy): domain Eukaryota; kingdom Viridiplantae; phylum Streptophyta; class Pinopsida; order Pinales; family Pinaceae; genus Larix; species Larix kaempferi. Next base: position 7,334,141 of record BSBM01000438.1, read on the forward strand.
ATTCCCAAGTAATTCCCACAGTTAAGCGGATAGGGATTATTCCCGGATCTAAACCTACAATTGAAAGGGACAATATAGATGTGAAGCCTCCTGGGGCTCAACACTATATTAAGGGATAATCAAGGAGGGAGCACCAAGCTAGGCCATATGGAAGCCTCTTGGGGCTCAACACTATATTAAGAATTATATATCTCCACGTGGCCCACCAAGCTAAATTTAAACCATGTAAAAAATGCAACCAGTCCCTTTTAATTAAAAGTGCTCGGACGGGTTGGTCAGTGGCAGCAGGTGCCCCATACTCACAGTTTTCTTACATCATTTAGGGCAAGTATGGAATGCTAAAAATACCTCCAAAGGGTGTAATCAAATATGTTTCTTACAGCTTATTGATTTAAATATTTTCCATTTTCGTGTTTCTTGGAAATACTATTTTCTAGAACCGCTCTAATAAGTTGTTCTTTTTAGCAACATATATTTTTGTTTTTTTAGAGTGGTCTGATTGACAAGCTAATTGCATATTTAAGGACCCAGTTTAAAGGTTTTCCTATGACGTGAGTTTAAAAAGAATTGAGACTGGGCTCTTTTTAGCGGGATGATTGGACATTTGAGGACCCGGTCTGGTGTACAGCAACAGTATCCGATTTCCCAAGCAAAACTACACAAATTGATAAGTCGGGCATTACCGACCCACCAAGTGAAACCAATGGTTTCTTGATCTCATTGTATCAAATCTTCTCAAGATGAATTCAAGGGACGAAAACTATCTGTCATGGTAGGTTTCAGGAAAGCTTTGGAAAGATTTGAGAAAATAGAAGAACTATTCCTATTAGAAAAATGTTGGAATATTCTTCAGGAACATATTCACAAGATCTTCCTATAGAGCTTCATGAAGAAACGATCCTGGAAATGTCATCACATCAGGAGAACAGTGGATTTTTTCCTCCAAACTTTTCAATATTTCGAAGAGACCGTTGTTTTAATCTTTCCTTTCCCAGACTACTGGTGGGAGTTCTTCCTGGCAAGAATTATTGCAGTAGGATAATGGTTAGGAGGATTTGAAAAGAATTATGGCATCAAGATTTCCAAATTTCATCCAAGGCTTGGCCCAAGACCCCACTACCATAGAATAAATAGGTGAACTGTATTGTATTGGGATTGTAGATCAATTGGTTAGAGTACCGCCTTGTCAAGACGAAAGTTGCTCAGGTAGATGGATATGACATCAAGGATGTAATGTTGGACCTTAGTTCTGATGTTAACATTCTTCCTAAGAAATATTGCGAGGCTATACATTTCCAAAATGCATGTTGTCTCTTCAGAACAGATTGACCCCTTCGCTCTCTCGTGGTACAATCCTATTCCCGCTGAGCCTTTACTTTTCTGAAAATTGACAAAGATGGAGTAGACTATTACTGATCCTATAGTAGCGGGATGAAGAAGACTATTATTAATAAAAATACCGTAAAAGTGTCCTAGTTGGATCAGTGATAGATTTATAGGTTTTGTTGTAAAAAATATTTGCAAAAACCTTTTTTTGGTAAAAGTGATGTCTTGGTCCGAGTGGGGGTAGGGATAATAGTCCTTTTCTTTATCTTTTCCACATGTCCATAGAGTTTTGAGGAACTAATGCAGGGTGCAGAGGTTGATTTCTCACTGTACAAATTAGCTAGTTCGATGTCCCATTAAAGGTCAAGTTAGAGGTTACGGGTAAATGGAGACTCCCAGATAGAACAAGAGAAAGAAGATCTAATCAATGTTTCTTCTGAGAATTTGGAACAATTAGAGGATCCCAAGAATGAGACGGTTTACTCCGAACAACAGTCCATTCATATGGGCACATATGAGATTACTAAATGCTCGAGGGTATGAATATTGGATTATTATCCCTTTTTTCATCTTCAGGGAGGGAAGAATATTTATTGCAGATTCACAATGATGATTAGATTTTATCCCCGAAAGAAGGGTCTTTTTTCAAACTGAATTATCGATCTGGTTAATTATGTATTTATCGGAAAAAGTAGACACTATGTAACTTTCTCACATTGGATTGGAAGAGATAATGCTATCGCGTTAAACCCAAATCATCTCGGAGGTGAAAATATATTCACTTGGACATTGCTATAGAACAAAGCATAGGCGCGAGCATGTGTGGACGAAGTGGAAGCGAGAATGTCGGCGCCGGGAGATATTTTGATTAAAGGAACATAAGAGTCTGCTGCTATACTTTTGACCAAATAGGATCGACCAGTTTTCATAGGACCTATCAGTAAAATCCTTTTGGAAAGTAATGATCCTGAGTGGAGTGAGAAAGGGGTTCCATTAAATGTGGGATTGGTTTGACAATTGAATTTCACGAAAATAGTTTCATTGGCTCTTGAATTCCTATAAGTACTGATAGATCTTGTAGAAATATTATACTGATAGTTCAACAAATGGTACATGGATCAATTCATTTCACCTCAGGCATATTCCTCAAAGAAGATCGAACATGCCTTTTATATCGAGACCAGAAATTCTTATGTGTGTGTTTGTGTGTGTGTGTGTGTGTGTAATAAACATTGAAGTCATTGGAAATGTTATAAATTTCCCTTTTGTACCAAGGAAGTTGGTAATATGTTTCTTTCATCAAGTGTAATAAAAGTTTTAATTTTTCAAAATTTTAGTATAATTTGGGGTTGTTACATTATGGTATCCAAGCTTAGGTTACGGCACTTGGTCTTATGGTGTCCATTTATGTTATGAGAAAAACTAATGATGGTTGTATGTTGTTCTTCTTATTTGTATAGAAGAAACTTGTTCTTACTAAACTGCATGAAGAAATGGTCGGAAGATGATCCCCTACCCCACCTATTTGGGTTGAACTAAATGAAGAGGAACAACAAAACAATGATAATTCTAATGAGATTCTACAAACAGTAAAAGACTTATAAGTCGAGCTTATGAACTTTAAAACTGAACATGAGAGGGTGATGATAACCCAAGAATATCTAAATGAAGCCTTATTGTTTAAATTGAATGAGATAACTAATGATAAATGTAAAAAGAAACGTAAAAGAGGAAACTCATTCTCTGAATTTCCTTCTTCAAACGGAATCCCTATAACTAGTGAATCAGAATATTCTAGTGGTATCTCTGAGGGTAGACGAAGGAAGAAGAGAAAATACAAAGATGAGATAATAGGATAATTTAGAAAGATAAAATCTCCTACCTTTGACGGTGAAGTCAAAAATGGAGAAGAAGCTGAAGCTTGGCTATTTGGGATGAAGAAATATTTTAATATATATAAATAATCAAATTCTATGAAGGGTAAAATGGCCATCTTCAATCTAGTCGGGAAGGATGAGATTTGGTGGCACGACTTAAAAAGAGCTAAGAGAATTAATGATAAAAAAAGTTAGTTGGAATTGGTTTAAAAAGGAGTTAAAAAAGGAGTACCTTTCTGAGTAATACTATGAGGGGAAGGAAAAATAGTTTTATGAGTTAAGATTGGGATCAATGTCAATGCATGATTTTGGTACTAAATTCTTATCCTTGTTAAGATATGTGCCTTACCTAAATGAAGAAAAACCTAAAATCCAAAAATTCCTAGGTTTCCTACCTAACTTTTATAAAGACAGATTAGAGTTTGATAACCCAAAAAACTTTATATGAAACAATGAGGAAGGACAAATTAACTTATGATCAATATAAAATTAAGCATGAAAATCCTTATAATTTCAGGAAAAGAGAAGGGATCAATTTTAAAAGAAGAGAATTCAAACCCTTCAATAAACATAAGAATTTTCAGAGGAATACTTTGAAGGATAGACAACAACCAATTAAAACTGAATATAAAGATAATCTCTTAAATAAGAAAAAGGAAGAAATAAAAAGAGAACCCTTAGAGTGTTGGGGCTATGGGGATAGTCATTTCTATCGGGATTGTCCTCATAAGAAGGATAATCGAAGTATCCACACTATCCGAGAAGCAACCATAGTTGGAGAGGTTGCTCAGAACATACCAAAGATAAGCGCAACCTTGGACAATCATCAAGCGGATTACCAACCTTCCATGATTGAAGTTGAAGGTAAGATATTTGACAAACCTATTTCTATCCTAATTGATTCTGGATCTACTTTAAGTTACATACCTCCTAAGTTAGTAGATTTGAGTAAAATGAAAAAATTATGATTTTGAAAAGTCATGGTTAGTGCAATTAGCCACAGGAACAAAAAGAAAGGTAACTAGCTTTATTTCTAGTTGTGAAATTTATATGCAAGATCTGATTACAAAAGTAGATTAAACATTTTTTCATTAGGATCATATGGTGTATTAATTGGAATGGATTGGTTAGAAAATCATAGGATTGTATAGAATTGCTTTGAGAAAAAATTCACTTGTATAGATGAAAAGGGTGGAAATAGAATTGTTAAATGGATTCCTAAAACAGTTCTTACTAGGAAAATACATGCTTTGCAATTGAAGAAGTGTTCTAGGAAAGGATGTAAATTGTTTATTGTGCATAATATCACTGAAAATGATAATGATAAAACAAAACCTAGATTGGAAGAATTTCCTCTTTTAAATGAATTTAAAGATGTTTTTCCAGAGGAGATACCTGGATTACCTCCAAGGAGGGATATTGAATTTACCATTGATTTGATACTATGAGCAGTGCCTACCTCTAAGACTCCTTATAGAATGAATACACCTGGGTTGGTGGAATTAAAATTACAATTATAAGAATTGTTAGATAAGAAATATATAAGACTGAGTGTGCCTCCGTGGGGATCACCAATATTGTTTGTTAAAAAGAAAGATGGCACATTAAGACTTTTTATTGATTACAAACAATTAAATAAAATGACCATTAAAAATAGATATCCTCTCCGCTGCATCGATGACATGTTTTATCAAGTACAGGGAGCTGCGGTATTCTCAAAGATAGAATTAAGGTCTAGGTACCATCAAGTAAGAATTAAAAATGAGGATGTTCATAAAACAACATTCAGAACACGGTACGGACATTATGAGTTCTTAGTTGTACCATTTGGCTTGACCAATGCTTCGGCCACATTCATGTGTTTAATGAACAATGTTCTCCATAAATACTTAGATAAATTTGTAATAGTATTTATTGATGACATATTAATATACTCTAAAAATGAAGAAGAGCATGAAGAACATTTAAAATTGGTATTACAAAACTTAAGAGAACATAAAATTTATGTAAAGTTTAGTAAATGTGATTTCTCTCAAGATAAAATTCAATACCTAGGCCATGTAATATCTAAGAAAGGCATTTATGTAGACCCAAATAAAATCTAGGCAATAATAGATTGGTCAGTTCCTAAGGATGTAACCGGAATTCGATCCTTTATGGGAATTATGGGTTACTATCGCAAGTTCATTGAGGGGTTCTCCATAATTGCTTACCCAATAACTTCACTTCAAAAGAAATGAACTAAATTCATATGCTCTAATAAATGTCAAGAAATCTTTGAAAGGCTTAAACACTTGCTTACCACCACACCTATTCTAAGAATAGCGGATCCGTACAAGGACTTCATTGTATATATGGATGCCTGCTTACAGGGATTAGGTGGCGTGATGCTACAAGAGGATTATGTAATAAGCTATGAGTCAAGAAAACTTAAAGAACATGAACGTAACTATGCAACACATGACTTGGAATTAGCGGCTATAATACATGCCTTAAAGAATGTGGAGACATTACTAAATTGGAATAAAATTTACTTTAATGTCTGATAAAATACGCTTAAAATACTAGTTTGATAAAAAAAAATTTAATGCTAGCCAAGCAAGGTGGTTAGCCTTCTTGAATGAGTATCTTTTTGATATAAAAAACATTAAGGGAAAGAGAAAATAAAGTGGCACATGCCTTAAGTAGGAATGCCATTCCACATTGTTCGGCTGATTTTAGCAGTTATAAGACAAATATTGAAGATTTAATAAAAGATGTAGATAAAAATGATGAAGAATATTTAAAAATCAAAGAACAATTGGAAAAATATGTTGATGGAAGTGAATCCATAGTTTATTCTATAAGCTTAGAAGACTTGTTAGTCTATAAAAATTGACTATATATACATAATTTTGAGGAAGTTAAACAATTAATCTTGAATGAGTTACATAAGAAACCGTATTCCGGACATCCGAGATATCAAAAGATGATAACAAAGTTAAGAAGACAAATTATTATTGGACTAACATGAAGAATGATGTTGTAAATTACCTACCTAGATGCATTGAATGGCAACAAGTAAAAACAAAAAATCAACATCCAGTCAAGTTACTTCAACCCTTGCATATTACAGAATGGAAATGGGAGACAATAAGTATGGACTTTATAACATGATTACCTAAAACTACTAAACAACACGATTCAATAATGGTAGAATTGTTCAATTGTTCAATTGAGTAAATTGAGGTTCAATATTCCACACAGATTCTCCAATCCCTTCTCAAATTGAGTAAAGCTGCCCATTTCATACTTGTGAAATCTACCTTCAAAGCAATAAACATAGTTGATATTTTTATGAAAGAGATTTTCCTTTTGAATGGTATTCCAAAAGTTGTGATTTCTGGTAGAGATCCAAAATTTACAAGTAATTTTTGGAAGTCTTTGTTTAAGGGTCTAGATACTCAGCTGAATTTCAGTATTGCTTACCATCCTTAGACGAATGGGAAAACTGAAAGAAATAACCAAGTGTTAGAATATATGTTGCAGATGTATGCAATGGATAAGCTAGGGAAATGGCACGACTATTTACATTTAGTAAAATTTTCCTATAATAATGGATATCAAGCTTCCTTAAAAATGAGTCCATTTGAATTATTGTATGGTAAAAAATGCCACACTCCTGTGTCTTGAGATAACCCTGTTGATAGGATTGTTCTAGGACATGACATGTTGAAGAAGATGGAATAGATTGTCAAGGAAGTACAACAAAACTTAAAAGTTTCCCAAGGTCGGCAGAGGAGTTATGCGGATTTAAAAAGAACTCCAAGAGAGTTCAAAGTTCGAGATCATGTGTATCTAAAGGTAAAAACAAAGAAGTGTACATTGAGATTGGGAAGGTGTTCCAAGCTAGCACCCATGTATTTTGGACGTTTTGAAGTGTTAGCTAAGATAGGGTCTGTAGCCTATAAGCTTGCACTTCCCCCCACTATAAAAGTACACAATGTATTTCTTGTTTCTTTGTTAAAAAAATATGTGCATGATGCTACTCATGTAATTGATTGGAGTATGATTCAGGTAGAACCTGAGGGTGAGTTCCATACAGAGCCTTTGCGTATCCTAAACATGAAGGAACACATGATACAGAATCGATCCATCGTTCAAATAAAAGTGCAATGGAAGCACTTCATTCTTGAAGAGGCAACATGGCAAATGGAGGATAAAATGTGAGAGGCATATCCTTCCATGTTCCAGAATGAGCAAGATATCTCTGAATAAAAAGAACACCAAGTACGGTGTTAAGAATAAGGGGGGAGAAATGTGGTACCCCTAAGACATTATTACTTTTATTTTTGATTTAATATTTGTGAAAATATTTGAAAACAATTATTTTTGTAAGAGTTATTTAAAAACTAAAAAATACTCACAAGAGGTGTGAGTGACACTTTGCACATCAAATTATTATTTTATTTTAATAAAAGTGCAATGGAAGCACTTCATTCTTGAAGAGGCAACATGGCAAATGGAGGATAAAATGCGAGAGGCATATCCTTCCATGTTCCAGAATGAGCAAGATATCTCTGAATAAAAAGAACACCAAGTACGGTGTTAAGAATAAGGGGGGAGAAATGTGGTACCCCTAAGACATTATTACTTTTATTTTTGATTTAATATTTGTGAAAATATTTGAAAACAATTATTTTTGTAAGAGTTATTTAAAAACTAAAAAATACTCACAAGAGGTGTGAGTGACACTTTGCACATCAAATTATTATTTTATTTTAATAAAAAAGACACTTGGAGAATTCAATTGAATGAGGGGACACCACCATGAGACAAAGAACATGTGTTACAAAGCAAGCAAGTGTTATTTACCAATCAAATCCAATATAAAAGCTCAACTACCAAACAAAATCCTAAATCATAGGGATTGAAGAATTGATTGACATTTGATTAAGATGGCACAAGAAGTGAGCAAAAGCTATATATTGGTGCACTGAGATAGCACAGAACGCTATGTTGTGCAAGGAGGAATTGTGCTATGAGAGCATGAGTTGAGTATTTCTCTTTTTTGTAAGTCCATCACTAGCTTGTTACAGACTATGAGAGAGAGTGTTGCGTGGAAGCTATGCTTGTTAAGTTCTAGTGTGCATGGTGGTGATCCAGCTCGGGGGTGGAGGCGATTTAGTGGTTGTACTACTCACTTCTATGGTTGGGAGGAACTGACTCTCCAAGTAATTTTCCCCATTTTGATCAAGTAAGTATGACGTTGTATAAATTTATGAAATTGTGAATGTCAATACTTCTCTTCGAATTAAATTGCTTCTTATTATTATTTTTCTATATGGGAAACCTTGGCGGCAATGATAGATCGTATAAGTTTTGTTAGTAATCAAAGAATAATTTGATTCTGCTGAAACACTATGAAATCGATTTTTTGTTATCCAATATATAATATGATTTGAAGTATTATTTAAATCATAAACAAGTTAAAGGAGATTATATATGCATTGATATGGAATTAATTTCAAAATCTTTTTACCTTGTCGATTGACTTGAAATGTTAATTAAGATTTTGGTGCATATGCTTTGTAATTATAGCTGTCTAGAAAACTCTATATAAACAAATAGATCCTGTGTAGTTTTCGTATAAGTTGGAACGAAACCCGGTTGAAATATAGAGCATATACATATCATTCTATGATAAAGAGGGCATGTATACATATATATGAGGGTTTTGATCTCTGCCATAAAGAATAATCTATATACTCTGTTATATTCTTACATATCTAGAATTATATTCATAATATATGACAAGGATAGATAAGTGAATGTTCTGAATAACTAAGAAGTCCAGCTTGAGTTATAATGGTAAATCCTCTGTGGGATTTACGGAAACACTATGTGACGTATTATGGGAATTTGAGAATTTGCATGGTTTATAGATTGGAAATCTTCTTAAATTCGTTTTTGAATTATATATAGGAAAGGGGTGGTTTAACTTTAGTTTACATATTACGGACCTACTATTTTAAAGTTATATTTATGTTGGGATTAAGAGTGGTAAGAATGAATTTTATGGGTGGATGAATGAGGATTGAAATCCCTTCTTCTCATTTATATATCTATGTGTTATAGACATATTATTTTGTTATTCATGTTAATGTATTATCTTTCATAAAATCCATACATAAAGATAACGTTATACTTCAAGGTTTATGAATTTATATATTTATAAATGTAATAAATATTGAAGTTATTGGAAATGTTATAAATTTCCCTTTTGTACCAAAGAAGTTTGTAATATGTTACTTTCATCAAGTGTAATAAAAGTTTTGATTTTTCCAAATTTTAATATAATTTGGGGTTGTTACAATTTCAAGCTATTCTAAAACCAAAGAGATATGAAGTTTAAAATTTCCAGAAAAAAGGTCATCTCCTATTCCACTTGTGAAAGAGTGCCCATAGATTTGTAACAATGTAGACACCCACTATGATGGCACAAAGAGCCAAAAGACCATGTCATGACCTTCAAATAGATTGTCTTCCCATGGTTCACGATCTAGATCTATGACAGATTTGATGGGCAGATTGCTCTACATCCCTTAGGTTGTTGTAGCGCTTTTATTGTCTCAAAGAAGAAATGGAAGTCATAATCAACTGAACATGATGTAAAGAGAGATGCCAAGAACAAAGGGTAAGGAGTGTCACAAGTCCATGGAGGGCTGTGATTTGAGTATTGGGAAGTGCCCACCAAACGAGCAAGAACACAGATCCTCACAGAAACATATTAATGCCTCGACCCATAACAAAGAGGAGGCCTCACAAATCTCTATAAAATGTAATCAGATTCATAACAAGTCAAATAGAAGGCATTGCTGGCCAAAAAAATGTAAGTTATTAAAAAATTGATTTTCAATGTCAAAACATGCAACTGAGTAAAACATAGCTAAATACATTTGCCTAACAAGAATTAATCTCAATCATAAATATGTCTATATAATAAGCAAATAACAACAATATATATATGTATTATAAAAAAAATTAAGTCTATTTATATAGAAAACCTAAAAAGTCTTAGTATAAAATTTGTTGATATGCCAAACTTAATAACAATGTATACTGGATTGACAATAAACATGCCAACCTACTAGATAATTTAACACACCTAAACATAACTAATTGTACATTAACAATAAATCTTACCATAATTATGATTGACGATACAAATCTTTATACTCAAATATGCTCTAAAATATCATCTAGTTTTATAAATGTAAAGGTGACGAATATAGATATAAATTTATAATTGATGAGAAAATAAAGTAAAGATATGTAATTTATAATCACTACACATCCTATAAGATGTGAAAATATACCATTTTTAAAAAGTATACAATTTACTTAACAATTTATTTTTTATAAAACCACATTGAAAATAAGTTATTTAACGAGTGGACTCGTGGAACCTTATCCATCCACTTATGGGTATTGAATCTATAAGTTTCCTTTTAAAGTTTGTTTCACTACTTTAAATTCTGTTCATGTTACTGTGTAACTGAATGGGGGAGATGGGATCCTGCTCATAGGCAGGGTCGCTGGGGCTATAGGCTGTGGCCGTTCCCACCCCAGATCGAACCTCGATGCCCTGTATGTGTGCGTTGATGTTGAAAAAAAAATTGAATGGGGAGATACAAAATGGATGAAGAACACGTGAAAAATACTAAGAGTATATGTAAACTTTTTACGTCTGCTTTACAATATGTTGGTGATGTACATCAAACAATAGAGCACTTGTTTGACTATAGAACAGAAGGTTGCGTGTTCAATTCACGTCGGGTTCAAATATTTATTTATTTAAAGTTTATAATTTTATCTATTGTTGGGTCGTCCTTGGAAATATAAAATATTTATTTATTTAAAGTTTATAACTTTATCAATAAGAAAGGATAAAAAATCTATTTGGTTTTAATTAGTGCAAATGTTTTGAGGGTCGTCGTAAGGTTTTGTTTCGGAAGTTTTAGTTTGATTGTTAATGGGTAAGGATAAATTTGTATTAAAAGAATGATATAAATAATATTTAACAAGGTTGCATGGTAGTGGATAGGGTTGGCAGGTGTGGGGGGAGTGATCTTTGAATCCAAGGGGAAACAGATGAAAACTTATGCTTGGGGCATAGGGAGAAAGACGAACAATGACGCAGAACGGCTTGCGCTCATTAAAGGTTTAGAGATTGCTTCAGCTCTGGGCATAGAGAACCCGAATGTAATCAGAGATTCTCTCATAGTCATTAGAAATGCAAGGAAAATCGTGAATAATAAAAAGACCCCCTCCTCCAAGTTACATCACCTCCTCTTCAGCATTACCAATAATTTAAAGAGGTCTCCTTTTTCCATGCTCTGAGAAACCTCAATGAACAAGCCGACGTTATGGAAAAATCTGGAGTCAGACTCCCTTATGGATACCTTGACTGCAACAATGTCATCTCTAGCAATGTTTGGATCCCTTAATTCTTGTCCCCATGGTAGATCGTTGGTCCCTATCCACCCCTCTAATCGACTTCCTAATCTCATGAACTCAAACTATAGAAATTTAAGCAACTTGAATCTCAATCAACCCGCCACCCATTTTGGTGGTCTGCACATTCCCCACAGATGTTTGAAGCATGCCAATATTTATGGCGACCGGACGGTCCACAAGTTGGAGAGCATGCGATGGCAGTGGCTCGCATTAAGACAAGGTAGAGGGTAAATTCTCGCTGGCATTCCTTTGCTTTGGTTTGTTCTGAGAGCGATACTGTATTCATCTCTGTGTTGGTGGGTGAATTGTAATATGGAGCACGCGCATTCTCAGGCTGGGCATAGCCTCTATTTGAGGTGTTTAAGGTGCTACAAGGCCATTAGAGGCTCGAATGCTGCTTGTATCAGGGACAACCTAATGGTTGACGAGGACAATGGTATCACGGAGGAGCACAAGAACCCTACGCATGTCCTGTGTCGTCGGCATGACAGGGTGAGAAGCACACAAAACCCAGACGAGAGATGTGCCCACACAAACTTTGAGCTGGAAATGAAGAGCCGTCTGCTGGAATTGGAAGGCCAAGTCAAGTTGATTAGAAATGAAAACTTGGACTTCAAGAAGGTTCTCATTCGACTCTACTCCCTGACTGAAACTACAAATATTGAGGTGAAGCACCAGAACAACATGGTGGCAAAAAAAGTGGAGCATGTGGAGGAAACGCTTGGACTTGGATACCCTCACAAAAAACGCAATGCTGGCGTTGACAGTAACGAATTGGACAGCCTGCGTAGGAAGCTAGAGAAACTAAAGAAAATCATGGCCCAAGCCGGGAACTTCGTCGACCTCAGCTATGACATGAATGGGACTGCAGGCTCCAGTGGCGCAATCCTGAACACCGATAACCATTAGTTGCTTATGGTTGGTCTCATCTTTTTGTCTTTTTGCTTATTTCTCAACGTTTTGGCTCAGGCCCTATTTCTCCAAAATTTTGGGATGGAAGAACTCAGGAAACTCACTGTTTTGGGACGGCTCCAGCTAGTTGCAGTTTAGCTATTAGTTACTAGTTCAGTCATGTTTGTTTTCTGCATAAAACTTCTAGGACAGTTTGTCAAATGTTATAGCATACATGGACCTGGAATGCCTCTCCATGGTTTTAAGAATGTAAATAATGAACTAGATATTATGGATGCTACCTTGTTAAAGGAGCAGCCTACTTCTGCACTTTGTAATTTTTGGCCTTATTTTTAATCGAAAGCTATTAAACTGTCTGTGTTAAAAAAAAAAAAAGTTGCATGGCAGTGGATACAAGGTTGGAGGTAGGTAAATGGATCGATTTGTTGAGCTTGTTGATGAGTAATCAAATAATGTAAACATTTAGTACCTTTAGAGTGTTTAGTACCTTTATAGCCACACTACACCATGAAGGTAACACATGGAGATTAAATAATAATGGAAATGTTAAATAATGATGAAGATGGGGCAAAAGTAAGTATCTCACTTGGTGAGTAAAGGAAGCCTCAGCATTTCAGAAAGTGTGGGGTGGGGTGAGGTTCAATTCCCTACACTACAATATATTCTGAAAATAAATAAATAAATAAATATGGAGATGGAGAGGTTTCACCATTGAAGCATTAATTAACAAGGCTGTAAGAGTACGTTGCTAGGTGAAATCAATTTGTCCGCTTGCTTACGACAAGGCCTCCCAACTCCCGATAGCTAGTGTGTAGGTGCCACGAACGAGGTCCAGTACAGATGCTGCTTGCTCTTTTCGTGCGCAGGGCAGGCACGACATGACACTTCTTTTTCCCACAGTTGACTCGTCCTAGCTACTTTTCCAGAGAGCTGACAGCCTATAGAGGCTACGAGTAGAGGTTGGTTAGGTTGTTAGTGCTTCATTTGGCTATTTTTGTTGCAAATTGTAGTTGTATTAATCCTGTCTTTTGTTATGTGTTTATGTTTTGGCTAGTAAGTCCGCAGTTTGTTCTTAAGATTTTAATGACCACAAAAACTAAGATGGATCTTCCAAAATATATCCCCATTAATTCAGTACTTAATGATTTCATGAAACAAAAACAAATATTGGGTTCAAATAATATATTATTAGAAAACTTGTTTAAGTACTGCAGACAATGCCATCCTCGTGCGCACCATAGATCATGATTTATAAGCTAAACAAGAGTCTCCAAGCAAGGAATCGAAAATAAGACAATAGAAAATAGCAGATTCTGAAAGGTTTACAATAATCAGTAAAAGTTTTATAAGGTTTACAAGAAATGGAAGGCAACAAATGGTTACACTATTAAGATGGAACTTATGTTGAATGTTAGATACAACAAAAGAAAAACCATCCATTTTTCAATAAAATTACGTTCTATTCATTCTAGATTCCACCAACAGAAAATACCTTTTGACCATCTAATTCTATGCATGGCATGTGATCATTTAAGAAGATTAAAAAATAGGACAACTAGACACGAAAAGAAAAAATATTCCCCAAAACACTGTTAAAATGCATGAAAATGAACTGATGAATCTCTACTATCTCAATTAGATAATACACTGACATCGTGGAACAGTTTACTGAAATATCAGATGAAGTTGTAAGCTGCATGGATGATAGAAAATGCTACCAATGACTTATACCACTTATGACTTCATTGAATTTAATAAATCGATGGATTAATTAGCAGAGCAGGACAACGAAAAAATGGAGCCTCTCCTGTCAACTGTTGTTGAAGCGTGAGGGCCTGCATTATGCCTGCCATCGCAGTCCACGCAATAATAATCAATCTTGTAACAATTCCCACTCTCTGTTTTGTATTTTTGTATTCGAATCTTGAGACGGTGGGAAAAGCAGGTGTCGTGGCATTTCATTGTCATCGCCATTATTGAGGGAGCATTAAAGACCCTTCCTAATACCAAGAATATGGCGGGCGACCGGACAATAACACCTCCAACTTGTTATCCAATTGCATGGCATATAAATAGATTTATTTTAAAAATAAAATATATGGCCTAAGTCCATCTACCTTAAATCGAATAAGCTGCTTTAACCATCTCTGAAGAATGCCTCCTGCGTGCCCATATAAATGCTTAACGCTCTTGGTTGGCTCATCGTTCATTGCATTGCATCGCCTATGCTAAATCCACCCCCCTCCCACTCAATCAATCAGAGCTGCTCTTCTCTCCTCATCTCTCACTGCTGTTAAGAAGCCATGGAAATTGTCGCTGGAGTGACAGGCGTTGCCACAAGCAATGTTGTCTTCGGCCCAGAAAACTCTCGCATTCTTCAAACTGATTTGAGGTCAATGCATAATCTTCTGCTGGATATTACCATTAAGTTCGAAAATCAACAGGAAGCGGCCCAGGAGTCGACCCTCAAGATTCGCTCGCAACCGCTGCATAATTCCCTTGCAGAAGGCAAAAGCATACTCCATCGCTCCGAACCTCGACAATGGTGTCTCTCCTGTCCCATGTGTAACCCGGGGAGGCTGTACAAAGAGATCAAAGAATGGAAGGTACTTTTTAATTATTTCTTTCATGGCCTCCAAGGAGACTTTTCAGTGTTTGTTAGTGGTAACCAAGTTGTCATCGCTCCAGTCATCACACTGATAAATGATGTTATTCACGGGGAAGAAAACCGTCACATTCTACAAACTGAATTGAAGCCTATGGAGAATCTTCTGCTTGATATTAGAGATCTCTTCCAAGATCAACAGAAAATGGGCCCGGAGACCCTCGAGATTTGGCTGCAGCATCTGCATAATTCCCTTACAGAAGCCAAAAGCATACTGCTCTCTGAGCCACGGCAACGACAACGGTGTCTCGATTGTATAATGTGCAACCTTGTGAGACTGTCCAGAAAAATCAAAGAATGGAAGGTACTTTTTCATTACCTCTTTCATTGGCTTGAGAGAGATTTTTCAATATTTTTAACTGCTACCCTGATTCTCAAATCATCACCGTTAACCTCATTACTTCAAGAAGTAGCAGAATCTCAAATTAGGGATCTGATTTTAATATTTCAATGGACAAAGAAGTCCATTGAAATACAACCCCTCTCTGAAGATGAGGCATGGATGTTGTTTCGGAGAATAGCTCTCAACAATGACACTATTTCTGTTTCTATGGATATACAGAAATATGCTAAGAAAATTGCAGACGAGTGTAAAGTTTTGCCTTTGGCAATAGCCGTAGTCGCCGCAGCAATGATCGGCAAAACCAGTGTAGTTGATTGGGAGAATTCTTTAGATCTGAAAACTGCAGATCCTTCTTTTCCAGATACTCATCGTTGCGTTGATCCAGATCTCTATCAACGAGATTGAGTTATGAAGCTTTCCCCAATTCAAATGTTCATGATTGCTTCCTATTTTGTGCTATGTATCCTGAAGATTATGGACTTCCCGTGGAGCATTTAGTGCAGATGTGGATTGCAGAGGGTCTAGTGATCAGGAGCAAACAGGAGAGCCATTTAATGACATGGTAAGAAAGAGGAAAATTGTGTATTGAGGGCAACTAAAACAGTATGAGGTTCTGAGATTAATCTCGGGGAGATCCAGTATTGCTTGAAGAGATATGCCATCTTTCTTCCCTTCAATTTTTGTATCTTAATGGTTGTGAACACCTACCGTCATTGCCATCTAAGATTGGACAGCTTAAAAATCTCAAGTTGCTTGAATGGACGTCTCTCAAGGTTCTCGATCTGGCCGGCAACGACAGAATGAGTTCAATCACATCGTCAGTTGGGCAACAGCTAAAACAGAAGTAATCTCTGGGTGATCCAGGATTTGCCTGAAGAGATATGCCATCTTTCTGCCCTTCAATTTTTGTATCTTAATGGTTGTGAACACCTACCGTCATTGCCATCTAAGATTGGACAGCTTAAAAATCTCAAGTTGCTTGAATGGACGTCTCTCAAGGTTCTCGATCTGGCCGGGCAACGACAGAATGAGTTCAATCACATCGTCAGTTGGGCAACAGCTAAAACAGAAGTAATCTCTGGGTGATCCAGGATTTGCCTGAAGAGATATGCCATCTTTCTTCCCTTCAATTTTTGTATCTTAATGGTTGTGAACACCTACCGTCATTGCCATCTAAGTTTGGATAGCTTACAATTCTCAAGCTTAGAAATCTCAAGTTGCTTGATTTAAATGAATGTAATAGTTTAACGGTGATTCCACATGAAATCTCCCAACTTACTTCATTGAGCACGCTCAGGGCATCTGGATTTGCTGATTTAAGTGTTGATGTTCTGTACTTTACCTTTTGTTTTAGCAATGGGTATAAAAATAAATAATATTGCAGCCATGCAACATTAAACTTCCTGTTCCAATTTACACATTACTCAAAATTGCATCTACAAACCATGCTGCAAAGTGCAAACCATAAATTTATTTATTTTTATCCATGAACTATTGATAATATTGTTGGTACACATGCATTTTAATGATAACACCAAAGAGCAAATAGTAAAGAACACTATAAACTTGAGAACAGGATTCATTTTTCTAAGCCATTTGCATTAATCAATAAATATGGAAAATATTTATGCTTTCATTAGTGACAATTCAATAGCAGCATCAGTTAGGACAGATGCTATTGAGTGTCGGCAAATAATAGTGGGCATCAATTTCTTTTCACAGAGTGAATTTGTCCCTCGACCAATTCCCCTGATAATTGCAGGCATAGCTTCAACCCAGTTTGAAACTCACGAGGCAGACGCCAAATCCTGCAACAGCACTTCCAGTGAACCATATCTAATTAATTTCTTCTTGTTTGCAATGAGACCGATGCTGTAGATGCTTCTGCAATTAAAAAAACAGGGAATATGCCCTGCAAACAGGTGCCAATATCAAAAGGGTGCAACGTCTCGGTTGACCCTACTCAAGCTTGATATTTTTGTCCTACAATAGACCCCTGTAGAACATTTATAATTTCTGCATATATCATAAGTTCATAAGTTAGAATTGGAACAATCAACTCAATTAGTGAGAAATTCATTCATTATTTTTGTTTATATAACGTTTGATTGCGGTTAAGACCAAATCTTATTCCGTTTAGGTGTGCAAAGCTCATTAACTAAGCATCGCAATGCTTGGTTATGAAATCAATCCAATCTCTGGTTAGCCCTTTGAATGGTTCCTCCTTGTTTAGACTGAAACGATATTAAGTTATAACTTCACTGGATGTCGGCTGTGATGGGGGATTTTCCAAGGTTCGGATGATATTGCAACATCAGTATAAAATAAAGGAAAGGAAGCTCTGTGTGCATGAACATAACTAGCAGATTTTTCAACATTTCTTGCCTACTTTTCTCACATTTGAAGCATAAGCAAAAGCAATTAATAGGTTGAAGTTATTATTTCTTATGATCTTTTTTGAGGAGGAAAAAATACATACTTGTATTAAACATAGTAATAAAAGCATAAACAGCTTCATTACATAAATAGTGAAAAGAAAGATATCCCTTTCTTTTCAAAAGAGCAGCTAAAACTGAAGTTTATTTTAAAAAACTGAAAATTTCAGTCTTAAGTTTGAATAAATATTTATGTATCCAGCACTGCAAAAGACCAGTCTGCCACTAAATATTGACATAAAATTTACAGTCATCCACCCTTTGGACCTATGTCATTAGAAAGCACAAAACCTTCAATATAAATGACAAGATATAGCAGTACATAATCAGAAAACAGATAAAATTCCCAAATATCTGACCTCCTCAAAATGTATAATTCCTTTAACCTGTTGAGAAAGAAAATTTATCCTTCTTATTATTTATACCATTCTTATAATACAAATTTATCCTTACCGATTAACAATCAAACTCCCCTTACTGCATACTACTTGGATAATATAGAAAAGTCCAAAAAACAACCTTACAACCTGGGAGACACCCTCAAAACATTTTCACTAATTAAAACCAAACAGTCATTCGAATTTCCATTCATAATAACAAGAATGACTAGCTGCCTTCCATGGTTGGAGTTTCGTATAAAGGTTTTTTATCCTTTATTTTTGATATAGTTATAAACTAGTGTTGCCTAAAAAAAACCAGGTGAACATTATAACCGGTGCTGCCTAATTCCTTTCCCTTCGAACGAAGAGAAGAAGGTAATAAAAGAAGGTTAAAAGAAAACTAGTGTTGCCTTAAAAAAAAACAGTGAACATAACCAGTGCTGCCTGAAATAACCATACAGGTGCCATTTATACGCGTGTCCCAACTAACCTCCCAGGTTTGAAGTTTTGGGAAGTAATCGAACAGAAGACACACATTACATTACATTGGGAAGTAGTCTACCCTTGGAAGCACCAACGCCTGCAGAGTTGCCCATTGCATGAAACTTCTTGGCAGGACGTGAAGCAACTCCCTAAGTGCCACGATGTCGACCCCATTAGCTGTTGAAATCTCGTTGTAACGTCCAAAGGGAATAAGAGGTCATGGGCGTTACAGTGCAGGAGAAACATTAATTGTGGGCGTTATGGTAGTGGGAACGAACTCATAGCTGGGAAGGAGTCGTTGCATCTGAGCGTTTTGGCAATGTTGAGAGGGAAACACCAGGAGAAAATCGTTTTGCATGTTGAGCGTTATAGAATTTGTGCTATTGTCTCCCTGTCATTTTGCAGGGAGATGAAATCCAAGTTGGAGGGAAATTGTATGGCCTCCAAGTTCTTGGGTAATGGTAACGAACTCTGGTTGTAGAGTGGTTTGGCCTCCAAGCTTCTCGGCCAACCAAAAAAAAGAAAAGAACAGGCAACAGAGGAGTTCAGTAGTGAAAGAAGAGGCTTGAAGGAGGGCCCAACTATAGAGAAAAGCCAGTACTATAATTCATGCAAAGGAACAACAGAAATTTAAAAAATTCTAGATCAGAAAGACCAACAATAGAAAATAAATACAGAAATTAAAAAAAGTCTAGATCAGAAAGACCAACAATAGAAAATAAATACACCTGTGATCGTGTTTGTGAGAACTGAGGAATAAGTATTTTTGAACCCGACGTGAATCGAACACACAACCTTCTGATCTGGAGTCCGACGCGCTACCATTGCGCCACTGTTCCAATACCGAGATCAGACGCGCTACCATTGCGCCACTGTTCCAATACCGAGATCTATGTAAGACGAAAAAGGAAGCTACTGACCTATATATCATTTATAACAACTTATGAATTTTGTTAATGAATGATACCTTGCGGTGAGCATGGATCGAACACGCGACCTTCAGATCTTCAGTCTAACGCTCTCCCAACTGAGCTATCCCCGCAATTTGAAATTGCTTCTCGAGTGGGAATCTCTTAGTGGGTGTTGATTGTGTGGTAACTTTATGGACAGTGTTTTACAACAAAATAGATGTTCCCACAAGATGCCATATGCCATGCCATTATATGTTGACTGCTGCACACAAAAGAGGGCATTATGCCACATTAAACACCTGAAAGATTAAAATTGCAGTGGAGATGCGGGGTATCCCCGTGCCTCTCGCATGAAAAGCGAGCGCTCTACCGTTTGAGCTACATCCCCTGCATATTGTGATGAAGACGTAAAACCTTACAGAAACTCTCAGCATCCCCCATGAGTTTCTTCATCCAGTTTGTATCTCCCCATGCAGTTATACATAGTAAAATGACCAAAATTTTGAGTACGTGATATAAACTTTAAAACGAAACTCTTGAGATGAGATTAGGGTTTTAGGTAATCACATAGATTCAATTTAAATGTGTTACTCTTTTTCATGGATTTACCCTTTGGTGTAAGTTCACCCTTTGATAAAGTTATGATTGGTGTTTTTCTTTAATAGAGAGTTCATTGACCAAAATTCCTATGTGGTTAAAGGTCTATGGTCAAAGTTCTTAGCTTCATCAAAATTAGTTTTTAAAACACTGTCTCCCTACTTTGTTTGGTAGTTCCTTTTTCATTGAGGGATATTATTTCAATGCTTAGAGTTCCACAGCTCATTGCTCAACATTCTGATTCATTGCTCAAATTCCTTGGTTAAAATTATTGTATTCTTTCTTGAAGTTCCGTCATCAAAGTTACCGCATTGGCTAAAGTTCCACCTCCATTCTAGTCGTTGTTATTGGTTAGTTCCTTGGTCAAAGTCTAATCAAAGTTTCTTCATCAAAGTTCCTTCACTGGCCAAAGTTCCTTTGTTAATTAGAGTTATTGCGTCAAAGTATTCCATCAATTAGAAGAGCATCAAGGTCAATGTAGTTTTCCTTCATTGGTTATAGTAGGAGCACTGTTTAGAGTTCCTAACTTGGTCAAAGTACCTGTTTTATCAATCAAAGTTCATGCATAAGTACAAGTAGTTCCAACTAGGTTGCTCCACTTTCCTTTGTAAAGTCTTCACTGCATCAAAATTCCTTCAATGCTTAGTGTTTCTGCATCAATATTGCTTCATCAATAAGAGTTTATAAATCGAAGTTGATCCGGATTTTATGAGCAGAACGAAATGAATACAGATTATTATCAGATGCTTAACACAAAATAACAGAGATACAGTAAAACTGGTTTTCTATTCAATAAGGAAATAAGCTAGAACTGTAAAATGCAGCGGAGAACAAGTTTGCTGGAATGGTGGCGGCTTATCTCTGAGAAGAGATGTGACGGCTACGCTCATTTCGCAAGAAGATGGTTACAATGAGGCTCTCAAGGCCTTTTACAATAAACAGGAATGCCAAAAACCCTAGACATCCAAAAACCTAACCCTAGGAGATGAAGCGCCAAAAGTCATGTGAGCTCCATTTGGGTAAGTTAGTACATCAACTTCCCGGGGTCGTAACTTTTGCATACGATCTCCGTTTGGGGCGCTCGGTAGCCCGTTGGAAAGGTCTATACCAAAACTGCTAAAAATAGTACAATACCAAAATTGCCATAAAACTGTTTTGAGCCAGTTGGGAAAGGTGGGTGGCCACCAATATCCACCTGGATCAATCCTCCCTCCTTAGGAAGCAATGGTCTCCATTGCGTTGAGTTCCCCCATCAGATGAGGAAATTTCTGCTGAATTTGGCCCTCGGGTGAGCCACTTGCCTTGGTGCAGGAGCTGCCCTACTTTGACAACTCGATAAAGCTAGATCCTTTGATGTCGCGTGCCTTTGATCTGTGTGTCTGCAATATGATCACTGGATGCTTGTTGTAGGCAGTCAGGGTTGAGCTCTGTTGGTGTCAACTTCTCTGCTATCTCTGAGGTGTCTAATAGTGGTGGGAAATATGGCCGAAGGAGAGCCACGTTGAAGACTGGATGCAGACCAAGGAAGGGGGGAATGTTGAGCTCAAAAGCATTGTCACCCACCGCCTTGGTGATGGTGTACGACCCATAATGGAGTGGGTGAAGCTTTCGATGGGGCCCTGTAAGGCGTTCTTTCTGCAAATGCAACCAAACTTTGTCGCCCACCTGAAACTTATGTGGCACCCGATGTTGATCATGGCGCTGCTTGTACTTGGCATTAGACTTCTGTAGAATATTCTGAACCTGTTGGCGGATATGCTGGATCCGTCAATGAACCAGGAGGCTTTGTCAGCTTCTGGGGACGAGTCGGCCGAGGTGGTCGCAAGGGGAAGTGCAACATCCATGGGGCCCAATGGTTGGAATCCCAACCCCACCTGAAAGGGGCTGTGGCCAGTTGAGCTATGCAGGGCTCGGTTGTAGCTATGTTGGACATAGGGAGACTCTCATCCCATGTGCGGGGGTATGTTGAATTGTACATGCTCAGGATATGTACGACCATCCGGTTGACGACCTTCGTTTGTCCATCGGTCTGGGGGTGGAAGGAAGTGGATTTGGTGAGCTTGGTATCCAGCAGTGACCAGAGGCTTGACCAGAATGAGCTGAGGAACCGACTGTCACGGTCTGAGATAATGGTATGTGGGATCCCAAAATGTACCCATACTCGTTCAAAGAAGAGCTTGGCAGTGGCTTCTGTTGTGATGTTTCTTCTTGCAAGCGGCTAGAATCGCCATCTTGGAAAAGCGATCAACAACCACGAAAACACAGTCGTTTCCCCTCTTGGTGGACGAGAGGCCCGACATGTAGTCCATTGAGATGGATTCCCACGGCCTGTCAGGAGTACGGGCAGAGGGGTGTATAGGCCCTGTTTCTTAGTGGTCGGTTTGGCAATAGCGTAAGCGGTGCAGGACCTGATATACTTGCCGACATCCTGTCGAAGTTTCGACTAGTAGAAATGTTTCTGCAACACTGCCACTGTCTTTTCGACGCCAATGTGTCTTGCCACCCGACCGTAGTGAGCTTCCCAGATCAGCTTCGTACGCTCGCTTGATGGAACGCAGAGATGTCCCAGACGACAATACAACTCGTCCTGAATATGGAAATTAGCAACCACTAAGTTGGTGCCCAACATTTGATAGGTGGCGGAGAAGTCAGGGTTTGTCTCGTAGAGGTGGGCCATCCGAAGGTCTCGTGGCCACAAGAGTCTGGCACCGTGGTAAGTGCCGCGACTGGAGGTCGATTGAGGTAGTCAGCAACTCGGTTGGTAATCCCTGTTTTATATTTGATGTTGAGGTGGAACTGCTGTAAATATGTTGACCACTTCTGATGGCGGTCATTCTGCAACTTTCCTTGGGTTTGCATGAACTGTAGTGGCTTGTGATCAGTGTGGATGATTGTCTCCTTCCCAAGAATGTAATGTCTCCACTGGCGGCAGGCTTGTACAATGGAGTACATTTCTTTGTCGTAGGTAGGGTACTTGCGGACAGCATCTGATAATGTCTCACTATGATATGCCACGGGGTGGCCGTGTTGAGTGAGAACAGCGCCCACAACATAATCTAAAGCATCTGTCTCGATCTCAAAGGGATGTTGCAGGTTCGGTAATGAGAGTACCGGCAATGAGCACAAACGCTTCTTCAAGTCATCGAAGGCTTGTTGTTGGGACAGGCCCCACACAAATTTTGCCTTACCACCACCCCTGGTCACTTGGCTGAGGGCCCATGCAATATGAGAGAATCCCAGCACGAATCGGCGATAGAAATTGGCGAGGCCCAAGAAGCTCCGAAGTTCAGTGAGTGTGGTTGGAGCTGACCAGTCATGGATTACCTGGATCTTGGCTGGATCCACATGCACACCATGTCGATCAACGATGTAGCCTAAGTAATGGACCCTGTCCATGCCGAAGGAGCATTTTTCCAAGTTTGCATATAGTTTGTGCTTCCGCAGGGTGTGCAGAACTTGCTGAATATGCTGCAAGTGTTCCTCCCAAGTCTTGCTGTAAATGAGGATGTCATCCAGCTACACCACTACAAAATTGTTGGTGAAAGGTCGTAGGATATCGTCCATCATCCTCATAAAAGTTGCTGGAGCATTTGTCAAACCAAAAGGCATGACCAACCATTCAAAAAGACCTTCTTTTGACTTGAAGGCAGTCTTCCATACATCTGTCTGTTCTATTGGGACCTGGTGGTAGCCAGATTTCAGATCAATCTTACTGAAGTATTTGGCCCCCGTGAGCTGATCAAGGAGGTCGTCGATTCGGGGAATTGGGTACCGGTTACGGACTGTGATTTTATTCAGGGCCCGGTAATCAATGCAGAGTCGCTAGGTCCCATCTTTTTCTGCACCAGCACGATTGGGCTCCCACAAGGTGATGAACTGGGATGGATGTGCCCCTTGTGGAGCAATTCTTGGATCTGCCTCTTGATCTCCTCATTTTCCAACAGAGAGCGGCAATAGACTGGCCCATTGGGTAGCGGTGCTCCTGGGGTCAAATTGATGGGATGCTTGACCTGGCAGTGCAGAGGTACCCTGGTCGGAGAGGAGAAGATATCTGAGTATCCTTCCACCACCTTATCCACTTGCTTATGTTGTGTGGATAGATCGGTCGTGGAGGCCCGGGATGTGGCTGCGATCTTTCTTTCACTCTGAGAGCGAATCACGAAGAAGACAAATTTCCCGGTCTGAGAGATGACCTTCCTGCATTGCTTGGCAGAGATCAAGGAAATAGCACTAGGAGGGACTGCCTCGGGTATCCTGTACAATTTCCTATTCAAAGAAATAATAACACTACGAGGCCTAGACTCATATACAGCATGACATTTCCATAAATAAGGTTGGCCCAAAAGAACATCTGAAACTTGGAGAGGAGCAACATTACACAATACCTCGTCCTTGAAGGGCTTGATGCCGTATGGCAGTCGGCACTGTTGGCTGACGCGGAGATCGCTTCCTTTGCGGAGCCATCCAATGGTGTAGGGTTGTGGGTAGGGCGTTGTCGGTAGGGCCAGGCACTTGACGACCTCTGCTGAGATGAGATTCTTCTGGCTACCGCTATCAACGATGAAGTGCAGCGAGGTGCCTTTTACCCACATCTGTGAATGGAAGAGGCGTTCTCCTTCTTCTGGCTCGTCTGGTTCATCATGTTGGAGCTTGGTGGTAGCAATGGTGGCACTGGGTTCCGCGTTAATGATCCGTCTTCCCCTTTCTAGTTTGGACTCAAAGTCAGAACCCGCATCTGATTCAGATGCTTTCACTTCAGCCACTAGCGACTGCTTTGAGCGGCAATCAGCAGTGTTATGCCAAGGGCTCTTATGGAAGTCGCACCACTTCCCGGTATCTTTCTTTGTTTTTCCGGTGTCCTTCTTTGCTTGCGGCTTGGACTGGTTGTCCTGATACTGTCCATCTTTGCTCTGTCCTTTATTCTGTGGGTTGGGGCCGTCCTTTCCTGTCTTTTGCTGTGAAGGGTTCCCAGGCCCAAATTGCCGCGTCTTTTGTTTGAGCTTCTGCTCGATTTTGACGGCATATCGGTAGGCCGCGCCCAAGGAAGAGATGTCTAGAAATTCCATTTCGGCCTGGATGTATCTATGCAAACCACCACGATACTTGAGCACCAGATGTCGCTCTGAATCTTTGATTCCCAGCTTGGTGCACAAGGTATGGAAGATATTTGTGAACTCTGGCACTGCTTGGTCTCTTTCTTGTCGCAGTGTGGTCCATTTGGTATACAAGTCGTCATAACTTCCAACAGGGTAGTATTGTTCCTTAATAGCATCCCTGAAGGATTCCCAGGTGGCCGTGACTGAAAATAATGAGGCTTCTTCTGTGTCCTTTTGCTCGTAGAATGTTTCCCACCAATCTTTGACACGGGGAACGGCTTTGAGGAGCACAAAAGTAATATTTTCTTTATTCGAAAAGTTATGGACATAAAAATACCCTTCTAGTAGATTCAACCACTTATCTACAGCATCTGCGTCTATCTGTCCTTCAAATATAGGGATATCGAAGTTGATTTGTACCTTGAAGGGGGCGGCGCCTCCGCTCGAGGAAGATGCGTCGCTTGTTGGTAGTCGTCGAAGGATTTGCGCGAAATTATCCATCATCTCGTTCCTCTGCTGTGTGAGGGCTTCCTCAAGCAACATTTTGATAGGATCTCCTGTCCCGTCGTCTTTCTTTTCTCCTGCCATGAGAGGTCGCTTAGGCGTGCAAGAGCTTTTGTCCTCAAGAGAAACAAGCTGGAGACCCAATTCTTTGTACCCTGACCTCGTTGGGGACATGCATTAAGACGACAAGGAGCAGACCGCTCTGATACCACTGATCCGGATTTTATGAGCAGAACGAAATGAATACAGATTATTATCAGATGCTTAACACAAAATAACAGAGATACAACAAAACTGGTTTTCTATTCAATAAGGAAATAAGCTAGAACTGTAAAATGCAGCGGAGAACAAGCTTGCTGGAATGGTGGCGGCTTATCTCTGAGAAGAGATGTGACGGCTGCGCTCATTTCGCAAGAAAATGGTTACAATGAGGCTCTCAAGACCTTTTACAATAAACAGGAATGTCAAAAACCCTAGACATCCAAAAACCTAACCCTAGGAGATGAAGCGCCAAAAGTCATGTGGGCCCCGTTTGGGTAAGTTAGTACATCAACTTCCCGGGGTCGTAACTTTTGCATACGATCTCCGTTTGGGGCGCTCGGTAGCCCATTGGAAAGGTCTATCCGAGAATTACAACTTTCGATTGGGGCCAAATGCATGCCAAAGGAAACCATTTGGCCCCCAAATTGCCAAAAAGGGTCCATTTAGGGCCTCAAAATGGCCCCGAAAGTTTAGGACCTGAAAAACTGCTAAAAATAGTACAATACCAAAATTGCCATAAAACTGTTTTGAGCCAGTTGGAAAGGTGGGTGGCCACCAATATCCACCTGGATCAAAAGTTCTATTAGAGTTCCTAATTCATTGGTTAGAGTTCCTACATTTGTTAGTCGGTCAAACTTCCTTTTATGATCAAAATTAATTTCTACCACGATCCTTTTGTTGGTTAGACTTCTTGCCTTGGTTGAAATTCCTTTTTCAAAGCTCTCACTTTCATGCATTTCTTTGTTCGTCAAAGTCCACACTCTCTGCTCATCCTTAAGACCATACATTAATGTTAGAAAGCAATATTGAATAGATCTCCTAGAGTAAAGTCCTTTACGGCTGATCATTGTTTGCTCAAGCAAAATGTAAGTGGAAATTATGTTATTCAATTGAAAATAAATGATAATTAATATTGTATTGTACGGTGAGTGCACAAAGTTGAGGGACCTTTTAGCTGCAATGGTAGATTCAAGAAACTCATTCAAGTTCTATAAAAGATAACTGATCCCAAGCAATCCCCACCTTACCAAACCTAGTCCAAGCTTGCCATGATGAAGGCCAAGTAGGATAGTTAAACAAAACACATACGCATTAGTCATAAAACACGTACGAGTTATGTAGTACTAAACGTGTACACGTTTTTTAAAACATGTTTTATGCCCCAAAATGGGCCACACCCGTCACTTCCTCCACGACAGCGACAAAGGGCGACAAAATGAGTATTGGTGAATGTGTTTTTAGGTCATAGAGCTTGGATCTTCACCTTCAACATCAATATCCTCAGTCTTAGGTATTTAAATCAAATTCCATCTTTCTAATTTCTGTATTTTGAAATTTTGTAAGCCCTAAAATGAATTGAATTCGTAATTTTTTTAATTTGTATGCCCTAAAAGAAATTCAAACCATAACTCGAGTCATTTCTATGCCCAAAGCAAATTAAAACCCCAATTTACTCGTAAAAATCAAATCAATTTCACTAGATGCATATATATTCATGAGCATCCTTATGAATCCAAACCAATATTCACAAATATTCAAAGTTTCTCATGGTATATCGCAAAGTTGCTTACAACTAAAAAAAAAATCAAGTACAATTCATATCTTCCCAAAAATACATAAACAAAGATGCTAAATGGCCTATAGAGTCCAAAAAAATTCATTGCCACAACAGATAATAATAGATCAAAATCCTTGCCAATATTGGAATTTTATTCATCAATAGCACCATTTACCTGTCCTCTAGGCTCCAGCCCTTGCCTCTACCCGGAATATCGAAATTGGTCCTCCAAGGACATTAGTCAACACCTTATAGTTTTGATGAAAATTCCTAATCCAAGTGTTAAAATAGGGTAGAAGCTTCACGTGCTTAATAAAATTTTTCACTTAAGTGAAGGGTGTATTTTGGTTAAGGTCAGGATAGAGGAGTTCAACAGTAGGCTCTACCAACATCAAGATTCATAGGGAGGTTGATGTGTTTGATTACACGTCAATCCCATACTATCGTACATGATAGAGTCCAGTGGAAACCTTGCAATCTTAAAAGCTTGAAAAATGTTAATTCTGTTGAATTCTAGATCCCAAACCACCATACACAAATATGCAAAGTTTCTCATGTGTATATAGAAAGAGTGCATACAACTAAAATAATATCAAGTGGAATCCATATATGCCCAAATTACATATAACAAAGATGCTAAATGGCCTATAGAGTCCAAAAAAACTCCATGCTACAACAAATAATTACATATATCAAAATCCTTGACTATATTGGGATTTTATTCATCACTAGCACCCTATGCCCTCTACTCTAGGCTCTAGCCCTTTCCTCTGCCTGTAATCTCGGAGCTGGTCCTCCAAGGGAATTAGTCAACACCCTACAGTTTTGATGAAACTTCATAATCCAAGCATAAAAATAAGGTAGATAAGCTTCCCAATCAACATATACACATAGGACATTTAATGCATGAATCTGGCAATTGAAATTAATACACATATATGACATAAATTTAAAATGGAAAAATGTTAAATGTTTATTCTTTAGTGTATAATTTGTTCAATTTTAAATTATAAATTATAAATTATAAATAGTTCATGTTGTTATTGTACACTACTTTTACATTTTCCATTGCCTAGAGATGTCATTATACCATATGTATTTTTCTAATGATATATTTTTTTTTAATTTATGATTGCAGTGGCTATTATGGATCAAAATGTAGAGATATTGTTACAGCTTGGAGGGGTGGAGATGAACTCCGCCACTCCTTGGCAACATCATTAGATGCTATTGTAGAGACTATCAATCGCTTGAACGATGCATTGTATAGCATAACATCGTATAGAGAAAGAAAAAAACAAGAATATGCCGATGGCTTGAGTTACAACGAGGTGAAGAAGTTAAAAATTAAAAGAGAGCCGATATATTCACTTTTAGAGTGCCTGGGATAGATGTCATTCCAGAGACTAGCATAACACATATTTCAATTGAGTGGTGCATTTTTCAACCAATCATAGATAACTAGATGGATAGATGTTGTATGGTTTTTGGACATCCACCCCCCCACACAACAACATGGAAGTACCACTAAACTTCCTCCAGAAACTTTATGCTGAGTTTGTGATGGGAAAACACGTCAACTATTTCAATATGTTGAGGTTCCATGGCATTGGTATGGGGATGCCCCAAAACCGTCCCAATGCTAGGAAAAAAATTAGTCAATGCTCCAAGTAATTGCAATTCAACGCAATGGATTACAATGTTGCCATTGGCAAGTACAATAAATTATATAAAGTTTAAATCATATTTATATAAAAGTTTTAAATAGGTTTGATCTTATTATTTATTGTGATTAAGAAAATGAAAAAGTTCAATTACATTAAATTATTTTTTTAAATAAATTTAAACCATATTTATAAAAGATAAAATATTAAGTATGTAAGTGTAATTAAGAAAATAGTAATTACAACTAACTTTGTTATACATATTTTATTTTATTTTTAATAGAAATGGCTAGTTTTGATTATATAAAAAAGAGTACATAGTAAAAAATTGAGCAGATTGCTCCTATGAGAGGAAGACATCCATCACTCCAAGTTCGTCAAGTTCAAGCTGATAATAGTCATGATACCTACTAGTCCTATGGAAACTATAATATCTTACGAACTGTTTTAAAAGAAGTAAATAGGAATAGGACATTGTGTATGAGCTTCCTTATACAAAAACTGGAGAAATAAACCTTCCAGGTTTCCAGAACTGCAGCTTAACCCTAGACTATTAAATACAGGGTTCTTAAACATATTACTAGAAAGCATTTAAAACAAAAAAAGAACTAAGGATGTCCAACCCGTAACCAAAACCAGCAACCAGCTACTTAAGGCCGATATCCATGGCAACACCAGCAGATTCTGCTGCCCCGTTCTTTTCGGCACTGAGATCCACAAAGTTCTTGGCACTTGCCATAAAACTTCTGTAGTTTCACCATTTTCCTGTTAATTTCTTCAAGTTCTCTGCCAAAAACTTCATGCTTTCGAGCCTTGCGAGAGAAAACTAAACCCAGGGAATCCTCCAGATGTTCAATTTTCTTCGCCAGTTTGGACTTCTGAGCTCTGACCTCGGATTTATTAGTGGACACCAGATTGTAGAGACAAAGAAGGACGTTTTTGCACTCCAAATTCTCGTTGCGGATCATTCTGACCTGCATTTCCAATTCCTGCAGATGGTCGAGAATTTCCTCATTAGATTCATGGCTGCTACAATTTCCTTCCTGGCTGTAGGTATTCCCACCCTAACTTGTCGGCTTCTTCCATGCTTGCAATGACTGAGCCCAGGGTTTTCCATCTCCGCAAAGTCCCCTCGCGAGTCATCCGGAAATGAACCCGAGCTACAACCTCCTTTGAGACCTATCCCCATCATACCACACCTCTTACACTTCATAATAGCATCACCCCCGCCATGAGGGCACCCCAATACCACGACAGAAACTCGCCACCACCCTAAGGACAAACAACACCATGACGGTCCATTTCTCTGAGAGCATAGAGATGAAAAGGAGCACAAACAAAGTTCGGGAGCCAGCAGAAGAATGAAGGCGAAAAGGTGTCCGACCACGAAGATAACCCATGCTAACTTGCCCACACACCGGCCAACTGGAAAGCAGTAAGGAGGCCATAAATTCCTGCATGCGAATGGGAGAATCGAGGAGAAAGGGTGCCGCCAACTTGCCAAGGGGAGCTTCCTGTGTATTTAAAGGATTATGCATACAAAAACTATGATCTTTATAGTGATAAATCCAATAAGTGGGGGACTTGACCCAATTTCTAAGGTCTCATGCCTTGGCCTAGGGAACCCAAGGGTTTTCCAAGGTCTCATTATTATAGCTTATAGAGCCATATGAGATCCCGACTCCTATATTTTCCATTTCGTCAACTTTCCCATTCAAACTTCGCAAAATATGAAGGAAGTTGAGATTATGAAGTTCCTTGCTAATGCAAAGCAAGAGGTGGTGCATTTTTGAGGATGGGATTTGTCTTTTTCCCACAATACTTCTAGCTTCTCTGATGATTATTAAAGAGTCTCCTAAGACCGTCAACTTCTTTATGCCCAGAGTTATGGAAATCTCAATCCCTTTAATGAGACCAAGCCATTCAGTTCCATTGTTGGTCTTTCGTCCAATACCCCAGGAAAACTCATTCTGCTTAGTCCCCTTGGAGTAAAAAATCACTCCCCCCGCGCTTGCCAACCTAGGATTTCCTTTCGAGGCACCATCAAAGAATAATGTATTGCATCCCAATTGGGACTTCCACTGTTGAAATTCCTCCGAGTTCATCCTCAGCTGCCAGGGCAGGGACTTCAGTTTCTTAGGGGGGTTTCTCCCGAAGGAGAGAGGGAGGAGAAATCCTACCAACCAAATCCTTTCATCCACAGTTAGAGGCTCTTTGTGGATATTGGACATACCTCATGAAGAAAGGGCTTCAATCCAGAGAGCTTTTGTGGCAGAGAAAACCTGGCAAGGATTATAGGCTATGCCTTCAAAGATCTATTTATTTCTTGCATTCCAAACCTTCTAGCTAATGAACCTAGGAAGGGCTTCCCAAGCTCTAGCAAAGTCTGATTTTCTGTAAAAAGAGCCCTGATAATAGTCCTTCCAGCATTTGAATAAATCATTCCAGTTGGTTGGAATTACTAGATTGATGTTTAGAGATTTAATGGAGTAGTTCCAAACCTCAAGGGTAAACCTGCATTCAAGAAAAAGATGCTCTAGCGATTCTTCAACGGCTTTACATAAAACACATCGCAGAGGTCCCTCAATTCCTCTCTTTCTCAGATTATCAGCTGTTAGAGTTTTCCTGTGGGTGAGAATCCAAAAAAAAACATTCACTTTAGGCAGGCCGTCCTTACACCAAACCTTGGTCCATTTAGAATCTCTTATGCCTCCTACCTTGCTGGAGAGCACATGAAGATAGCCCTCCTTCACCGAGTAAGATCCTGATTTCCCCCAGCCCCATTTATCATTGAGCGATAAGCTAATGGGGCATTGCTCCCGAAGAAGAGAGAGGAGAACTTTGTAATCTAACAGCAGGTGTGAAGGAGTATCTAAATCCTTCCAATCGGCCCATCGACCACTGTTGGACTAGGTTGAGATATCAAACAATGAGTGAATATTTTTGCTTTCCATCCAGGTTTGGAGACTGCTTAACTCCTGTCGAAAGTTGGTGGAAGCGGACCTACCCAATTGATCGTACCAAATCTTAATGTTTTTTCCATTTCCAGCGATCCAGTGTATTTTTCCTTTGATAATTGAGGAAGCCTTCTTGCACAAGTCCCAAATAGGGGTTCCTTTCTTCTCAAGGTTGATGTTGTCAATGCATCTCTTTCTAGTCCCACTCATATATTTTTTCTGTAAAGCTTTCTTCCACCATACATCCTTATCAGTAACAATTCACCACAGTATTTTAGCCCCAAGGGCCAGATTCATGATGTTAGGGTCTTTCACCCCTGTCCTGCCGCAAGACTTCAAGTTACAGACTATGCTCCAATTTATGAGGTGGAACTTCTTGGTATTGTTTGCTTTACCTCCTTGCCAGAGAAGTTCCAGATTTCTTTATTTATTTCTTGAATGATGCACTTTGGAGCAAGGGATATAGAGCAAACATAAATCGGGAAGGAAGACAGGATAAATGAGATCAAGGTGAGCTTTCCCGTAGGGTTAAGCCATCTGAAGCCCAGGCAGAAATTTTCTTTTTTATAAATTGAAATTTTTTAATAAATAAATCAATAATTATCAACAAAATTAAAATTATAACACAAATAATAATGTTGGAATAGAAATACATAATATCACAAACTTAATAATTTAATAATGAATATGAATTTAGAAAGTAAAAATAACAAATTAACAATACTAATAAATAATAAATGAAGATGATTTTGTTTTTTCTAAAATTTTATATTAGTTAAAAAATGTGGATATTAATAGGTTGGGTGATATTAGTTTAAAAAATGTGGATATTAATAGGTTGGGTGATATTAGTTTTAAAAATGTGGATATTAATAGGTTGGGTGATATTAGTTTTAAAAATGTGGATATTAATAGGTTGGGTAATATTGCAATATGGTGGGTGAGCTCTATAGTGAAACATGGCGCTAGACAATTCCTAAAACACCATAGGATGAAACAATTTGTCATCTTTGTGACACCAAGAGAGTTAGAGATGACAATCACTTTTTGATAGAATGTTCTGCTTACACCTACGTTAGAATGCAACTTCAAAGTATTTGCTACAATATCAACCTTCTTTTAACTCATCACAACTATGGTGATTCATCACAACTATGATGATTTAGGAATGCTTCTCTTAAATCTTTTCACGAATAGAAATATAATTCTAAAGAAAACCAAGTATATCCTTACCTTTTTAATGCCAAATAAAACAAATTTGGTAATGGACATTAATAATTATGACCATCATTATCGATATGGAGTTAAGTTGTAAAATATCATCAAAATAAATTTACAGAATAATGAAAAAATAAGGGAGGCATAGTTAATTTAGCTATAACATAGGGTTCATATTTTTCCATACGCTTTCATGAATGATAGGTTTCATAAAGGAGCCAAAGTTATTTTAGCTATAAAATAAGGTTAAGATTTTTCCATAAGCGTTTTCTTAAATTGAGAGGTTTCTTAGGACCCGAATCTATATTCGATAATGATGAGAGGCTGAGCTAGCCTCACATAAATATATCAAGAACCCATAAATCTGAACTGTAAAAATAGAAATATGAAAGAAAATAGAACAAAATGCTTATTCTTTTTTCACTAGGAAACCCACCTTCTTATAGTATTACAAAAAGGTCCACGTGACGAAGTCAATCCTTAAATAATCCAATTAAGTAACCAATTAATAATAAACTAGGTTGGAAATTCACCCATTTAGGAGGTACCTTGTTAATAAGATGCACACCTTAGGGAACATGCCTTTTGTGCCATATAAATTCCTTTCAATTTAGATGGAAAGTGTTCTTGCTTTCCTTGTCATTTGAAGTTATACATTGTGAAATTGCTACATGTAAGAAGAACAAATAAACTGTTAAATGCCTTGAGGAAAATGTACAAGCCAATAATCCAACATGCTAGTAACCAAGAATATAAAAGATCATGATGAAAAATGCGAGGGAAAATTGCCTCATCACCAACTCCTACACACAACAAACTGAAAAACTTAGCACACGTAGGCTATCAACATCTACCAGGTTGTAACATCTCGAAAATTCACAAAAATTTTAAAATTTTAAAATAGCATTAAATGCTATACTTACTAATGCAGAAATAAATTAAATGCTAATCCTTTTAACTATAACAAAATATGATGACGTCTGGGTTGGCAGGTGTGGGAGGGGTCATTTTTTACCCCGGGGGGAAGCAAAATGAAAAGCTATGCCTGGGGAATTGGAATTAAGACCAATAATCATGCCGAATGGCTCACCTTACTTAAAGGTCTGGAAATTGCCATCAAGGTCGGGATAAAAGATTTGATATCCATTGGGGACTCTCTTCTTATAATCCGAGAAGCTCGCAATCTCACTAGGAAACGCTCCACTCCCTCAAGTAAGTATCACCACCTTCTCAAATTTGTCAGCAAAGACTTCAACTCTCTTAATTTCCTCCATGTTCTCCTCTCCAATAATCATCACGCCGATGAAATGGCTAACAAAGGGATGCTTCAACGTTTTGGTTCTCTATCCCACGATGATGATGACCCTTCTCCTTGCTGGATCCCCTAACCAAAATCACCCTTGGGGTGCTCCCTTTCCAGCCCGGCCTCCTTCTTTCCTACCCCTCGTCACCTTTGATCACGATCATCCTTACTCATGCATGCAAACACCTGTCACATTGTTCGAGGGCCAATGGAGGCATTTAATGCCATCACATGGCCTCTCCTCACCTACCCCTACTCATTCGCACGCTCTGATTGCCTCTTCCTTTAGGCGCTTCCAGAACTATTCATTGTTAGCTTCTTCCCTGAGAATGGACACTCACTCCACTGCTTGTTTTGATCCTACCCTAGGCGCCAACTCTGCCTTTTCTCCTCCATTGCTCTCATGCTCGCTCTGCGATAAGCCTCTGCTCTCCTCCCCCGGAATTTCTCCTCCT
The DNA here is from genome assembly GCA_027924585.1 of Larix kaempferi. Classification (NCBI taxonomy): domain Eukaryota; kingdom Viridiplantae; phylum Streptophyta; class Pinopsida; order Pinales; family Pinaceae; genus Larix; species Larix kaempferi. The sequence continues at coordinate 7,369,585 of BSBM01000438.1, forward strand.
GAAGCAAAGCTCCTGGAGCCTTTACGCACTCTGCTCATAGACCTCTCGTCCCTCAGTCTGTGCAAAGACGAGCTATTAGCCCTTGAATCCTCGCCTCCCTCGACCCTACAAGGTTCAATGGTTGAACCCATGGAAGCGCAGGTGAGCAGGATAAGAATTGAGGTGGCAGACATTAAGAAGAACATGACGAGAATTTTTACCCTCCTGCATTCTCTCAACACTGAGATTAGGCATAACAATGACCTTATGAATGGTAGAATTTCCTCCATGTAGGAAGCGGTGGACTACACACCAAACAGTATATCAAACGTGGACTCTAAGGTGGACGATAATTATAGGAATATCTCAGACGTTGAAGGAAAGGTGGACAGGCTCAGAGAATATTTGGCTCGCTGCATTCCAGGGTTCCAGGACACTACAGGCTCCAACTCCAACCCGGACGACTCCATGGAGAGCCCAAAACCTCCTCAACCACGTCAGAAATGACTCAACTTGCTGGTTCTTCATTTTTGTGGGTTATATTTTATCTTTCTGCTATAGTCTAGAAGAAACTCTGGTTTAGTTTTTAATGGGTATTCTCAGCTTTAATGGATTCTATATCCAATTTTTGTAATGTATTGCTTTTGTAAGCTCATTTTGGGACATTTTGTTAAGTTCTATAGCTTTAGCTTTAGACCTGTTAGAATTAAGAGAAGAATTACCAAAATAGGAAAGGAAAACTTGAATGCTAGTCCCTCATAGAGGAAAACCAGAATTTCTATGTCTGTATTTTTTGAAGACTTTTTTTAATACAATCTCTATAACTGTTCTTGTTAAAAAAAAAAAAATATATGATGACATCACTTCATACTTCTTAACACAAAATACGACATTAGTTTTGCTTGTGTTAATTATAAATCTATATGCTCTATTTAATTTTTCTTGCGGTACAATCATATAGACATAACACTGACAGTTTGCTTTTGGATGATGACGAAGGGGTCCTACAGGGTACCCTGAGGTTTACTTAGCTATGTTAGCTAAAGCATTTGAACCTGTTTCTTTGCGCAGATACGCAGGTAAGAGTATTACGACAATTTCAAATGTTACAAGCAATTCTAATTATGTTTTCAGTTAGCCGTCAATGCTTATAGTAACTCTAAGTACTTCCATGCATGAGAGTTATTAATGGTATGGATCTATGTCCTAGTTCTGTAAGTGTTACCTTGACCATACTTACAAGTCACAGAAGTCGTAACTAAAAATATCTACACAGACTCTTTAGTGAATCATCAAAGAAGAGATACTTACACTATGAATTCTCAATTACATACTAGATTACATAGTATAAGTGCTATTATTATCCTGTCATCATTTCTCCATTTTGCAAAGAGTGGTAATATCATGTACATTTATTACGTGAATAATTCAACTTATATGCTGCTCTACATTATAGAAACATGAGCCAAATGTTATTTAAATACGTGGATTAACTTGAAATCATAACTATAGTAGATTATGCATTTCTCAATTTATAAATGCATGAAAAATCATACTAAAATAACAATGTTTACTATAATACTACCATCATATTTATGATGATTATATTGTGAATTTTCCACACTATAGGATTAGACCTTTCTAATTTAATATTTATACATTGTGATATGTTATGTAACCTTGTGAAAAGAGGTGGCAATATGAACAAACATTACGATGTGCATAATAATGAATTCTAAACTATACACTAAGTATCGAAAGCCTTCTATAAAATGTGACCTTTGTCATTTGAGAAACAATATACAATATATATATAAACCATGCATTCAATGACCAATACTTTGGAAATGAAATGAACTATACGTTGTAACCCTAAGTCTTGGCACTGACATGTGATATGACAGGGTATTGAATGTATTAATGTTATCATGCTGGCAGGATGTCATAACGGGTCTTGGCATGTAAGTCACCTGCCTTTTGCGTTGAGTGGAAGTCTTAGTGGATTCCATCGTGGTTGTGGTTCATGTGATAGAAATAACAAACTCCTACCAAGATGACGAGCTATGCAATGCTTTTAACCACGGGTCTGCTAAGTTGAAAGTCGAGGTGGAAGTGATAATCAATATGAAATAAATATGGTCATTTCCCGATTCTCGACGCGCCTGGTTGGCATCATCTCCATCGTTGATCTCATATGTTTTTGGGCTTTGAACTGAAACACTATTTTTTCGTTATGAGTTGTATCGAAGTGGGTCTATGGTCTTCATTTTGTTTTGGAGGTGGTAAAGTGGAGAGGCTGACCGCCTGCTACAATGTAGGGTTTGGTAGTTGTTTATTCGGAGGACTCCTTCCTCAGTTTTGATCCCTGGACCTATGGGAAATCTTATTAGTTTCAGACTTTGTTTCTCCTGGAGAGCCGAACCGTAATGCAGCATTTGCTATGTTTTTAGGAAGTAGAATTCAGGGTTTTTTTTGTTGGTCTTTGGGAGTGGAGTTGAACCATGGTTGATTCTCATAGCATTTTAAGAATGGTTCACAGAAATGATTTCCCTTTTCACTGCGTTTGTTAGAGGGCTCCGTCGTTGTTTTCTACAGGCGTATCTACTCTTGGAGCTACATTACACAAGTGATGTCTCGAACTGGAAGTGTTAATGCTATTTGATGTGTTTATAATTATCTCAACAATTTCTTGTTTAACCCCTTGCGGGTTTTTGTCGCAGGTTTTACTTCGTCGAAGGGTTACTTGCTTAAAGCTTGGTGGAAGAATGTTGCTCAACCACCCGGTAAGCCTCGACAGTTCTTTCCCTCGTAGGTTCTCCTAGTCTGGTGTGGTCGATGTTTTGATGTTTGACAAAAGCCGGAAAATTGATTCCTGGCAAAGGTTTTTGGTCGGTGTTTGTAATTTTTGAGAGCCAATGATAAGTGTCCAGAGGTTGGAATCCTAGGCTTGTCTTGATACTTTGCTATGCAGTGTTTCGTTGTAACTCTTGTTGAAAATGTAAACTTGTTGCAGATGTATTTGTTAAGGGATGAACCCTTGGTCATTTTAATGGAAAAAAATACAGTGTTTAAGAATAGTTTTTGAGTGGTTTCTATGTTTATATAAATCGATATTTGAATGAATATTACAGTGTTTGATAAAAGTCGAGAGCCATGGGCTAAATCACTTGGCATAGAAGATCTCTATGTTACTAATGTTTTAAGCAAATGTTGAAAGGTGACGAGACTCGATTTTGTATCGAACCCTAACTTAAATAAATATTACGATTTATAATAATTCCTTGTCTGAGTTTGATTGTACAATAGATAGCTATCGTAAATGTAATAGTTGGACAAAAGTATTGTGTTTGGTTTTGAAATAATGAAAAGTGTTACGAAGTTGTGATAAATGTTTTTGCTGTTCGGGTACACAGGGTACTACCAAAGGACCGAACACCAAGAGAAACCACTTCACACAAATAGATCACAGATCAACACACCGATGTTTTGACGTGGTTTAAACCCTCTTGAGGGAAACACTCCACGGCCCCCGGCCAAATAGCTTCTACGGGACAATTTATTATGCAAAGAAAGAAAGTTACAAATGAGCTTCTCATAATCGATCAACTAAACAATGACCCTCCATGCTCCTTAAATAGAGATCATGGACCAATCGGGTGTTAAGCCACGGATCAAGGTTAGGTTTGATCTAAGAGAAGTTGAGCCGTCGGATCACTCTATGTCGGAAACATATCGTGACCGTCGGATTAAGTATTTACAAATGCATACTAATGCATACTAAAGAAACACACTATCCCTAACGGATATATTACACAAGTTGATCTTAACTAACTCCTAAGTGTCTAAATATCCTAACATCCCCCCTTAAGAACAACTTGGGATAGGATTGAAGGATTTACAAAAGTGACACTATTAGGAGAAGGAAGGAGGCATTAGAGCCTATCCCCCCTTAATGACAAGTTCCTGAACTCCTAACATAGATCGAAGTTTAGAAAACTTCGCTTCTGTAAGAGACTTGGTGAAGATGTCTGCAACTTGATCATCTGTAGGGCAAAAGAGCACTTCAAGAACCCGATCATGAACAAGATTTCTGATGAAGTGCATATGTAGTTCAATGTGTTTGCTGCGTTGATGTAGAACTGGATCTTTGGCAAGCTTGATGGCACTTTGATTGTCGCACCAAAGTGGAGTAGGCTGCTGCTGCTCGAATCCAAACTCTGAAAGGATCTGTCGAAGCCATAAAGCTTCCTGACTGGCATTAACTGCTGCTCGATATTCTGCCTCTGCTGAAGAAAGAGCAAGAGCTTGTTGTTTCTTACAAGCCCAAGTAATAGGTCCAGATCCCATACTGAAAACATAACCTGCAGTAGACTTCCGATCATCAGGATCGCCGGCCCAATCTGAATCAGTGAAACCAACCAACAAAGGTTTCCCCCTTGTACTGTAATGAATCCCAAACTGAACTGTACCTCGAATATATCGAAGTATTCTTTTAGCTGCTTTCCAGTGACTTTCATGAGGTGTCTGCATATAACGGGCAACTCGACCAACGGCAAAGGAAAGGTCAGGACGGGAATGAGTCAAGTATAAAAGACTACCAACAAGCTGACGATACAATGTGGCATCTACTTCAGGTGAAGTACAAGTGGCAGAAAGTTTGACTCCAGACTGGAAGGGAGAAGGGGCTGGTTTACAATCTTCCATGTGAAAGCGACGAAGAAGGTCACAAGCATACTTAGACTGAGAAAGAAAGATTCCTTCTTTGGTTTGCAGAACTTGGAGACCAAGAAAATAATGCAAATGTCCTAAGTCTGACATTTCAAAAGTTTGTTTAAGACTGGATTTCACATGGGTTATAAGCTGAGGGTCACTACCAGTAAGAATAAGGTCATCAACATATAGAACAAGTATGATGAGATGGTTTCCTACTTTCTTGGTATAGACATTGGGGTCAGAATGGCATCTAGAAAAATCAGTGTCAAGGAGAAAGCTATCCATTTTGGCATACCAAGCTCTAGGAGCTTGCTTAAGGCCATATAAGGATTTCTTAAGGCGACAGACAAGGCTAGAGTTATTCTGAACATAGCCAGGAGGTTGTTCCATATAAATTTCCTCCTGTAAATCACCATGTAAGAAGGCAGACTTGACATCCATTTGATGGACTTCCCAGTTGTGTAAGGCTACAAGGGAAAGAACAAGGCGGATGGAGTTCATTTTGGCGACGGGAGCAAAGGTTTTATTGTAGTCAATCCCTTCAACTTGAGAAAAACCTTTGGCAACTAACCTTGCCTTAAGTCTTTCAACACTTCCATCTGATGCATACTTAGTTCTGTAGACCCATTTACATCTGACAAGTTTTCTTCCTTTTGGAAGAGGTACAAGATCCCAAGTATCGTTCGCCATTAAGGAACGATATTCTTCATCCATGGCTGCATCCCAATCTGGATTCCCTGAAGCTTCTGCAAAAGTTTCTGGATCATGATTCTCGGAAACTTGAGCCAAAAGAGAAGAGGCTCGCTGAAACTGAGAACGTATTCGACGTTGATCTCTCGGATCACCGGCAAGATCACCAGCTGCTTCACATGTTGAACGGACCCATCGAGGAAGCACTTGTGCTGGTGCAACTGGAGGAACATGAGCAGGCGGAGGTGGATTTTCATCCTCACTGTCATCATCAGAAACTGGAGTTGGAAACCTGTCAAGGAAGTTGGAAGAAGAAGAAGAAGGCACAAACGCCGAATCAGGCTCGCAGGCCAAAGATGGCACACTCGCCGAGTTAGGCTCGCAGGCCAAGATATTTTCATCAAATTTAACATCTCTTCTAATGATTATAGCATGAGAATGTGGTTGAAGAAGTCTATAACCTTTTACATCTTCAGAATATCCAACAAATATGCACTTTTCACTTTTAGGCTGCAATGCTTTCCGTTTTTCATCCGGAATGTGAGCCCATGCTTCACTACCAAACACACGAAAGTGACTTATATCAGGTTTAATGTTACTCCATGCTTCTTCCGGTGTTATACCTTGTAATGCTTTTGTGGGGGTGCGATTAACTATGTAATTTGCACAATTTATGGCTTCAGCCCAAAATTGAAGACTTAGTCCCTTAGATTGGATCATACAATTAGCCATTTCTTTTAAAGTGCGGTTCTTCCGCTCAGCTACACCATTTTGTTGTGGTGTATAAGGAACAGTGTGCTATTGTTGGATGCCTTGTTCAGTGCAGAAAGTAGTGAACTGTTTGTTAACATATTCTCCTTCATTGTCAGATCTTAACTTAATAATTTGATGACCAGATTGTTTTTCAACAAGGGCCTTGTAGGCCAAGAACATGTTAAATACTTCACTCTTAAGTTTTAGGAAATAAACCCAAGTGCGTCTGGTGTAATCATCAATGAAAGTTAAGAAATACTTGAAACCAGAAAAGGAAGCAGATGGAAGAGGACCACACAAGTCACTATGCACAAGCTCCAAGGGAACCGAGGCGTGCCAAGAGGCACGTTTGTCAAAACTGTCCCGATGATGTTTTCCGAGTACACAACCGGAGCAAACACCATCCTTGCAAGATACCATCGGAAGACCTGTCACCATATTTTCTTTACATAGTTGTTGCAATGAGCGATAATTTAAGTGACCAAATCGTTCATGCCAAAGTTTGCTCAAATTATCACTATGAGCAACAAAAACTGAAGGGAAAGGTGATGACCCAAAGTTGTTAAACTTGTACAACCTGGTAATATCATCAACAATTCCGGTAGCTAGAACCTGTTGAGGATCTTTAAAATCCTTTATTACAACTTGGTGAGGTGTAAAGGTCACAGTTTTACCTTCACCAGAATGAGTGATCTGATAGACTGATAACAAATTGCAGGAAATTCTTGGAACACATAGTACATCACTAAAATGACCATTATCTACTGGAACTGTTCCAGCTCCTACAACCCTTAGAGATCTATCATCACCAACAAATATTTGTTTGGTGTTACATTCATGCATAGTAGAAAAGATGGCTTGATCCTTAGCCATATGATAAGATGCTCCAGAATCAATGAGTCATTCATTTGAAGTAGAAGAAGAAGATGCATTATAAGAATAACCAGAAGCACAAAGTGCATGTCCATGAGAGGTAGATTCTGATGGCGAATCTAGGCTGATGTGGTGCTTCTTCATTGCTGCTTCCAAGGCTGCCATCTTCTTGAAACACTTAGATTCATCATGATTATCTTTCCCGCAATAGTTGCAATGACGCTCAGTCTTCTTGCCTTTTGGCTTGGATCCTTTGTCATTTTTTAAAGAAGGAGCTGACTGAGAGGGTTTTGGACCCTTGTTTGACTTATTATTGCGAAAATTTTGTTTCTTGGGAGGCTTGGACTTTTCTTTCTGTTGGGACAATAAGGCTTTCCCAGATGTATCTGCATTGTTGATTATTCCAAGATGAATGAGTTTATCTTGTTCTCTAATCAAGGAATCACAAAAGGATTCAAGACTAGGCTCTTGATAGCTAGCTGCATTCAATGACGCTTTCATGGAGTAAAATGTAGATACAAAAACAGAATATGCAGGTCCAAGTTTGGAAAGAATATGATAAATGCATTGTTTGTCTTCCCTCTCAATCTTACATTCTGCACATAAGAGCTTGAGAGTTTTGTACTTAGATAAATAATCTTGAATGCATGAAAAGTCACTTGGATTTAAAGAAATCAACTCATTTTCGAGTTGGTGACCCCGAATTTCATTGTGTTTACCAAACACAGATTCCAACTTGTCCCAAGCAGCATTAGGTTCATCAATTCCAGATATGTGGAATCGCAAATCAGTAGAGATTGACATCCCAATCAATCCACGAGCTTCATCACATCTATTTTCCCATTTTATTTTCTTATCATCATCAGTGGGTTCTTTTTCTTTCCCTGTTGTAATTCTGAAAAGTCCCCTACTTCGTAGAACATCCTCCATACGAGATTTCCATGAGAAATAGTTGGAACTGTTAAGTAGAATATCACAAAGGGCGGCCATATTTGTAAATTAATGGCTGTAAAAGCAGAAACCAATAGTCTGGATGTGAAGAGCTCGAAAAAATAGGCGGTTTAAAAAAAAAACGGCACTGAAAACGGACTCTGTATGATGAAGTTATGCTTGAACAAAGAAACTGTTGAAGATGTCCCCAATAGTGACGTGGCAGCTAGAGAATGTCCAGTAAAAAAGGAACCCCCCTCTTCCCAAGATGAACCTTTTGACAATCACTTTTAAAAAAGTTGCTTTAAGTGAATCACTTTTGTAAAATAAGTGATTTCACTTTTACAATGATATTACTTTTAAATAGTGCAACAATAAATAAAAAGCTTAAGTGACTCACTTGTATTTTTATTTTTTTTTATTATTTAAGTGAGATGCACTTTTACAATAAAGTAACTTGAAAATAGAAATTGCATGCACTTTTCTATTTAAAAGTAACTTTCTAAGACTTGAACTCAAGACCTATTAAGGAATAAAGTAACTTTGAACCAAGTGGGCTAGATTAAAAGGTATGTAAAATATGGGAATGAGGAAGGGGGCTTTTTTTTTTTTTTTTTTTTAACTCTTCTTTCTCGGTTTGCGTGCTTACCCTTTTTCCTGCAAAATAGACCACAAAACAAAACAAAAAAAACTTTTCCACACTTGTGGAGTTAGATCTTGTTAACTTGCCTGGAAAGTCTACGTTTTCACTCTGTTTCTGATTTACCGAGATCGCGCAAAGGTGCACGGCAAAGAGCATACGCAGCCGAGAAAAACCCTTTCCCTTTCTGTTTCTGATTTGCCGAGATCACTCAAGGTGCACGGAAAAGAGCATACGCAGACGGGAAAGCAACAATCCGAACCCAAAAAAAATCTAACAGTAAAAAAATGAAATATGAGAATTTTTTTTATTAAAAAACGAAATAAAAAAATGCGTCACTGTAACATTATACCTTCAGATCTGATGAAATACGCGTTTCTGGAGCAATCGGGAACCGTTTTCGATCAAACGAAAACTATTTCCCAATGGAAACGACGCTCCAGACGCAATGGAACACCTCCCACAGCCCAGAAATGCACAGAAATACCAGAACTAGAAACCCTTTCGAGTTTCGGCAACAACAGTTCAAGATCTAGATCATAACCGGAAGCGGCACTTCATAAAAGCTCTGATACCATGTTCGGGTACATAGGGTACTACCAAAGGACCGAACACCAAGAGAAACCACTTCACACAAATAGATCACAGATCAACACACCGATGTTTTGACGTGGTTTAAACCCTCTTGAGGGAAACACTCCACGGCCCCGGCCAAATAGCTTCTACGGGACAATTTATTATGCAAAGAAAGAAAGTTACAAATGAGCTTCTCATAATCGATCAATTAAACAATGACCCTCCATGCTCTTTAAATAGAGATCATGGACCAATCGGGTGTTAAGCCACGGATCAAGGTTAGGTTTGATCTAAGAGAAGTTGAGCCGTCGGATCACTCTATGTCGGAAACATATCGTGACCGTCGGATTAAGTATTTACAAATGCATACTAATGCATACTAAAGAAACACACTATCCCTAATGGATATATTACACAAGTTGATCTTAACTAACTCCTAAGTGTCTAAATATCCTAACATTTGCTTATAAAACTAGGTACAAGATTTATGAAATAAAACCTAAAATAATCATTTTTCTACAAATTTTGGAATATAGCAGATTGTTTTAGATAATGGGAAAATGCTAAGTTTAATCCATGAATGTTGGATGAAAGAAATGAAATGAGGTTATAGTCCTTTACAGTTTTTGAATGAAATGAGAATAAAAATGCATGTGTACTTTGAAATGAAGTAGATGATCTAGAGTGTAAACCCTAGATTTTTATACAGAAATGGGATATTTAATTTCTGACAGTAGATAAAAGAAAAATATAAAAATGCATGTATTATGAAATACTACTTTCTATTCTGCATCCTTTAATTATCCTATTTAATTCTCCACCTCATGTACTAGAGTATGACATCTCTGATGTAATGAAAAATACAGGAAAGTAATTTATTTAATTAAAAACAGAACTATTCTAACCTATCCTAACTTAATAAAATATACAGTTCAGCTAAATAATTTAGTCAATAAGTCTTCATTTTCAAACCAGGAAAAAGGGTTAGAGGTTTAATACAACAAATTCGTTCATTCAACTGAGAATAAACAAGACAGAACAATAGAACCTGATGAATGTAGGAGAAACAAACAACCCAAGGAGCCTGTTCCACCCAACCTACTCCTGAAAGAAGCCAAATTACTTGCCTTAGGACCCCCAAGCCTGTTCACTGAACCACTAGGAAGAAGAATCTGTAGAAGCTTTAGGTCATCAACTTGCAGCAACAATGTAGATCATTCAGTCATATAGACTTAGCAGTCAAAGAGACCTGCACCAGCACCTCTGGTTTCCTTCTCATAATAGATTTAACAGACTCACAATGCACAATGCACATTCACTTAGCCTCTCTATTCGAATCTCTCAGTGATCACCTGATACACTTGAGGAATTATTTCCGCAGAAAATAATTATGGAGCTCTCTGCTCAATTCGAACTGCCTTCTCTAGGTTGCCTAGGCCTCTTTAGTGGTTAACCTGGTCATTAATGAGCTAACAGCTCTGTTCCACCCACCTTAGGAATAATGCCACAAATTTAGGGGTATTTGTCCCATAACCAACAGCTAGTGGTGGAGTGCAAATCCTGACACATGTCCCATGCCTTCTAACAGCTTCCATTCCTCCTAGTGGGTTAGTGAACAATCATTTAACAGTTCCCTGGGTGTTTGTCTCCTGTTTTAATTTATTAAATAATAATAATATGTCATTACAATCATCCTTGACCAGATTTGGTCATAATTACAAAACTTTGTAATTATAATTTAACATAATGTTTTTGCAACAAAATAAATAGTCTCAAAATTTGGGTAGGTGACACAGGTGTTGAAAGTGGTAGCCTAAAACAAGGGTGGGTACACAAAAGGTATAACTCACATACCATGCATGAGTACACTATTGATGATTTGAATATGGAGTTCTCAAAGTAATCAACAATTGTGTGGCAGCTTGTGGCACATGTGGAAGAATAAAAGCTAATCAAATGAAGCGTGCAATATTGGAGAGGGGGTATAGTCATCACAACCAAAGGTTCCACTAACACTACTAACAAAGAAACTACCCTCAACACATGAAATTTCACCAATCCTTATGATGACTGATTCCATCCATTTTTAAGGGTGATGTCGCATCTTGTTGTTGGCATATAAACTTGTCATATTGATACAACTTGCTAGGGTAAGAACTAGAGAAGAAAGGGTGTTGACTTGGGTGTTCACCACTGTTGAAAATGGACAATGGAGGTAATCGTGAGTGTGGAAAACTAAATTTGCAGTATGTTCCTACTGTGCATCAACGAATGATCCATGTACAACCACCACATGAAACTAATTATCATGTGTTAAATTGTGCATATTAGTGGTATCACAATCACTACTACATATGGCCAAAATTGCCACGTTTTTTCATTGTAATTGCCACGATATTTCGTCCCTATTGCAACGATCTGGGGTTTGTTTTTTCATGGAACCAACTTCGTGGATATAGGGACAAAGATTTCCCATCATGGCAATAGCAACGTTTCTCAGTGGCCACGTGTCACCTTCGCAACAGTCCTCATATTTTTGGAAAATTAATTCTTCCATGAAGTTTCGTCGATATATCCACACCCCTCATCTATATGTTTCCACGCAAATGCTTTATCTACCATGATATTTCGTGTCTATAGAGACGAACTTATATTGGAGGTTCGTCTCTATGTCAATGAATGTGCGTGGCAAGTTCAGCATCTCCGTGGTAACATCTTATACAGCTCCACGAAAGTTCGTCGCAAGAGAGATGATTAGATTCACTAACTTTCATGGCAGGTTCAGCATCTGCGTGGAAACATTTCTATGCTTCCTTGAAACTTCGTTGAGTCTGTATCCACGAAAATTTGTGGCAGAAATCCGTCGGTATTGCGACGATACCTGGAAGTGTTAAAAAAAAAAAAAAGCCTAAATGGAAATCGTTGAATCAGTGTTAGTGGTTGTGTTTGTGTTTGAAGCAGTGCAGAGTGAGCCCTCTGCTAGATATGGGTTACTCTCAAGTGTAGGGAATACACACTAGTGCGAACATTCTTCTTTCTCTCATTCCATGTTAAAGCATGAAATATGTTAATGGGTGGTTTCGGGGTTTTTGGAATTTGGCCCTAAGTAGTACATAATACAGACATCACTCAAGTTCTTCCAACAACACATCATTCTCTAGCAATTAGATTTCACATCTTAGAGTAGATTTGATTTTGGCTTTTATAGGACTATGACTCAATGTTTATTTCTTTTCTTTCAAGACTTCAATTATATGCATCTCAAAGAGTAAAAAACCCTTGTTTCAATGTAATTTTGTTGTTTCACTCATAGATTTTATATACATAAGAAAATTTTAAATATTTGGCATATAATTTCTTTGATTTGCATTGAAATACATCATGGTTTTATTAAATCAAAATTTGAATATTTTTCAATTTTTTGGTCTATTATTTTTAATACTATTTTTTAATAGATCCCAACCCTATTTCAATACAGTTCATGATTTTGGTGCCCACTGGTCCCTGTCTAATTCTAATTCTAACAATTATGGACCATATTTCCTACTTGCTACTTTGACATTCTTCAACTTCCCTTGCTCTGCTCTCACTTTAATATTTTATAGGATAGACTTATTACAATTCTAGATGTTTCCAAATGGCACTGATGGTTCAAGAAGCCAAGGTTCAACATTAAAGCCACAATTGTGGAAGGGCTTGTGCTACATTGTGCTACCATTCAAGTACAAATTCTAAGATAAGATCATATTAGATAACTTTATTAATGTCCAACGAATGAGGACAAAAGAAGGCCAATGGGACTAAAATGCACATCAAAAATCTAGGTTACAAGGAAAGAGTGGGAAAACAACTCCTAGATCAATGGTAAAATTAGAAGAACAAATCTCACAACTAACAACTAAATAACTATATGACTAGTAAATAAAGCTCGCCAAGCTAATCAAGAAGCATAAGGAGCAAAGTGTGGATACACAAAAAGATGAAAATATGATGCAAAGAAGCTAAAGTACCAAAAGCAAAAGACACTCAAATATAATCAAAAAAGATTATGTCAAGAAGTACCAAAGTTGGTCGTTGAGGATGAGTATGAGGAGCAAGAAACATTATTCTCATCAAAGCCATTAATCACTATGAATTGATCATAGAAATAGTAGATGATGTCCTTCAGGTCAGAGTGTTTCCAAGGCTATATGATCTCAAGTGGAGCACAAGAGTGAGAGAGCTCAACTCTCCTAACATTCAATATCATGGAGCGAAACATTCATGGAAGTCTCATTGCATTGTACGAGGGGAGATCCTTTCCATGGAACCATTCGGAGCTGCATTGTCAATTATTCTATTTGTAAGATTGGTGATGTGAAACATGTGGTCTAGAACAACAACTATGGAAATCTCTCTTAGATATCATGTGAAACTTTTGTATGTGATGAACTCTATTACATAGCATTTCATGCCAACTGCAAACACTTGGTGTAATGAGCCTTTAAAACATACTTGGAAAAATGTTGAGGCACTAAAACAACAGTGTGCCATCACTTAGAGAGTTTTTTGGTGAACATATCTACGATTGTTCCTGTAAACGAAATCACTACCTCAATAAATTTAGTGTCAATTAGTTTACCTACTAATTGAAAATAAGAGTTTCACCTTTAACAAGTGTGCCTTGCTACCAATAATGTTCCTCTACCTCAATAATTCTATCCCTATCCTAGAAAACTCACAGTTCTATCAAAATTAGATATGGGTATAGAGTGGCATATGTCACAAAACCCACTGCAAAATGGCTATAGTATGATCATGCCCACAAACCCAAAATTTTCTATTGAACCAAACTAAAATCCACTCATAGTTGGATTTTCACATGGAAGTGATTCTCAAAATGAATTCAAAGGAGTGGATTATCTTGCAGATCATCCACAAACCCAGTATTAATATTTGAATATAAAATTTCCATCATAGGCTCATTAAAGACCCTTCCTTGAAAGACATATTTTGCATGGCTAGCTTCATCACGCTTCTAAACTCAACAAATGCATAATGCCTTGATGTATAAATATTGATCAGTTCTATTTCACCAAAGATGAGCAAAGCATCATAGAGATTTTGTTCATTGATTTTCACACTAAGGTACATTCTATAAGAAAATGATATTCACAATATTCAACAAAATTCCTAAACCTATATCTAAGTTTGTTAGCAAATAAATAATTATGGCACCAAAACTATTTATGATCGGGTAAAGACTGTATGCGACTGAGATTTGATGTTCCACTTTGAAGAGGAATATTGGAGCACTTCTCCTAATGCCTCGACCACTTATCAAGGTCTCTTAGCATTCGTAGAAGGTTGTTTTCCCTGCTTTACAAACACTTTTTCTATTGTATACATTTAGTGAACCCGGGATTACCCATCCCAATAAAATGGAATCGGAGCTTATCGATACCAATAAAATGGATTATGGGAATGCTTGTTCCTTGACCATACTACACCATATCTATGGGTACTTTCAACAACTAATTCCTAAGAAAGGAATAATTGTCAAAGGCCACTTCCATTAAAATAAATAACTTAGATTGCATGCAAATAAAACTCAGATGCATGCAAGCATGGAATCCAATAATTTTTTAGTATTGCACTGATGGCATTCTTCAACAAATCTATCAAAGAGACAAGAAAATTTGTTGACAAGAAGTTACCCATGAAGCAAACGTGCTTGCAACTTGTTCCTCGTGTCCAAGTGAACCTGGCATCGTTTTACGGCATGTATTGTATTTGGCCAAATGTACCAAACACAAAATATGTTAAGTTACCTATATATATGTTAAATTAAGAGTTGATAATGCATACACACATGAGATAGAAAATATGTTAAGTTACCTATATTCACATGTTGATATCCGACCTTGGATAATCTAGTGGAGATCATTGCATCTGCTGTATCATGCAAATTCATAAGAAGGCACTGAATTTAATATTATATTCTGACTGGAATAATTATTTATATGTACAATCCAAAACCTTTTCTAAAGCTGACTATTTACAAGCGAGATAAAAAAGCTACCTGTTCCAATCCCATGTGCATTCTTCCTAGAAGTACAACCCATGAACACCTTAAAAGCTGAATGTTTCCAATTCAGAATTTGGATATGATCAAAAACATTTTCACAAAAACTAGTGAAACATTAGAAAACATCTATCTCTAGTATTCCACAAACCTTATTTTAAATAGTAGACATTTGTGAGCAACATAATTCAATAGACACGGTAAATACTCCAGGACTATTGTATTGCAAGCTTCCAAACTGAGAAAGTATTCATGTGCAACCTTTCTCTCCTGTGTAGCAAAACTTTTACCTAACAACCGAACAAGTTCAATATTTGGATTCCAAACCTGTCTATCCAGTATTTCTTTAGTGTCTATAAGGAAAGCACCCAACAAGAAAAAGAAAACATCAGAAACACTACCACAACATGATATACAAAACACCAATATGCTCAAGGATATCACCTTATGTTATTTGGAGTGAGATAGATCCCACTCCTAGAATTGGATATGTGGCATAATCACTAAGTTTCACATGCATACTTACCTCGTGTAACCAAGCACTCCAAATGTACAACCAGTAAGTTCTTAACACGTGCTCTTTGGTATATTCATAACTGCCATATCAACAGATTATAATTGCTTACAATGACAAGCAAACTAAAACGATAAACTAATATTCAGTAGCATGTAATAAAATAAACATGTATATCATATAACAGAAATAGAGATATAGTTGAAGATACCAACCAGTTGGGTGTGAAACCATTATTGAAAATATACTCAGAAGTGTTACTTTCAACAAAGACTGATTGTGCCTCGGAGAGGCCAGTCTTATCTAGGAACTAGCTGACCCTACAAGAGGGTGTGTACAAACCAGAGAGAGAGAGAAATGACTGGAGTTGATTAGGTCAATGACAGTCAAGCATAGTACATAACTCAACATAAATCAAGTCACAAAAATTCTAAACTTCGACAAAGTCAAGTACTGTATAATACCAAAACTTCAACAAGGTGGTATAAAAAAAATGAAGGAGGCTAAATGACCGCATTAACCACAAGTCTTAGGGAAGGTACCACAAGTCCAATAATAAATCAATCGAGGTGGGGAAGGTACAACAAGTATTTAATAACTCAATCAGTAACAGGTAATAAAATAAACATATCGATCATATAACAATAAGTGATTTATAGTTGAAGATCTCCACGTCAACATTAAACCAAAAATCAGATATGAAGTGTGGGTACAAATATAAACAATGGTCATAAAATAAGAAAAATATAAACAACAGTCATAACATAGGTATGGGTAGTAGAATACCCATGAACCTTAGAACCAAGGGTATGCTCCAAATGTCGCCAAACAACCATAGGACTCTATAAGAGCAAAACTTCAACAAGGTGGTTTTTAAAAAGTTACTCAAGTACTCAACAAGGTGGTTTTTAGAAAGTTACTCCAAATGTCCCCAAACAACCATAGGACTCTATAAGAGAAAAACTTCAACAAGGTGGTTTTTAAAAAGTTACAAGACCAATCATAGCTCAATCAAGGTGGGGAAGGTACAACCAATCATATCTCTCTCAAATGTACAGACGTTCCATATAACCTGAAAGTTCATCATCACAGTATAAGGAAGGGTGGTGGGATGCCAAATAAAAATATCCATCATTTCTCTCTATGCAATCCTGATAGCATCACATAATAGTTAAGTACCTTGTACTATAAAAAATAAAAGCCACCTGTTTAACCTTTAAATTTAGGAATATGGTCTACAAAAGAAAATTTTCATCACATTTACCATCCAAATTTCTGACTAGTGCCAAAGCAACAGTAAAAGATTTAATAACATAATTTTGATCTCTATCAACTTCAACACTCCTCTTTGGTCCCTGTGTTGAATTTGGTCCTCGAGATGTAAAGTTAAGTACAGACCTCAAACAGGTTTACACAGTCCACATACTACAACAATTAAGCACACAGATGATGGAAGAAAGGTACGGTAACATAACAATTCTACAGCTGAATGATAAAACGGTACTATTTCTGAATAGTGCTAAAGCAACAGTAAAACATTTTATAACATATTTTTCATCTCTTTCAGTAGCATGTCATAAAATAAACATATTTATCATATAACAATAAGAGAGGTATAGTTGAAGATTTCATTTAACCAAAAATCAGATCTGAAGTGGTACTATTTCTGAACAGTGCTAAAGCAACAGTACAAGATCTTACAACATAAATTTTGATCTCTATCAACTTCAACACTCCTGTTTGGTCCTTGTGCCGAAGTTGGTCCTCGAGATGTAAAGTTAAGTACAGACCTCAAATAGGTTTACACAGTCCACATACTACAACAATTCAACACACATATGAAAGAAAGGTACAGTAACATAACAATTCTACAACTAAATGATAAAACTGTACTATTTCTGAACAGTGCTAAAGCAACAGTAAAATATTTTATAACATAATTTTCATCTCTTTCAGTAACGTGTAATAAATTAAACATATCGATCATATAACAATAACAGAGGTATAGTTGAAGATCTCCACGTCAACATTTAACCAAAAATCAGATCTGAAGTGTGGTACTATTTATGAATAGTGCTAAAGCAACAGTACAAGATTTTACAACATAAATTTGATCTCTATCAACTTCAGCACTCCTCTCTGGTCCTTGTGCTGAAATTGGTCTTCGAGATGTAATGGGCAGTAATCAAATTATAAAGAGTGATGATGATCGAAGTCATGATGAACATATATAATATATCTAATATAAACAGAATCAACGTTTCAGACTTGTGATGACATTAAATTTAAAACTCAAATTCTAAGAAAATAAAACATATAAATGGGAAAATTCCTTAGAGCATCAAATTAAAGATAAGTACCTCGTAACTATACCAAATAAAAGTTATCTATGTAGCATACTAACAATGTTTCATAGAACAACATCGACATCCATCAAAATACAAATCAAGAATTTATGTTGCATCTACTTTTTCGTTGTTTTATGTTTCTTTGCATGTAAAAAACTTGTGAGTGGGGTATCACAATCATCCAATGGCGAAGTATTTACTGTGATATCTCCTATTATTGTTTGTGTTTCCATGCCCTCATTTATGCCACTTCTTGTACGTCGCTGAGCAAGGTGTGGAGGCAGTTTTGTAGGGGTGTGAACTGCAACAACGGAAATTAGCATATATATATATGGCTAGAACTATTATTGAAATAAATATTTCATTTTTTTACTTAAATTACAATATTTCTCTTTACCAGTTGTTGTAGATGTGACAACTGGGGTGTTAATTGGAGGTATAGTTGCTTCCTCTTGCAGTTCATGCTCATGAGCTGCATGGTCTTTCATTGAAAGAAGAAAATTTATAAGTATACGTCAGGAAATATATATATCTAATCACAGTAGATATTTCTATTTCCAAAGCATACATACCAGAATGGACACTATGATCCTCACTATCATGGGATATGTGCACCCCAACATCAACTAGTACTTGTTGTGTACCGCTAGATTCATTGCTGCGGTTGCATTGTTGCTTAAAAACAAACATAAATTTTTAGTTATGGGTGATATAATCATAAGTACTAAATAGACTATAATAGTATACTACCATTGGTGATATATCTGCATTTGCGTCATTGGGGAGATTGGATTCTGCCCCAAGCTTTTCCGATATTCAACCACACTTTTAAAACCAAGCTTTAGGTCTTCATCGGTAGCAACAGCTTGGAACGTATTTCCCTGCAATGCATGTTAACACATTTCGAAATTTCCAGTATCAAAATACGATATTTGTTCGGTATTATTAAATAAATATTCCTAACAATTAATCATTTAATACTTATGATTCTTACTCTTAGTTTTCTATAGCCACCCTGGCCTAGTCTATGTTGCCTGTGCTTTTCCAATCTAGCCTTGGTTGCTTTGGAGGTGTCAGGTAGCCTATATATGAAAATTTTGAAAACCTTAGATATAAAAAATCTCACTTAAAACAAAAAAGAAAAAAATAATTGAACTTATTTTAGTAAAAAGATGATATATGTTGTACCTTGCTTTACCAGGCCGTGGTTGTTTTCCTTGTCTTTTAAGCAAGTTCTCCTTTGCATCATTTATGAGTGCCTTGCACTCTTTCTCCGGAACCATGGGAGGGCGCTCATGCTTGAGGTCAGCTTGCAATCTTTCCCTATATTGGGCCCTAGTATATTTCAAATTCTCACCGGCTAACCTTGCAATAACCTTCCCATTGAAAGTATTGTCGAACAAGTTGACCATGTGGTCCATCAATTCATCTCTCTTATTGCTATCTTGGCTATTCCACCGTTTGCGAATGGTGGGGCCAAACAACTCCAATGCTTTGTCATTCAAATGCCTGTAGAATACATTGTTTCTTGCAAATTAAATATGTAATCCATTAATTTAAAATAATTTCAACGTATGACTATTTCAATTTCATGATTAAAATGAATAATTTAATTAATAAATACCAGCAATCTTTTGAACCTTGATAGGAATACAAGAGTCATCCACCAGAAAGGTGAGATCGAGTGATCCGGTGCTTTTAACTTGTGCTACTCCAGGAAAACTATCCTGGTTGTCTACAGTACATTCATCTCCAGAGTCATGTGGAGTGATAGGCTTCGTCTCATCATGCCGAGGCATAGCATCAGGCTCCGGCATGGCATCATGCTCTCTCTCATCAGTGCCACCATCAATGGATTCGAGGCCAACCGCAGGAGTGCCAAAAATCCTCATTGGTACATTGCTTCTTTTTTGCTTCATTGGACCATCATTGCTACCTATACCTGTCGGGGCAGGTTCTGTAGTCACGGGTTTTAAAAACTCCTAAGAACAATAAAATTTACTTTATCAAATCACTTGGAAAAATAAAAAACATAATATCAGATATGAAATCATGTCATAGCTTAAAAAAATTTGTGAAGATGCCACTTACCCCATAAGATTGTATTTCATCTTGCAGCTATTGAATCCTTGCCCTATTCTCTTGTGTCAAGGGCCTTTTGCGAGCCACGGAAAGAATTTCCATGTTTTCCTTTTTCAAGGTTGTTCTAAAAGTGTGCAGTGGGTCAGTGGAACACAAAATGTCTTCCCCATACCCCTCATCACCCAGATCGGGTGCACGTGACTAAATTCATCAAACAATAATTTAAGTTAAGCAATATAATTTTAACATCATTCAAATATTGATATTGTAATGAAGATTTAGTCACTATTATGCACTAACACTTACCTAGCACGGTGTTATGGTTGGTGAGTGTCCATGACGAACCGTCACCGTGGAAGCAGCAGGTGCCTTTCCATGGTCCTGAATGAACCAGTAATCCATCATAATGTCATAAAAATGAACCAGTAGTCCATCACAAGCTCAGAAAAATGTGATTGTCAATAGTGGACATTGAATGTTAACATACTAAATCAAAAAATTTAGCTATTTTACTAAACAATTACCTGACAGGCCACAGAGTGTGACCTTCCACGCTCACCCTCAACCATGGTAGCAGCAAGTGCCTTTCCAATGGTACCAAAATGACAGAGTCAATCAATAAATAAACGTTTACCTCATACTAAATAATTGTAACATAAATAAAAATGAGATATTGCATTAATATTAATTTTTACCTCAGAAGTGGAAGATACATGTTCTGCTCCATGGCCATGAGTAGACTCCTACCACAGTTTAATAAGCATGCTTTCATATGGAAATATTAACAATAAGCACTGAAAAAACAAATGCTAACAGTGAAAATCGGAACATCTTGTTGTTGGAGTCATATTTATTTACTATATTTAACATTTACCTGACGAGGCATAGTTTCTGACCTTCCACGGTCACCCTGGACCGTGGAAGAAGCATGTGCCTTTCCATTGCCGTCACCCTAAACAAATGTTAATAGTCAATAAATGCATCGTAAACAAAAATGAGATATTCGTAGCAGTGTAATCACCATGTAATCACATGAAAATATTCATAATAAGCCTGAATAAAGCAAAAGACAACAGTGGAAATCGAATGTTAACAGAAAAAAATGAAACATTCAGTTATTGTAGTCATGTTTAGATACTACATTTAGCATTTACTTGATGAGGCATAGTTTCTGACGGTCCACAGTTCCCCTGGACTGCGGAAGCCACATCTATTCTATTTAAGTTGTAATCAATCAACAACTCTTCACCTACAAGTATTGTTTTTATTGCACATACAAATATACGATGATGTTTGCGTGCCTCAAATTCGCAATTTGGTAGCTTATTTGTTGTCACTGGTCGTGTACTATTTATAAAGCCAACAACATTTCCGAACGCTTTTGGTCTCCCATCAATATACATAGTCGCCCCTTTGTTTTTATTGTTTTCTGCTATTTGAATATAATTCGCGGCAACTCCGTATCTCCGCATACTTCGAGTATATTGGACCAAGATCAACCAATTATTGTATCTGTATAGTGGTCCTACATACTCCATCAATTCAGTTATAGTGCCATAGCGGACCTTTATTCCATCCATGGAAAATAGCCCCAATCCATGTAAGGACGAAGGAGCGATGCGATACATCCTCCCATTGATGAAGAAATATGTGTCCACTTGAGGTAGCATATTAGGTACCCATCGTTGCACTAGATGTTTATACCTCAATGGCAAATCAATGTCTCCTATGCTATCAACATCATAATTACACGACCCACTGTTGGCAATAAAATATTTCATGCGTTTATGAAATCTTTTCCTTATCTTTTTTGATCTAGTTGATATAAAACCAGTAGATCTAGTACAGCTCGTCTCACTTTCAACCTCTCCGAGTATATCTTCATCATCACTTGAGGAAGATAGATCTGACAGATACCTATTTGGTGGTACCTACTTGGCACTCAAATGGCCATGAGAAATTTGATTTTCAAAGACTATTTTTAGACATTATGTGTATATCTAAGTACACGTTATATATATATATATATATATATATATATATATATATATATATATATTCAAAATATATTTAAATTTAAAAATATAGACATATAGATCCAATAAAATTTAGAAACTAGCTGAACATTTACAAATATTCAATAGAAATTAGAATCAAAACACATTATCTTGATTTGATTTGTCATACACATCTGAGCCTAATTTGCATATCAAACACAACAGTTAGTGACTTAGGCATAACATCTACAACTAAATTTCTTTTTGAAACTCTATTTGGCCTACCACAACTAACCAAACCTTAGTTGCATAGGTGCATAAAATACAAACACCACAACAAATAGCACAACACATAACAAGAAAAACATAATTACATACGTAACAAAAAAGAGATGAGGTGCAATGCTATAGATACTAATTTCACTTAAGTATAGATGCACTGCAGAACAATACATTAATTTCATTAGACTCCATTCTCAAACTTTGTTACGAGAGGCATTCAACTATTTGTACCTTTAGTTCATATGATACAAAAAATACAAAAGTCATCGTTTAATCTTCCAACTCTTCAACTTCTAATCTATTTATCTTCAATTTGTTGTATGTTGCTTCAACTTCTCCATACTTTCTGCATTGGATATTCCACATCCTCTCAAAATCCTTTCTCTCCAAAAATCGTAACCTGACATTATAGTTTTTTCTATGGCCTGCAACTAAACCTTGTGTATCCACACCAGTTTTCAAATAACCCATGGCTCTAGATATTCAAAATTCACACAGCCTAACCGTGTTGTTCTGCATATGTCTTTCACTTCCTACAACCTAATTTTGTGGAGCTTGTTCCTTCAATCAAAATTCTTGCAACCTAACCTTGTAGGTGTTAGTTCTTCTATTACCCCCCATTTTGCATGGGTGTCCACTTTTGATTCTTATCAAATATCCAATTGGGGGTTAAATCTTGTTGGAAATTTGATACCTTAGATGACTTTATGGATCTTCATGCTAGTAGCTATGGGATGATGGTTGGATATTCAATGATACATCTCTTTCATTTGGATCACTTCCATATGACGTATTGATGACATTTAGAGTGTCGGTTACATCATTTTACTTTCATACTTAGGATGACATGATTGATTGCATGGATGGTCACTTCATAGAAGGATTTTGATGATTGTTTCGTGCACGAAAATCTTAGATAACGATTTAGGTAAACAACCCATTCACTCATATTTGAAGACTATTGCAGACTCACAAAAAATCAGTATCTTAGGCTTGAATTCACACGGCAGTTAAAAGCATGCATTTATTCTTCCATCTGATGAAAAACAACACATGGATCTTCCCACCTTTCAACAGGGGTTTGTTGCAATGTTAGGTATATTGGATATTTTTGTCCTAAAGATGACATTGATGTGTTTGTAGCAACATGGCATCGGATTTTGAATGCACCACTAGTAGATCCTTCATCATATTACAACATCACAGGGTATATTAAGATCTAAGATGGTGATTTTGCTACCTAAAATAATGTTGACCTGTAGCATGATCTGTGCATTTGGTTAATGATATGATGGCAGCTAGAGGATAATATTGACAGTCAGCTCAGCATGATAAAGTTTCATCTCTTCAACAGAAAAAATCAACATTTAATCCATCATTATCATGTGTAGTATGGAAGTCAGATGAAAGGTTTTCAGACTACCATATTGGCTATTTCTATTTCTAGGTGAGGGTCGATCCAGATTGAATATCCCTATAGATCTGTAACTACACCCATGGAGAGATAAAAATAAACTTTTCTCATATCAAATTTCAGTTCAAGGATTCAACAACTGGCTTTCCTCAAAGTAAGGGTCCGCTTTAAAGTTGCAAGCAATGGTTGAATCCCTTTTTCCATGGTTATAATTGTCATTATTATTTTTCTTTGTGTGCAGTGGTTGAATCCCTCTTTCATTATTATACGCCCTAAGGAACATTTGAAAGATCCAAACATTAGGGAAAATTGTATTTTGGAAGGTCCCATCTATGATGTGGACAGTGGCATTTTTCTCTCTTACCATTTTCTACATGTTGAGACATGTCAAATAGTTTTCCATTCTTTAGGTGGGGAGGAGCAATACAACGTTCAATAGAAGCAATGTGGCATTAACACCTTACTAACCCAACTCAATGTCATCTTCTATGACTCAAGCCTTTGACTTTGGTAATCCTTTACATGCATTTGGTTCATGTCCATGACATCATGATCCCTCTAGCTCAAGACCTTTTCAACTAGCCTAAGAAAATCCAAGTTTTTATTTAGCAAAAGAGTATCTACCTGAGGAGGATCTTTCCCATAAAAAGAGGTCTTCGATGGCAAGATGATAGGGAAAAAAATTAATAAGTTTTCAAGGGCTAGTGCAAAGTCTAGGGAGAAGAGTGAACATCGCCAAAATCAATCTAAGAAATGTGTTAAACTTAATCCTAAGAAGATGAAAAATATTCTATAAGAGGATGTTTCAATGACCCAAATTATGTCATTTCAAGAAATTTCCCTGGTTGGTAAGTTTTATAATAGGTTGATTGCCAAAAAAACCTTTCAATTATGGATGACTAATGTATAGTTTCCTGTATTATGATACACTCCATAATATTGTGTTTTGTCTAGAGATTGGCTTACCTTCATATATAAAAAGGGAGATAATGTTGTTCAAATTTGTGAAGGAAAATGGCTTTGGGTGAACTCCATTCTCTCTCTAAAACCTTGGTCTTCAAGGTTTGACCCCATAAGAGAAAAATCCACCATCCAACCAATTTGGGTCAAACTCCCAACCCTCTTGTTGAATTATGGAATTCCCCAACCGTCAAAACATTTGGGAGTTCAATTAGTAGATTCATTTTCTTTGATGTGAGAATGGAAGTCTATTAACTATCCTAAAATAGCAGAGCAAAATCCCAAAAATTGAGAATTGGCTCACTAGGTTATTACATATGCAAAATCCCAAAATTTCCTATGGCATTTACAGTGATCCATCTCTCTTTCCTTGTATGTGCCAAATTAAAGGTTTTACCAAAGATAGATCCAGTAATTTGGATATCAAGTGCCGAAAATGGAGATAAATTTGGGATGCCCTGAAACGAGAATATTATGCATATCTAGGTTTAAATGCTAGAAACCGTACCATTTTGTGCGTCTCCTGCAACTATGTTGATGGTGCCTCCTATGTGTGGGTTTTTCCAAGATTTTCCTTCTCCTCCGCGTGTGTTTCTCCAGGTCTCGAGCAGGCTGGTGGGGCGCCTCCTCTACGCAAGTTTCTCCGAGTCTCGAGAGGGCTGGTGGGGTGCCTCCTCTGCGCGGGTTTCTCCAAGTATCAAGCAGGCTGGTGGAGTGCCTCCTCTTCATGGGTTTCTCCAAGTCTCGAGCGTTTGGGCCTGCAATATCTAGTTCTCTCAGGTGCCAGATGGGCGAGCGGGCGAACAATGACATTTCGATTTTCAATTTATGTTTATGCTTTGTTTTTGTTTTATTTATTTTATTTATTTTTTTATATAATACATTACATAAAATTAAATTATTTTATATATGTTTTAATTTTATAATTTGTTTATTTAATTTAATTTATTTTCTATTGGATTGAAAACCAATAGCAAGTTTCTTTGTCACTCTAATTGTGTACCCTACGACATAATTGAATGCCAGTGACAACAATATATGTTTTAATTTTTCATTCAACACTATGAATGCCACACGTACTTGGGATAGAATAAGTTTAAGCACTCCTTACATGTTACATGCTATGTTATGGTTTGAGCAAAGAGAACTATCCAACTCCAGTCAACTTTTGTTCTCAATAGTTGATTAAGGACCCTGGATGCTTCTTCTTTATATCCCTCCCCCTAGATCTCATTATACATATTAAATCTATTGTATGATGGAGAAGAGGATGGGTTGTGAAGCATAAGAAAAACATAGGTAGACCAAGTAGAGAGGAGATTCATAGATGGTTGAAGTTCTTTTGATATGGTTGAAGTTCCTGTTTTATTCCAGACCAGCCGATAAGGGCAACAAAATAAAAAGGTAAAGTAGCACTGTCATTCTAAAAATAAAGATTACAAAAACAATTTTGTCCCAGTTCGTACAGTCAAACGCAGATTGTAAATGTAGTAGCATCGGTGGTCTTCATATTAATAAATACCAAGAATCTTAAACCGTGTACTAGAGGAAGGTGTCGATTCGACGACCGAGCATTTGGGGAAAATAGCTCATGTAATACAGTTTTAGATACAAAGTCTGGATTCTTGATCTGACTCATTAACTATATGCATGGAGTTTGTCAGAGTGGAGTTTGTCTGGATTCTTGATCTGACTGATTAACTATATGCATGGAGTTTGTCAAAGTCTGGATTCTTGATCTTACCCATTAACTATTTGCATGGTAAAATTTGAAGTGGCCTTCTATGACGTGTAAAATGGCCTCTGAAGGGCCCTGAAGGCTTCAAATTTGAAGCCTGAATGCACCCAAATGAGCAATCATTAAAAACTGTGTTGCACATAATATTTCAACAAAAACACATGGCACCTAGGTTGAACCTTTTGTCATACAAATTTCTTTAATACCTTTAGTAAATTGTAGGAAAGAAACATACTAAGGTACTTAAGAACCCAAGAGGTTCAACCCAATTAATAATTCACACTTCTCCTACTTTAGTTCATGCTTTTATTGATGTGTTATATTGGTACAAAACAAGACTTTGATTCAATGAACAACTCTTCACACAACACCTACTATGTCACACCAATCTACTCCTAGTGTGACTATTGTTCCCTTTCCTGAATATCCATGGTAATATCATTTTATATATGGATTCTATAGATGTTGATGAGAGAAACTTACTTAATGAACTTGTATCCTTGCCACATCATATAATTATTTTCTTAACATTTTTTAATGTCAAATACAAAACTCTCAATTAACCATTTTAAGTGGATGTTCCCTATGCAACTCAATAGGCCATCCAATAACAATTATAATAGAAAAAGGGTTGAGGTTCCATTTTAATTTAATATGTAAAGCAAGTTGAGTAAAAGATCCAAATCCTAGGCTCTATCAAGTGTCGAGAGGGATCAAAACTCCCGAGGTGCAAACATCTACTCGAATAGAGTCTAGAAACCCTCCCATACCGTCACTACATGTTGATTATTATTCTATAGGTTGATTGATTTATTGTCGAATTGTTAGTGTGAGACATGATTGACTCTAGAAACCCTCCCATACCATCACTACATGTTGATTATTATTCTATAGGTTGATTGTTTTATTGTTGAATTTTTAGTGTGAGACATGATTGAGTCTAGAAACCCTCCCATAACATCACTACATGTGTCTAGTATAACCATGCAAAACTCCAGTCCGTACAACCACCCATTGAAAAAAATTCAACGTTGGCCCCATTCGGTACATTAATTATTCTATACATTATTCAAAATTAAGAAAAAAATATACTTTTCTTTACATCATACAAATCCACTAATTAGTAATTGAAATATCCCAAAAGATAACACATAAAACTTATAACTTGATTTTGTGTCTTGGTTAATCGACACATGTTCGATTCAAACCAAATTGTGCAAACAAATTGAACAATGAATCAAAGGGGCGACGACCTTTGGAGGAGCGTCCCCTTTGAGGACTCATTGCATGGAGTAAATAGCATTCAAGGGAACCCTAGCATTGCACATTTAGCTTTATAGAGCACCTACACATGAGTGCATGGAGTTTTTGTCATAACATTTAACCTAGAGGTGTTATATCCATTAATTTGTGCCTTTATTTGAAGAACGTTCCACTTTGTATGGTTTCTATCCTACTTTGTGGAGTATTCTCACCCATTTGAAGCCAAATCCCACCTAAGGAGGTTTCTTATGCATGATTTATGGAGAGGAATTCGATTTTTTGGGGTCTTATTGAGCACTTTGTGGAGTTCATTTGTATTTGGTGGATCCACTTGCTATAATGCCCACTTTTTGGCATGAATTTGCATGCATTGGAGTTCTAGCCTTTGGAGGCTATTTTGAGACTTCTTAGCATTACTTTATCATTTCTTGAAGGAACCCCCTCTTTCTTGGGATTTTATGGATCTTTGAGACTATACATGTAGCATTTACCACCCTATATTGAGTCTAGAAACCCTCCCATACCGTCACTACATGTGTCTAGTATAACCATGCAAAACTCCAGTGCATACAACCACCCATTGAAAAAAATTCAACGTTGGCCCCATTCGGTACATTAATTATTCTATACATTATTCAAAATTAAGAAAAAAAATATACTTTTCTTTACATTATACAAATCCACTAATTAGTAATTGAAATATCCCAAAATATAACACATAAATCTTATAACTTGATTTTGTGTCTTGGTTAATCGACACATGTTCGATTCAAACCATTACCACTACAACCTCGAGGAACACCCACACTTCTGCACATGTAGAACATAAGATTAGAAAACTAATTTTCAAATATAGCCAAGTTAATCAACACAATGAACATATGGTACGTGAGTGCATTTACTTTAACCTATAAACATTGCGTACCTCAACTTTTCAACAATTAAATATCATTCATCTTCTTCTTCATTCAACTCAACATCTGTATTAGGATCTGGTTCTGAATAGATATTGATGAAAGGATCATTCACATCGTCATCATCATCAAAGTCATCTTCGCTAATATATTCATCCACATCGTCAATGAGATCATCATCTACTACATTTGCATGATCAACCTCTTCAACTTCTTCATCTAACACATCAACTGCAACCTGATCTAAATCATCATCATCTTCTTCTTCTCCCTGATTATCTTCATCATCTAGTACATGATTATACTTTACTGGTCTTCCTCTTGGATCGTAACAAACAATGTATGACCAACCTACTTTACCTGGTACCTCGGAGTAGTAGACTTGCTCACATTGACTTGGAAGAACATAAGGCTCTGTACCCGGTTCAAATGTCCTTGTATTAACCATGGTAAATCCATTAGCATGCTCAATAAAAGTTCTTTTAGGATCACGTTCATGCATCCGTAGCCTGTACCACTTCACCTCAAACAAAACTATTTTAAAGGAATTAAAATCACACTCAAGAATGTCCTCCAAATAGCCATAGTACCTATTCTCAATTTCTTTTGGATGTCGATCACTTCTAGAGGAAACATTGGTGACCTTAAACATTGTAGCTATCCCACAATCCGAGGTTTTCCTGTTATCATCCAACTTTTTGATACGAAATTTACGACCATTACACCACATAGCCTTGTGATGTTTCAACTGCAACATTGACAACATGTTACAAATACATTGTGAATTAATAAACATCATATAGGAGTTAGTAAATATAATTGAAAACTTAAACAAACGAAATGTAATAATTGGAAAAATGGATCGAAGTAACTAGAAGAAATGTGGGTAAAAAAATTACTTACATTTTTATCTTTTAAACCATAGGGTAAATCAACTTCCCTTTGTGACGTAAGGTCAGGAATTTGATGCCGAAGACGATGAGTTGTTTTAATCATGTTATTGACCCCTTCCCATGATAACCTACCGAAGAATTCTTCACAATATTTTATCCAATGCTCCATCCAATCAAGGTTGTTTGCAATGTATAAATGTAAAGCATCCCACACTCGACCAACTATATGATAAGAAAACAATTCAATTTCATAATTAATTAAATCATCATTAAAGGAACATAGTTTAATATAGTTGAAAATGCATAATTATTAAAAAGAGTTAAAAAACAGTATGATAATATAAAATTGGAAAAAATAAATGTGTAAGATATTAATTCAACAACGTATAATAATAATTACCTTTCACAGTCCTCAATGTACCTCTCCCCAGTAGGACCTCCCCTTCAAATTTGTTGATGGAGTCGAGATGCCAAATGCGAGGCACATTCATATTTTCTGCTATTTTAGGTAGATATTCACTAATGTACACCATGCATTGATATACCATATATCCTTCAACCATAGAACCCTCGGGACGTGCTCTTTGTCTAACAAAATCATTCAATGACTTCAACTGCCTCTCCACCATCCACATCGACCTTGTGTGTACTGGTCCACATAATTCAATCTCCTCAACTTGGTGTATGAGGTAGTGTTCTTATGCATTGAAAAATGTTGGAGGTAGACACTGTTGGATTTCACACATTAGTCGGGGAATTTCTCTCTTCCAATGCCTTATATCTTCTTTATGGATTTCTTTTGATGAAAGCCACCTACAAATGATGCAATAAAACAATATGTCAAGGCATATATAATATTTGCGGGAAAAACATATTATATGTCAATAAGTTCTACTACAGACCACTGACCAAGTACATTTTCCAAGTAAAACATTACTTACCTCATGTATTTTCCAAGAACATAAATAATATGTTTTATGTTGTTGTCAAAGTCGTCTGGGAGAGACAAAGGTAGAACATACTGTATCAAAAAACACATAATTATTAATATTTATTTCTAGATAAGAGAACAAAATTAATAAAATAGTGCATACCGATAATGAAATATATTATAGACTAATGATTACCTTAATGAATGTATTCCAATCATGTGTTTTAACCCCTGCAAAATCACCTTTTTTCATCAAGACATTCTTTATGTTTGACCTCTCTTACAATATTGCTCTGTTGCTCCGTCAAGCACCAAGGAAGACTAATATTATGTTGACGGTCATCTCCATTAGAATTAATGATCACACTTTGCAATGTGTGATTAGATTCTTGGATGTCACTACAAATCTTTCCAATTCTTTCTTTGTCAATCCTTCCATCTAATATTTGCCATAACATTTATGTTATGTTCTTCCCGATATTCATTGTGTCAAACAAATGAACTATTTGCAGGTGCTCGTAGTATGGCAACCTACTGAATTGAATCGGGTAAATTTTGATTCCTCGTGTGCCTTAATGACATTCATGAAACATCAACAAAATCAAATTAAAACCAATTAATCAATAATGGTATAACATATCGCATTGAACATAATTCAATACAACAAAAAAAATTGGCATAACTTGACGGTTTCTATTATATTTCACCTTCCATAGGTGAGGTGTCATTCTTCGTGGTTTTTTTCCATTCTCTTCTTCACCATTAAATTTTTCTTTGTCTGTAGTTTGATAACTATGTTTCTTAGGCAGAAAGTGCCTGTACTCATCGAACACTTCCTTTGCTAAACTCCTTGAACGATGAGATTTTATCCTGGGACCGCAAAATGGACATGCAAATTTACCCTTGGTTTGAAGACCTACACGATATATGAATTGGTGTAGCAAATTAGCATTAAAATTTAAAATAATGCATGATATTATCAACAGATATATAAAATATTAAGGAACAAAAGAAAGTAACAACATACCACAAAAATGTGTTAACCCGGGAGCATCATGAATTGTAAATGCAAGTATTCCATGGAATTGAAATCATCTTTGCCTGATTGGTCTAGAAATATCATACATAGTGACGCCAGCCCATAACTTCAACAACTCATCGATAAGAGGCTCAAGATATACGTTCATATTTTTAACCTGGTACTTGCCTAATTGGTCAAACATACATGATTAATTATATTTAGAACCTATATGTCGTTATATATAAAAGACATAATTATCATGCACGAAACAAATCAATGAAATATTTACTGATCAAACTTTCAATTAAAAAAATACATATTAATTAAATACATGGAACAATCATTGCCAACATTGTGTGCTCTCTCTTGATCGACATCCAAGGAGGAAGGTTATTGTTTATAACAAAAATAGGCCACACTGAGTAGGTAGAACGAAGCTCTCCAAATGGATTGACACCATCAACTGCTAAAGAAAGTTTAACATTATGAGGACCTTCTTTAAAAATTGGCCACTTTTCTTCGATGTATCTCAATGCAGAACCATCTGCAGGCATTCGAAGAACATCGTCGCGACTTTTGTTCTTTGCATGGAAATCCATAAACTGTGCTATACTTTGACATTTGAACAACCGTTGGAAACGTGGGATTATCAAAATATAACGAAGAACTTTTTGAGGCACCTTTTTTGTCACTTTATCGTTTCGATACCTACTTGTTTGACATTGTGGGCATTCATTTTCTAATGCATATTTTCCATAGTATATGATATGATCATTCGGACATGCATCAATAGCTTGATACTCCATACCAAATGCTTTCATAATGACATATATCCCTCGATATGTGTGTGGTAAAATATTTGAAGTTGGTAATAGAAAATCACCTAACAATCTACAAAATTCAAAAGAATAAATCAATGAAAACAATATTAATCATCAATATCACATCCAAAATTTACACATTAGATAACAATAGCAACAATATAGGAAAAAAGTCAACCCTTTCTATAAATAGATATTGTGAACATGCAGACAAAAATAAATAAAAAAACAAAAAAACAAATTACATACCTTAGTATTTGTGTCATACAGGTGTTTGATAATCCATTCAAAACCTTCAAGTTCAATAACAACAATATAGCAGATAAAAGATTTGTTTTTGAGCCTTCATAAAGAGGTTGACGTGACTTCTCAAGTAGAGGATCAACATCATCACTATCATCCTGGTTGTCCTCGTCCATTGGAGCAAATGTGTCTTGGATCAATCTATGTATCTCATCTTCCTTATTTGTGTCACTAATGTTATCTACATCCATTATATCATTAGAAATAACTACTTGATCATCTTCAATATTCTGATGTAGACGTTCGTAAGGCCGTGAATGAGTATTTCTGCTAGTACTTGGCAAATAACTCTCTGGAATGCGACATTTTGGGGGCATTGTCTATAAATTTACAAACAACATAGAAAAAATAGTTTGTATAGAACATATAGTAAAAAAATAAGACATTTTACTAAAATTCATGCAGACATGAGGAATATTATAGTGAATATATTAAAAATTGAACCCCAAAAATAGTCTTACCAGGGGATGATATTCATAACCCCCTTTGGCGTGCCCCTTCTCCCTACAATGTCTTTCAGCTATTTCTATTAAAAGTCTTCATTTTTGCTAGCCCCTGCAATCAAAGCAAGGACAATAAAATTTTCCATCTCCTCTCGCATCTAAGGCAACTCTAAACTGAGCAAGCTTCCTTGCATTTTCATTCATAGTGACAAATCCTTGTAGTGGTACAAGTAATTGTCTTACCTACACCATACAAAACAATAACTTGTCAATTACATTAGATATTATAAGTACATTTCTGAATATAGTATATTATAATCCAATATTTTCTATATTTATAAAGAAAAACATGAAGACTAAAGTAAATATGAATGGAAAGATGGTTATAAGTTGGTTGTGAGAAAGTGAATTGAGAAAGGAAAGATGGTAAGTTGATATAATCTAATGTTTAATGTGAACACTTGGAGGGAGATTGTACCCATGCAGTGGTTGGAATTTTAGATAAATATTCTTTCCATATTTTTAGGAATGCATTGTATCAAGAGCACTAAAATTAGAAGTGGTTCTGGTTGGTTACTAAAAAAAATGGTAAATGTCAAATGTTAAAGAACCAAAAATATTGGAAAATTGATAACTACTTGTATAGTTTGAAGTCCTAATCATATAGTTTGACCACCAAAGAGGGTAGGCTCTTAACCAATATTGTAGAAGAAAGGATTGTAATAGATCCCAAGCATTATGTATGTCAAATGTTATATAGGACCGCAAAAACACTAGAGATAGTACCAATTGCAAGAGAAAACAATTTCAAATATGCCATTTTCAAAAAGCAAGTTAACATGACCTAAGCAAAAAAAACAAGTTCTTGAAAAAAATATAGCAAGTTAAATGAAAATGATAGCAAGTTCTTGAAAAAAATATTAGAAAGGAAAAAAAGCAAGTTAACATGACCTAAGCCAGCTCATTACTAAACAATATTAAAATCTAACCCTTATAAAAATATAGACAAAAAATTACACATTACTAACCTTGCAAGTTCAAAATCAGAGCTATGCAGAATATCCAAGCTCATACAATCACCCCGAAGTCCAAAATCCGTGCTCAATGTGCCGCAAGAAAAGAAAATGTGAAAATCATGGTGAGAGTGTGTAGTTTATATAGCTCGACATTCGTCCATGTTGCCACGAAAACTGAAACCTAGATTTTTCGTCCCTATATCGACAAGTGTTTGTGGAACTTTAAAAAACGTGGATATTGCCACGATTTTTCCGCCCTGACAAAAAAAAAGTTAAAAAATCATTTTTTGAACCCACGATTATTGAAAACGTGAAAAATTTTCGTGGAACAATCCGCCCTTATGTAGTAGTGAATGGATCTTTTAATCATCCTCTATGGCCATAAAATGTTGATGTGTGATTGTTATAGGACTAGGAAAATGTGTGGGGGTATAGGTAGTAGAAGCTAGAAGAGGTAGGTCATGCTATGACCTTGTGTAGGAATGGAATTGGACAATGTTACTGAGTTAAGATTCAACAATTGTCCTAGATTCTCCTCATATGTGGCATCAAAAAGAGGATATGTAAGGATTGCACTTTTGTTTATAGCCTTGTTGGTATTAGTAGCAATATTGGTGGGACAATTATTAGATGCAACATTGAGATTGATATTGAAGAAGTGTTTCATGGAAAAATTGTTGTCGCACGGTGCTCTATATCTCGAACCACACAGTTTGCTATAAAATGCTCTGACATTGTAGTGGTTCTACAACTCCATTGTGCTTGTCTTCAAAATTGATTATTAGATTTTAATTAAATTCAATATGTGATGTACATGGTACACTGTTGAAATGATGTTGAGTAGCATCATGGCCCTCAAACAATTATATAGGAAACTTATCTTCAAAATTGCATAGGAGACAATTGTTACTTGTTGGAGGAAATGAGTCCAATTCTTGTGGCCAATGTGCAAGAATAGTATGTGGTCAATAAAAATGAGGACTAGTTTGTTTAAGGTTGTAATTTTTCTCTATTGATGGCCTAGGGACTAGAAACAACAGTGAAGGGATATGTAGCATGGTTGCAGGGTGAACATTGGAGTGGCCAACGATGTCAATGTCACATTATTGGTAGGGTATGTCGATGATGGAGAACATAGAGGGATTTGTAAATGGAGAGAGGTGAAAAAAGGGTGGTAAGGAATAAGTACCCTAGGGTTGGGTGACAAGTTGGGGGGTGCTATCATTGTCAGAGGGGTATTTGTGTGCTAGGTTACGAAAATGTATTAGTGTTGAATGGATCAGTAATTAATAGTATTATGTGACTACAATTGATGGAAATGACATCAACATTAAGGATCATAGGAGAACAAACTTACTAAAGTATATTTTGTATGGAATGTTTGTTGAGAGGGGGTATGATTAGGATTACAAGAATTAGGGTTAGATTCAGGGTTACGAAAGGAAGGGAAAAAATGCCATCTATCAAGCTTACACTCCACAACTAGAGCATAGATGCAATCCTGGCTTACACTCCACAACTAGAGCATAGATGCAATCCAAGTTGAGGAAGCTACTCTCAAATAAGGTCATTTGATAGCAAAAAACAAATAGCAAACTAGACTTAAACTTAAGAACAAGTACCTCTTCAAAGTTGTGATTAGAGTTTGATCTATATTTTTGTAAAGATGTCAACATAACATTTTACACTTTGTGATGGCGATTAGAAGAGATACAATGATTGACACATCAAATCCTATAGACACCCATGAGGGCAACAATGCCTTTGAATGTCTCGGCAGAATCCATCTCAATTGATTAATTCACACTAAAGAGGAATTAGAAGAGTGTGGTGTACCAAGTAGTTGAGTGAAATTGCCACTAGGTTAGGGATCTACCATTAAGATGGAATTCCATGAGCTATAGATTATGATATTTAGTTATGCCAACACAAAATTTGAAATAGAAAATTTAGTTGTGGATAAATGAGCCTAGAAGGTCTCCTTACGTTTGGCCACCATATTGTTAGGATATTTTGTCAGAGATATGGATCTAACGAAACTAGCTTACCTTTATATGCAAAACAATAATATATCAACAATAAGTACAGAAAGAGAACAAGAGAAAAGAGTACACCAGAGATACGTGGTTCCGCCCAATTGGGCTACGTCCACGGGAAGGTAGTCTTCTATTATCTCCATAATATCTCCCTCAAGCTTACAAGAGAGCAATGCCAATAACCCAAATACAATATAGAAATATCATCAATATATGATCCACAATAGATGATCCATACTAGATGAATGGATGATTCACGAATGAATATGATCCACACAGGGATGAATGGAAAGAATCCCTAGACTCTATTATATACCAAGAGATGAGGAGGAATTACTCTCACATATTACATGTGGGATAATATAATTCTCCATAATAACATCTCTTTATATAATAATGAATATCAAGATTATATTTTACCATAATGAATATGGGATAAATGTATTACTCTTTTACATAAGATTATGGATATCTTTCGACATAATACAAAGACATTATTACCTTCCAAGGAATATAAAATATTCCAATGCTCCCCCTTAATAATGGATGGGAGAAAATCCCACCAACAAAGGAAGGAAGGAGTCATTATTATCTATGCAAAACAATAATATATCAACAATAAGTACAGAAAGAGAACAAGAGAAAATAATACACCAGATATACGTGGATCACCCAATTGGGCTACGTCCATGGGAAGGTAGTCTTCTATTATCTCCATAATATCTCCCTCAAGCTTACAAGAGAGCAATTCCAATAACCCCAATACAATATAGAAATATCATGATATATGATCCACACTGGATGATCCACACATGATGAATGGATGATTCATGAATGAATGAATGTGAAAGACTCCCTTGACTCTATTATATACCAAGAGATGAGGAAGAATTACTCTAACATATTACATGTGGGATAATATAATTCTCCATAATAACATCTCTTTATATAATAATGAATATCAAGAGTATATTTTACCATATTGAATATGGTATAAATGTATTACTCTTTTACATAAGATTGTGGATATCTTCCGACATAATACAAAGACATTATTACCTTCCAAGGAATATAAAATATTCCAACACTCCCCCTTAATAATGGCTGGGAGAAAATCCCACTAACAAAGGAAGAAAGGAGTCATTATGGCTCCCCCTTGATGACAACTTCCAGAATAACCAAAGCTGCAAATAAGAAGAACACTTCAGCAAATGGAATTTGATGAAGAATAACCACTTCTCACTGAATCATGAAATTTCACTCGAACCAGGTTGTACGATGAAATACCAACAACAAGATGCCCATATCTAAAGAGAAGCCTTTATGGCTACTAGATCCAACATATGTCAAGAACATGTGACGCAATCCAACAACAAGGTGCCCAGTTCTAAAGAGAAGTCGTCATGGCTACTAGATCCTCAAGATGCCTAGATCACCACAAGAATCATCAGAACCATAACTGATAGCGGAATAAATCTGATATAACATACACACCAGTGTACATATACCTTCTAATGGATGATACAACAGAACATGTGGCTAAGAACACCACAACAGTGTAAAAAATATCCACATGGCCAATACACATGTGGATAGTAGACATTCTTCCAATCAAGGTGCAATAGAAATATATGTAGAAGACCTCAAACATCGAAGGAACAAGACCCCAATGGTCTACAAATCGAAAATGATATCATACAAATGAACATCATGACTTTAACAGTAGAAGATGGTGCTTCAATATTTCCGGAATAAGATGAAAAGCCTAAACAAAGAACTTATCTGCACAAGAACTTCCAAGATTAAAGCATATAAAGATCATAAAACAAAGGTGCTCATACATAAATGAAAATTCTTATACACCAAAGGTAAGAAAACATCATATAAAAAGATGGAAACATAATATGATCAAATAAAATATTAACTTGCTCATTAAGGAAAATGAAGTTACTTTTACACATTAAGTGTCAGCCACAACATATAAATAGTGAGCTCAAGATTTCACTTAAATATATGAAAAATTTAGTCATCAAGCAACTAATCTTAAGCATAGGTGCATTTCTTATTAGTATGATGTTAATATGAAAGAGATGAATGCCCTGAAAATGTCAATGCTTCCATATAGGAACATTAGAGACAAGTAGGAACAAGATAACCTCTGTAATCATAAGAATATAAATCTCATTGCAACAAGAACAAGGTGCTCATGATAAATAGTTCAAGATTATAAGATTGCTCAAAGCCATATAAATATTGAGTAAAATATGATCAAAATAAACATGACATGATATATATGAAAAATAAATCAAAATGTTTAATAGGATCAACATATAGCAAATTATGATCAACTCATTATATCACATAGAAAAAATTATGAAATGACAAGTCACTAAAGGTCTTAATCATGAGTTCATTTCTTGTTAACACTATGTAAATATGCAAGAGATGAGATGCCCTGGAAATGTCAATGCTTCCATATAGGAACGTTAGAGACAAATAGCACAGGAACTAGATACAATCTCTGCAATACATGAGAAAGAAAGTATATCTCAATTAAATAACTTATGACAAGCCAAAAAATTATGATATCACATAGATTCAAAATATTGATTTTACTCAAGAATTTAATTAGCAAGAGCATATAATGATCATAAAGATATTACTTATAGAACAATGAAATTGCCATTACACAAACGTAAGCAATAACATATAAATAAAGCAAATAATGATCAAAATATAACACATATGAGATTGTTCTTATAAAAATTGATTTTATAAACATGACATGATTAGAAATCAACATGATTAAACAAAAAAGAACAAATTATTTATTAAGTATCTTGTTAAAATATTAAGCATTAGATGGTTTATAGCTATCATCATGACAAAATACTAGAGATCCATGCCCTTAAAAGATGCCAATGTTTCCATATAGAAATGTGAGACAAATATATACCAAGAACAAGAAATAATCTCTTAATAAACATGATTAGAAGCAAAACCTAAATGAAAAAAATGAATAATAGAAAACTTAAATACTTTACCATACTGATCTGAATCTGCAAAAAACACAATTAGAAAAAACAGTAAAGGAAAGATAAACTTTTACTTACAACCCTTTTGATTGAGTGCCCAGACTTTCCTAGACTTATGTTATGTTTGTGTAAGTGGATTCAGAATAGCTTTTCCAGTTCTAAAAACAGGTTATAATAAAAATTCCAGTAAAAATTGACCGAGTTATGGTCATGTGCGGGTCTGCCAATAGGAAACCTGCGCACATACACTGATATGCGTGGGTTCTGCTAAAAAAAAGTCGCGGGTATGCTCGTGTTGACAATAGAGTCAGTCGTGGGTGCGCGGGTCGCAGTGTAGAGGTGTCATGGCTACACGTGGGTCGAGGTGTAGAGGTGTCACGGCTACGCGCGGGTCTCTGTACTGTGAAGTCGCGGGTCTGTCGAAGCATGCGCGAGTTCAGCACATGAACAGTCGTGGGTGTCCAGTTTAAGGCCAAAAACAATGTCGAACCTGCCGAAGACGAAGACCTGTACAAAGTCTACCAAACTTGGACGAAAATTGTTGTTTTGACAACCGGAAGATCTCCTTGAGGAGAATTAGAAAATCATATAGATCTACAAAATAACATCAAGAAACCCTTGAAAAAATTTCTGCAAAAATCTACACAACAAGGTTAGGGTTATAAAAAAAAATTGCAAAAATGTGTCCATATATGAAGAGAAGCCTAATGGCTACCAAATAGAAAGAAAATATACAAGAAATAATCAATGCCCAAATGATAAAATATTGTTTGAAAGCAATAGAATATGCTAGATCATAGAAACAAGCTCTGATCCCATGTCAAAGATATGGATCTAACTAAAATAGCTTACCTATTTATACAAAACAATAATATATCAACAATAAGTACAGAAAGAGAACAAGAGAAAAGAGTACACTAGATATACGCGGTTCAACCATTTGGGCTACGTCCACAGGAAGGTAGTCTTCTATTATCTCCATAATATCTTCCTCAAGCTTACAAGAGAGCAGTGCCAATAACCCCAATACAATATAGAAATATCATGACATATGATCCACACCGGATGATCCACACATGATGAATGGATGATTCACGAATGAATGAATGTGAGAGACTCCCTTGACTCTATTATATACCAAGAGATGAGGAGGAATTACTTTCACATATTACATGTGGGATAATATAATTCTCCATAATAATATTTCTTTATATAATAATGAATATCAAGAGTATATTTTACCATAATGAATATGGGATAAATGTATTACTCTTTTACATAAGATTGTGGATATCTTCTGACATAATACAAAGACATTATTACCTTCCAAGGAATATAAAATATTCCAACATATTTCAATACTCCATCCTTGTCCTACCTAGCATTATTTATTTTTCCTAGTTGTTGATGATGTCATTTCCCCCCTAGTGGTGTGCAGATGTCATCCAAGATCTATCTACCACCTTCTGAGCCCTACATGAATCATTTTAGGACCACCTCACTCAGTTCCCTATTTTATAGGAACCTATTGAGTGTTCTATTGTAGTCCACTTGAGTTAGCTAACTCTTGTGGGGAGTTAGAGATTCGGATGCCACTGGTTATGGACTCATGCGCCCATTTCTGATTGACATGGATGACAAACTCACTATTGTTCCCTCCTTATTCAGTTAACTAATTGTGACTTTAGTTAGCTAAGTTTAGGTTCAGTTCAGTTGAGTTTGAGTCTTCCAGAGCACTCCAATGGTGATAATCTCTATGCTAGACCAATTGAGGTTTGAATTCTCCTATGTGATTCAAATTATCTCCATTGTAACATCATTGTTCATTATATTGATTATTGGATCATGTAAAATTATTTTGATCCTATCTTAGTTCTGTTGCATAATTATTCTTCTGCTCTTTTTTACTGTAGTTTTCACTCTTATTCAACTTTTCTGCTCATTCTTTCTTTGTGAGGTATCCTCAGCTCTTATATCTGTTGTGACTTAGAATTTCACATGGTATCAGATCCATTGAGCGAATAGGTTGAGCAGCTGCTTTTGATAGTGCACCAGGATTTCCACAACAAATCTTGGTGTTATTGCATTGAATTCATTGGAGAAATCCAATGAGGTCTAGCCAGGTGTGAAGGATCTGGATAAAAATTCATACTATCCTAAAGCAATGCTCAGTAGTAGTATACCTCCATTATTGAGAGTTTTTTTGTAGTTTATTCAAATTTTTTGAGTGTTGCAACAGTCACAGCAGTTTTCTACAATTCCGGCAGTTTTCTGTAGTTGCAGCAGTTTTCTGCAGTTGCAATGGTTTTCTGCAGAAGCAACAGTTTTCACCTTGTATTTGCTCAAGAAGTTGTAATGGACAATTTGAACTCTCCTCTCTCTCCCAGGATCCTGACACCCTTCAATTACCTTGATTAGAGGGATCATATGTAGATGGTATTGTGCAACAAATCACTGTATAGGGTGACAATGGGGAAGGATCCCGAACTATAATCAGTTGTGGAGAAAACCAAGTATCTAAATAAATGGGATGAAGAATTTGGTTTAATTTGTATTCATATTTCCATATATCTACTCTTCCACCTTGACGGATTGAAGACTCCAAGAGAATTATGGTTGAAGTTAGAGACCCTCTTTGGAAAACAAGATGAGCTAAGAGACCATATTCTAGAAAATGAGTTGATTGCTCTACAACCAAGCAGTTTTGAGACCATTCAACAGTTCTTTTCAAAATACAAATCTCTGTTTATGCAATGCACGCAGTGTGGCATTGAGAAGAAGGATGAGAAGCTAGTGCTATCCATTTTGAGCAAGCTAGGTCCTGAGTTCTCTATCTTTGTCTCTACCTTCCATTCTGGATGAATGTCAATCCCTGGTTGGAAGATTCCCTCCTTAGATGTTTTCACTGAATCTCTCATCCAAGAAGAAGATAAGTTGATCCAGATGGGCACCTTGAAGGCCTCCAAATATCAATCCCTTATGGTTGGAGAAGCAAAAAGTGTGAATGGGAAGGGGAAGCACAAAGGCAAGGATAAGAGGCCATCTGAACCCAAGCAGAATTCCAAGTCAAGTCCATCCGAAGGAGCCTCCATCTCCAAGAAGGACAAACAAAAGGGATTTGAGAAATCCAAGTGTTCCTATTGCAAGAAAGGAAACCACCCAGAGATATCTTGCATGCAGAAGAATAAAGATCGGACGACCAAGCTTCTTGAACAACACAACATTACCCTCCCAAAAGGTGCAAGAGAGACTAATTCTGGAAGTGAGTCTGATGTTTATGAGAGATGCCTTGCACTGAAGGCTGTATTTTCAAAATCACAAGCCCTCCTCATAGATTCAGGAGCCTCCAACCACATGGTTTCCTTCATAGAATCATTTTCTTCTTTAAATCTCAAAGATGGTCCGATTATTCACATGGGAGACAACTCTCATATCTCTTTTGAAGGGAAGGGCATAGTACATATGGAGCATGGGAAGTTCAAAAATGTTTTATTTATGCATTCTTTGTCAGCAAATTTTTTGTCTGTATATCAGATGACTCACACAGGTTCACCGAAGAAAGTGGTCTTTGGTCCTGACATAGTTGAGATTGCAGATATCTTTACTGGGAAGATTATAGTGAAAGGGTTTGCAAACCATGCCTCCAATGCATATGATT
This sequence comes from Larix kaempferi, assembly GCA_027924585.1. Classification (NCBI taxonomy): domain Eukaryota; kingdom Viridiplantae; phylum Streptophyta; class Pinopsida; order Pinales; family Pinaceae; genus Larix; species Larix kaempferi. Next base: position 7,412,472 of record BSBM01000438.1, read on the forward strand.
TCTCACATTTTTTTTCCATACTCTCTTCCTACCCCATCGGAATCTAATGAAGATCAGAGTGATATCTCTTCTAATGAAGATGATAATCAAGATCTTGATGTTGAGAATAAATTTCAAGGAGATTCAAATTCATATCCAGATCCAACACATGCTCCCAATCCATGGCCAAGGCAAATATGGGCTCACAAATTCCTTGTAGCTGCTGGGAACACAGTTGGGGATCCATCTGGCCATATAAATACCAGATCTCAGTGTCATGCAAAAACTTGCACTATGTCATGCAGATCCACTTCTCTTAGAGAGGTGCTACATGATGGTGGGTTTTGATCCACAATCTCTTGGCGAGACTTTCCATGGGGGAATCTACAACCAAGTAAAAATATTGGTTGTCTAGCAAAAGGTACTCAAAGGTTCATGATTTGGACCACAATCATCCATTTACTCCAGTAGCAAGAAGGGTTCCTGAAATTGTTTTTTGGAAAATACAACTTATACACAATGGGAGGTACATCAAAGGAGCAGATCCAGATCTAGCACCTGCATTTATATCCTACGGAGGAGCATCTTGCCAATATTTTTTACAAAGGCTTTCACTGAGGAAATATTTTTCCTTCTCTGCTTAGTATGAAGGTTCTTTGAGTTCCCTATTGTTGTTCTTCTCGAGGGGGGGTATTTTTCCCATGAGGTTTTTCCCCATTTCCTTGGTTCATGGACAATTCTTTTTTATCATTTATTTGATTGTATGGGTGACCTTTGGTCTTAGTAGCAAGGGCTCAGGATGCAAAAGTATGGATTAAGGGGGGGTGTTAGGATATTTCAATACTCCACCCTTGTCCTATCTAGCATTATTTATTTTTCTTAGTTTGTTATGATGTCATTTTCCCCCTAGTAGTGTGGATATGTCATCCAGGGTATTACTACCACCTTCTGACCCTTGCATGCATAATTTTAGGACCACTTCAATCAATTCCCTATTTTATAGGAACCTACTAAGTGTTCTAGTGCAGTCCACCTGAGTTAGCTGAATCATGTGGGGGGTTAGAGCTCCGGATGCCACTGATTGTGGCCTCATGCGCCCATTTCTCATTGGCATGCATGGCAAACTCACTATTGCACCCTCCTTAGTCAGTTAACTGATTGTGACTTCAGTTAGCTGAGTTTAGGTTCATTTGAGTTGAGTTTGAGTCTTCCGGAGCACTCCAGTGGTGATAATCCCTATGCTAGACCATATGAGGTTCAAATTCTCCTGTGTGATTTGAATTCTCTCCATTGTAACATCATTGTTCATTATATCGATTATTAGATCATGTGACATTATTCTTCTCCTATCTGAGTTCTGCTGCATAATTATTCTTCTGCTCTTTTTTACTGCAATTTTCACTCTTATTCAACGTTTATGCTCATTCTTTCTTTGTGAGGTATCCCCAGCTCTTAGATCTTTTGCGACTTAGAATTTCACACATATTTGAGTAGAGAGATGCATGCGTCCAATTGGAAGGAGTGCGAGCATGTATTGGGTTGTGTATCACTTTTGTGAGGGTCAAGGGTATCCTTGCACTACATTGTTGGAGGAAGAATGGGGGCATGGATGCATGATTGATCACCAATATCTAGAGAAAAATATATGTCAAAGAGGCCTCCACCTATATCATGTTGCTTTTGGAAAGAGATGTGAAAGAGATCATTAATACATGATTGAGGAGGGAACTTGAATCCCTAAGAGAAAGGTGTTGAGTGGTCTCATGGGAGACGGTAATGATATGTGACTAGTTGTAGTTTAATATGGATTCAAAATAATTAATATATAGTTCATGTGCAATTATATTATTAGATTTTTGGAGTAAAATATGGATTATAGAATTCAATTTCTCATGTAGATATGTTAGGGGTACACATTCTAATAGTGCACATAGATGAAGTTGAAAGCACACCGGTTTAAGAGAGAATTACATGCCAATAACAACTCTTTGTTTTAAATGAAATGAATAAGCCAAGTAGATCTTGTTCAATAGTGATGGTGAAGTGTAGAAACAAATTATTGGAAACTTTCAGGAAATTGAGACTACTTGGATGTAGTGCAAAAAAAAATATGACACACCAATTTGTTGATAGCTCTATGTGAGCTCATAACATTGTTTTTGGATATGTAGTGTTGTAAAAAAAATTGCATAAGTGCACTCTTCCATTTGGTGAGGGGCGAAGCCTTGTAGGTTTTTGCAAGGCTTCAGTCCCTGGAGCCCCTTTTGATGATGGTTTAGTATTCCTCCAAGTGATCCTGCAAGATATTGTTATTGTAGTTCACATCCAAGCATGAAAATATTGATAAAAAACAAAATGAAAGAGATGGGGGGAGGATGTAAACTCCAACAAAAACCAAAGATATGCTAAACTACTCTTGTATTTCCCAATGGAATAGCTATACAACACCTAGGAGGTGAGGGATTCTAGGGAATCCAATAATATCCCTGAGGGGGGCCTTTCTTGTCCAAACCAAATGCTAAGTAAATGGTAGAACAATGGAGAGAAACACTTTCCCCTTGATGGGAGGTGGCAAGCAAGCTTGGGAATGCTCACAATGGTATGAAATGGTGGGCTGTGAGGAAGCTCCAACTAAAATTCAACAACATAACCTTGCTCTAACTTCTCTCTACAAAATGCATGCCAATGGCTTCCTTTTATAGGCCAAGAGGTGGCCATCAAATAACTAGATCCAAATATGAACTCTCCTCCTTCATGAACTAGTTCCAAGGTACACAAGGGGGGTTGATTAATGCCCCCCAAGTGTGTGAGGATCCGAATTCTGATCCCTGGGGAGGATTGAGTCTTTAATGTGCCACTGGGAGTGAGTGGTCCCGTAGTTTTGATAGTAGCTAAACTATCGAAGGAAAATACGCACAGGTGTAGCATGGGCATTGTTCAGCTAACCTGCACTATAGTGCAGGTCAACTGTGCAATACCCGTGCTATCCCTTGTTTTGAATATTTCTTGGCACTTATGGACTCATGCTGTGTTTTGGATCTGTTGAGGATGCATGTGGTGAGATGCATTCTTTATGTTGATGACACTTTACTAGATGAATCACCGAAATGTCGCATGTGTGCGATTTTTAAGCATTAACAGATGCCCCTTGATGTATGAGGTTCTAAGGGTACTATAGAGCTGATAATGCATCATGTTTTATGCTATTTCTCTCTTGTTCTGTAGGAAAAAGCATATGTGGAAAAAATAAGGTTCTCCCATGGGGGAAAATTGTTGGTGAGGACCGTTGGAGCTGTAATAAAGAATAGTTTTTATACAAACGAGGCGGGCATACCCATGCTCATGAAATGCTGTCAAAGTGATTACAATGAGCGAGGACAAAGGTGTTTACTCTACTATACTGCTGGGACATGGATGAAGGTGGCTTCAATCCATGTTAGATTAAATCCCCCCGGAGCTACTATGCGATATTGAAGAAGTGGAACTGCTGGTGACCATGATGAACCCACTGTGGTGGGGGACTAAATTTGGTATGTAAATCTTCCTGAGGACTTCACCATACCGAATAGACTGCTATCATGATTTCCAAATGTGAACACTGCTACCTTCAAAAGTACACTTCCCCTGATGCGATGATGTGTTGATGTTGAGCATAGGGGAAACCACTTAGTTAGGGAGAACTAATGACTCTCCCTACTAAGTTCAAGGTGATCCCTTATAATGATTGAAAGGGATCCCAAGCTACAACTGCAACTACTGAAACTCTTAGAATATAGTTTTTTGACATCGATGAGAGATGAAGTATATGATAAGACGAGGGTCCTATCCTGAAAACCGAGATCATATTGTAATCAATTGGTGGACGAAGAGACTTGACACAAGACTAGTTGATAAGCGTGGGGATCCTAACTTCCTTTGATCGATGTAAACATGGGGAGAGGGGATGAAAGCTTTTCTTTCAGGATGACATAGATAGAAATTGGTGGAAACAAACTGCAAGTGAAAAGGATTTGATGGAGACGCAAAAAAAATGTTAATGGTAACCAGTAAAACAAATACTACTGAACATATGGAGACTCAAATACATCGATTAAAGGCGACCATGGGTTGCTTCCAAAATAATATGGTGTTCCCTCAATGTGAAGTGACGAGGGAACTTGTTTGTACATGAATAATATCGGTGGGGTCCCCACAGTTTTGGGTGTATTGGGGGACCAACTTGATGATGGGAGGAGTCCCCACAGTTTTGAGTGGATCATGGGACACTTTCCAATGATGAAGTGAGGGTTAACTTGCAGACGCCAAGACAGGTGCCCCATGAAACAATTCCATGCAATGTATAACTTTGGGATAACTGACTAGAACTAGTTTCTTTTGAGGGTGGGGGGAGGCCCCATAGGTGTCTTTGCGGGGATGATGATACGAGGGGGATTGCAAATGGTAAAGCGCTCATGGAGGTATGAGGGTGGATTCGTGAATCGTTCTCGTAACCTATGCCAAGGGTTTTGACGTGTTTCTACTTGGTGGAGTATATGCACAATTATGAAATGATACTCTAAGGGAGGGTCGTTTCAATTTTTGGTCAGATTCCTCAGACTTGTGGGGGGATGACATCATGGGTTTCAATTGATGACGGGGGTTGCAATGGTGCGCACACCCATGGGGGAACATGCTATTCACGGAAAAGATGTTGATGGCACATCAAGGCCATGAATGGGGACCCTATGGTTATCAGCAAGAATACTTGGACAGTGCATTATAAACAGAGGGTAAATAGTGTCTATATGTCGGTTTCAGAATTATACCTGTGGTAGGGTGTGTGACCCCTATTGTTAGAGATTTGGAGTCTTATTCATATAATGGAAAAACAAGAGGCTCCATATTGGCCTGATCATGGTCCTACACTTGTGGCACACATAACCAAGTGTAGTAAAAGACATAACCAAGGTATTGACAATGCAAAAATCATATAATCAGAACAGTGCATACTTGGTATCAAGGATAGAACATTTTCAGGTACAACCCATTGACTGGGTTTTTGAGGGTAATACCTTCATGGTCGATTAAGATATAGGATCCTTTTGGCATACAATGCTTAACAAAATAAAGGCCAGTCCATTTAGATACAAACTTCACGGGTCTTGGTTTACCGTCTTTCTTGGCACTAAACAAAAGAACAAAGTCACTTTCGGTGAAGGTGTGTGGTCGCACTTGTCTATCGTAGTGTCCCTTGGAGTGGAACTTCATGGATTCATTCTGTTGAAGAGATTCACGCCTTTCCACATCAAGGTGTTCCAAAATGAATAAGCATTGTTCCAGAGCAAGGGTATATGGTAGCAACTCGATGGTGGATTGGAGGGTAGGGATTTGACACTCGATTGGGAGGATGACTTCTACTCCATGTACAAGGTGAAATGGGGTAAAACCTATGGCAGTCTTGACAGATTTGCGGTAAGTTCACAGGGATGGAAAGAGCATGTGGTGCAAGTTGGTTTTGTTTTTATCCACTGCGCGTTGGAGCATAGTTTTGAGTATTTTGTTAACAACTTCAACCTTACCGTTTTCTTGAGGGCAGTAAGCAGTTGAAAATTTGTGTTTAAATCCTAATAGCCATGATAGTTCCTCAAACGTTTCATCGCAGAAGTGTCTTCCATTGTCGGAGACAAGTTTCTTGGGAATGCTGAAGCAAGAGATGACATGGTTGAAGAAGAACCGTGCTGCGGTTATTGATTTACAATTAAATGTGGGCATTGCTTTGGCCCATTTGGTGAAGTAGTCCAAGGAGACGATGATATGGTGGTGACCTTGGGCTGACACCGGATGACATTCCATAAAATCAATTGCTCATTTACAAAATGGGCCTACAATGATGACTGTATGGAGGGGTGTAAGGGGAGACCTTGTTTTGTAGGAAAAGCGTTGACAATTGGTGCACCTTTTGACGGCGTAAACACAATATTTGAATAAAGAGGGCCAAAAATACCCTACTCGTAATATTTTCTGGGTGGTATCTAATCCGAAGAAGTGGACACCACACGCAATGCAATCTAAATCATTGAGAACTTGTTTGTCTTCTTCATGCGTTAGACATCGTCGAAGAATAGTGACGATGCCAAGACGATATAGGACGTCTCCGATGAGGAGGTATCATGGTGCTTGGTGGCATATTTTGTGGCGATCGCTGTGGGATAAGTGGGGAGCGAATTTCTAGGTGCGAAGATAAAGGAGGTTATCATCATACCAAGGATATTTGGTCGTAATGAGAAAGAGGTGCTCATCGGGTAGTTGGTCTTGGACAGATTCACTGTGGAGGTGGAGGGAAGATCCATAATGAGCTAAGGCCATGGGTTTCTTTATTTTAGGAATAACAAACTCGAGGTCGAATTCTTTTAAAATAAGGATCCACCATGCAAACTTACTATTGATAAGCCTACAGCTAAGTATGTATTGCATAGGGTTGGAATTAGTGACGACGGTTTTTTTTCGGATAAAAATATAGTGGCAGAGTTTCTATACAGAAAGGATGACTGCAAGGGAAAGCTTCTCATCATGGGTGTAGTTGAGTGCAGGTCCAGCGAGGGTTTTGCTGACATAATATATGACATGTTCCTAATGGTTTACGGTAGGTTGGACCAGTACGTTGGCTATAGTATAATCTTACACATAGATATACAAGATAAAATATTTGTCAAATTTTGGAGGAGAGATGAGGGGGGCTGATGACAATGCTTGTTTAAGGGCATCAAAGACAATTTGGGCATAGTCATCCCACTGAAATGGCATATCTTTTCTGAAAAGACATAAAAATCCATGGGCCTGAGTGGCATAGTCGGGAACAAAATGATGAATAAAGTTGGCATTACCTTGGACACTTTGCAACTGTTGTCATGTTCGTGGTGTTGGTAATTCCAAGATGGATTAAACCTTGGAGGGGTCGACAATGATACCATCTTTGGAAACAATGAATCCTAAGAGGCGAACGACGGTGATGCAAAATACACTTGAGGGGGTTTAAGCGTATATTATACTTGCGGCATGTTGTGAAGATGGTGTGGAGATCTTGAAGGTGATCACATAGTTTCTTGGACTTAGTTGTGAGGTCGTCTAAAAAGGCGAGGATGATGTGAGCCAAGCCAATAAAAAAATATGCCATTGCTCGCTGGAAAGTGGCGTCGGCGTTTTCCAAACCGAAGGGCATGACTTTGCAAGCAAAGGTGCCCCATGGTGTGGTAATTGCAGTTTTATATTGATCCTACGGGTGGATGTGTATTTGGTTACTAATATGGAGAACCCATCCATGAAGGACAACATTTCACTACCGGCAGATGAGTCAACAATTTAGTCGATGAATGGTGTGGGAAAATTATCCTTGGGGCAGGCTAAATTGAGGTCTCAAAAATTGGTACAAACACGAATAGTTCCCTACTTTGTTTTAACCAGGACCGGGTTAGACACCCATGATGTGTAAGCGATGAGAAAAACAAATATGGCTTGGAATATTTTTTCGACATTGACTTTGATTGCGGGGACCTTAGAAGAGTGGATCGGGTGTTGTTTATGTTGGACGGGAATAACATCGGGCCAAGTGTCAATGTGATGTTCGACAATTGTTGGGTCGAGAATACCTGACATTTCTTCATAGGACCATGCAAAGATGTCGTGAAACTCTTTAAATAGAGCGGTGAAATCAGTAATTTCCCACAGCGAGCAGGAATCCTTGATAGAGATGTTTTCAATGACTCTTGGTGTGACGGATATATCAACCTATAGGGTAGGGTATATATTGGAAAGGTTTCCATCTTCAAACGCATCTGGGGCAGGGATAGGATTTTTAAACCAACCAATGTGACTGGGGGTAAAAAGTCTTTTGACTCGATGGTGTATTGTTATTCAGTGGGGAGTGTGTGTGGTTCCTGCCTACTTACTGCTGAGAACCTATGATGGAAAGAGTCCCATGGGGGTTCAGTAGCGTTCATGGCCTCAATTATTTCCTCATCCATGGTGAAGGTGTATTCTTCTAGTGTATACTCATTTGAAGACCCAGGGTCTTCATTTTGGGAAGAAAGAGAAATTGAATCGAGATGCAAGATGTCAAGGTACTCAGGGATGGCTACGATGGGTGCTAGGATTTCGCCTTGAGGGATTATTAAGGGTTCTAGCATCTCACGGGAAATTGGCTATGGGGGATCAAGATATACCACGGTATCCGACGAATGTGACATGTCGTTGTCCCCATTGTGATCTGTTGGTTCGGTATCATCTTAAATTACTGTAGGGATGGTGGTTCAACACGGAGTGAGGTTATCATCTAATCAACTTTGGGTTGTCCGCAAAGTGCGAAATGCGGAAATAAGAGCACATTGGAACGAGTGGTGAGACAATAAGTTACACGAGCGACACGATCGGGTGGCATTCGTATGATTTAAAACAATGGCTGGACTTTGTGGACGTTGTGGCGACTGTTGGCCGGGTATGGAATTGGCCCACCGTGGGGAGGGACTAGTCAAGATCACTATAGTACCCATGTTGATAGGAGCCTCTTCTGGAGATGATGGAGGTGAGGTATCTTCCACGGGTTTGGTAAGGTGAATAGTTTCCAAGGCCTCTTGATAGCGAGGGAGGTTAGGGAAATGATGTCTATAGTGCCCATACTGAGAACATATGGAAAATGTGTGATTCGTATGCAGATTTCTGGGCTTAGATATGGGCGAGGGAGGTATGCCCCCTTTCACTGCTGGTGGAGCATGGGTGGTGCTAACGGGGGTGTTAAGAAAATTCCTTACCTCTGGTAGAGTAGTACATAGGTTTGTTGTGTGGGATTGCTGCCCTCAAAGAGAACACGATGATGTGACCCTTTCATTGGGAGTATTGATAATTACTGGGGCTTTCAACTCCTGATGGTTGATGCCCCCTATTTTAGGCTTCATGGTTTCCACCGAATTAGATGTCGGGGTTGGTATTGGAGGACCTTTCAAATTCGATTGTTGGGTTCCCCCACTAATGGTATCAGTGACAACCGATTGTGGTGTAGTTTTGGATGGCATAGTTTGGGTTGTCGTAATTGAACATCTTATGGGCGTTGCAAACATACTAGCCAAAACAGGGACAAACTCATAATGGGCGACTGTCTTGGAAGCCATTTCTGGGTAGGGTGGTGTGAGGTACCATACTAGTATCTCCAAATTTATCCTAGGTAGAGTTAGATGATCCATAACCGATGTCCTTTGTGCACCCATGGGAGGATACAAGAATTGGATTTGAAAAATCGGTGGTACAGATGGACTCAATGTTTGTTCAATGCCATGACTCAACGGTGGTGTTGATGACGGTGTTTAGGTGGAGACAGCTCCATTTTCAGTGGTGAAAATTGTGCACATTAGGCCATCGGTAGATGTAGGTATCTTCGGTGGTGGTCTCAAATATGCTCCTAACAAATTGGAGTCCTTGTACATACCGGGGACATTGTCAACATATGGTTCATCATCACCCAGTATAGTTGGTAGGACGTTGTCAGGAATGCTTGTGGTATTAGGGTCATAATAGTTAAGTTGATCTAAGGTAACTATCTTCCAATTTAAAGGAAACATCATGATACAAAAGGCTGAGGAGGATACTGCCTTCATGGCATACATTTAACTACACCCCAAGAGGATGTTGTAGTCAATCTTGGCATCGATTACTTCAATATCAATCTTAACCATCTTGCCCCCCATCTCTATGCGGACATTTTGTTACAATCCTCTTGGTTGGGATGGTATCCCATCATATGTGTGAAGAGAGATAGATGAGGGGACCAGCTCTGGGGACCCTAATCATTTCTAGACTTTTGCGGACATGACACAAGTGGGTGCACCTTCGTCAATGATACATCGGTGAATCATGACATTTTTTACAGTCATTGGAATTTGAAATGTGTGACTAACGATGATAGTCGTGGATCTCCTTTGTCAAGATCAAATTTCATGAGGTGCGAGTCAAATGGATCGACCACGCCGAGAACATTGAGTAATGCCTTTCTCTATGTTGGGGAAGATTATAACACTTATAATGTGGACATAGTCGTAGGGGACTGAGTGTTAAATTTTGAGCATTAATTCACAATACTCTAGGATCTTTACTGAGAGAATAACATGTATAGTATATCAATGCATATCAATCATAACAAGCATGTCAATCATCACAAGAATCAAAAGCATAAGAGACAAGAGACACAGAGTTTCCATGGGGAAAACCCTAAGGTGAAAAACCCCACAACTTCCTCAGAGATAGAGATAGAAATGGCTCAACCAAAGTACAACCAAAATACACAGAGATAGTCTCCTAGTAGAAAATGATCCTCCTCCTCACTAGTGCGCCACTTTCTAAGTGAAAGAAGTATAAGTTTCCAAGTGATCCAAATAGAGATCTCCCGATCTCTATTTATACTTAACCTGTTTGCCCAGTGACCTTATGGGGATGACTGGTCTAGCTAGGTACATCAACTATATAATATATATTTCAAGGCTGACCCCATGGTGGTATAATAACCCATCGGCAAGTACACACACTTGCGACACTTGTCAATACACATGATGACACTTCCTTATAGAGGAATAACACATCTCTTATAAGGGTACAATAAATATATATGAAATACATTCCAAAGTCACATATACATCAACACTCCCTCTTAACTAGGAAGGTATTTCTCGACACAGATCTCCTAGCACAAGTCTTCTTCTCTGGATCATCGTCATCGATGCATCAACCTCGAATCATCGTCATCGTCACTGCTGCTGCTATCTCAACCAATCTCTGAATCTACTCATCATAGGAAGTTCTACAGAGCCAATCCTTTTTCATACTGGATGTAGGCCCACCACCTGCAGGTCTTCGTCATCACTGGCCATACTGTGGAATCCTCAGGACTTATTACGTGCGTCACAAAACCTTTAAAGAATCTCTTTCCTAGCAAGAACCCTAAAGAGCATTTGAGGCCTTTTTCATCCTATCCAGATCTCCAGGACTTATTACATGTGACCCCACCACAAAACCTAGCAAGAGCATTTCAGGATGTTACGGGTACACAACTCCAATCTAAAATATCCCCAGGGCACAAATTACATGTGGTCACCACAAAACCTAGCAAGAGCATCTCAGGATGTTACGGGTACACAACTCCGACCTGAAATCTCCCCAAGGCACAAATTACATGTGGTCATGGAAAAACCTTGAAAGACCATCTCAAGATGTTACGGGTACACAACTCTGACCTGAAATCTCCCAGGGAACAAATTACATGCCATAGGACAAAACCTCGCAAGAGCATCTCAGGATGTTATGGGTACACAACTCCGACCTGAAATCTCCCAGGGAACAAATTACATGTCCTCCCATATCAATGTCTCGAAAGAGCATCCCAGGCTGTTGCGGGTACACAACTCTGACCTATAGGATCTCCCAAACATGCTCATCTGCACAACCTGATCCACGACCACAAAGTATCAACCTGATACTCATCATACATCATCCTGATGTACACATGATCATCCTGATCATCATCACTGCAACATCCTGCAGCATGTCATCTGGAGCAACATCCTGAAGCTCATCATCTATGATCATCCTGATCATACACTGCATCCACCTGATGCATACCAAGTATCTACCTGATACATATCATCATACATGATCCACCTAATCATATAATGTATCCACCTGATACAAACAAATACATGATCCATTTGATCATACTTGATAAATATCAACATACATGATCTACCTGATCATACAATGTATCCACCTGATACAAATACAGATACATGGTCCAAGCATCCAACATGATGCATATACAAAATACATACAAATGATCCAACTGATCATATCCAGCATCCAACATGATGCGTACATACATATACATATAAATGATCCAACTGATCATATCCAGCATCAACATGATGCATACATACACAAATGTAAATGATCCAACTAATCATACAGAGCAGAAACTAGAACATCATCCTGATGCTCATCATCGAGCGCTTACATCCACAACCATGTGAAGGATCCTCCTTCCATCATGCTTGGAATGGCTTCAGAAAATGTCTCCATCACTTCTTCCTCGAAGTGTCATCGATTTGAAGAACACCAAGCCTCTCCCTGAAGTACTCGAACTTCACTCTGGCTAATGGCTTCGTCAATACATGTACAATCTGCTTGTCCATCACAATATACAGGAGTTTCACCGCTCCTCTTTGCACCATATCCCTGATATAGTGATATTTGATCTCTATGTGTTTCGATCTGTCATGAAACACTGGGTTCGCAGACAGCTTCACACAACTCTAGTTATCGCAGAAGATACTAGTAGCATCCAATGGGAGATCAAATAACTCATACAATAGCTTCCGAAGCCATACTGCCTCACAACTAGCTGAACAGGCTGCAACATACTCTGCCTTAGTTGTACTCAGTTCTACGCAAGACTGCTTCCTGCTAAACCAAGAGATCACACCTGATCCCATATTGAAGCAGCACCCAGATGTGCTCTTCTTATCTGTAGCACTGCCTGCCCAATCTGAATCAACATAACCCTGCAGGTTAAACTTTTGATTCGCTTCATACTTGAGCCCATAATCAACTGTACCCTTCAGGTACCTCAGAATATGATTTATAGCAATCAGGTGAACACTCCTTGGATCTGTCAGGAACTGACTCAATGTGTTCACAGCAAAGCAAATATCTGGTCTCGTGTTCATCAGATACATCAAGGACCCAATCATCTAACGATACATAGAGATATCAACTGGCTCAGATGAAGCATCACATAGAAGCTTCGGGTTCGATTCCAAAGGTGTGGCCATGGCCTTGCAATCCATCATCCCGAATCTCTTCAGGATATCTACTGTGTACTTCCCTTGACCAAGGAAGATCCCATCTGCACTTTGCCACACCTCCATACCTAGGAAATAGTGCATCATTCCCAAGTCTTTCATATCAAATTCGGCAGCAAGCTTCCTCTTAGTATCTGCAATCAATCTATCATCTCCTGTTACAAATAAGTCATCCACATATAGGAGTAGAATCATAGGATTCCCTTCCTCAACCTTATAGTAAAGGTTGGAATCCGCTTTACTCTTGGTAAAGCCCAAACTAGACAGGAAACTGTCCATCCTACCATACCAAGTTCTGGGATCTTGCTTCAAGCCATACACGGCTTTCTTCAATCTACATACATATGACTCCTTGTCATGTATTTCAAAACCGAGTGGCTGCTCCATATTCCTCTTCAACTACACCATTCAAGAAAGCAGTCTTGACATCCATTTGGTGTATCTTCCATTTCATCGCTGCAACCAGGGCAAGTACTGTTCTGATGGAAGTGTACCTGGCTACAGGAGCAAAAGTTTCTTTATAATCTATTCCTTCTTTCTAAGAGAAGCCATGAGCTACAAATCTTGCCTTGTATTTCTTTATGCTGCCATATGCAGCATGCTTGATCTTGTAGATCCACTTGGAAGTCACAACAGACTTCCCTTTAGGTCTTGGGACAACATCCCAAACATCATTCTTCAGTATTGATTGATATTCCTCGACCATGGCATCCTTCCATTCTTTCTTTTCCGTTGCTTCTTCATAACTGGAAGGTTCTTTATTCATGATGTCACAGAGTAAAGCGACATAGCTGGTATGTGATCTGGTTCTCTTCTTTGCTCTGTGTTCTTCTTCTGGAATGCCAAATATTTCTGCATCTTGAATGAGCTCTCTAGCCCATGCAGGTTTCCTCTTGTGAGAGTTATCCTCACGGGGTGGATCTACAGGTTCTTGCGGATCTTCAAACTCACAAACAACTTCTGGAATTGCTTCAGTCATGGTAGTGTCTTGAAATCTAGTTTTCATCAAATGTCACATCCCTGCTGACATCAATCTTCTTGAACCCTGGAAAGTATATTCTGTAAGCCTTCGAGCTTTCACTGTAACCCACAAAGATATCCTTCTTTCCTGAAGGATCTAGTTTGGTCCTCTTTTCCTTTGGGACATGAGTGTATACTGGACAACCAAATATTCTGAGATGGCTGACTTCAGGTTTCTTACCAGAGAAGACCTCTTCTGGTGTCTTGTTGTGGAATATCTTGTGGGGTGTTCTGTTTTGTACATATACAGCTGTTCTAGCTGCTTCTGCCCATAGGTGCATAGGTAGATCCTAGTCATGCAACATTGCCCTTGCTGCTTCCATGATTGTTCTATTCTTCCTTTCTGCAACTCCATTCTGTTGTGGATTGTAAGGAGCAGTCAACTCCCTCTTAATCCCTGAATCATTGCAAAGCTTCTTGAAGTCACCTAAGGTGAATTCTCCACCATTGTTGGATCTGAATGTTTTGATCTTCTTATCAGTTTGATTCTCCATCAAGGTTTTGAATTCCTTGAACTTATCAAACACCTCATCTTTGTTCTTCAAGAAGTAGACCCAAGTCTTCCTGGAGAAGTCATCAATAAAATGGACATAGTAAACATACCCACTCAGAGAACTGGATGACATAGGACCACATACATCTGAGTGGATGATTTCCAAGATATCTTTTGCCTTGCTTTCACTACTTGGAAATTCCTTCTTAATGTTCTTTCCTTTTGCACATCCTTTGCAAACACCTTCATGCTTGGTCTTGATTTCAGGAAGACCTTCTACAACCTTACTTGCAATTGGTAATGCCCTGTAGTGCATATGTGCAAGTCTTCTATGCCAAAGTTCACTTGGCTCCATGGAGTCATGTACCATGGCATGTTTAGGTTGTCCCTTCAATTTATACAAACCTCCCTCTTGCTCTCCAATCACTACTGCATCATCGAATTTTTTTCCCTTTGGCCACATTAGGACTTGGCCATCCACAAATGCAACCCTCATGCCTTTTGCATCCGATGCAGAGATGGAGAGAAGATTCTTCTTGAGCCCAGGTACATAAAGGACTTCTTTCATCTTCAAATATTTTCCAGAATCTAGGTTGTAGGAGGCTTCACCACTTCCTTTGATTGGATATTGATAATCATCCCCAAGTTTCACCTTATGGGGTGATTCATGTTCAGATAGGTTTACAAAAGATTCCTTAAACCCAGTCATGTGTTTGGAAGCCCCACTGTCAATTAACCAATCATTACAACCATGGGAGATAGTACCTGTGAGAGCAGAGATTAAAACATACTCTTCTTCACTTGATGAGTCATCATCACTTTCTTCCCTATCCTTCTTCTTTGGAGGTTCATCATCCTCGGCAGCATGAGCATGGAAATTTCTTTTGCTGCCCTTCTTCTTCTTGGAGTTGATGTTGTTATCCCTTTTGTTCTTGGGACAATCTGAAGCAAAGTGACCCTTCTCATTGCATGTGAAGCACCTTAGATCCTTCTTATTCTTTTGGTGATAGTGAGTGGACTTCTTGTAGTGAGAGTGCTCATTCTTCGGCTTGCTTCTTTTGGTGTGAGCTGCAAGAGCTTGATCTTCATCTCCCATCTTTTCTTCTCGAGCTACAAGCCTAGCTTCTTCTTGAGAGCATTCCTCCCACATTTTACTGAAAGAGATCAATTTCTTTATTGCACAGATTCCTTGAATAAAGGAGTCCCATGACCTAGGTAGGCCATTCAGAGTGGTCATAACAATTTCACCATTGTCCACTACTTCATCCACAGCTTCAAGTTGTTCCTTGATCTGAGATACCTTGGAGAAGTAATATTGAATGGTCTCTCCATTCAACATCTTGACCCCTTTCAATTGATTCCGTAGGGTCATCTTCCGATTTGTGTTCTTCCCTTCAAATAGCTTGGTCAAAGAGTCAAACATCTCCTTGGGTGTCTTCAGAGATGACACATGTGGTATGAGATGGTCTTTGATAGAATTAGCAATGATTTTCTTTGGCTTGACCAAGTTCTTCTTATGCAATATTTTAGCCTCTTCATCCTCTGGGATAGGGATGACTTCTTTTATGTATGAGTCCAACTCATTCTCTTCCAGGATTAACCCAATCCTATACTTCCAGGCTTGGAAGTTATCAACTCCTTCAATCTTGTCCTCAAGCTTGGTGTGGTGAGACATTTTAAAGAGTACTTCAAATGGAAATAGAAAAGATTTAGGTCTTACCACTTGAAATGATGAAAACTGGGTGTGGTCCCGGATTAGGGTTTGTCGAAAAAACCCTAAAAATTCAAAATGTGAATTTCAACTTTCTGAAAGAATAGAAAGATGCTCCTTGATGATTTGATCAGCCTGGTGTATTCAAAATTTGAGATCAACAAAGCTTTGTCCTTCATAACTGCCTTTTTGTCTTCCTGGGTTCACTGGGAGAGCCCTGAATTAGGGTTTGAGTTTCCCAGAGATCTACTCAGCCAAAAATCTCGATCCAAAGCTCTAAACTTCAATTTTTGCAAGGAGCTTCCAGCTATGTCTTCAGATTCCAGAAATTCTTATTTTTGTGGAAACCCTAATTTTTAGGGCCAAATCTAAAAATGCTCAGAATTGAATTTTGACTAGACAGATAGATTCTCCTTGACGAGTAGAGTCAATCTACTATACTACTTTTCCAAAATCTATGGAGAGAAACCCAATAAACAAGAAACCCTAGTTTCTGTCACTGCACAATGTCTTCTTCTCAGATTAGCTTTGATACCATGTTAAATTTTGAGCATTAATTCACAATACTCTAGGATCTTTACTGAGAGAATAACATGTACAATATATCAATGCATATCAATCATAACAAGCATGTCAATCATCACAAGAATCAAAAGCATGAGAGACAAGAGACACAGAGTTTTCGTGGGGAAAACCCTAAGGTGAAAAACCCCACAAATTCCTCAGAGATAGAGAGAGCAATGGCTCAACCAAAGTACAACCAAAATACACAGAGATAGTCTCCTAGTAGCATATGATCCTCCTCACTAGTGCGCCACTTTCTGAGTGAGAGAAGTATGAGTTTCCAAATATAGATCTCTCGATCTCTATTTATACTTAACCTGTTTTCCCAGTGACCTTATGGGGCCGACTTGTCTAGCTAGGTACATCAACTATATAATATATATTTCAGGGCCGACCCCACACATGGTGGTCTAATAACCCATCGGCAAGTACACACACTTGCGACACTTGTCAATACACATGACAACACTTCCTTATAGAGGAATAACACATCTCTTATAAGGGTACAATAAATATATATGAAATACATTCCAAAGTTACATATACATCAACACTGAGCCAATTCATCCACAATACTATAATTGCGAGAAGCTTTCATGTGGGGGTTACTAGGGGTACACCTGAGTGGAGCTTTCAAAATCCATGGGATTTTTTCAGTATTCAGGCGTGGTATTTGTAGAGCCCCCCCTGAGGGGATAGAAACGTATTCCACTTGGGGGGTGGGAGGCCCATCATAACCCTTGGCCTGCATCTGAAGGTTTATATCTAGCGTATAGATATTTTGGAAAGAGTCGTTACTGGTGAGTGAGGATCTTGTTCTTTTGTAACTACCCCTTGATTGGAAAAGGGTTGTTGTAATACTAATGTTTGTGGTTGGGGAGGATTCGTTTCCTAAGGAGGGTTAGTCACCATCCTCGTTTTAGCTTCCACTAACTATTGGGAGTCGGGGATAAGAGGGAAATGTTGTGTGTAATGGTCATAATCACCACAAATGGAGTAGCAATAATTGGTTCTCAGGGGAGGATTCTTCCCTTGTTTGGGGGGATTCTTAGTCCCTATATTTGGATCACCCGTATTTTGGTTTTGCTGGGGGGGGATTTCCCCCTTGCCCTAGCTGTTGATTTTGTTTGTCCTACCTTTCTTCTTACCCTGATTATGTGGATTCTGGGGGTTTGCGGTGTTCAACTGCTCAAATTGTGGAGCATGTTGAACATAAGAAGGTTGAACTAAGTTAACCCCCATGTGGGAGGCAGATTACTAACCAGTTGGGAATAGGAAAGGATAATATGTGTTATACCTAGTAGTGGGATAAATTTTTTTTGTGCTCCATAAGAGGTGGATGTAGGAGCGACTTGCGATATTGGCAGTGTAGGAACCGTCATTGTTTGGATAGCATTTGGGTATGTAGGACTATATGGTCCATATTGTAATTGACCAATTGATGGTGTTGGTACCGGTGTAGGGGGTACTGACGCATGTGACATGGATGGGTAATACATAACCATGTTGAATGGCACCAATGTGGTGGGAGGAACCTTTCCTAAATGGGAAATGGACCCAATAAGTCCATCCACCGAATGTGATGAGCCCGAATGTGTAGGATCGAACGACCGATGCCACGGGGCATCAGGGAGGATTGTGGAAAGGTATCCAGATTGTGCATATATGAGGTCAAATTTTTTTGCTTTCAGAATGGCCTCTTCTTCGCTTTGTGGCATGGAGGTGGAGACATCTTTAGATATGGCAGGTTGGAGAGATTTGATGGACCCTTGCATTCTATAAAAAAAAATCATGTTTCAATTTTATGTTGGTTCATTCTCTCAATTGCTATGTTATTTGTTTTATCTTTATGACTCTAATTTTGTCTTTCCAACTTCTAAGATTTGTGTATTGAATGCTTTTTTTGGTGCCTAAGAGAAGCTTTTTAATTTGTTACTAAAACTTGGATTATTAAAAAAAAGTTGAGAAGGTTGTGTGTTTCTCTCTACCTACAACTAAATTGTTCCATTTGATTTGATATTCTATGTAAAAATATTATTCTTGTTATTAACAAGCAAAGATGTTTAATTTAAAGTTTTTAATTTTTAGACTATTAGTTTATGAAACTAACATTTGTTTTTATTCTTTTGCACTTTATTTTATTTGGTTTATCAAATGGTGGGGGCTAGGTGTAGGTGGAGTAGGTCAGTGAGAGAGGGGGGACTAATAATAGTTAGGGGGAAGAGGGGGTGTGCGTGTGTGTGTTAGGGGTTTTATGGGGTTAATACATAGGGAGTGCGAGCAGACATTCAATGATCTCTTAGTTGTGGAACCACCTTCTTAAATGCTACCAATCGTTACTAGAACAAAATGCGCACGTGTTTTATATTTAAAAAATGTGCATGTGTTTTGTTTGAACAAAACACGTACGTGTTTTGTGCCTGTATAGATAGTGCGCATCCCTATCCGAGAGACACTCTAATAGGCTTGAAGAAACATACAGTGTGCGTGCAATTTATGGTCCTAGACACGACATTCACTCTCTCCATTACAAGAATAATTCACACAAATTAATGATTTCATTCACCATCTCCATCACAAGTGATATAAGGATTGCTTGGAGCACCAAAGACATTAGACAAGGTTCAAGAATCCAATAGAAAAACACCATAAACCATCTCCAATTCTACACCATTAATTTTCTTATAATTTAGGAGCATCAAATGCAATATTTATTTGATAATTGTGGTGGAGCATAGATACAACTGAGCAAGAAAAACACCAATACTCGATAATATCCTATTGAGGAGCACCATAGACCATCCCCGACATTGATTTTCTTACAATTGAGGAGCATCAAAGGCAATATCTCATTAATAATTGTGGTGGAGTATAGAAACAATTGAGCAAGAAAAATACCTAACGTGGAGAATCTCCAATTGAGAAGCACCATAGACCATCTCCACCATTGATTTTCTTACAATTGAGGAGTATTAAAGGAAATATATCATTGATCATTATGGTGGAGTATAACACAATTGAGCAAGAAAAATACTAATATTGGAGAATCTCCAATTGAATAGCACCATAGATCATTGATCAATGTGGTCATGGGAAATCTACGCAATCGGAAAAAAAAATCTGCAAGGAAGAAGCTACCCAAAGAAATCATCGAAGAAATTAAAGAAAAGGGAAGAAATAACATGACCAATCAGAGACATTCTATGGACACTCATCCAATTCCGATTGTAGAGGATGTAATGGTTCGTCCCTACCAATCCACAATAAGAAATCCAGCCCGAGCATTCACTTGAGGGGCCTTCGATTTCCACAACAGTTGAAGAACAAGAACCCCATGTACTTGATCAAGGAGTAAAACAGAGGTTCACAACAAGGCCACCTGAAACAACTAACGATTTGGTCTCTTGTGGTTATACAAGTGACGAAGTTAGAGAGGCATTGCATGCCGAATGTATGCTCGAAGAAGACAATGTCATTGAGACTGTCCAAGAGGATGTCTAATTGCCACCATCCAACTACTAGCAAAAGAGATGCCACGAAGCTACTGTTGAAACGCGAGACCGGCCAGGTGCTGAAGCTCCAACCTCCCTACACTAGTACAAAATGGGTGATAAGTGACTAAAAAAATGACTAAATTTGGTCACGTGACTGTTGGTCATAAATTAGCAGTCACTTATCACCCAACCAAATTGGTCATTATCACTTGGTCATCAATTGCTTGAATTGCTTCATGTGTTAGTGATATATTTAGTCATTTATTTGGTCATTAATTGTCACTATTTGGTCATTTATTAGGTCATTAATTGTCAATATTTGGTCATTAATTATTGATGTTTTGTAGTACATTTAGTCATTTACTTATTCATAATTTGATTGATGTTAACTGGTCATTTATTTATTTATTCATTGATTGTTGTTAACCAATCATTTATTTAGTCATTGATTATTGTTAACTGATCATTTATTTAGTCATTGATTGTTGTTAACTAGTCATTTAATTAGTCATTGATTTATGTAGATAGGGCACAGAGGAATCAAATCATCAACCTCCTACCTATAAGGAATATGCTCTTCCATTGAGTTAGCACCCTTAAATAGAATCAAAATTCACATTGAATCAAAGTTCACACTAAAAATATATCACAAATTCTTACAAATATTAATACACTATGATTCAAAGTGTAACATAAAACATATCACAATCTCTTAAAAACCGTAACACACTATCACAAAGGGCATCTATATGATATATAAGTGTGGTCTCTATAAGTCAATGGTTTAGATCTTTCATTTTGGCATACCTTAGAAACTTGGTCGATTTGGCTTTGAATCCATAACCTCTATTGTCTTACCCACAAGCAAGGGGTTTCATAGGGAAATGAAAATAGAGAAAACTAATATAAAAGAATGCATGCCATACCGTTGATGGAAAGGTCAATTATACCAGTACAAAATTAAGTTATTAATCCACTTGAGTCCCTCAATATTATGGTAGAGAGGTGCAACTACTCAAACAATGAGAAAACAAAATGCATACCATTTAGGATAACTTGAGAAAGTAAGATTGTTAACCTTACCTTTGAGATTTATGGAGGAAAAATTTAGGATCTCGTCAACAAAAATTACCTACATATACCATACAAGCAATGCATGGTTAGCACTAATTTATGTATACTTTAGATATTCACCTTCAAACAATATTCAAGAAAAAACTATCACCTGACTGGTAACAAATAAAAAATTTAGAAATATGTTAAGATCCTAGTGGACGGCTTTCACTAACATCTCAAGGTTTTGGTGTAATGGTTCGTATCATTTGGTATCAGAGCCTCCACCCAGGTTCAAGTCACAGAGCGGGTGGCAACGTCGACATTGCAATGTTCGCCCAGGGCTCGTACGGCTCAAGGGGGACACCACCATACGGGCACACATCCAACCCAGAGTCTAGACTACGGAGCGTTGTGGGATGTTAAGATCCTAGTGGACCACTTTCACTAACATCTCGAGGTTTTGGTGTAATGGTTCATATCAAAATACCACTTGGTTTCTTTGAATTGATCACTATTCTCAAATTAGAGATAAGAACCTTTTACATTCAATTTCCTTTGACATTGCAGGTTAATGATAAAAGTGACAGAAAAAAGTCAAGAAATTGTCTTCCAAAACTCAGCAACATAATATGGCTGGTGCAAAAGACCTTTGTATGAGATTTGATTCAATTCACATAATGTCACCAAAATAATGGTTGCAAAGAGATCATAGTGATGTGGAGAACCAAGTCTATGCACCATCCTATGAATGATGCGATGGGAATTGATATGAGGAGTAAAATGATATCCTTGTAATGTCAAATTCATTTGTGTGTTGTTTCTATTTAGCATTGCCAAAGTAAACAAGATAGAAACTTGGCTCAGTCATTTATGAAGCAAATTGCAAAAATATGGATTAACTTACATGAAACAAAAGAAGAAAACAAATTTCCATTCAATCCATGACAATGGTGTTATGTCGTGGACTTTAAGGATTTGCGCAGAAGAATAGTTTCCGGTGTAGGGTTGCGAGCTGCGATCCAGCTAGGGTTCTGCCGCTCTTGTTCCTGCGACTGCAGCCGCCATGGCTGTGCCTGGGGGAGGGTCCCCCCCTCCCTCCCCTTCCATCTCTGCGGAAGAGGCCTTCAGATATCTTACTAACCCGCGTGGTAAGAAACCGGTGGCCAATGCGATTCCCAAATTCATCAAAAAATTGGACGAGATACCTGAAGTTGAACTCCCATCGGAAAACGCCATTAAAACTGCTCTCGCCCTCTCATCTCGTGGACTGGTAGGCCAGTTCATGGGTCTGTGGCCAACGGCGAGAACTACAGATGATTGGATACAACGGAATTGGAGGCCTCATCTGAAACACAGTGTAACGTGCTACCCAGTAGGAAGAGGATTTTACATTTTTGAATTCATCTCAAAAGATGACAGAGACCTAATCTTCAGAAATGGTCCCTATTTCATGGGGGCTCAAGGACTCTACCTCAACAGATGGACCCCGGATTTTGATCCAAGCATTGACGTTCCAAAGGAGGTACCGGTCTGGGTAAGGCTTCCAAACCTGCCTGCACACTGTTGGAACCCTGATGCGCTGGAAAAGATTGGAAACCGCCTGGGAAGGTACATAGATAAAGCTGACCCAAAGGGGAAATATTCGTGTGCCTGAATCTGTGTGGAGGTTGATCTAGAAGCAGGTCTACCAGAAGCAATCAAAATATCGATCGGTCCCTGGAGTCATTATCAAAAACTGGATTATGAGCAACTGCCATTTAAGTGCAGGCTCTGCCATGAGCATGGACACTTTCAAAGATCTTGCCCAAAAGCCCATTCCCAGGAGGAGAATGAGGGTTGGCAGCAGGTCAAGAAATCAAAAACATCAGCCAAGATCCCTGAAAAAAGATCCATGAATACAGGACAAAATCCATCGACAAAAGAACCCCTCAAACTCAAAGAGACAGTAACGGGGAAAAAAGCAGCTGATCAGACCAATGTCCCCACATCGAGCAAGGTAAATCACTCTCAGGACTCAGATATAGAAATAATCGGCCTGGTCAATACAAATACTAACCATGAAGATAGCCTTGAAGCTGGAGAAATCCCCCAAGGGTATAATGTGGGAAAGCCATCCCAAGATCAAACAGACAACCAATCTCCGGACTCCCCGAAACTCCTATCTGATCCAAAGACCCCAAAAGATCTGGATCACGAACCCACCATTCTGGATTCTGAATCAGGGGGGTGCACAGATGAAGAGGCCTCAGATTCTAGCAGCTCTCATGCTACCCCCAATCAGCCTGCCAAAGCTCTAGGCCGCAAATCCAAAAAAAAACACAGGGAAGAGAAAGCCATTCAAGATATAAACAAAGGAGCACAGCAAACCATTGATTCAATGATTACCAGATCAAAGCAAGGCAAGGGCCGCAAAAGGGCCCCCACTCCTAAGAAAGTTTAAATGCGACTCGCCTCCTGGAATTGCAGAGGTCTAGGCACCAAAGCTAAGCAAGAAGCTATGAAGGACATCATCAAAATCAACAAGCCTGACATCCTCTTAATCCAGGAGACGAAATTGGAGGACTTAAGCCTCCATCAAGCTGCCCTCAAATTCTGGAAGAAAGGTCCGGGGAAAGCTATCAGCTCAAGAGGAGCATTGGGAGGAATTGCCACACTATGGGACGAGTCCAAATTCATCCTCATCACTGATCACTGCAGCACGCATTGGATCTACACCAAACTTCAGCATATTGACTCTGGAATACAAGTAAGTCTTTTCAATCTCTATGTTCCCAATCTAGCCCCTGACAAAGCTCAATGCTGGGAGTCACTGGAAACCTTCCTATCCATGCACGAACCAAACAATATTATCCTAGCAAGAGATCTCAATGTAACCCTGTCCGCAGACGAAAAGAAAGGAGGCTCCCCAATAAGAGACCAATCCAGAGAATGGGTTGAGGATCTTATAATGGGATGGGACCTCTTAGATATCAAACCGTTGGTAGGAAATTTCACCTGGACCAACAAAAGGATCGGCCTGGGTCACATAGCGGCTAGGCTTGACAGATTCCTTATCCACTCCGACTTCCTAATGCTAGGACTGTTAGCAACATCCAAAATCCTCCCTAGCTGCATCTCGGATCACAAACCCATCCTGCTGGATTTATCTTCTGAAACTAATATGGGCCCTATCCCTTTTCGTTTTAGCCCTCTTTGGCTTCTCCATGAGAACTTTCACCAAGTCGTCCACAACTCATGGTCAGTCCCTATCCCTGGTTCTCCTTCTTTCTCATGGGAACAGAAAATTAAAAGACCGAAATCGGACCTTAAAGCCTGGGCAAAGAGTATCACCTCTCCTACCACTGGCATAATTGAGTCCCAAAGAGTTCTGGAAGACCTTCAACTCTCCCTGGAATCTATCACCCCCACCCCTCAGACCCAAGTCGCTGAAACTGAACTTCAAAAGCAATTCTACCAATCTTGTAGGGTAGAAGAAGAATATTGGCGTAAAAAATCTAGGAGCCTGTGGCTGGAATGTGGAGACAAAAACACCTCATTCTTCCACAAACAAGCGGAGGCCAAAAAGAACTATAAAGCAGTCAAAGAGATCAACTACCAAGGAACCATCTACAA
Source organism: Larix kaempferi (assembly GCA_027924585.1). Lineage (NCBI taxonomy): Eukaryota > Viridiplantae > Streptophyta > Pinopsida > Pinales > Pinaceae > Larix > Larix kaempferi. The sequence goes on from BSBM01000438.1 coordinate 7,437,273, forward strand.
TAATTTCAAGGATATCAAAAAAGCCGCATACAACACCTTCAAAGACCTTTTCTCGGCTCCTATTGAACAACCCCCGAATCCCCATGATTACCCCTTTGATACCATCCCAACCCTGGTCCAAAATTCTGACAACATCTTTCTCAATGCTCCCATATCCATGAAAGAACTAAAATTAGCCCTCTTCAGAATTAAACCTGACAGTGCACCAGGCCCGGATGGCTTCACTGCAAGATTCTACACCAACTGCTGGGACCTGATTAAATTGGATCTTCTGAGAATGGTGAGACATTCGAAAAAAACCAACAAATTAGGGGGAAGCACGAACTCTGCCTTCCTAACGCTGATTCCAAAAGATAAAGGGGCCATTCATTTTTCCAGATTCAGACCTATCTCCCTCTGCAATATGAGCTACAAAATTGTAACCAAAATCATAGCTAACAGGCTCAAAAAAGTGTTGCCTCGTATAATCCCTGAAAACCAAGGAGGCTTCATAAAAGGTCGACAGATTCAAGACAATATTCTGCTGGTCCAAGAGGCCATACATTCCAGCCATCAATCAAAAGAAGGAGGCATGGTGATCAAGCTTGATTTAGCAAACGCCTTCGACAGAGTCAGCCATAATTTCCTGCTTCTGGTCATGAAGAAACTTGGGTTCTCAGAATCCTTTGCAAATTGGATCCAAGGCTGTATAAGCTCCCCATGGATAGCTCCTCTGGTCAATGGACGCCCCACTGATTTCTTTCAAGCCACCCGGGGCCTTAGACAAGGCTGCCCTCTCTCCCCTTTGCTCTATGCAATCCAAGCCTCGGTCCTAAGCTTCCAACTGATAAAAGCCCAGCAACTGAATGTTCTCCCAGGTCTTCATTTGGCAACCAATGTGAACAAAATCAACCATGCTCAATTTGCAGATGACACACTACTGTTGGGCGTAGCTAGTACCCATGTTGCAAGGAGGTTCAAACATGAGCTGGATATCTACAGACAGGTCTCCGGCAGTAAGATCAACTTCCAAAAAAGCAAGACTTATGGCTGGAATTGCACCGCAAGAGAACTGGGGGATATTGCTCGAATCTTAGAAATGGAAGCAGTCCATGAATGGGAATCCATCACCTATCTGGGGGTTCCAATTGCTAAAGGCATTCCCAAAACAAACCAATGGAATCCTATTCTGGACAAAATTAAAAATCGAATTCAAAACTGGGGCTCTAATTGGCTAAATCAGGCAGGAAAGACAGTCCTAATAAAATCGGTCCTAATGAGCATTACGATTTATCAAACCTCCATCCTCCTCGCCCCCTCTCTGATCATTGGGAAAATGGAGAAACTAATCAGGAAATTCCTTTGGGAAGGAGGAAAAGGAAACAATCACAGACTCCATCTGGTAGGATGGGACAAAATTCAAAAGCCTTACAAGGAAGGAGGACTTCAATTCAGAAGTATGGCTAGACAGAATATGGCCATGGGAGCAAAAATTCTCTGGAAGCTAGTGACAGGCCGAGAGACTTGGAGCAAAAAAGTCATAAGGAAAAAATACTTCCCAGGCTCTAGATTAAATTGCCTTGATAAGCCACCTCAAAGAAAGAAAGGATCCCCAATTTTCACACTCTGCAACAAGGTTCGTGATCATTTTACTAGACTCCTTTACTGGATCCCTGGTAATGGGAAAAAGATAAACATCTGGAAGGACTCTATTATGGGAGACCAGCCCATAGGTGAAGCAAATGAGATTGGAAACCTGAAAGTATGGATGCAGCACAGAAACATAGCTACACTTTGGGACATATCCAGTTGGGAGGAAGAAGGAAAAAAAAGTTGGACTGACTGGAATCTAGGCGAGGTCCCTGATAACCTTCTAGGGGAAGCCGAGATATTGTTACAACTGCTTCAAGGAAAAGCCCCCATATCTGAGTCCGCCAATGACAAAAGAGGTTGGGGCCATGAATCTGGCAGCTATACAGCTGCTGAAGGGTATAGATCTCTGCAAACGATGCATCAAGCACCCAATAATCCTGCCAAGTGGAATTTCATCTGGAATTCACCATTCATTCCAAAAATAGACCTTTTCTGTTGGACGGTTGCACATAACAGCATCTTAACGGGAGACACGCTAAAGAGACGAGGTCTGGAAGGGCCTTCAAGATGCCCCCTGTGCCTTTCTGATGAAGAAACTATATCACATCTGCTGCTAATGTGCCCTTTCTCAAAAGAGGTCTGGCATCAGGTTCTCCTTAGCCATGGGAACCTTGACAGATTTGAGAACCTTCCTGATCTCTTCGGCAACTAGAGTAAAAACTCCCCTTTTGATCTTCTTAAGAAAAACCGCCTCAAATCCATCTGGATGTGGATCCCAAAAGTTATATGCTGGAAGATCTGGCTGGAACGCAATAACCGAATATTTAGAGATAAAGCAACCTCCAGTTCCAGGGTAGCTACCACTTGCGTGGCCTTGTTGGGGGAAGCAGTGGAATCCAGAACTATCTCCAACACTAGAAGTCTCAGTCCTCTAGAGGCAAACTGGATAGCTAAATTTAATCTTAAAGATGCCTCTGAAGCAATCTCAACCATCTCTCACGAAAACTGGGAAATTAGGATGAGTGCTACCGAGTTCAAAAATTGGAGATCGACAATAAAGGAGCACTGCCTGTTCTTTGATGGGGCCTCTAAGGGCAACCCTGGAAAAGCTGGAGCGGGGGGACTCCTCTTCAACACTCAGAATGAAATCCTCTCTTCTTTTGCCTGGGGCATAGGGATGGACACCAATAACAATGCGGAAGCTCTGGCCCTCTGGCAAGGGCTAAAGCAAGCCATTGATAATGATATACCCGAGCTCACCGTATTCGGAGACTCAAGGATTATTATTCAAGCCATGAACTTGAACAAGCCACCTCCTCAGCTTAATCTTTCTCGGGTCCTGCGTAGAATCTTCTTGCTGATGTCCAAATTTATCAAAATTAACTTTTATCATGTTCCTCGTGATCTTAACGGATTGGCTGACTTAGAGGCCAACAGAGCCGTGCTCCTGGGCAGGAGTATTTTGTCGACTAATGACAGAGAATCTTTTTGCTCTATCCCTTAAGACAAACAAGATCCTGACAACGAATATCTGCTGGATTGCTAAGAAATTCGCGGATCCGACTTGCGAGATGGTCAAGATTGCCATCGAGGAAAATCCCCACTTCAGTCTGCTACTCCCGGACGGTAGCTCTGCGACCCGTGACCATTCAGAGCGCCTTCCCTCCTACATAATCAGACCGACTGGGAACAGATCTCTCCAATGCGCCAGCGCTAGAAACAGAAGCAAGAACTCTAGAAGAAGAAGCAAGAAGATCAGGAATCGACTGCGAAGCACAACATGGCGTCGGTGGGCTCAACATCAGGAGTCAAATCGCTGGAGGACAGACTGGACGATCTGCAAAATTCAATCGACATACTTAAATCAAAATCAGAGGAGAATGAAGGCCTACAGAAATCCCACATTGCAGAAGATCTCCAGAAATGGCGAAAGTTCAACAAGGATCTACAGGGCATTAAGGAGGAAATCAAAGATTCCAAAGGAGAAGTCTCCTATTTTGAAGAGGTGGTGTACACCCATTTCAAAGACCAGGCCAACACTGAAGGGAACTTCGGGAACAGAATTGTTGCACTGGAAGCTGCGGTCCAGAAGATCCTGGAGAAGCTTAATGGCGCTTAGACCCTGCTCAGATCTCTACTATGTTCTCTTTGCTATTCTCAATCCTATTTCTTGTACCACAATTCAGTCCACTGTAATTTTGCTTCTTAAATCTGAAACCTCTGGGCAGCTTAAGCCTAAGAATTTTGTTATTTCAGATAGTGATATTTATGTACCCAAGCACACGGTGGCTGATTCACCGGCTTTTAATTAAATCTTCCCAATGTTTTTGTCTAAAAAAAAAGACAATGGTGTTACCTGCGTGAACAAACAAGACTACATTTGAAATTGAAGTACCAAAATTTTATATAAGGACCCTACGATAGACATAGAACTGGATATTCACAATATGAAAATGCTACTTAATGAAAACAAAATGGCTAATAATTGTACATAAAATATCAATATATAAAGAATCATAGTCAAAATAATTGATGATACCAACCATAAATTACTCCATGGAAGAAAAACATTGAAAAACACAAATAGAAGTCAGATTTTAAACTTATTTTGTATAACAATTCAAATAACTACTCAATAACCTTGATCATAACCACCTCTTAACTTTCTTTAATGAAATTGCATCTGATTTAATTTACTAATAATAATAAAACGACAATGACATCACAACTACCTGTTTTACAAATGAATTGGAATACACCAATGTTAATATTATAATGTGATTATTTAAGATATGTCAAGCATAATATTGTGTCCACCAAATAGTGAAATAAAATAAAACCTAAACTATCGAAGAGAATGAAAACACATATCCATTAAAATGCTAAGCACATAGCAATTGAATAAAAGAAATATATCATAGGAGATACACATACTTCGCTTGACTAGAAGCATTTTATAGTTAATTTGGCCGACAAACTAAAGTGAAATATGATGGTCGTAGGATTATAGATATATTCAAGATTTAAAGCAGTAACACTTTAATAATTTTTCCATTATGCCTTTCTATTGGCAGGTTTAAATAATAATGTCCATGAACATAACCTGGATAACCAAAAGGAATGAACTATAGTTATACTAGTGTGTAGAATATTAATGGAAAGTTCCAACCAGCAAAAGCACAACAAAACATGAACTTGAAATGATTTATATTTATCGTTGATTATAATATACCTTAGCATTCATTTCATCATGGTCTTGTACATGATGGCCCTTTCTACCATACCATCTACGCAACATGTTCATGAATTTCACAAAGTGCACAAATTAATTCAACGTACAATGTCATCAATCAGAACTTCTGGAATTTCAAGCACACTAAACAATCAAGTTCAGAATGGCACTTGGATTAAAAATACATCCCTAGGCCTTGATGTAATGGAAAAGAAACAAGCGTCTGCTCCTTCAATAATTTTAGAGTCATAAAAGCTATAAGTAGAAGCAGTCCATTTGGAATTTCTATTATGAAATGGAAGAGAAATGTTATATTATGATAAGATACAACAAATAAAATACTTTGAGCAAAATATGAAACCAAACATGTCACTACGAGAAAGCTGAGATGATAACGATTATTGTGTTAAGAATTTCTTTGTAACAGTGAGATGCATACAAAACTCACACATATCTACCTTGAGATTTTATAACCCACAGCTACAACTAAAATTGCATGACCAAAGTTATCAGAATCATGGGTGTAACCTTGCAAGTGAAGGTGAAGGTGTGGGCGTGGATTGGACGTCAATGCTTCCAATTATTCAGCAATATCAAATTTTCAAAAATATGCATAGAAATAAAAAAACCGTCCTTGGATTTGGAAATACCTAAACTGTTGCATATAATTTATCCAATGCCCACTCAGGTTACATAGTTTGGAGATAAAATTATATCTTAGATCAAACAAATAAACTTACCTATTTGCTAGGCACATTGCAAAGTTAACTTGAAATGCATAAAACGAAAGAAATTTATTGTAATATTTAGCAGAAAAAGGATCAGACATATAAGAGAAAAATACAATAAGGATCAGACTAGGAGGGTTCATACATGAGAAGCTATTGTCAAATTTAGAGCCACGCCTATTTCCTTCAAACTCATTAGGAAATTCTACAAGACATGAATATTACCACCACTATAATAAATAGATCATCAAAAACATAATTTTTAGAGATAAAAGACAAGGAAATACCTTACAATCTAGATCATTTCTAAATTTCTCAATTGTTTGCTCTCTTTCCTAAATAGTCATACTTAAGTGACTTGAGTGCATTTTCCCTTCAAACTCATCAGGAAATTCTACAAGACATGAATATTACCACCACTATAATAAATAGATCATCAAAAACATAATTTTAGAGATAAAAGACAAGGAAATACCTTACAATCTAGATCATTTCTAAATTTCTCAATTGTTTGCTCTCTTTCCTAAATAGTCATACTTAAGTGAATTGAGTGCATTTTCTCCTGAACTACATCATTTGGCATATTTATGTTCGAACACTTTTTGAGATTGTTACAACAATCCTAGTCCTATAAGGAGGTTTCTTTCTATTGTTTACACAATCTTTTTAAATCGCAAAAGAATGTTAAGAACTTTATTTTTCATAATGTTAAGAACTTTATTTTCATAATGTTTAGAACTTTAACTTTCAATCAGATGTTAGACCTACAAAATTGCATATGCAATCCCTTTCCTGCAATAAAACTAAGATAATGATCTAATTCGCCCATCCTTTCTACAAGATTTGAAAACTACAAGCCTAACAAGCCTTTCGACGTAAGTACCTTCACTAACAAGCATCATATTGCTATCCATTGAAGATTGTTGTTTAAGACAATTTGAATTGGCTTGTAGAACTTCATGGTGGTGCCATAATGTCCCACCTTCCCTAGGAACAATTGTTCCTAGTACATTTCTTTCGTGATCAATATTAGGATCTTTTCCCAATGTTGGCATTATAGACTAGATTGCATCCTTGGCATCAGATCTTGGAGGGATAATTTTATACTTAAAGTCTTGCTATTATGCAGTTGTCCTTGGCATTCTTCTCCAACTGCTTGTTTCCTCCAAGACCCTTCAATGCGAGCACAAGAATATTGATTATAACTTACATCTTTATGTAGTTTAGCTTAATCATTTATATGCTTAGATTGAATTTATTCGTTCTTGAAATACGTGATGAGAAAATATTTGTAGTTATTATTCACATAAACACAAAACCCAAAGGCCACTATGTTTCATATTCAAACTAAACATTCTTCTAGTACTGATCAATTAGAAAGATCTACAATCCAAGGAAAGAATTTAGGAATTGGATATTTTTCTTTTGTACAGTAACAATACCCGCATTATCCATGCAATTATCTCGTAAATCCTGTTGTTCTCGAAATTCTCTAATCTTCATATCCACAGGAAATCCCATCATTTGTGGATATCCCATCATCCCTACTTCCTGCTCATAATTTCAATAAACTTCAATAGGGATAATAGTGTTCAAAGAATAGCATTTTTGCATGATTGAAAGCACTCAAGTCAAAGAAACAAGAAATGTAAAAAAAATACCATTTATTTTGCTTCTACTGCAAACCATATCATCGTAGTTTCGATTAAGTGCCCCATATTTAGAAAACTGAGGTGCACCACTACTAAATATCTCTCCCCTATCAATTCCTTCTAAAACAACCCGATGAAAATGGAAAAAAAGAAACATCTTCAGCAATATATTTTAGTGTTAAGCTATTCAACTTGACATGCTCATATTATTAACGAGACATGAAGAAAAATATCCAATTTTAATGAAAGTATTTACAAGAAATAAAGAAATTCCTTTACCTTTTCTTCTTGGTTGGGAACATAAAGAGCCAGTGGTTCTAATGCCTCTACTTGTGTAAGCAAGGGAATCTCACAAAATCCATCTGGAAGTATTGTAGAAGTGTGTTGTTTTATGCCACATTTCCGATAAATATCCAATCATTTCTCCTTATAATACTTTAATGAGGACGAGTTAGCCAAATGAGTATCCCACCTTTTTGAAGGTGCACCAAGTGGACTATAGTTTGAGGGATTAGAAATCAAACTGCTACCACTAAAAATTCCTCTGCCATGACCAACACTAAATCTTTGGCTCACTCCATCACCTTTCCCCCTACCAAGGATAAATCTCGCTAGCTCAAAGCCTGCTTGTTTGTATTTGGGACTGATAAGTAGGGTGCTTCACCTCGGTTGTATATTTGTAATGAATTTGACCTCCAAGATGAGGATATTGTCAGTTATCACAGATGGAACTTTCTCTCAATTCCCTTCACCATCCTTTCTAGATCCTATCATGTTTGAAATGTACATCAATCAACGTCGACCAATGATCTTAGTCGATATCAACCCCAAGCCTACCTGTCGACAATAACCACTCCAAGCAAATTGATCGTTACAGTAGAGGAACTGCATCTAGTTGACTTTTGCATGATCCAGTAAGATTGAGTATTTAAGGAGTATCAAAATTCCTAAATTGGGTCGATTAGTTCCACTCAATTGAACAGATTTCAAGTTGGCTAGTGGCATTGGTACAATGCAATTGTAACCACTCAACATTGGATTTTATTCACTAGAAACATTAGCTCTTCAAAAGCATGCGGGTTCAATTCTAAATCAATTTTGCAACACCCTGGTTTAGGCTTGTCACAATTGTAATTGTTAGCTTTTTAAAACTATTTTAATGCTAATAACATCTTGGAGTTTTTATTCCTCTCTCCAGATTGCGAAATATTGTCTTTCTATCTCCTATGAGATTGATGTTGGTGATGTATAACTATTATTGTTAGCACATTGGGTTTGTACCTAACAATTTCCCTTTCTACAACCCTTACTAGCATATCGGGATACCTCTATGACTTGGCCTTAAATGCAGAGTTAGCTCCACTAGTTTAATCCCCAAATTGGCCCCTCTTCTAACCACTTGGTCTAAAACGAGCTGACAGGCAGATCAGTAAAGTCCTTATGGTGAGGTCTTATTTCCCCATGATTCTTGTGAAAAAAATTTAGGATGACAAATAATAAGAATCAAGAGACAAAATTGAGACACCTGGAAAAGACACCTTAGGAATATTATTGCAAGAAAGGTGTGTGATGCATAACTCATTGACTACAAACATTAGCAAAAGTTAAGTTGGTGCATTTATTGATGCGATGTCCTCACCTTAGATTTACCTACCCTTGTTGCTGCAACTACATATGGCACCATAAGTTTATCTCCAAGACCAAAACTGCTACTTGGATGTATGGAATATGTCAACATCTCTTCTCTTCCATTTGATTACAATACTAAAGCCTATGCCTCTGCTTTGGTCTCAGAATAAATATCATTTTGCTGTAGTAAGGAAAGAACCAATATATACATTATCCAAAATAGAATACCAGGAAACAAGAAGACTTGCATTTTTGGGTAAGTGATGCTTCTGTCAATAACAAAATGAGAAGGTAATGGACCACAAATAGATCATTCAATAAAAAACCAAAAAGATACAAAACATTTAAGGATTACCTTTTCTGGATAAGGTAAGCTTTCATCCCTGTTATATATTACATGAACACCGTCAAAGACAACACTTGGGGAGCTAGTATAAATAAGTTTTTTCACTTTAAACTCAATATAATCACTTAGTACATTCCATGTACTTAAATCATTACACCCCAGGTGAAAATTTTGACTCGCAGATGATGTTAACCTTCAAATATTGAGCAAGAATGTTTTGACAACATTGATGGGTTAAAACTATCAACAAATGCATGTGACATTCAATTCTTAGAAATAACCCTGGACTGTGACACTATAATGAAGATTGAAATTATTGATTGATGAATCTGGTGCAATGAAGATTGAAATTATTGATTGATGAATCTGGTGCAACCATATGGAAGACAACAGATGCCCCTTCGCAAACTGTAGAAACAAATAGGGAAAGGAATAAGTTAATAAATAATGTTTGAACAATATTGCAATTTGTATACTCGCTTACCAAACTCGATCAGGAAATCTCGAAAGTATGAAACTCAAATCAAGGAGGTAAGTAGGATGTGAAATTTTTGACACATTATATGGGAAACTAGAACTACCCTTTCCAAAGAAAATTATTGGAGTGCACTTCTTGAGAACTATTAGTAGTACGTTAACAATTTTTGGTTCATGCATTTTCTTGTGTAATGCAAACAATGTCAAAGATACAAGTTATTGTAGGAATGGTACAAACAGAAATAATTTCATAAACTATGCTTTAATGCATAAGACATGCACAATATGTGGAATGTTCCAAATAGGACATAGTATATGAAAAAATTACAAGTTTTTCAAGTGAGGTCAAGGCTCAAAAAGTGAAAAGTGTGTAGGCATGGAGCTCTATGCAATTTTAAGGGATGTTTGGGACATAAAAAAAATAAAGATACCATTTTTTTCACAAAGGTTACCTCGAAGTTCACACATACAAGTGCCAACAAATAATATATACAATACACATGAATGAATTATCATTCAATATGTCAGACGCTAGCATTAGAAAGCTAGGTGGAAAGAAGTTATCCAGTAAAAAATAAAAAATATCAAGAAAAGGATTTTTAATTTTTTAAGTTTTTTAAGTTACCATTTTAGAGGCCAAATCAACAAGAATATAAGAAAATCAGTAATAAAGTGAGAACATATATCCATAACATGTTTTCCTTCAATTATTTTAGAAATTAGCTGAGTGATGTTTGAAGTTTGAACACACAAATAATAACATCAAGATCTCAATTTTGTGCTTGGCCAAAGAAACACAGATATCAAATCTTAGTGGACAATCTCTCTTGAATTAATGCCCAAAGTTCTAAATTAAACACAAGTGTGAAACTGGAAAGAGCAATTGGAATTCTATTAAGCAGTTTAGAATTTGAGATTTGAAAAGTGAAAGAATCTTACAGTTAGTCTTTCATAGGGCAGTTTTCTACATTGAATTTCAGGGTTGTGTGTTAGCACTTATTCAAGTTGAAAAACGAGTTAGGTCCTTGTGGGGTTTAACGTAGGTGTGTTTTCAAAATCCATAAAGAACCTGAACCTGAAACCATAGAAAAACCTGAATCACATGCTGAGTAAATGCATTTATCACATTTGTAGGATGCTTTGCCAAGGCCATAGAGAACATTTGTTTGGCAACAAATTTGTGAGTTGGATAATAGAGTCATGAAAAAGAATTCCATTTTCTAAGGGGATTAGGGGGCATCCTTGTTAACAATAATTTCCTATGAAGCATGTCATTCAAAGGAATTTCCAATTTTTTTTTTGTAAAAAATGCACAGGACAGTATGTTATATTTTTTCCCTGATTTCCCAGCAGTTGTTCTCTTTCAGCCCCAGTGCAAAGTGATGAGAAGATCTAACATAGCAAAAATTCCTTGATCCTTGAGCAACAGGTTGCATGTGATGGAAAGAGGTCACACTGTAGAATTATTTGTGGGTGCAATAGTAGTTATTAAACATCCAAGAGGTTGTGAGGCGCATGCATATTTATACTTTTTATATCCAGTTAGGGATAGCATACATCCCAATGCATGGATGAGGTGACATGAACAAACTACAACAAGAAGAAACAAATCCCTAGTAGGTGCATGCATGAGTGATCTTTAGTTCATAGGCATGGTGCATGCATTCAGTATTCTACATCAAGGAATATATTCTAGGTAGTTATCCATGTAGGACACCACGCTTATCCTTAGAGAATTAATGTTAGGGTTGACTTTCAACTAGGGTGCATCACTAGGTGTCCACGTGCCTTGTATTGATCCTCCATCTCTTATTCTATAAAAGCGACTTCGGGTGCTTTATCGTCTTCTTAGGTAGAGTTTTGAGCTTATTGTATTGTAAATCTTTCCTTTCAAGGAATAGAGTGATGTGATTGAGTGTGCTGCAATTCTACTTTTTGTCCTAATTTTCCGAATTACATGTTTGTAGATCTAGCATTCCTTCATCCACTACTTTGATAGGTTAATTAGTGTTCAAAAAAAGGTTTTGTTTTAGGAGTGTAGGTTTTCCTACCATGTGCTAAGACATTAACATGGCGTCAAAGTTGTGCATCTAAAATCTTATGTCCAGTATATGATGGAGGTCTATGGGTGAGATGCTCGTGAAACTCCAATGATAGGAGAGTTGTTTATGTGTGTAATAGGCGTTTTGCACCAGTGATAGGTTGTTGATCTGATTTGTTTGTTGGATGATCTAGTTTTTTAAGGTGTGTTCAAAAGTTACATGAATTGATAACCTGGGTCTCAAATACTACGATCAATTAGAGCGTAGATCCTACTTTGCACCTTGGAAATGCAAGCTTCAAATGTTGATGGAAGAGTTTACTGTTTAATCTTTGGACTGTTGTAGAAGGGAAGGCTATAATTCCCACCAATCCCACATCATTAGCAAAACACAATAAGAAGGTGTCCAAATCCAAGAGAATCAGTCTCGATTCAATGAAGGACCATTTGTCCACTAAAATACTAGAGAAGAAATTGGCAAAGGAAAAAATCAGCTTAGGAAAAAATCTCTAAACAAACAAAGTTGCTTTTATATATAACATCTATACTCTGTTTTTCATAAACACTCTAGTTTTTACATTGAATAATGGGTGCATTGAATGGTTGAGTGTGTTGAGTGTTTATTGTAATGTGCGCGAGGACAAAAGCATTTTGTTTCATTGACTATAGTTGAATCTTAGAGATGTATTTTCATTGTTTGCCTCCTTTTAATCGATTATATGGTGGATGTAAATTGCATATGTGATATACATGCATGCATATGGGGTTTAAAGGAGTTAAATGGAGATGGAACACATGGTGATTGCACCCAACTTGTGAAATATATAAACAATTGCGTCCAGTCTATAAGAGATTGTGCCTAGTCTCTAAATGAATTTGTTCAACCTGTAGATGGTGTTAGAACAAATCACAAAGACTCGGAGATTCGATAGTTAAGGGAATGATACATGTGGAAGCCTATTAAAATAATGATATCATTTATATTGCCCATGGATTAGTTATTACAGTCACTTGATTGGTAAAAGACATAGGGATAAAACAACTTTTAAAATTGGACTATATGAGAGGCATAGTCTTCCTATCCCCTGCATCAGATCCTTGATAAGAATTATGTAAGCTTGGACAGTTGGGTTGAGCACTTTTTCGACCATTCAATTCAACAAATCAAAGGATTCTTGAATTTTACTATTTTCGAATAAACCATCAATAAGTAGGGAATATGTCATAACATTGGGCTCACATCCCTACTCAAGCATACAATGGAATTTAATGAACGATTCCTGCAATTATCCATTCCTGAAATACCCAAGGATGAACGATGTATATGTAAAGATATCAAGATACCAACAACTTCACAAAGCCACACCAAAATACATTTTGGCCTCCTTCACCTTATCGTGTTAAAAAATCATGTGCATCATCGTATTATAGGTCAAAACACCTGGTCTAATTCCATTCGCCAAAATCTCACAAAAAAATTATGAACAACTATGACCATGTTCAATTTTTCCAAAACTTGCAAAAAGTATGCCACACTTCACGGTTCAGCTTCAAACCATTATTATGCATTTGATTGAGTTCCTCCATGACCTTCCCAGTCTCGTCTGATTCCCTATAGGAATTTATCATAACAATCCTTAAATTCTTTACTATGCCCCAGAGTTGAACATAAATGCACACAACCGGAACTGCTTCTTTGACTAGTTAAAGGTCAAATATAGTTCCACTGCGGACATAACATATGATATGCCTTTACTAGCCTCTAGGTTGAATGATAATTAGATCCCCATACAACCACCATCAACACAAGACAAAAAAAACCCTTATTAACAACATGGATGGCAACAAAAACATTAGTGTTTTCTCTAAAGAAGATTATATGGGCCAAAGGATGAAGATACTTACTTGAACAAGAACCACAAAATGCAAGGCTGCAATAGTCTATTGAGGGAAAATATGGTTGACTGGAACAAAACCATTTTGAGCTATAGATTGGAATTTCATGGTATCTCCCAGTGGGATCGATCTCGTGCTCATCACAAACAAATTCCCAGAACTTGGCACTGATCTGGTTTCCACATTGATCACCCTAAATGTGTAGGATTTCACGCACCCTTGTTATTTCTAGTTATGGTAATGCCTCGGTGATTTTTGTTTATGGTAATTCCTCAGCCCTGGTTCATCCACCCACCAACCCACATCCATCTCACCCGAGCCGAAGTTACCTAACTCACTCAAAGTGAGAATCTTAGTTTTTGTATGTTTTAGTTTGACCATGTGGGTGCTTAATTACTCAAAAATGTATTCAATAAGATTCTAATAATTAAAGAGGAGTAAAAGGACAACCCTTGGGCATGCCTGAAAAGGGTTCAAATAGATAGTTTGCAAAATGAAAATCACCTAACATCAAGAGAACTTGGCCGCCGAGATAGCTTTTGATCCATTTGAACAAATGGTGAACGATGAACTATACATGTGCTCATTATAAGGAGATTTTCGTATATCCAAGAGTGTTAGTAAACCAAGTTGTTAGTTGCAAAACTGAAATGGAAATCTTATAATGAATAGTGTAAATGTTTTACCACAATGAAAACAAAAATCTTATGTAACCCAAAGCGTTTACAACCACATTATCCACCCAAGGTGAATAACACAATGAACTAAGATTTGGAAAAAATTGTACCAAAAAAATCACTCAAAGAAAAAAGTATGGTAAAGTTCATTGTATTAGTCCCTTAATATTGTTGAAATAATTAGAAATGCAAAGAAATTGATAACTAAAAATGTGCATGAAAACCTCGAAGACAATTAGAGCCCTCAGAATTGAAAATAAATAAACCCTCTTCATGAAGTGAAAGAAAGAGCATAAAAATGGCATTGAAAATAGACTAAAGCCATCTCCTTATGTCTCCTTCAAATTTGTTTGGCTAGGCTATGGGTTGGAATGAAATTAAACTCCTTGAAAACCAAGTGTAATGATGATGAAACCAACCCTAACAAACATAAGCTCCATTGGAAGTGTATAAAATGGCATGATGAAGATCCTCTTGATTAAAATAAGAGGATCCTTCAATGCATGCACAGTAACCAATTAGGAAAGTGCTTTGCCAATTATTTTTGCCACATCAAAATTGCATGGAATAGGTCCTTTTGACTTGTGGCCAATTGACATTTGAATTGGCCACATTGGATGGTTTAGGGAGGATGTATGTCTTGAGAGTGAGGGAAAATTCTGTTTGTGGCATGTCTCGAGAAGTGTAGACTAGATCAATTAGTTGTGTGCAATGATCAAATGTAAAGGACGGGTATTAATTCAAATTGGGTTGGGGAATAGTTTTGGCATGTTGGGATTTAAGTGGGTGGAATATTGGTGATTTTTTTGCAGGGGAGGGATCTAGGGGGGACTTTAGAACTTTTTGAACTCAGGCACTAGGAGAACCATGATGAACGGATGCATATGGATAATTAATGGAGGTTGTGAAATTGACAATTTTTAGCTAACATGATGCAAAATACATGAACGTGGCGAAACTTTAACACCCTACCAAGAGGGTCGAACGATGATGGTTTTGTTCAAACAAAATGTAAATGCGATTAGTACGATGAGCCGAACATAATGCCACCAACTTCACGACATGATGATTCCTAGAAGGAAAGACAACAAATATCCAAGACTCGACTCAACCTGCACATTATGATGACACACATGACACAACTTGGCGGATCTGTCGAAGGGATAATACGAAAGAAAAAATGGTGAGATAATATATGGACATGATAAGCACATCGAACTGGATGTGATGGTACATATGGAATGATCTTGCAAATAATTTCAAAATGTTCGCCGATGGTTTCATGTTTTGACACATCAGAATCATGTCGATGTTGAGCATCAACACTATACTGCCAAGTAAATGGAGCAGGCTAAATATCATGGAGCATTATTCCCTTTTTGGTCATTAATGCAAACTATAAATTAGTCATTACAAACTAATTAGGTCTATTATGTCAATTACAATATTGACATATCTAGAGACGTATAGAAACATGTTATATATAATTATAAAATCATATATTATATTATATATAGACACTATTAACTTATGTGTGATGTATAAGGAAATATTTGATAGTTAGGACATATTATATAATTATTAACTTAGATTGTCTAGTCATATTTTTTTATCCCATGACTAAATTAGTCATTTTTAGTTGTAATCACTTAAAATTGCTTAAATTTGGTCATATTTCACTTAAAAACATTGCGGTGACCAACTTTTTTGTGGTTTAGTCATTTATTTCGCACGGTGACCAACGTTTTTTGGTCGCTTGGTCATTTATCACCCATTTTTCTACTAGTGCTACCTCCATTAGCAAGTTCACACCGAAGAACTCCAAAGCATATACATATTGATGAAAGTCTCATTGGTTCGCTGGAAGGTACGCTATATAAACGTAGTATTGCATATCAAACTCAACACATACTTGTTATCTATTTTGATTCTAAATGTGAGGGAGATAAATGTAAAATATTTTTATCATTATTAAAATCTAGGAGTATGACTATTGTTAGGAGAAAGTTAAGGATAAAGATGATAAACAGTTATGAACCAAGTTCTCATATTGTTAAAACTTTAGTAGATGCATTTAGTACAATTGGAAATAAATCTCGTTCAAAGGATCACAATGTGGCTCACCATGTGTTGTCACAATCAATCGTGAACAAAAGCACTAGGGCCCTTCATCTTTTTAACCCTACATCCAAACTTATTAATTTGAATTTCAAAACACTCAGTAGGTATTGTGTTAGAAGGGAACAACTTGAAACTGGTCAAACAGATGTTCTGGCCTTCATTGGCAAGTT
Organism: Larix kaempferi; assembly: GCA_027924585.1. Classification (NCBI taxonomy): domain Eukaryota; kingdom Viridiplantae; phylum Streptophyta; class Pinopsida; order Pinales; family Pinaceae; genus Larix; species Larix kaempferi. The sequence continues at coordinate 7,453,814 of BSBM01000438.1, forward strand.
GCCACGCTCTGATATGAATCTCATTGACGCAGTAAAGGGACTAGTGCAATATTTTTGGTATAACAACACTAGACCTTCTTTAAACCAAAAAGATGTACTAAAATTAAGAATGGGTTCAAGGGATCGTTAACCCCACATTAAAATTTTTCTTGACATGAAACAAACATAATTAAATGAGAGATTAAGGAATAAACATAATGAACTTAACTTGGTCCAACGATCCTTCGAGAATGCAAACCATGGTATATTAAAATAAACACAACTCGTACGCATGTTGTTGTCGATACCACATTGAGTACGATTATTATTATCACACACACACAAACACACACACATATATTGTGTGTATTGCATAACACTCTTGTGCAAGAATGCTCAACTACATTACCGCTAATGTCATCTAGAGACTTTATTCATAGCATATTGTGTAGAAGGCCAGAAGGTTGCATGTTATAAAAAATATTGCGTACATGGGACATGCCCATGGTGCAGTGGAATGACATTATTGGACAAATGCATACATGTGACCAATGAGCATGAACTTGGGAGGCAGGAGGTGAACTTGCAGTCATTCAAATATGTCACGTATGATATTGATGGAGGGAATGAAAGAAAAAAAATGCAATTGGTCACTTCTCATGTTAGTAATGAGTTCTTGAATACTATTTGTTTCTTCATATTACAATTTCATATGTAACAATCTATTGTATATATGTCTTTATTGTTGATCTAATAGGTACGGGTTTGCAACTTCATGGAGGGATTCTTTGAAAAGACACAACAATATGTAAAGAATGTACATGTGGCTTATTGGAAAGATGAGCAGTTTAGAACATGCAAGGATACATGTCCTGTTGGGACTATCTTATTAGTGGTCGATTTTGCGGAAAACTACACTCTTCAACCACAAAACGAGATTCATAGTTAATACTATCACTTAGACCATGTTAGCATAATGGTCCATATCACCTATAGAATTTGAGTTAGGATAACAGTGTTAACGATGTCAGTGGGTTAGGATAAAAAGGCTTTGAGTGTAGTTGGTGAGTTGTGAGTGGGGCTTATGATAAAGGGATTATTGGTTTATGGGTCAAGGGTCATGTTAATAGGATAATGTCAAATTGAACTTATGTTCATGCCCATGTTCATTTTGTTATATGAGTGTCATTACAATAAAATTTAATCTGATTATATGGGTTGCATGAGTGCATCACATGTGTGTGAAAGTCTAGATGCATAGCCTATGTGTGTTTGTCACACTTGTTAAGTTTTTATGTGGGTTAGGAGTTTATGGACATCACTAATTAGTTGTATTAGTTTATTGTTTTGTAGGTTAAGTTTGTTAGTATATTGTGTGGATTAGGTGCATCACTCACATGATTTCACATGCAATTTCATATAATTCGATTGTGGTCAAGAACATGTTGTAAATGTGCATTGTTATGAATACAATTTAACATTGTATATGCAATTGGATCATATTCAAGAACATTGCAAATGTGCCTTGTTGTCATTGTGCATTGTTGTAACTGTGCATTTTTCTCAACGTTATAACTGATATCTCCATGCAATCGTCCAAGCTATAAACAATTGGGAACATTACACATAGAAATATTATTGGCCACACATGTATGATCACACATAAGACTGAATTGTGAAGATGTCAAAAGACAATATGAAATATATAATATCTCATGGAAGTTATAATACAAAATTAGACGGCCCTTATATGGCCTGTCAATGTACATGTATCAAAAAGGTCAATGATGTACATGTAAACAAAATTACATATGTCCACGATCACACATCAAAACTCTAACTTCCTCTTTTTTTTTCCAGACTGTGATGCATCGTGCATCTCTGGCGACTGCAAGTCAAAGATCATATTTCTTGATCAGGTAACTGAATTAATACTGAAGCACTAACAAACTTAAAATATTTAAAATACGATTCAATAACTTATAACAAACACTCATTGAATCCATCTGAGGTATAGATGCATACGATGTCCTCCTCCTTGTTGAAAGCCTCTCTGCAATGGTGCTCTGTGAATAAAATATCCTATGTCAATTAGATCAACAATTATCAACGTGTATGCATGATAAAGTACTAACCAATTTTGCAATTAATGAACATCTCACCGAAAAAATATGCAGTGGGACAAGAGACTGGGCTTATTCTATAGCAAGTGGAGCCATAAGTTGAACATGAACCTCGGTCACATGCACTATTGTACTAGACTGAGGCTACATTCACCAAATGATAAAATAGTTAGACATCATGCATGTGCATACACAATACGAATGAATTATACATGTACAAATATTCAAGTAAATACCTCTGCGTGACTTATTCCCATTGTACATGCAACATTAACGACAACACCAGCAACCCCGCTAAGGTATGGCATGGAGGACTCTCCAGCCTGATGCTATAAACATGTGAAAAACAACATTAATAAAAACAAGTTTTGGAGTGAATTGAAATCTAACCAACAACTGTCATCGAAGGCTATGTACATTACCATGGAATCAGTAGGACCATGATCATTGACACCCACTCTTTTTATGGAAGAGGGGTGTCTAATGTAAACAAGGCCCTTCTCTACATTTGGACTGTGTAGAGAGACAAACTAAAGCCATTGTGGATTGATTTGCATTGATGCCTGCAGTCATAGAGTGTTTTCATAGTTAGACATGAACATGAATGGATGAAATAAGTTGTATTGAAAAACTAACATGTTGTAATACTTACCTCTACTTGATACATATCTCCCCGATGGGAGGTATCACTACTAGCAAATTATTGCCCCTCTAAAGAGCTAGATAATACCTACAAGTTTAAAAATTATAAATATTAGAAATCTATAAAGGAGTACACTAAGAATAAAATAATTTGAACAATATTAAGTCATTAACCATGACATACTTACATTCCTAAAAAACTCATAGAAGCTACATGTGGGGAATTCACTCAAATCAATGTCTCCCACATCATGTTGAGAATGTGGTGCCTGCAAATTCAAAAATTGTATATATTATACCATCGAACAAATTAATGAACTAACATGTATTAACGAAATGCCATGTATCAACAAAATGACATGTTGAAAATATGACCTCAGTGTTGGTTGTTGCCACCACAGATACTACAACACCAGGTACACTACCACCCCCTGTAGAGGCATCAATCTCCTGCAAGATTAAAAATTGTATATATTAACAATCTTTTAATGTGTACAATATGGAAAAAATAATTTGAACGACATTAGTGTTTTAACAATGTCCTTAACTGACCGGAAGTCATCGTAGAGGTACCATGTGTAGGTCCAAAACCATAGCAGGTTTGACCACACGTTGTGCACACATGTGGATCAATCTAGGGATCATGGGATGTCAGTTTATACCCACCAATAGATGGTCCTCTTCCACCGGAAGATGATGGTTGTACCCCACCAGAGGAACCCTGGCCCTGCCTGGTCAATAGTTATATTGTGGCGTACAATCATCTGAGCTAGTGCCCGAAACACCTCCTGTGTTTGGGGAATCATAGTATGTGCAGGAGGGACATATGGCCTCGATATCTGGATATAGGGTGGATGTATCAGTCGATTGGAATCTCTATTCCTAGCATTGGGACGGTTTTGGGGCATCCCCATACCAATGCCATGGAACCTCAACATATTGAAATAGTTGACATGTTTTCCCATCACAAACTCAGCATAAAGTTTCTGGAGGAAGTTTAGTGGTACTTCCATGTTGTTGTGTGGGGGGGTGGATGTCAAAAACCATACAACATCTATCCATCCAGTTATCTATGATTGGTTGAAAAATGCACCACTCAATTGAAATATGTGTTATGCTAGTCTCTGGAATGACATCTATCCCAGGCACTCTAAAAAGTGAATATATCTGCTCTCTTTTAATTTTTAACTTCTTCACCTCATTGTAACTCAATCCATCGGCATATTCTTGTTGTTTTCTTTCTCTATACGATGTTATGCTATACAATGCATCGTTCAAGCGGTTGATGGTCTCTACAATAGCATCTAATGATGTTGCCAAGGAGTGGCGGAGTTCATCTCCACCCCTCCAAGTCGTAACAATCTCTCTCAATATCTCTACATTTTGATCCATAATAGCCACTGCAATCATAAATATACAAAAAAATATCATTAGAAAAATACATATAGTATAATGACATCTCTAAGCACTGAAAAATGTAAAACTAGTGTACAATAAATAACAACATGAACTATTTATAATTTAAAATTTAAAATTGAACAAATTATACACTAAAGAATAAACATTTAACATTTTTCCATTTTAAATTTATGTCATATATGTGTATTAATTTCAATTGCCAGATAGATGCATTAAATGTCCTATGTGTATATGTTGATTGGGAAGCTTATCTACCTTATTTTTACGCTTGGATTATGAAGTTTCATCAAAACTGTAGGGTGTTGACTAATTCCCTTAGAGGACCAGCTCCGAGATTACAGGCAGAGGAAAGGGCTAGAGCCTAGAGTAGAGGGCATAGGGTGCTAGTGATGAATAAAATCCCAATATAGTCAAGCATTTTGATATATGTAATTATTTGTTGTAGCATGGAGTTTTTTTGGACTCTATAGGCCATTTAGCATCTTTGTTTATATGTAATTTGGGGCATATATGGATTCCACTTGATATTATTTTAGTTGTATGCACTCTTTCTATATACACATGAGAAACTTTGCATATTTGTGTATGGTGGTTTGGGATCTAGAATTCAACAGAATTAACAGTTTTCAAGCTTTTAGGATTGCAAGGTTTCCACTGGATTCTATCATGTACGATAGTATGGGATTGACATGTAATCAAACACATCAACCTCCCTATGTATCTTGATGTTGGTAGAGCCTACTGTTGAACTCCTCTATCCTGACCTTAACCAAAATACACCCTTCACTTAAGTGAAAAAATTTATTAAGCACGTGAAGCTTCTCTACCCTATTTTAACACTTGGATTAGGAATTTTCATCAAAACTATAAGGTGTTGACTAATGTCCTTGGATGACCAATTTCGATATTTCGGGTAGAGGCAAGGGCTAGAGCCTAGAGGATGGGTAAATGGTGCTATTGATGAATAAAATTCCAATATTGGCAAGGATTTTGATTTGTTATTATCTGTTGTGGCATGAATTTTTTTGGACTCTATAGGCCATTTAGCGTCTTTGTTTATGTATTTTTGGGAAGATATGAATTGTACTTGATTTTTTTTTAGTTGTAAGCAACTTTGCGATATACATGAGAAACTTTGAATATTTGTGAATATTGGTTTGGATTCATAAGGATGCTCATGAATATATATGCATCTAGTGAAATTGATTTGATTTTTACGAGTAAATTGGGGTTTTAATTTGCTTTGGGCATAGAAATGACTCGAGTTATGGTTTGAATTTTTTTTAGGGCATACAAATTAAAAAATTACGAATTCAATTCATTTTATGGCTTACAAAATTTCAAAATACAGAAATTAGAAGGATGGAATTTGATTTAAATACCTAAGACTGAGTATATTGATGTTGAAGGTGGAAGATCCAAGCTCTATGACCTAAAAACGCATTCACCAATACTCGTTTTGTCACCCTTTGTCGCTGTCGTGGAGGAAGTGATGGGTGTGGCCCATTTTGGGGCATAAAACATGTTTTAAAAAACATGTACGCGTTTAGTACTACATAACTCGTACGCGTTTTATGACTAATGCGTATATGTTTTGTTTAACTATCCTACTTGGCCTTCATCATGGCAAGCTTGGGACTAGGTTTGCTAGGGTGGGGATTGCTTGGGATCAGTTATCTTTTATAGAACTTGAATGAGTTTCTTGAATCTACCATTGCAGCGAAAAGGTCCCTCAACTTTGTGCACTCACCCTACAATACAATATTAATTATCATTTATTTTCAATTGAATAACATAATTTCCACTTACATCTTGCTTGAGCAAACAATGATCAGCCGTAAAGGACTTTACTCTAGGAGATCTATTCAATATTGCTTTCTAACATTAATGTATGGTCTTAAGGATGAGCAGAGAGTGTGGAATTTGACGAACAAAGAAATGCATGAAAGTGAGAGCTTTGAAAAAGGAATTTCAACCAAGGCAAGAAGTCTAACCAACAAAAGGATCGTGGTAGAAATTAATTTTGATCATAAAAGGAAGTTTGATCGACTAACAAATGTAGGAACTCTAACCAATGAATTAGGAACTCTAATAGAACTTTGATTTATAAACTCTTATTGATGAAGCAATATTGATGCATAAACACTAAGCATTGAAGGAATTTTGATGCAGCGATGACTTTACAAAGGAAAGTGGAGCAACCTGGTTGGAACTACTTGTACTTATGCATGAACTTTTATTGATAAAACAAGGTACTTTTACCAAGTTAGGAACTCTGAACAGTGCTCCTACTATAACCAATGAAGGAAAACTAACATTGACCTTGATGCTCTTCTAATTGATGGAATACTTTGATGCAATAACTCTAATTGACAAAGGAACTTTGGTCAGTGAAGGAACTTTGACGAAGAAACTTTGATTAGACTTTGACCAAGGAACTAACTAATGACAACGACTAGAAGGGAGGTGGAACTTTAGCTAATGCGGTAACTTTGATGATGGAACTTCAAGAAAGAATACAATAATTTTAACCAAGGAATTTTGAGCAATGAATCAGAATGTTGAGCAATGAGCTGTGGAACTCTAAGCATTGAAATAATATCCCTCAATGAAAGAGAAACCACCAAACAAAATAGGGAGACATTGTTTTAAAAACTAATTTTGATGAAGCTAAGAACTTTGACCATAGACCTTTAACCACATAGGAATTTTGGTCAATGAACTCTCTATTAAAGAAAAACACCAATCAGAACTTTATCAAAGGGTGAACTTACAGCAAAGGGTAAATCCATGAAAAAGAGTAACACATTTAAATTGAATCTATGTGATTACCTAAAACCCTAATCTCATCTCAAGAGTTTCGTTTTAAAGTTTATATCGCGTACTCAAAATTTTGGTCATTTTACTATGTATAACTACATGGGATATACAAACTGGATGAAGAAACTCATGGGGGATGCTGAGAGTTTCTGTAAGGTTTTACGTCTTTATCACAATATGCAGGGGATGTAGCTCAAACGGTAGAGCGCTCGCTTTGCATGCGAGAGGCACGGGGTTCGATACCCCGCATCTCCACTGCAATTTTAATCTTTCAGGTGTTTAATGTGGCATAATGCCCTCTTTTGTGTGCAGCAGTCAACATATAATGGCATGGCATATGGCATCTTGTGAGAACATCCATTTTGTTGTAAAACACTGTCCATAAAGTTACCACACAATCAACACCCACTGAGAGATTCCCACTCGAAAAGCAATTTCAAATTGCGGTGATAGCTCAGTTGGGAGAGTGTCAGACTGAAGATCTGAAGGTCGCGTGTTCGATCCACGCTCACCGCAAGGTATCATCCATTAACAAAATTCACAAGCTGTTATAAATGATATATATGTCAGTAGCTTCCTTTTTCGTCCTATATAGTTCTCGGTATTGGAACCGTGGGGCAATGGTAGCGCGTCTGACTCCAGATCAGAAGGTTGTGTGTTCGATTCACGTCAGGTTCAAAAATACTTATTCCTCAGTTCTCACAAACACGATCACAGGTGTATTTATTTTCTATTGTTGGTCTTTCTGATCTAGACTTTTTTTAATTTCTGTTGTTCCTTTGCATGAATTATAGTACTGGCTTTTCTCTATAGTTGGGCCCTCCTTCAAGCCTCTTCTTTCACTACTGAACTCCCTCTGTTGCCTGTTCTTTTTTTTTGGGGTTGGCCGAGAAGCTTGGAGGCCAAACCAATCTCCAACCAGAGTTCGTTACCATTACCCAAGAACTTGGAGGCCATACAATTTCCCTCCAACTTGGATTTCATCTCCCTGCAAAATGACATGGAGACAATAGCACAATTCTATAACGCTCAACATGCAAAACGATTTTCTCCTGGTGTTTCCCTCTCAACATTGCCAAAACGCTCAGATGCAACGACTCCTTCCCAGCTATGAGTTCGTTCCCACTACCATAACGCCCACAATTAATGTTTCTCCTGCACTGTAACGCCCATGACCTCTTATTCCCTTTGGACGTTACAACGAGATTTCAACAGCCAATGGGGTCGACATCGTGGCACTTAGGGAGTTGCCTTCACGTCCTGCCAAGAAGTTTCATGCAATGGGCAACTCTGCAGGCGTTGGGTGCTTCCAAAGGTAGACTACTTCCCAATGTAATTGATGCGGAGCATGACGAGTGGCGCAGGATCTGAAGGATCCAAACTGCATGTCACCAAGATCCTAGGATTGACACCTGGCAGGCATTTGCCATTATAAAAGAAGTGTTTACGGTAGTGAGAAGGCAGTTTTTTGTTTATGTTAAGTTTTGCTCTGTTTTCTGTTAATTAGAGGGAGGCTTCGAGTCAGTAGCTGGACTCGAGAGCGAATGAATAAAGAGGACCTGCATGTCCATGGGATTTCTGTGGGGAAATAAAGGGGGCAGAGTGCCCAGTAGATCGACAGATCTGTACTGAATCTGAGTTGTAATACTTTTTTTGTTATTCATAATGCAAGGAGGAGTGGCCGGTTTCCAGTGGCCCCTGTCCTTTTCTTCAGTTCCTATATGAATGCTGTCCCCTGGAAATTGTACCCTGTTCAGTTTTTTTTTCTTCTTTTAGTTTGTTTGGTGAGCTGTGGTTGCAGGTATACCCACGGAGAGTTGGGGTCTGCATCAGATTGGTATCAGAGCACACGATGGCTCAGAGAGGAGTCCGTCTTAACTGGGGTAGAAGAGGCAAAAGAAATGCCAGGTAGAGAGGGCCCATCGAGGAAGAACTGCTTCGAAGATTGGAGACTATCGAAGCCAGATTGCCCCCAGAAGAATCTGAGGAGGAACTAGAGGTCCCTCGTGAGTGGCCCAGAGCTGCTAACCCGATGGAGAGATTGATTGAAGCAATAACCAAGCAAGGGACAAGAGTAAAGGTTGAAGTCCCTGATTTCAAGGGCGACTTGAATCCAGACCTGTTTATGGATTGGATTCAGGAACTGGAGAAATACTTTGACATGGAAGGGATCGAAGAGATGGATCCAAAGAGGACCAAAATCGCTGCATCAAGGATGAAGTCACATGCATCCCTGTGGTGGGAGAACCTCCAGAATGCTAGGAAGAGGCAAGGGAAGGAGAGGATCAAGTCATGGCCGAAGATGTTGAAGCGTCTCAATGTTAAATTTATGCCCGCAGATTATCAGCAACGACTCTTCAAGGAATACCAGAATTTAAGGCAAAAGGAATTGTCTATATCGGCTTTTACAAAAGAATTTCTGAAATTGCAGATTAGAACGGGGCTGCAAGAAGATGATGAGCATGCAGCAGCCAGATATGTCAATGGCCTCCGGTATCAGCTCCAAGACAAATTAGCCCTGCTCAAGGTGAATTCAGTCGATGAAGCATATCAATTGGCATTAAAAGCTGAAGAGAAGTTGAATCGGCGAGGCAAGGCAGCATTCCAACGTGGCAGTAGCAGTTTAAACAAGGGCAGGGGAAACTATTCAAGATCTACGAGTGAAGCCGACTCCAGTATGGAACAGAAGTCAAATCCCCAAAGTAAGGTGAGCTCCGGGAATAGGGGGAGAGGAAGACCCTTTCCAGGGAATTGGCGACCCCTGAAGTGTTTCATTTGCAGCGGGCCTCATAAAGCGGTAGAGTGCCCACAAAACCCAAAAAGGGTGATGATGGTTCGGGAAGAGGGGGAAGAGGAATCTTACCCAGAAGAAGTCGAAGCAGAGAGGGGTGAGAATCTAATGTTAAGGAGGACCTTGATATCTAATAACAAGGTCGCCCCTGAAGCAGATTGGAAACGGAAAAGTGTGTTCCGCACCAAGTGCAAGTGCAAGGATAAGGTTTGCAAGGTCATCATAGATGGGGGGTCGACTGACAATCTGGTAAGTACAGAAATGGTTCAAAAATTAAAATTGTCCTGCGTTCCTAAATCTCACCCATACCATATTTCTTGGCTAAAAAAGGATCATAGCATACGTGTAGACCAAAGCTGTCTAATTGATTTCAAAATTGGTCCCTACGAAGACAAAGTATGGTGCGATGTAGTTCCGATGGACACGTGCCATGTACTTTTAGGAAGACCGTGGCAATATGACAGGAACGTCACCCACCAGGGCAGAGAAAATACCTATGAGGTTAGGCACGAGGGTCGGCGGCATATTTTGAAGCCATTCAAAGAAGAGGATTCTGCTGAGTTAACGGCCCTATCCTTGAACACCATGAGTTGGAAGAAATTTTCCAAGGAAACGAAGAAAGTTGTTTGTTATCTATTGTATCCCCGAGAACAAAAACAGAGGCAGCAGCAATCAACCCCTTTAGAAGTGCAAGCTTTGTTGCGGCAATATCCTGATTTGACGCCGAAAGACTTGCCGGCAGGTCTCCCTCCCACAAGAGGAATCACTCATCAAATCGACTTGATTCCAGGCGCCAAACTTCCGAACCAAGCAGCGTATAGAATGTCTCCATTCGAAAATGAGGAGATGAGGAGGCAAATAACGGAACTGATCGAGAAGGGGTTCATAAAAGAGAGCATGAGTCCTTGTGCGACTCCCGCCCTGCTCTCTCCAAAGAAGGGAGGGAAGACATGGAGGTTATGCATGGATTCCAGAGCAATTAACAAAATCACAGTGAAGTAAAGGTATCCGCTGCCACGAATGGATGACCTGCTGGATTGCTTGTCTGGAGCGAGGATTTTTTCCAAAATCGACCTCAGGAGTGGTTATCACCAAATCAAGATTAGGGAGGGCGACGAGTGGAAGACGGCCTTCAAAACAAAGGACGGGTTATACGAATGGATGGTGATGCCGTTCGGTCTGTCCAACGCCCCTGCTACCTTCATGAGAACAATGAATCAGGTATTTAGAACCCACATTGGGAAATTTATTATAATTTATTTTGATGATATTCTAATTTTCAGCAAAACCATGGAAGAACACATGAAGCATCTAAAGGCGGTACTTGACATCCTGCAAACGGAAAGATTGTTTATCAACCTGGACAAGAGTGAATTCTGCAAAAATAAATTAGTCTTTTTGGGCAGCGTTATTTCAACCGAGGGGCTGAGCATGGATCCGGAAAAGATCAAGGCCATACTTGACTGGCCGACTCCTCAGAGTATTACAGAAGTGAAGAGCTTCCACGGGTTCGTAAATTTCTACAAAAAATTCATCAGGAATTTCAGTGGCATTAGCGCTGCCTTGACTGACTGTACCAGGGGAAAGACATTTAGTTGGACCAAAGCGGCCGCTGTCAGCTTCGACCAGCTCAAGAAAAAGATCACGGAAGCTCCTATCCTCATCTTACTAGACTTCAACAAACTTTTTACAGTCGAGTGTGATGCTTCCGGGCTGGCCATTGGGGGGGTTTTAAGTCAAGAGGGACGACCCATAGCTTTTTTTAGCGAAAAGTTGAATGGCGCTAAACAGAAATACAGCACCTACGATAAAGAATTCTACGCCGCTGTTCAAGCTTTAAAATATTGGAGACATTACCTCCTGCACAGAGAATTCATTCTAATGACTGATAATCAAGCTTTGAAATACATCAACTCCCAGAATAAGCTCTCCCACAAGCATGCTAAATGGGCTTCCTTTTTGCAGACTTATACCTTTGTTGTGCAACATAGGAGTGGTAAAACTAATGTAGTAGCAGATGCCCTGAGTAGGAGACGACATCTGCTTGTAGTGATGAGCAATGCGCTAGTTGGGTTTGACGAAATGAAAACTGAGTACACAGAAGACCCTTACTTTGCCAAAATTCTGATGATCCTGGATGAGCAGGACCCAGCTGATATGTCTACGGCTGCAGATTTCTGTTTACTGGATGGTTTCTTATTCAAAGGCTCCTTGTTGTGCATTCCCAGTGGTTCTAGACGCGACAAACTCATAAGAGAAATGCATGCCAATGGGCTGGCGGGACACTTCGGAAGGGACAAGACCAATGAACTAGTCAATGGAAAGTTCTTTTGGCCAAACATGAGAAGAGACGTTAACAGGATGGTGGCTGCCTGTAGGATTTGTCAAACAGCGAAAGGAGGAAGGCAGAACACGGGACTGTACATGCCTTTACCAGTTCCCAAGGAACCATGGACTGATATTTCCATGGATTTTATTTTGGGATTGCCATGAACTCAAAGGGGGCATGATTCCGTGTTCGTAGTAGTGGACAGGTTTTCCAAAATGGCTCATTTTCTCCCTTGTAAGAAAACAAATGATGCTAGTCAAATAGCCCAGCTCTTCTTTAAGGAAGTAGTTCGTTTGCATGGACTTCCAAAGACTATTACAAGTGACCGAGACACAAGATTCCTAGGCCACTTTTGGAGAGTCTTGTGGAAAAAACTAGATAGTATGTTGCAATTCAGCTCAGCCTATCATCCCCAAACGGACGGCCAAACCGAAGTAGTGAATAGGAGTTTGGGGAACCTATTGCGATGTTTAATTGGAGACAACCCTCGCCAATGGGACCTAGTCTTACCGCAAGCAGAATTTGCTTACAATTCCAGCATCAACAGATCAACTGGTAAATCAGCATTTCAAATTGTCTATGGAGCCAATCCTAAAGGGGTCATGGACTTAGCAGAATTGCCTACACACCCCAATGTTAGCAAAGAGGCAACAGACTTTGTAGACAATATTCGACAGATTCATCAAGAGGTGGAGCAGAAATTAATATCAGTGACAGACCGATATAAGGAAGAAGCTGATCGCCATAGGAGGAGAAAAGTCTTTCAGGATGGGGAGATGGTCATGGTACACTTGAGCAAGAAAAGATACCCCAGAGGGACTTACAACAAACTAAAGCCGAGGAAATTCGGGCCATGTAAAATAAAAAACAGGATTAATGACAATGCCTATCTCCTTGATTTGCCCGAGGATTTAGACATCAGCCCTGTCTTCAATGTGGCTGACCTATACTCTCTGCCTACTGAAGATAAAGAAGGAACCACCACGAGGCAGATAGCTGAAGATTCCCAAGAAAAGGCAGGGAATTGGGTCAGACATTTGCCCAAGAAGAAGCGTGAGAAAATTGAGCGTGTCATAGACACAAAACTCTCTGGAACACGCTCCCAATCTTATAAATTATACCTAGTGAAGTGGGAAGGACTGCCCGATTCTTACAACTCCTGGATCACCGAATCAGAACTGTTTAAACACAGTCAAGACAAATCACCCACCAAGATAGAACCAGGAGGTTCTGAAACTTTAAAAGATGAGGAGGATGATGCGGAGCATGACGAGTGGCGCAGGATCTGAAGGATCCGAACTGCATGTCACCAAGATCCTAGGATTGACACCTGGCAGGCATTTGCCGTTATAAAAGAAGTGTTTACGGTAGTGAGAAGGCAGTTTTTTGTTTATGTTAAGTTTTGCTCTGTTTTCTGTTAATTAGAGGGAGGCTTCGAGTCAGTAGCTGGACTCGAGAGCGAATGAATAAAGAGGACCTGCATGTCCATGGGATTTCTGTGGGGAAATAAAGGGGGCAGAGTGCCCAGTAGATCGACAGATCTGTACTAAATCTGAGTTGTAATACTTTTTTTGTTATTCATAATGCAAGGAGGAGTGGCCGGTTTCCAGTGGCCCCTGTCCTTTTCTTCAGTTCCTATATGAATGCTGTCCCCTGGAAATTGTACCCTGTTCAGTTTTTTTTTCTTCTTTTAGTTTGTTTGGTGAGCTGTGGTTGCAGGTATACCCACGGAGAGTTGGGGTCTGCATCAGTAATGTAATGTGTGTCTGTTCGATTACTTCCCAAAACTTCAAACCTGGGAGGTTAGTTGGGACACGCGTATAAATGGCACCTGTATGGTTATTTTAGGCAGCACTGGTTATGTTCACTGTTTTTTTTAAGGCAACACTAGTTTTCTTTTAACCTTCTTTTATTACCTTCTTCTCTTCGTTCGAAGGGAAAGGAATTAGGCAGCACTGGTTATAATGTTCACTGGTTTTTTTAAGGCAACACTAGTTTATAACTATATCAAAAATAAAGGATAAAAAACCTTTCTACGAAACTCCAACCATGGAAGGCAGCTAGTCATTCTTGTTATTATGAATGGAAATTCGAATCACTATTTGGTTTTAATTAGTGAAAATGTTTTGAGAGTGTCTCCCAGGTTGTACGGTTGTTTTTTGGACTTTTCTATATTAGGTAAGTAGTATGCAGTAAGGGGAGTTTGATTGTTAATCGGTAAGGATAAATTTGTATTATAAGAATGGTATAAATAATAAGAAGGATAAATTTTCTTTCTCAACAGGTTAAAGGAATTATACATTTTGAGGAGGTCACATATTTGGGAATTTTATCTGTTTTCTGATTATGTAGTGCTATATCTTGTCATTTATATTGAAGGTTTTGTGCTTTCTAATGACATAGGTCCAAAGGGTGGATGACTGTAAATTTTATGTCAATATTTAGTGGCAGACTGGTCTTTTGCAGTGCTGGATACATAAATATTTGAAGACCAGTGCTGGATACATAAATATTTATTCAAACTTAAGACTGAAATTTTCAGTTTTTTAAAATAAACTTCAGTTTTAGCTGCTCTTTTGAAAAGAAAGGGATATCTTTCTTTTCACTATTTATGTAATGAAGCTGTTTATGCTTTTATTACTATGTTTAATACAAGTATGTATTTTTTCCTCCTCAAAAAAGATCATAAGAAATAATAACTTCAACCTATTAATTGCTTTTGCTTATGCTTCAAATGTGAGAAAAGTAGAAAATAAGAAATAATAACTTCAACCTATTAATTGCTTTTGCTTATGCTTCAAATGTGAGAAAAGTAGGCAAGAAATGTTGAAAAATCTGCTAGTTATGTTCATGCACACAGAGCTTCCTTTCCTTTATTTTATACTGATGTTGCAATATCATCCTAACCTTGGAAAATCCCCCATCACAGCCGACATCCAGTGAAGTTATAACTTAATATCGTTTCAGTCTAAACAAGGAGGAACCATTCAAAGGGCTAACCAGAGATTGGATTGATTTCATAACCAAGCATTGCGATGCTTAGTTAATGAGCTTTGCACACCTAAACGGAATAAGATTTGGTCTTAACCGCAATCAAACGTTATATAAACAAAAATAATGGATGAATTTCTCACTAATTGAGTTGATTGTTCCAATTCTAACTTATGAACTTATGATATATGCAGAAATTATAAATGTTCTACAGGGGTCTATTGTAGGACAAAAATATCAAGCTTGAGTAGGGTCAACCAAGACGTTGCACCCTTTTGATATTGGCACCTGTTTGCAGGGCATATTCCCTGTTTTTTAATTGCAGAAGCATCTACAGCATCGGTCTCATTGCAAACAAGAAGAAATTAATTAGATATGGTTCACTGGAAGTGCTGTTGCAGGATTTGGCGTCTGCCTCGTGAGTTTCAAACTGGGTTGAAGCTATGCCTGCAATTATCAGGGGAATTGGTCGAGGGACAAATTAACTCTGTGAAAAGAAATTGATGCCCACTATTATTTGCCGACACTCAATAGCATCTGTCCTAACTGATGCTGCTATTGAATTGTACTAATGAAAGCATAAATATTTTCCATATTTATTGATTTATGCAAATGGCTTAGAAAAATGAATCCTGTTCTCAAATTTATAGTGTTCTTTACTATTTGCTCTTTGGTGTTATCATTAAAATGCATGTATACCAGCAATATTATCAATAGTTCATGGATAAAAATAAATAAATTTATGGTTTGCACTTTGCAGCATGGTTTGTAGATGCAATTTTGAGTAATGTGTAAATTGGAACAGGAAGTTTAATGTTGCATGGCTGCAATATTATTTATTTTTATACCCATTGCTAAAACAAAAGGTAAAGTACAGAACATCAACACTTAAATCAGCAAATCCAGATGCCCTGAGCGTGCTCAATGAAGTAAGTTGGGAGATTTCATGTGGAATCACCGTTAAACTATTACATTCATTTAAATCAAGCAACTTGAGATTTCTAAGCTTGAGAATTCTAAGCTATCCAAACTTAGATGGCAATGACGGTAGGTGTTCACAACCATTAAGATACAAAAATTGAAGGGAAGAAAGATGGCATATCTCTTCAGGCAAATCCTGGATCACCCAGAGATTACTTCTGTTTTAGCTGTTGCCCAACTGACGATGTGATTGAACTCATTCTGTCGTTGCCGGCTAGATCGAGAACCTTGAGAGACGTCCATTCAAGCAACTTGAGATTTTTAAGCTGTCCAATCTTAAATGGCAATGACGGTAGGTGTTCACAACCATTAAGATACAAAAATTGAAGGGAAGAAAGATGGCATATCTCTTCAGGCAATACTGGATCTCCCCGAGATTAATCTGAGAACCTCATACTGTTTTAGTTGCCCTCAATACACAATTTTCCTCTTTCTTACCATGTCATTAAATGGCTCTCCTGTTTGCTCCCGATCATTAGACCCTCTGCAATCCACATCTGCACTAAATGCTCCACGGGAAGTCCATAATATTCAGGATACACAGCAAAAAATAGGAAGCAATCATGAACATTTGAATTGGGGAAAGCATCATAACTCAATCTTAAGCGTTGATAGAGATCTGGATCAACGCAACGATGAGTATCTGGAAAAGAAGGATCTGCAGTTTTCAGATCTAAAGAATTCTCCCAATCAACTACACTGGTTTTGCCGATCATTGCTGCGGCGACTACGGCTATTGCCAAAGGCAAAACTTTACACTCGTCTGCAATTTTCTTAGCATATTTCTGTATATCCATAGAAACAGAAATAGTGTCATTGTTGAGAGCTATTCTCCGAAACAACATCCATGCCTCATCTTCAGAGAGGGGTTGTATTTCAATGGACTTCTTTGTCCATTGAAATATTAAAATCAGATCCCTAATTTGAGATTCTGCTACTTCTTGAAGTAATGAAGTTAACGGTGATGATTTGAGAATCAGGGTAGCAGTTAAAAATACTGAAAAATCTCTCTCAAGCCAATGAAAGAGGTAATGAAAAAGTACCTTCCATTCTTTGATTTTTCTGGACAGTCTCACAAGGTTGCACATTATACAATCGAGACACCGTTGTCGTTGCCGTGGCTCAGAGAGCAGTATGCTTTTGGCTTCTGTAAGGGAATTATGCAGATGCTGCAGCCAAATCTCGAGGGTCTCCGGGCCCATTTTCTGTTGATCTTGGAAGAGATCTCTAATATCAAGCAGAAGATTCTCCATAGGCTTCAACTCAGTTTGTAGAATGTGACGGTTTTCTTCCCCGTGAATAACATCATTTATCAGTGTGATGACTGGAGCGATGACAATTTGGTTACCACTAACAAATACTGAAAAGTCTCCTTGGAGGCCATGAAAGAAATAATTAAAAAGTACCTTCCATTCTTTGATTTCTTTGTACAGCCTCCCCGGGTTGCACATGGGACAGGAGAGACACCATTGTCGAGGTTCGGAGCGATGGAGTATGCTTTTGCCTTCTGCAAGGGAATTATGCAGCGGTTGCGAGCGAATCTTGAGGGTCGACTCCTGGGCCGCTTCCTGTTGATTTTCGAACTTAATGGTAATATCCAGCAGAAGATTATGCATTGACCTCAAATCAGTTTGAAGAATGCGAGAGTTTTCTGGGCCGAAGACAACATTGCTTGTGGCAACGCCTGTCACTCCAGCGACAATTTCCATGGCTTCTTAACAGCAGTGAGAGATGAGGAGAGAAGAGCAGATCTGATGGATTGAGTGGGAGGGGGGTGGATTTAGCATAGGCGATGCAATGACAGCAGTGAGAGATGAGGAGAGAAGAGCAGATCTGATGGATTGAGTGGGAGGGGGGTGGATTTAGCATAGGCGATGCAATGACGGCAGTGAGAGATGAGGAGAGAAGAGCAGATCTGATGGATTGAGTGGGAGGGGGGTGGATTTAGCATTGGCGATGCAATGACAGCAGTGAGAGATGAGGAGAGGAGCAGATCTGATGGATTGAGTGGGAGGGGGGTGGATTTAGCATAGGCGATGCAATGCAATGAATGATGAGCCAACCAAGAGCGTTAAGCATTTATATGGGCACGCAGGAGGCATTCTTCAGAGATAGTTAAAGCAGCTTATTCGATTTAAGGGAGCTGGATAGTTAAAGCTTATTCGATTTCAGGTACCTGTAAAAGAAAAAGAAAAAAGTTTATTCCATAAAGAAAAAGTAAGAATAAAGGTAAAGTTTTTCCATTAGAAAATGTAAAAGCTGATGTCTTTGTTGAAAAAGAAGATTAAGAAGAAAGTGTTTTTTATATCGAAAAAAGTGAAAACAATAAAAATGATGCATTCTTCATTATTATGTTGATAAGTGTTAGCTCTCCACTTTTGACCAGGATGGAAGTCCATCTTCACAAATAAATAAAGATTAAATTGACTCAATAAAAATAAATATATATACTTATTATCATTAATCTGTCCTGTAAAGGAAAGCCAGGTATGATTAATATGATTTTAATTTCTCTTCACATTCAAAGGCTCTGTACAATATGGCCCAGTATAAAAAATACTGGGCAATATTTTTAATTCTTGAAATAATGAAATGATTGTAAGAAAGAAGAAAAGAATAACTAAACCAGTGGTGGTGGACCTATGAACCTATTGAAATGGATTTTTTTTAAAGAATTAAATATTTTTATTAAAAAAAGTTTATGTTTTATAGAAAAAAAATTACAAATAAGAATAAGTGTTTTTCATTATTCATTTAATAAGAATAAGAATGATGTGTTCTTCATTTTTGTAAAACCTTTGAAGTCATCCACGTGATGGAATTGTAAAGTTTTTAAATTATTTTAAAATAATGGAACAATAAATAAATGTGAAATTATTGAAAATTTGTTAATCAATAATCTTTTTATTAAAGTAAATATTAATGACAAGCTTGTTTTTAGTTGTAATATCATTTTTTATTATAAATAGAAAGATTATATTTTTATGTCGAAAAATAATATATTTATAAGTTATTCAATCATTGTTAATGTTAACAAGGTAAAAAAGCTCATGATAGATTACTTGATAGAATGTACTATACAATCTGCTATATGCACTCTTCGAACTTGCCTGACCTATCAAAACAAACCTAAGGGATCTTGAATTTTATCACTACTAACGAAGCCCAACTGGAGAGGAAATCCACACTGAGGCACCTAGACAAAGCAATGTCAAAATTGCTTATTTCTCTACTCATAAATTGTTCCAACTTGCAGGCACTCATTGGCAACGTTTAAAGGGGGTAGTTGATGCCATTGCATGTTGTTTTTATTGATGTTCCCAAGGGCCAAGTGATCTCTAGGGACCTCCATTTCTACAAATGCCCACCCTGATTTCCCTTCCAGACACCACCTTCTAAGCAGTGAAGACTTGTGATGACAAAGGTGACCATGAGCCCAATTAAGAATTGGAGAGGAGGAAGTGCAGAGCCAAAGGCTTGCACACACAGGAATGGTATAAAACCAATTCAATTATTAATGAAGAAATGAGTACAATATATAGTGAAATAATATTCAACAAACTAAGCTCTCAGATCCTATATTCATGGATCTCAAACCTATCTCCTGATCTTATGAGATGCACACAATCCAATTATTATTATGCAACCTTACATTTCTACATTATTCCAACATACCCCCTTAATGTAGAAATGGATTTTCTAAAACCATTTGAACATCATCTATGATTATTGGTTTAACAGCTGGATTTGACCCAATTATACCATCAAACATAACCTTTAGCATGCATCTTCTCCAGAATGTAGATAAATTCTACAATGATGCATGCCACCATCTTTGTAGACATCGCTTGCCCAACGAAATTCCAAGCATCCCATAAACTAGGGTCCAACATATCCATAACCATAACATAGTACTCGCCTTGATGACCCTTATAATGCACACAGGGAACACCATTAATACCTCCAAGAACGACATAAACGCCCCATTCAGCAGGAGGGCCATAGTTACAACCTTTACTTGTTCTGTGTTCAAATTTTAAAGCAACCTCTATGGCACCAGGACTAGTAGTCTGATCAATGGAACCAAAAACACGGTGTTCCACATAAACTTGTCCAAATACACCTTTATCTAGTTTCCTTTCTGCACTTTCGTCATCCATATCAATAGCTACAAGGTTATCATGCAAAGGTGGATCTGATTCCTGCGAGATCTCTTTGTCTCCTTCATCATTTACAGGAACTTGGCTGAAGTAATCATCTTCCTCTTCGTCTTCAAAGATGCTTTCAAAAGCAAGTCTCATGAGGAAGTCCATGTTTATCATGTGCAGCAACAAGACTAACTGTGGGTCATTTCACCGTTCAGACTGCACTATCACAATGCACAATAAAATCCTCAAACCACTGATCTTAGATCTCCACATACATCGACAACTTCAACAAGTTCGTGGCGGCTTCAACAGCTTCACACTTTAACGGCAATGACAAATCCTCAATCGTTCAGCACCCAACGGCTCTTCAGTGATAGCTATCTTCTCCTCTAAGCAGCTTCACATTGGATTGACTCCTTTAGCACAGTAGAATATCCTAGCAGCCACACCAGTCGACTCCTCAAGTCTCTTCCAGCAAAATCTCCAACCGTTAGAAGAGGATCGGATCTCTCTGCTACAACATCGCAGCGATCTCCAGTAATTCCACTGGCAGATAGGTAGTGGATCTCCTACGCAGTCAACACCTTCAGCAATCAACGATTACAGGTAGCAATCCCAGTGGCGATGGTAGCAGCGTTCTAGCTTCAACGATAGACAAATCACAGGACTCCTTCCACAAACGCCACCCTCTTGCTGTGGCGGCTGGATAATTTCAACAACGGCTCTCACAACCGGCCATTCAGGCTCTTCACAACAGACTTTCGATGGCCTCCACACACAGCATCTTCAACGTAGTAGCTCCACGGTCTGCAACACAATCAGCAGCTCTCTTCAAATTAAGTAACCAATTGAAACAGTAGCAGCGATTTCAAACACATCAGTTTTCTCCTCGGCAGCGTTTAGCAACAATCAACAATCGATTTTCAATAATTTTAACTTCAGCGTCTCCTCGGCAAACAAGCAGCGGATCTCCTTTAGGTTATTGGGCAGTGATCTCAATATGGGGCAGCGTTCTCACCTCCAGCATGTTGGCTGCCAGCTCAATGCTCAACACAACAAACAACATTCAACATACGCAGACTACAATAATACTCCTCTCTCTCATTAGTTCTGAGCACTCCTGTGAGGGAGTATTGCTCAGCCCAGCTCTGATACCAAATTAAGAATTGGAGAGGAGGAAGTGCAGATCCAAAGGCTTGCACACACCGGAATGGTGTAAAACCAATTCAATTATTAATGAAGAAATGAGTACAATATATAGTGAAATAATATTCAACAAACTAAGCTCTCAGATCCTATATTCATGGATCTCTAACCTATCTCCTGATCTTATGAGATGCACACAATCCAATTATTATTATGCAGCCTTACATTTCTACAGTATTCCAACAAGCCCCTGGAGGCGAGTGTCTTGGCAAGCTGCATGAAGGAATGAGGTTGTTGTAACCCAGATATGATCACATCATTACAGACAATTTAATAAAACAATTATGAAAGTAGCCATATTTATTCATCCATTTAGTGATAAAGTTGGCATAATTACCTAAAATTAATTATAATTTTCTATTGAAAATTATTGCATCGAGAGTAACGAGGTGCTCTACAGCCAAGTATGGGGAGATGTTGTAACATTATGTAGCCTGATGTTACCAAAATAAAAATTCATGTGCTCATAAGTTACCAAAAACAATAACCGAGAGGGATCAAATTTACAAATCCCTCTCGATGCTTAATAGATATGGGTTTAAGATGGATCTATGTTGATGTTATATCATATAACTAAAGTTATATGACACTTTTAAATTTGTGTCGTTGATAAAAGAATAGATAAAAGTAGGCATGTTTCTTTGAGTTTGTGGACACTGTTGTAAATTCCTCTCCCTACCTTTTCATTATAAACAAGCCATGTTTCTCTTTACACTATACACATCACCACTCCCAACGTTCTTGTCATATCTAGGATCATCATAGTAATAGGAATTTCCCGTATACAATGATGAATCTCAGAGTGGATCGCGAACCTCATGGCTTATATGAGGCCAATGAGATTGAACCATGTGCATCAATAAAAAAAATAAAACAAAGAAAATTCCCCAACTATGAGACCAATGTCTCACTCACACTACACCGAATTTTTATTATTATCTTGGAATCACATTACATATATAGGTCTAATTGAATCTTCTAGATCCATGAATAGTGGAGGGTGAGTAAAAGCTAATGATGGTTACTTTTGGCACGTTAGATGCAACAGAAAATTGAAAAAACAAACATCACTCATCTTTCATGGTTGTTTCGAGACACCCACACAATGAATCTTTGTTTCAGTTAAAATGATGAAATTTAGGAAATCAAATCACTTTTCTGAATATATAACTTCTATTTACTGAAAATTCTCATAACTAGCTCATTTATGTTTTTTTCTTACAAACATTTTTTTGTCAAATTATAAGCTATATGTCATCGTTAGTGCAACCTTTGAGTTCCTAAATGATGGAATCAATATACGAAAAATTGTAAACATGTGGATAAGAAGCCGTACTAGTTCCGTGTTAATTTTACAAAATAAATTTAGCACGTTTTTATGAATATATGTTATAAATGAATATGGTTTTAATTTTATCATCTACATGCACTATTGGTGTTAGAGGAAACAACATCCCTGAGGATATCCCATTGTACTGTCTAGATTGCAAGACCACGCACCTAGTTCATCCCAGGGAGACAATATATTTTGGGATCTAATTAGTGGCAGTTATAAGGAGACTAGATATCAAGTGAAGCTTTCCAATAATCAGACCACATGTCATTTGGGCGTAATAAGGTGAGATACTAGAGGCATCGAGGAAATCCTCTTGACTACTCTGGGTGCAATAAATGTGACCTAGTATAGGCCTAAGTCAATACATAGAAAGTACGAAAACCCTAGGTGAAGTGCATTAGAAATAGTGGTGCATGAGGAAGGGATATTGACACTTATCTCCCTAAACCTCCATAGGATGTTGTTTATCTTCTTGTCTCCTCCTTCTTTGTTTTCATACTAGTACTAGTAGGGAATACATTAGATTACACATATGCATTTGCATGGTTGAAAATGAACATGTACGGTTAATTAATATGTGCGGTTGATTGCTAATATAGGACATTCCAATCCAAACACCACATGCATGATTCCTAAAAATACACCATGTTATTAAACTCTTAAGTTAAAGATTCTGAAACACATGAATAGTAGGTACATACAAAACACGAGTCACTTTGATTCTTAATTAGCCTTTAAATAAATAAAATTTAATTTTTTTATGAATCGGGACAACCAAAACCAAATCGCACACAGAGTTCCACATGAGAAATGTCTCCTACCAAGTGTCAATCTTACAAGGTTCACATGGAACCAATGTCCCTTAAGTGACACATGTTCCACATGCGAAACCTCACTTAATAGATTTCCTATATGTAGAATAGTACGTCGTTTGACACATGGATTGCAGTGCATTTAAACCGACATCGGTTCGACGTTCTGTTAAATTTTCAATAATTTCATTTCATATTATCTAGGATCACTAAGAGAATAACAAGCACAGCATAACAATCACAAGAGACAATGGACACAAAGCATTTCACCGGGGAAAACCAAGAAGGTGAAAAACCCCGCAACTTCTTCAGAGATAGAATAAGCCCCAATACAAAGATCACAAATATCAATCCCCAAAAGATAGATGTCTCCAGCAACTACTCCTCCCCCACTTGTGCACACTCCTCTCTCTCAACTATGTGACTTGGATGAGCGAGTGAATGAGCAAATAGAGAGAGACACACTCTCTATTTATACAACAACTTAACCTGCCTTTAACCCTAACTGGGCCGACTTCCTAAGGAAGCCTAATAACCCATCCACATGACTCATGCAAGGCCGACCCCACCAAGGTGGTCTAATAACCCATCAAATATAAGTTGTGACACTTACAATAATACTTGGGACACTTGCGACACTTACAAATACAAATGACGACACTTCTGATTGGAGGAATAATACATCTCCATCAGGAATACAATAAAGTACAAATGTAATACATAGAAGAATATCTTCCGAAGTTACAAATACATCAACACGTTCAAGACTTAAAAAATTTAGCAATGTCAAAACAATAACATCTACTCGACATTTGGCACTTTAATTTTGACATTGGACTAATGCTAAAAAGCATCGAATTGGAGTCGGATTTCAATGAAAATGTAGTAGTGTTAGTCATCCATGCATGGGGATGTGTATCCATGCATACTCTTGGTTCACAATTGTGGATATAGTTTTTCATATGAGTTTTATGTTGAACAAATAAATCCCAATGAGTGATGGACTGATTGCATTTACAGAACATATAATAGTTATCTACTCCCTTCTCTTAGGAATATTTTTTGGCACATTCTTACTCCCTCTCTTGGCAACTACCTACATGCCACAATTCCTTCTTGCTTATAAAACAATTTCGTCACAATTCCATATATATTTTAGACTATAGGAAGGTTTGTCATATACACTACACAAAGTGTCAAAGAACTTGTACACAATTGTAGGGCATAATATATTTAAATATCTATCACTATCAAGGCCCTATGTTGTTCGTAACACAAGATATGGATGCCTTTTAAAACCTTAACCACCATCATTTCCCAAGAAACCCTTCTCTGAATGGATTTGGCCTCCCTTGAAAAATTTGAGCAATAATGGATTTTAGTTGTATCAACTCCAACCCATGGCCCAATTGAGCCATCTCCTTACACCAAACAACCACTTCTTCATCCTCTTGTTCATTCAATATTGTAAGAGTTTGTTTCCACTTTGTATGAGTGAGGCCATTTATCTAATAATGCAGTGATGTGGGTGCATTAATCCCATGTTTTTTGGAAGCTACTCTAGTAGAATATGCATTGAATTATACATCATCAATTGTAGCCATCATATCCTCTTATGACCATCCTCTAATGGCACTGATATTCTTGGTTGAACTTGCACCTTACATTGTGGTTGATGGTGGAACAATACCATCAACGCTTGCCTCATTATACTTTTCAATATTCCTTGGAGCATTGTTGCTCGCAAAATCCTGGGTTAT
Source organism: Larix kaempferi (assembly GCA_027924585.1). NCBI lineage: Eukaryota > Viridiplantae > Streptophyta > Pinopsida > Pinales > Pinaceae > Larix > Larix kaempferi. Next base: position 7,479,151 of record BSBM01000438.1, read on the forward strand.
GTCCTCATCTAATGAAGTGCATTGTAGTTGGGAACCCTCGTTCACTCGACTCCTTGTCCTCCTTGTACGAGCAATGTGATTGACTCATGGCATGACTACAAAAACCCACACAATAATAACACAAATATGTACTAAATTCACATGTTCTTGGAAATATAAAGTGTGATTGTTACTTGTTTTCTTGATCAATTACCAATTCCCGTGTCTTAGTAAATTATATATAATCAGTTATTGTGTTACTAGGTAGCAACTTGATTTAGTGATATATGTTCATAGTGTTCATGTATCTTTATTGCAGGTTGTCTAGTTACAACACAATTTAGATATTTTAAAGATTTTTGTATGGTTCAATGTCTAAAACCTGGAGCATATACAATAAATACTTAAACATATACAACTAATAGGCATATATATTGTAACTTGGACTGAATCATGTAGATAACAAAAACAACATAGTACATGAACTGGAGACACACTATGGATTGTTGACTGTGTTGCTAAACAATTTGAAATTATCAAATGCAAGTATGGTAAATTGTAGTATGATTGATGCTTTTTAAAAATTTTATGCTATTGGGTCTAACTGGTGAATGGAATTGACATGGATTTCAAACTTAAATTTATACATGAGTGTGTAGGATTGATTTGGGTATGATCCAATAGCTGAGAAACTATCCTTCTTAATCTGTGTGCTTCTAGTCAATTTAATGGTTAATTTGGTGAATTCAATGGGTTGGGTGTCATTTATTGTATTGGGTGAGTTGATTTATTCATAATACATGCCGGTGAGATTGATCTCCATAACCCCTCAAACTATGCAGGCGAGGATGTGTGTTAGGATTAGTTGGCTTGTTGGTTGTATGAGTCTTTACCGTAGGTAATTCGTTGGAATTGAAGTGATAGAGATTTTGTACTCGTAGATTTGGCAATGTAGGATGTTTTAAGGTTCGATTTGGTCTTTATTTCAGAACATACTTGGATATGGCAAGGACACGATGGTTTCTAAGGAATATATGTCATTCATGTACATTTGGAATTAAAAAGACTATTTATGGGCAGTTGCGGGCCCAATCAACATATGGGTGGTTTTCGTACCTATTATGGATTCTATATATGTATTTAAATAATTAAATTTGCTCATTTATTAGTGTTTTTTGTTTTTCATCTTTTGGGTGCTTGACGTGACAGGTTTTATGAGCACTACTGGTCTCCGCTCCACAATTGGCATCCCTCCCCTACTTGGCAATTTCCATATGATAAACATTTGACATAAAACGGATGTATGTTATCACATGGGGTCCACATGCCATCTACCATAGATCCAGATAAGGAATCCATCACTACAAACCTATGATAATGGAATACCATCCACGTGATAATGAAGAGCACAAGAGACACAATTTTCAAAATAGAAAGAGCTACAATGTAAACATTTTTGAAGCTGCAAACCAAAACGTTGTGATTTGAACGAATGAGACATGATCTGCAACAATATTACATGTTGATCCAACCCACGATTTGAGAAAAAATACAAGGTGACAATCAACCAAAGAGCTAAGCATGGAGGATGTCGTTGCATCTATTGTGCACAAAAAATAGCATCATGTATGGATCAAAACCACAAATCCTTCAAAACTGTGAGACAACCATGATTTGAATCTATTATGCAACCAAAGAGATATGAAGTTAAAAATTGCCAAAAAAGGGCATCTCCTATTCCATTTGTGAAAGCATGCCGATATATTTGTAACAATGTAGACATCCACTATTATGGCACAAAGAGCCAAAAGACTAGGTCATGATCTTCAAATATATTGTATTCCCATGCTTCATGATCTAGATCTCTGACAGATTTAATGGCTAGATTGCTCAATGTCCCTTGGGTTGTTGTAGCTCTACTATTGTCTCAAAGAAGAGATGGAAGTCACAATCAAGTGCACATGATGTCAAGAGATATGCCAAGAACAAAGGGTAAGGAGTGTCACAATTCCATGGAGGGTTGTGATCTGAGTTCGAGAAGTACCCATCAGACGAACAAGCACATAGATCCTCATAGAAACATATTAATGCCTCGACCCATAACAAAGAGGAGGCCTCACAAATCTCTATAAAATGTAATTATATTCGTAACAAGGCCAACGCAAGACATTGTTGGCCAAAAGAAAGGAAGTTATTAGAAAGGTGATTTTCAATGTCAAAACATGCAGTGGAGTAAAACATAGCTAAATACATTTACTTAACCAAGATTAATCTCAATCATAAATGTGTCAAAATGATAAGCAAATGTATATTGTTATCTTATGTTTATTATGTTTATTATAAGAAAAAGTTAAATTTATTTATATTAAAAACCTATAAAGTTTTAATATAAATTTTGTTGATATGCCAAACCGGGTAACAAGGTATACTGGGTTAACAATAAACAAACTAATCTAGTGGATAGTTTAATCCACTTAAACCTAACCAATTATACATTAACAATAAACCTAATTATTAATTAACTATAAAAATCTTTATACTCAAATACGCTCTAAAATATGCTCTAATTTAGTTTTAGAGATGTAATGATGAGCAATATAAATATGCTCTAGTTTTATAAATGTAAGGATGAGCAATATAAATATACATTTATAATTGATGAGAAAATAAATTAAAGATATGTAATTTATTATCACTACACATCATATGAGATGTGAAAATGTACAATTTTTAATGGCATAATGCCGTCTTTTGTGTGCAGCAGTCAACAGATAATGGCATGGCATATGGCAGCTCAAGGGAAGATTCCAAACATTATTAATAATAATTTGCCACACAACCGAAACCCATTTATAAGGTTTCAAATTGCGGGGATAGCTCAGTTGGGAGAGCGTCAGACTGAAGATCTGAAGGTCGCGTGTTCGATCCACGCTCACCGCAAGGAATCATCCATTAACTAAGTTGTTAATTGATATATAAAATTATTAGTTGAGTTACTTTTGCGTCGCAGATCAGTATTAATGTTGGATCAGTATTAATGTTGGAATCATCAATGGTAGCGCGTCTGACTCCAGATCAGAAGGTTGCGTGTTCGACTCACGTCGGGTTCACGATTTCGGTTTTGTTTGATTGCGTTAAAGAGTTTCTGCAATGTATAAATAAGAAAATGCAAAGGGGTGTTATTAAAGAGATTATGATTATTAGCTTACTCACAAATCTTTTTCCTTTTGCATGAACTACCCGGGATATGGTTCATGTGGATATGGTTCCCTTTTCCTTTTGCATGAACTACAACTAGTAATTGCCCCAAGAGGTGTAAAGGAACGTCAAAGAGATAAAAAAACCATAAAATAATTGATATTTGGTAAAATGTAACATCATGAGATTCATATATTCAAAGAAAAAATATTTAAATCGAAGTGAATTACTAAAAATTCAACACAATACCTTATTTGGCAGGGACTAACAATGTGACATAGATGTTGGAGATCTTAGAGTAAGTTGTTCAAGAGAATATCTTTCATTTATTTGAGAAGGCACTAACAATGTAACATAGATGTTGGAGATCTTAGAGAAAGTTGTTCTAGAGAATATCTTTCATTTATTTGAGAAAGCAAAAAAAATGAATGGTGAAGATTGTGTCATTTTAGAGATTGGGGTTCTCTTCAAAATATGTTCACATAATTATAGAGCCTTAAGTTACTAACTCACCTCATCCTGGGAACGCGGGAACCTGAAGAGCTATAGTCCCTTTTCTCTGATAAGTCTGGTCTACATGTTTGACAATGGGGGTGGAATTTTCTATTCAACAAGTGGTGTACTTAGGTAATAATGTGCTAAGGGTCACACATCTCAAATGGGACAATTTAAACGTAGATATGATATGCGGTCGAAACCCTCCTATGGTGGTTGCATGGCTAAATAAATACAATATGCTCATATGTAACCAAGAATTTCTCATGGTTCAACCAACACGGAACTTATTTCTTTGCTTCCTATAACATGGATTCAACTCGTTGCGGTATTTATGGAATGGGTGCCATAGAGATGCGATCATCGTATTTGGATTATTATTCCCCGTTGGATTGGATTAGTCCCATTGACTTATTATTCTGGGAACCTACCAATTGCAAGAGGTAGTAAATTTAAGGTTTTTAAATTCTATTGATGTCCCCTACCTACCTACCATGGTTTCTCCAAATTAATTTGAACTTATTTTACACTTTTCACCTTTAAATTTGCAATGTATGTTCATTGACTACTTTAGAATGTGCAGTCAAATAAAAATAATGATTATATTATATAATTTTTTAAATTAATGAATAAAAATGATAATTAAAAAAAACTTAAAAACAATTCTCATTTCAAATAATATACAAATAAAAACGAAAACAATAAAAATTTAAAATGTAATTCTAATTTTAATTAAAATTAAAAGCGTAATATATATATATATATATATATATATATATATATATATATATATATATATATAAATTTTATAACTTAACTAAAATAAAAATAACATGTAATTTTTTTTATAAAATAATTTTTTTATCAATTAAGATTAAATAAATGAATTATTTTTATTTAGAATATTGATTATTTTATTAATATGTGTTAATCAATTTATATATAACTTTTAATTTAATTGCAATAACATAAATGAAGTAAACAAATTATTTTCATAGTATTTGATGTGTTACACAATTAGCACAACCACTTAATTTGTGGCTGGCAAGTTAAGTGTGACAAATAAATAATAAGTTATTTGTCATGAAGCCACTTATCCATGCATCAACTAAGAGTTATCAATGTATTAGGTACCATTTATCCATGCATCAACTACCAATTATTTTTTATATTCTATTTTTTATAATTGTTTATTTTGAATTTTGAACGATTGCCATAAAATCAATCAGTGTTAGATACTTTGTTATTATGATTTTAAAAAGTAGTGAATAAAAACTATGGAAAATGAAAATGAATAATATTATTTAAATAAGTTTAATTATAAAAAAATAAAATAATGCTGTAAAAATTAATGTAACAATTATTAAGCTTGTGGGGGCAATCAAGTAGTAAAGATAAGAAGTTGTAATCGGTTGTAAATGGAAAACCACGTGTTTGAATCCCCCAAATTTTCCTATGTGCCATGAAAAATATAACAATATATATATATTATGCTAATGAAAAATAAAAGAGACATTTACTCACCAACTTTATTGTTAATTTTACTTTTATAATTATAATGAAAAATATTGTTGTTTTATTTTATTTATCTAGATTAATTTTTTAATAAATAATTATTTTTTACTTAGGAATGGAGACAAAGAGCATATTAAATTGAACTCCTTTATATAAAATAGATTTAAACATGACATATTATATAGAAGTATAATTGGGAGTAGTATAATTTTGTAATATTTTTTCAAAATTTAGTAATATAAAAAGAAATATTTTATTCATTTGGAACTTATTAAATTTTGGATAATTTACGTAAATTTAAAATACCATAAAACTCTTAAAATGTATTCCATTATAGAAAACTTTCATATAATAGTAAAACTCCAATCATATCTAAAATTTACCTAAAAAACTTGTGATAAAAAAACAAATAGAACCATTTTACTATAAAATTGATTTATAATCTATTAAAAACAAAACATAATAAAATGAAATTTTACCAGTGCATTTTACATTACATTGACATTTATCAAAATCATTGAGTAACTCTAACTAAATACAATCCACATTAAATAAAATATATTAGGACGATGGGCCTTCCTTAAAAAGAAAGCATGTCTCCCTCATAAGTGAGATATTTCCATTTAGTCACAATCAAAACACTAAACAATCCACTTATATCCTATTTTGCATTAGAAAGCCCGTGTCTCCCTCAAAAGTGAGATATTTCCATTTAGTCACGATCAAAACACTAAACAATCCACTTATATCAAATTCTATTATGCATTAGAGGGAAATGCTAACTAAAAAAAGTATCATGTGAAAAGAGATTAAAATATCATTTGATCTCGCCAAGTTAATATAGTTATGGTTTTCTATAGTAGGGTGATGGACTTTGATTTGGTGGATTATTTTGATGATCCCATAGAGGTCCATCATATATAAAGGTTTTCTCGGGTCTTCTCTTACAGGAAGATAAGTTGAAAAGCGCGACTTTCAAAAATATGTATGTGAGGACTTTGAAAAAAAATGCAGATTTGGGTGATCGGAAGGGAATGTCTAGCCATACTAAGTTGGAAAACATTTTAATGAATTAGACATCAGCGGAAGTTATCAATCCAAGAGAAGTGTAGTATGAATTAGTTATGTCAAGTGGGAAACTAGTTTTGGTTGGATCTTCTTCTGTGTGGGTGGATCGCATGGGTGATTTTGCTTTTAGTATACCTCCTAACAATCATAGTAAGAGTGGAGTCAATATTTTTCTCAACACACTGAAATTTAAGGGTTTATCATGTTCAAGTGATGTTGGTAATTATGTTCGGGGTTTTGATGCTATTAAGGAGCATTTTTCTTCTATATCGAATGAAATTTGTAGAGAATTTTGTATCCAATATGAGGATGGGCTAGTAAAACTGTTGATTTTGGAGTTACCCAAAGATCTGGTGGTGGATGCTACTTAGGATAGTTAGTTTAGAAGAGCCACATCTCAAAGATTATTTAGTTTGAAAAAATGAAGGGTGGGTGAAAAAAAGAGGGTGGAGTTGGAATCCCAAAAATAATACTGAGAGAGGAAGGTGGTAAGGAAGCACTTCAAATGGAAAAGAGGAGGGATCTTATAAGAGAAATAAAATTAAATGTGTAAAACATAAAAGCAAGTGAGTTTAGTATTGGCCGGTGAAGATGCTAAGATGAATGAGGTGGTTAAAATGGCATTTCAAGCATTAGTGGGTTGTTTTCATGCGTGAAAGGTGTGTGAAGTATCACTTTGGGTTTGGTTAAGAAGAGAGTTGGAACCTTGTTTAAGATATGTGCTAACAGATTATGTGTTGGATAGAAGATGATTGGCATTTGTAATTCTATCCAAGGAGGATGTGAGAAAACAATGTTTTCTCATTGAAGGTGGAAGTATTCACCATTAATTATCAAGGGTTGGTCACCTTAATTTTCCAATTGGTTGTTGTTGGTACCAAAATCTACCCTATCAAAATTTTCAGCTCTCCAGCAAGTTTGATTCAAATTTGGTCAAGACTCATGTCCTCCTAGATGTTAGTATTAATTTTTTCATTGGCAAAATTTAAAGATCCGGCAATACATTGACTGGAAAGACTAAGGCAAGTGCTACTGAAGTTAGAAAGACTAGTAGCATTTTCACCAAAGCCCTGATTTTTTTTGTGTTAATTTGGTGAGTTTCCTTTCATCTCAAACCTTTAACTTGGGGAAGTCTTGCCATTTATCCTTACCTTTGGTAATCCAAAATTTTCATTGGTCAAAGTCTAACTTGTTATTCAAAATGCCAAATTACCTTGTAAATTTACCCAAAAGTTTATTTTTCCAAAATTTTAAAGATTTTATTGTTTTTTTTTAATGATTTTTATTTAAAAAAATTAAAAATGAATAAAACCTTTTTGAACTTTTTAATATGTTTTACTTTATGCATGGGTAAATAAAATTCTTTTGGATTTCGTATCCAAATACAGATTCATTCCTAAACCAAGCTACGAAGTGTGGATACGTTAAGACAACACCCACGAGAGAGCATAAAGATGCAAATCGCGTCAGGTATCGTTGAAGACACTTTTGTATATAGTTGATATAGGATTTTGATTTTCTCTTAATATCTTAGGTATAGGTATGCACATGCCTGTGATTCCATAACTATTGGGTGCATGGTTGCAACAAGAAAGCATGTGGTAAGAATATGAATTCATCATTATTCAATCACGAATTTACAAGAAAAGCAATCAATGTGGAAGGTTTTGAAGTGTCAAAGGCAATGTTGTAGTAAGAGACTTTATTGAATGTTACTAAAAAAAATTGTTGTTGTGCCATGATATTGAGAATGAGGTTTGGAGTACAACCATGAATAATTATAGTACGGTGTAGAAAATAGTGGATGAACTAAATAGTGTTGAAGTTGGGTATTTGATGGCAAATGTAGGAACATGAGTCAAGCATCTCACATGAGTTTGCAACCTAGATCCATATATGTGATACATACAAATGACAGAATTGGAAACAAATAAACCGTTTAATGCCTTGAGGAAAATGTACAAGTCAACAATCCAATATGCTAGTAACCAAGAATATAAAAGACCATGATGAAAAATGTCAGGGAAAGTTACCTCATCACCAAATCATACACACAACAAACTAGAACACTTAACACATGTAGGCTATCACCATCTGCCAAGTCTTGAAAGTAGTAGCCTAAAACAAGGGTGGGTAGAAAAAAGGTATAACTCACATACCATGCATGAGCACACTATTGATGATTTGAATATGGAGTGCTCAAAGTAATCAACAATTGTGTGGCAACTCGTGGCACGTGTGGAAGAATAAAATCCAATCAAATGAAGTGTGCAATATTGGACCTTGGTGTTCAAGACTTTCACGTGGTACTTAGTTATTTCACTCTTTGCATGAAAGTTGTTGTCTTTTATATAAGAAAATTAAGTGAAATTGACCCTCCTTTGCAAGACTTGGTTCTCCAGTGTTTCCATCCACCAGGTCTTAGTTTTTTTATTAAGTTTCCAATCTTTCCATGGAGGCCTTTCTCTTTCATAAAAGAAAATTCAAGTTATCATTTCTAAAATGCATCACCACTTTGTAGTGCTATAATTTGATGTTCAAATAAAAACAATCAAGTGTTCAACTCGTTTTGTATGTTGGGTATGTGGTATATTATTTGCATGTGTGTGTGGGGTTTATTGTCTGTACGATGACCTATTTTTTGGTTTTTTCTAAAAATGTTGTAATTTAATCCCATTTAAGGGATTGGGGTCTATTTCTAATCCAAGTTAACAGATTAGGGTTTTGGATGCTACTGAATACCTGCATATTATATTGTGAGTGGTTAATAATCATAATGAAAAAAGTGAGAGGAGTGGCTCTAAGTTTTGTTGGTTTTCTTGGTTAAAGGTTTACAGGGTAAATCTTTGTGTATTATGTGTGAATGTTGTGGTGTAATCTTTATTTTTCTTAAAAGAATATGTATGTTTTTCGTCTTTGCACATGTTTAAAACTTACATGTGGTATCATAGCACGACTATTGGCTTCAAGGGGATGCTTTTGTTGCTAAGGGTTTGATGTGGTTGATAGACCTTGGGTCTGTGATAAACTTGGGTATAGTGGGAGCTTCACAGCGATGATTCATGCATTGAAAGAGAATGGCGAGTAGTTCGAGAACATTGAGCTATGGAAGCTCAAAATGGAGAACCTTCTTATATATCGGGAACATTGGATTGATGTGGATCCGGGTACACAACTCACTAGACTGACGAAAGCCGAATGGGAGAAACTAGAAAGAAGGGAAAGGAGTACAAGCCGATTGTGCTTATCGTATTCTGTGCTACTGAATGTGTCTAGAGAAAACAAAGCATTAAAGCTAAGGACAAAGCTACATACTTTGTATCAATCAAAGTCCCTAGTAAACAAGTTGTTTCTACAAAAGAAGTTGTATCACCTCGAGAAGGATGATAATGACACAGTGATAGAGCGTTTGAATGTTTGCAATACTCTGGTAGGTCAAATAAACTTTGTTGGTATTAAAATGGAAGAAGAAGATAAATGCATTACATTATTGTGTTCTTTGCTAGATTCCTGGGATAACTTGATTGTAACGATATGTAGTGTTATTAAAGCAACCTTAAAATTTGATGAAATAGTAGCATTCCTGCTATCATAAGAAATGAGGTGAAACACCATGTATAGTCATAGCATAGATGCCTTATCTATGAGAGGTCGCCCCCAGGAGAGAAATAAAAACAAGGGATTTGGGGGGAGATCTAAATCCACTGGAAAATCTTTGAGGAAGTGCAGGAAATGTGGTAAAACATGGTACTATAAAAAGGATTATAAATCTAAGAATGTTGAAAAAGGGAAGGGATCTGATGATACCCCTTCCACAAAGGCAAATAAATCCTCAGAAGAAGGAGGGGGTGTGTACCTAGCTTCCATAGGTACCCATTCAGATCGGGATGTCATTACAATGATTACGATGTGGAAATTATGTTTCTTCACACTAGTGAAGTTGCATTGTTGTTTATTGCATATGAAATATGCATGAACTAAAAATGAAATGAGATGTGGTTGTCAATTATGTCAAACGCATTGAGGAGATGCCCTGCTATAAATGAAATGAGCTAGGGTTATCGATTATGTTAAAGGCATTGTGAATGTGTGAAGATAGAGGTCTACCTTGTTGAATTTTGAATGAATTACCCTATCTAGCTCAACACCTCTGCAGTAAGATTACGATGTGGCAATTATGTTTTTTCACACTAGCGAAGTTGCATTGTTGTTTATTGCATATGAAATATGCATGAACTAAAAATGAAATGAGATGTGGTTGTCAATTATGTCAAAGGAATTTAGGAGATACCTTGTTGTAAATGAAATGAGGTAGGGTTGTCAATTATGTTAAAGGCACTGCGAATGTGTGAATATAGAGGTATAGCTTGTTGAATTTTGAATGAATTACCCTAACTATCTCAATGCCTCTGCAGTAACCTTGAGGTATCAATTGCTGGAGCACAGGACCAGAAAGGGCCTAGGTCAATATTACGTGAAGTACCTATCCTGAAAAATGATACCTTATAAGGCCAAGGCTAAGGCTGGGCCATCACCATATGGTGCTCAACTTCAAGTTGGAACTTCTGCAACGTTCAAAATTTGAGAGAAGGAAACAACTAGAGTTGAGAGGTGGATAAAGTGGAAGGGTACAAAATTTTCTGAAAAGTAGATCATGTTTTTTTAGATAGACGCTATGGCAAATTGGAATCTGCTCCAATGGTAGATCAATATTTTTTGGAGATAGATGAGGGAAGGAATCTATCCGTTAAGGGACAAGAAGAAGGGTGGAATTCTGTGTATATATGTCTCTAGGATTTGTTGAAGCTCTTCTATTCACATCCTCCTCTATCATTTTCATTTGTAGGGAATTTTGTAGTGTGCAATGAGCACTTCTTTATGTATGTGGTTGTGACTCTATGTGTGGTTCCTCTGTGTATGTATGTAATGTGTCTATGTTTGTATCCTGCAAATTTTGTTTTGATAGAGGATGGTCCATATTATTGAATTTGAATTTGATCTCCCCTATTTGGACCAAAAGGGCAGTTGGAATGGATGCATGGATGAATGAAGGATGTTGTTGCTCGAAATTATTGATTAAAAAGCAATTTAATGAATTAAATGGAGGTATTCACATTAGAGAGGAGAGGAACAGGTAGTAACAATGACATTTGTTGCACCCATGAGAGGTATGTGATCCTATTCATGGTTTAATCTTGATTTTGGTGTCGTAGTCTATAGATTAAATCAGGGGTTTCCAATTAACACAATCAGTTGTACTTCCTCATCAAAGTCCTTGGCGGATTATATCCAACAATCATTCTTACCTTTGTTGTCATTTCCCTCCCCTATTCTCACATGATTTCACCTCCCCTGTTTTTTATTTAGATAAACCCAACTAAATCAACAAATTAAAAAGTAAAATCCCCTTCTGTGTATTTTTATTTAAATATACCTAGATAAATCTACAAACTAAAACAAGAAATCCTTCTCTCTCGCCTTTCATTTATAATGTTTTAGGGGCTTTGTTCTTAGTCCCAAAACCATTGAACCTTCAATGTTGCACCACCATTGTCTTATTATGCCTCCTCTTGAAGCGTTTGATTAATTCATGTATAACAAACAGATCGACGCATTTGCAATTTTAAAAATAAAAACAATATTTCAAATCCCGTGTGCGAAATGAACATCTCTCACACGTGAAATGAAAATATTTGTAATAATTTTGTGCATGTAAGAGATGCGTGTCCACCACAGTCATTATTAGTTCAAAATACATGCATATGGAATGGGGCATCATGATATGTTCCAAAAAGTACGAGAGTTGGAATAAGAAATAATACCGTGCATGTCAAACAATTATTATTTTGTCTAACACTTTAAAGATGGTTACATGTTGATAGGGAAAAACAATTATTTGAGTGTGAAAATTTAAGATATCACTCTCAAATCCAACCCAAATTTAAGATATCAAAAACATAACAGAAGTGAAATAATTCACTTTTTCACTAAATACCAATTGATATTAAAACCACAAATCCAACCCAAATTCAAGATATCAAAAACCTAACAAAAGGGAAATAATTCACTTTTTCACTAGATACCAATTGATCCATACAATGACAATGAGTAAGAGTGTTTAGGAGATACTAACAAAGCAAAAGCACACAAGAATATTGTAGAGGATTGTAAAATACCATAATATATCATAATTTCATGTACATATCTTATAACTTTGAAATATGTATTACCTACATCTATAATATTAGATGAAAAAATACATGATCCTTCATTTAATGATGGTTTTCCAATTTATTTTCGAGATTAATTATTTTCTTTATTGTGTGGTTTTTATATTTTAGTATATTTTATATATGTCAATTAGTTAAATAATTTGAATGGATTTTTTTTAATTTATGTCAAAGCATTAAAAATACACAAAATTAGTCACATAGTTAGTAAGTACTATAGGCCCAACGTGGGAATTTGGGGATTTTTTTTTAGAGTCATCTAATATTTAAAAAGTACATTTACGCATTTTGAGTTGTGGGAACACTACTTCATGCTATAATAAGTAGTGGTAAGAGTTTAAAGTAGGTTAAGAATTAATAGAAATACTTTTAAGAATTGAAGTAGAAGCTTAGAAAGCCTCAACCATAACATTATCTAACATGGAAAATTATTTTAAGATATACTACAAGTTTGTAGATGGTTTTTTTAGAAGCATTCATCCCTATACTTATTTTAGAGGACTCTTAAAGAAGAGGTGGTTATGTAGAGAATTAAACAAAGTTTTTCTATTCCAAGAACTTAAAAGCAATTTAAAATAGATTCTCTATAATGCCAAATGCATTAATGAACATATTCCTCTAAACATATCAGAAATAACAATTCAAACATGAACTCCCACAATTCATAACTCAAGCATAGACAATGCATAAATGTTGATAATTCCATGACATTATTGATCTTAGGGGTTAATTATTGATAATTCCATGCATAAGGGTCATAGGGTTAAGGGTATTAGTCTATTAAGCATCTTTGTGTGCTTATGTACATAATGTTAAGGGGTTATTGATTAACTTGGCTAGGGGTCAAATGTATAAGGGTGTTAGTGAGCCAAAATGTTAGTGGGTTAGAGGGATAGAGGTTAGGTACAATGTTTTTGAGTTCATGATTTCTATGATTCACATTATTTAATATGGTTTATATGTTGAGGGGTTACACTATGTAAAGTGGTGATTTTACAAAGGATCATATGGGTTAGGGGGTATAGAGTGTTTTAGGTGATGGTGGTTGAGGAGGAATATGTGTTGAGGGTTTAGTGTGTTAGTAGTCACAATGCGTCTCTAGTCAAGGTAGTTGTCTATTATAACATATTAGGAGGATAGTGTATGAAGGCATTAATGTGTAAGGGGTCATTGTGTGTTTAGAGTAACAATTTGCTAGGTGATGATACATAAGAAATCAAGGGTCATAGTGTATTAAGGGGGTTAATGTCATTATGGTCCAAATGTTAGGGAGTTATCGGTCATATGGGTTTGTGGTTTATATGGTCACTAAATGGTCATTATGTGTTAAGTGTTATGGAATATTTGATGTGTTTTTTTGGGGGGTCGTAATGTATTAGGGGTTGATTGCATAGGGGGCATAGGGGTTAAAGGTCATAGTGTGTTGAGTTAGTGTGTTTGAGTTTATTATGTGTTAAGGGGTGATTTCTGTAAGGGTAATGGGATTTAAGTGTCATAATGTATTAGGGTGTTAGTGAGTCAATATATGGGTGTGTTAAGGCTGGGATATGATTTTGGGATTAGGAGGTATAATGTCTTAGCATTTGAAGAGCATAGGAAAATACCAACTATCATAGCACCTTGGGGAACATTTGTGTATGTCAAGATGCATTTTTGTATGATGAATGTTGGATACTGTTATGCACCAAATTCCCAGAAATAGCATAAGAGACAAGAAGTACACACCATGTACAACAATGTGAGCATGGAGTAAAACTCCAATATACATAAGAGATATAAGTTACACAACAACTCCTTAAATAAGAGGAGATCCTTCTCCAATTACCCCAAGACATTCCATAATCCATTCACATCTTCTCAATAATGAATACATTACCCCTATATATACCTATTCACTCATTACACATGTGGTCCCTTCATTAGGGATGACCACTATTATATATACATTTACATTAATACATACACATTTAGCCCCGTATTCCCCCATATATGCCCCCCTTGGGGTCATATCATGTACATTTAACCCTATATATGATCCCCATTGGGTCATTTCATAGTACCCTCCTTCAAAAATCTTTGTCCTCAAACCTTCCAAAGAGATATGGAACATGTTTGTAATGGTTTTATTGATAATAAACTCATAGTTTATTCTTAATTTAGGGAGAAACATATTTCACAACAATTTAGGAGAAACATATTTCACAATATTGGATGCCGACATGACATTCCTTTCAGGTACACCAATTGCAGCATTAGTGCCAACATGAATCCTCAATTACACACAAGATGTAATTTGGGTTTTTAAAGGAGGCATTCCCAAGATGGGATGGGTTCATTGAATTACTTGTAGTTACCAATAGGAATTGAAAAATAGTGAGGGAATTCTACAACAACCCCTCATTCATTAAGATGACTAGTAAGGAATCCAAGGAGGATGAGAAATGTGTCAAAATGAAATAAGCATGTCAATGGAGAGTAGTCTCAAATTAGAGATAAATAATTAATCAACCTTCATGGATTGAGGACAATGATGATGATGGAAATGGTGATGAAGATGACGATGAAGATGAAAATTAGGATGACCACAATGATGATGACAATGAAGACGACGATGATGACGACAATGATGACGATGATCATGTTGATGCTGATGATGATGAATATGACTGAGGATGGCGATGATGATGATGATGAATATGACAATGATGGTGGCGATGATGATGATGATGATGATGATAAGTATTACGATTATAATGATAATGACTACGACAATGATGGCGATGATGATGATCACGATTACGATGACGACGATGACGATGATGTTATCGTGTCGAGGCCTAAAAGCAATTTTCATGACCTATTCAAAGGATTTTTGTTACATCCAATTAGAGAAATGCATGCCATTGGGAGGTTTTTTTTCTCTAAGGATGGGTATTGGGGCCTTGAGCACAATTGAGGGATGAAATTTATCCCATGTACAGCATAAGGGAATATTCTAGAGACCGTGTGCTACTAATCAAGCCTGTAACTATAACATGATATTTCTCAATGAAGTTTCTTGTCCTAAAGTGAGGATGGGTGCCATGAGGATATTTTGAGCATAATCGTTGTGTCTCGGGTCCATTACCATGCTTAATGGAGGAAACCTGTGACTTATAAGCTAAATGAATCTTCTTTTCCTCCACAGATATAAGCAAGGAATTAAAAAACCATAGGATACCTATATACAAGATATTTCACCTCTATTTAGGGAAATGTATTTCACTATGATGTTTTGAGTACCCACAATGGCTCTAAAGGCCATTACCATGGTAACCAAAGGAAACTATGGCCTTAGTATAATAATATAATAAGGCACAAGGACCTTCAAGAGGCATTTAACCACCAAACAAGTTTTCTCTGGGGGATATTTGGTCTATGAATTAGGATATGCGTGCCAATTGAAGGTTTTGAGCACTAGGGAAAGTATTCATGGACTATACCAATGTTGGATGAGGAACCTAAGGGTTGATGCTCTAATATAAGCTTCTACAGCACAGGGTCCTTGAAGGAGGCCTAAAAGCAACATGCATGAACTCTTTAGAGGAATGTTGTCACAACCAATTAGAGATATGCACGTCATTAGGAGGCTTTTCACTCTAAGGATGGGTCTTGGGGCCTTGAGCACAATTGAGGGATGGAAGTTAGACCATGTATAGCATAAGGGAAGCTTCTAGGGACCATGTGCCGTGAATCAAGCCTCTAACTATGATGGTGTAATGGTGGTGCTCTAATACCCATGTCGCCTCACCAACTATGCTAGATAATGTGAGCTTATGCCACTTACTTCATGGTTTCTGTGTTTGTGATCTCTCCATGTTTCCCTTGTCTATAGTTCCTCCACCCACAACCTCTCCTCCCACTACAATATGTTATAGACAATCATGGATGATGAAATTGCAGACATAGATAGAACCTTTTCTACAAATTACAAATATGTATTTTTTAAGAAAAATTATTATTTTTTAATATTTTCTTGTGATGTAACTCCTTACCAGAAAAAACACCATGTTAGTGTTTCAGCCATAATTTTTTCAATTTCTCAACCATTTCATAAAAAAAAATATTCTACACTAGTAGACACCTCCCTCTACATGCTATAAAAAATCCAAACCAACATGGACAATTATAAAAAAAAAACATGCTAAATTTATTTTGTAAAAATAACACAGAACTATTACTACTTCTTCTCTACATGTTTACAATTTTTCGTATATTGATTCCCTCATTTAGGCACTCAAAGGTTGCACTACGACGACATATACCTTATAATTTGACCAAAAAAATGTTCATAAGAAAAAATCATAACTGAGCTAGTTATGAGAATTTTAAATAAATAAAAGTTATATATTCAGAAAAGTGATTTGATTTCCTGCATTTGATCTTTTTTACTGAAACAAATGTGCGGGTGTCTCGAAATAGCCATGAAAGATGAGGGATGTTTGTTTTTTTAGTTTTCTGTTGCATCTAACGTGCCAAAAGTGACCATCATTTGCACTCACCCTCCACTATTCATGGATCTAGAAGATTCAATTAGACCTATATATGTAATGTGATTCCAAGATAATAATCAAAATTTGGTGTAGTGTGAGTGAGACATTGGTCTCATAGTTAGGGAATTCTATTTGTTTATTTTTCTGATTGATGCACATGGTTCAATCTCATCAGCCTCATATAAGCCATGAGGTCCACAGTCCACTCCGAGATTCATCATTGTATACGAGAAATTCCTATTGTTATGATGATCCTAGATACGACAAGAACGTTGGGAGTGGTGATGTGTTTAGTGTAAAGAGAAACGTGGCTTGTTTATAATGAAAGGGTAGGGAGAGGAATTTACAACAATGTCCACAAACTCAAAGAAACATGCCTACTTTTATCTATTCTTTTATCAACGACACAAATTTAAAAGTGTCATATAAATTTAGTTATATGATATAACATCAACATAGATCCATCTTAAACCCATATCTATTAAGCACTGAGAGGGATCCGTAAATTTGATCCCTCCTGGTTATTGTTTTTGGTAACTTATGAGCACATGAATTTTTTAATTTTTATTTTGGTAACATTAGGCTACTGCAATACCCAAGTTTGACCCTTGTAATGTATTTAATCGAATTATGAAAATGATGTAAATATGCTAGTGCGAATTCCTAGTGCAGAGCTCAAGGCCAAGGCCCGACGACTAGTGAATGTCTAGGCATGTATGATGTGTATATTTTATTTGGACTGTTTGGTTGGCTTCTATGCTGATTTAGAATATATGTAAATATTATGTGCATAAATAATAAAATGGTCCAAGACTGGTTGTGTAAAGAGCACCAAAGGGGTTATGATTCCTTCAGAGGGGAAGAGGAAAGGGGGTCCATGGGTGACCAAATCCTTGCTGCCAAGTGTCAACCTTAGAACTCACCCAAAATTTTGTCATGTGATGAGAATAAGCCAATTGTCTCTTTTTTTTACTATTTTCCAATCATTAATGCATGTGTCGAGTTGGTGGGAAAATTCACCTCATGTAGTTAATGAAGCATGGGACCGACTGCACTTTTGTGACAATTATGTCATGACAGAAGTCAATCTGCATTTTCCAGGAGTCCTTTCTTCTACTATCAGAAGTTATGTCAGTTGTCTTTTCACCATTTTCTCATATCCTTTGGAGTTAACCCTCATTTTCTCTCATATTCTTGCATGCAGATTTAGACTAAGCAAAGCTCTCCATTGTTGTCCATGAACTTACCATGTTGTTTTGAACCCATAAATTTGAACCTGGAGACCATGCTGCAGATTTGGAAGGGAAAATTGATGGTTGTAGGTAAGTAGAGAGGTTGGGAAAGCTAGGAACCCTTACCCATTGAATTATGTTGCTCGTAGGTGCTTGAGAAGCCACAAATTGAGACTACCGGTGGTTCTATAACAACCAATATTAGGTTGGATTTCTTCTATGCACACACTGGAAGCACCCAGCAATATGGATCACCCAAGAGAACCGTGAATCGGTGAAGGGGATACCTGAGCTAGAAGGGTGTTGTGTGGGGTAGGTATTGTGGAAACCAAGGCTCTAAGGGCTGAGTGAGACCCCTGTAGAGCTCTATATGATCATTTGGCTAAGCATAGAGAACATAATGGGTTGTGGGATTAGAGAAAGAAGCTTGTAGGTGTTTCCTTCGTCCTAGTGGCCTCATAGCCCAACTTGGGGGTGGCCTCCCAACAGAAAGAGTATATGCTGGACGAAGTGCCTATGGTTGGGTGGAAAATCGCTCTTACACAACCAGTTGCTTGGATTTGCGTTGGATAAAGATAAGTATTCTCATGCATTTGAATCTGAAATGTTTCTATTTTATCCATGTAATGTTTATGCTTGGATTTGCGTTGGATAAAGATAAGTATTCCCATGCATTTGAATCTGAAATGTTTTTATTTTATCCCTGTAATGTTTATGCTTGTATTTGCATGCTAGATGTGTGTGGATATATTTTAAATTCCGTTGTGCATGTTTATTTACATTTCTGCACACATTGCATTTGTTAAAAATCGTATTATGGATTTGGGGTGAAATTTGAGAGCCTGAATTTCCCTAGCGTCCCCTCCCAATAGTCAGATTGAGTGAGGGGGATGTTACAGCTACATAATTGCACCGAGAGGCGTTCTACAACCCAGTATGAGGGAGATGTTGTAACGTTTTCCCATGTTTGTCCATATTGTCGGCCATAAACAAAAAAGAATAATACAAAGTAAAAAGTAATAAATATTATGTCGGCCATTAATATAGAAACATAAGAATTAAAAAAAATATTATAGTGGATATTAAAAAGTAAAAAGTAATAAATACTATGTGGACCATTAACGTAAAAACATAAGAAGTTAAAAAAATATTATAGTGGATAAGAAGTTAAAAAAACATAGTAAAAGTAAAATTATAGCCAACATAAAATAAAGAAGTTAAAAAAATATTATAGTGAATATGAAAAATAGAAACATAATATTATTCCCGGCATAAAATAAAGAAGTAAAAAAAATATAGCCGACATAAAAACTACAAGAAGTAAAAATGATATACCTAGCCGAGGTTTGCACCTCAGGAGATTTGATCCATCTCGGTGCTTGATAGAGCCTAGGAATTGGATCTAGGCTTGTGTTACAACGTCTCCCCATACTTCGCTGTAGAGCACCTCGCTACTCTCGATGCAATAATTTTCAATAGAAAATTATAATTAATTTTAGATAATTATGCCAACTTTATCACTAAATGGATGAATAAATATGGTCACTTTCATAATTGTTTTATTAACTTGTCTGTGATGATGTGATCATCTCTGGGTTACAACAACCTCATTCCTTCATGTAGCTCGCCAAGACACTAGGCTCCAGGGGCTCATGGTCACCTTTGTCATCACAAGTCTTCACTGCTTAGAAGGTGGTGTCTAGAAGGGAAATTAGTGTGGGCATCTGTAGAAATGGGGGTCTCTAGAGATCACTTGACCCTTGGTAACATCAATAACAACAACATGCAATGGCATCAGCTACCCCCTTTAAACGCTGCCAATGAGTGCCTGTAAGTTGGAACAATTTATGATTAGAGAAATAAGCAATTTCAACATTGCTTCACCTAGGTGCCTCACTGTGGATTTCCTCTTCGGTTGGACTTCGTTAGTGGGGAGAAAATTCAAGATCCCTTAGGTCTGTTTTGACACGTGAGGCAAGTTCGAAGAGTGCATATAACAGATTGTGTAGTACATTCTATCAAGTAATCTATCACGAGCCTTTTAAACTTGTTAGCATTAACAATGATTAAATAACTTATAAATATAGTATTTTTTCACATAAAAATATAATCTTTCTATTTATAATAAAAAAATTATATTACAACTAGAAACAAGCTTATCATTAATATTTATTTTAATAATCAAAAGATTATTAATTAAACAAATTTTCAATAATTTTACATTTATTTATTGTTACATTATTTTAAAATAACTTAAAAACTTTACAATTCCATCAGGGAAGACTTCAATGGTTTTACAATAATGAAGAACACATCATTCTTATTCTTATTAAATGAATAATGAAAAACACTTATTCTTATTTTTTATTTATTTTTACTAAAACATAAACTTTTTATTTTCAAACTTTCTTTTTAATAAAATATTTAAATCTTAAAAAAAAAAATTCCATTTCAATAGGTCCATAGCTCCATAGGTCCACCATTGGTTTAGTTATTCTTTTCTTCTTTCTTACAATCTCTTCATTTTATTATTTCAAGAATTAAAGATATTGCCCAGTATTTTTTATAACGGACCATGATGTATGTGAAGAGAAATTAAAAGCATATTAATCATACCTGGCTTTCCAATCTCTGGTTAGCCCTTTGAATGGTTCCTCCTTGTTTAGACTGAAACGATAAGTTATAACTTCACTGGATGTCGGCTGTGATGGGGGACTTAACATCCCAATGTGCCCTGTGTATCACCATAGTTACACGTATTTTCCAACGTTAGGATGATATTGCAACATCAGTACAAAATAAAGGAAACGAAGCTCTGTGTGCATGAACATAACTCACAGATTTTTCAACATTTCTTGCCTATTTTTCTCACATTTGAAGCATAAGCAAAAGCAATTAATTGGTTGAAGTTATTATTTCTTACGATCTTTTTTGAGGAGGATAGGTTGAAGTTATTATTTCTGATGATCTTAGGTTGAAGTTGCAATGTCAAAGCATTTTATAACAAACTGTGTGGTTCGAGACATAGAACACCATGCAACAACAATTTTTCCATGAACCACTTCTTCAAACTTAGGTAATATCAATCATCATGTTGTATACAATAATTGTCGCACCAATCTTGCTACTAAGACCAACAAGCCTATAGACAAAAGTGCAAACCTTACATATCCTCTTTTTTGATGCCACGTATGAGGAGAATCTAGCACAATTGTTGAAGCTCAAATCAATAACATTGTCCAATTCCATTCTTAGACAAGGTCATAGCATGACCTACCTCTTCCAGCTTCTACTATCTATACCCCAAACATTTTCCTAGTTCTATAACAATTACAGTTAAACATTTTATGGCCACGGAGGATGATGAAAAGATCCATTGTGATACCTCAAATCTACACAATCTAACACATGATTACTAGTTTCATGTGGTGGTCATACATGGATCCTTCGTTGATGCATAGTAGGCACAAATCTACACAATCTAACACATGATTACTAGTTTCATGTGGTGGTCATACATGGATCCTTCGTTGATGCATGGTAGGCACATACTGCAAATTTAGTTTTTCAGTTACCTCCATGGTCTAGTTTCAACATTGGTGAAGGTCCTTTCTTCTCTAGTTCTTACCCTAGCAAGTTGTATCAATACAAAAATTTTGTATGCCAACGACAAGATTCGGCAACACCCTTAATAATGGATGGAATTAGTCATCACAAGGATTGGTGCAATTGCTTGTGTTGATGGTAGTTTCTTTATTAGTAGTGTTAGTGGAACCTTTGGTTATGATGACTATACTCCCTCTCCAATATTGCACACTTCATTTGATTGGATTTTATTCTTCCACACTTGCCACGAGTTGCTACACAATTGTTGATTACTTTGAGCACTCCATATTGAAATCATCAATAGTGTGCTCATGCATGGTATGTGAGTTATACATTTTTTCTACCCACCCTTGTTTTAGGCTACTACTTTCAACACTTGGCAGATGTTGATAGCTTATATGTGTTAAGTTGTGCTAGTTTGTTGTGTGTATGATTTGGTGATGAGGTAACTTTCCCTAACACTTTTCATCATGGTCTTTTATATTCTTGGTTACTAGCATGTTGGATTGTTGACTTGTACATTTTCATCAAGGCATTAAACGGTTTATTTGTTTCCAATTCTGTCATTTATGTGTATCACATATATGGATCTAGGTTGCAAGTTCATGTGGGATGGTTGACTCATGTTCCTACATTTACCATCAAATACCCAACTTCATTACTATTTAGTTCATCCACTATTTTCTACACAATACTATAACTATTCATGGTTGTACTCCAAACCTCATTCTCAATATCATGACGCAACAATAATTTTTTAGTAGCATTCAATAAAGTCCCTTACTACAACATTGCCTTTGACGCTTCAAAACCTTCAACATTGATTGCTTTTCTTGTAAATTCGTGGTTGAATAATGATGAATTCATATTCTTACCACATGCTTTCTTGTCGCAACCATGCACCCAATAGTTATGGAATCACACAGGCATGTGCATACCTATACCTATACAAATTTTTATCCTTTATCCTTTATATTCTTGTAAAGGGTCCAACAATAGAGCAAAGCCAGTACCTCGCCAGCTGGATTCCATAGCTCATATTCGTCAGCTGGTTTTAGTTCATGCAAAAGGAAAAGGGAACCATATCCCGGGTAGTTCATGGAAAAGGAAAAGGATTTGTGAGTAAGCTACTACTGTAATCCACACCACAGTGCCATAATCTCTTTAATAACACCCCTTGCACGTTGAACTCGGATCTTTGCATTTTCTTATTTATACATTGCAGAAACTCTTTAACACAATCAAACAAAACAGAAAGACCAACCAACAAAAATTAAACATTTCTCTGATCGTGCTTGTGAATTCCCAGGACTAAGTATATGAACCCGACGTGAATCGAATACGCAACCTTCTGATCTGGAGTCAGACGCGCTACCATTGCTACGGATCCAATATTCATAGTGATATGCGACGCGAAAGTAACTTAACTAATACATTTATATATCATTTAATAACTTATAAAGTTTGTTAATGGATGATTCCTTGCGGTGAGCGTGGATCGAACACGCGACCTTCAGATCTTCAGTCTGACGCTCTCCCCGCAATTTGAAACCTTATAAATGGGTGTCGATTCTGTGGCAAACTGTTGACTGCTGCACACAAAAGAGAGGGCACTATGCCAGTGAACACCAGAAAGAAGATTAAAAGCAACAGTGGAGATGCGGGGTATCGAACCCCGTGCCTCTCGCATGCAAAGCGAGCGCTCTACCGTTTGAGCTACATCCCCACCTGCTAGACATATGTATTTGTGATGTGGATGTATATCCTTACAGAAACTCTCAGCCTCTTCCACGACTTTCTTTATCCAGTTTGTGTCTCCCCATGCAATTATACATAGTAACATGACCAAAATTTAGAGTAGTGAAATAAACTTTAAAACGAAACTCTTGAAATGAGATTAGGGTTTTAGATAGGCACATAGATTAAATTTAAATATGTTGCTCTTTTTTCATGGATTTACCCTTTGGTGTAAGTTCACCCTTTGATAAAGTTTTGATTGGTGTTTTTCTTTCATTAAAGATTTTATTGATCAAAATTCCTATGTGGTTAAAGCTCCATGGTCCAAGTTCTTAGCTCCATCAAAATTAGTTTTTAAAAAAGTGTTTCCCTACTTTCTTTGGTGGTTCCTCCTTCATTGAGGGATATTATTTTGCTGCTTAGAGTTCCACAACTCATTGCTCAAAGTTCTAATTCATTGCTCAAAATTCCCTGGTTAAAATTATTGTATTCTTTCTTGAAGTTCTATCATCAGAGTTACCATATTGGATAAAGTTCTGCCTCCCTTTTAGTCATTGTCATTTCTTAGTTCCTTGGTCAAAGTCTAATTAAAGTTTCTTCGTCAAAGTTCCTTCACTAGCCAAAGTTCCTTTGTTTATTAGAGTTATTGCGTCAAAGTATTCTATCAATTAGAAGAGCATCAAGGTCAATGTTAGTTTCCTTCATTGGTTATAGTAGGAGCATTGGTCAGAGTTCCTAACTTGGTCAAAGTACTTTGTTCATCAATCAAAGTTCATGCATAAGTACTTAGTTCCAACTAGGTTGCTCCACTTGCCTTTGTAAAGTCATCGCTACATCAAAATTCCTTCAATGATTAGTGTTTCTGCATCAATATTGCTTCATCAATAAGAGTTTATAAATCAAAGTTCTATTAGAGTTCATAATTCATTGGTTAGAGTTCCTGCATTTGTTAATTGATCAAAATTCCTTCTATGATCAAAATTAATTTCTACCATGATCCTTTTTTCGGTTAGACTTCTTTCCTTGGTTGAAATTCCTTTTTCAATGCTCTCACTTTCATGCATTTCTTTGTTCATCAAAGTCTACACTCCCTACTCATCCTTAAGACCATACATTAATGTTAGAAAGCAATATTGAATAGATCTCCTAGAAAAAAGTCCTTTACGACTGATGAGTGTTTGCTCAAGCAAGATGTAAGTGGAAATTATGTTATTCAATTGAAAATAAATGATAATTAATATTGTATTGTAGGGTGAGTGCACAAAGTCGAGGGACCTTGTAGATGCAATGGTAGATTCAAGAAACTCATTCAAGTTCTATAAAAGATAACTGATCCCAAGCAATCCCGACCCTACCAAACCTAGTCCCAAGCCTGCCATGATGAAGCCCAAATAGGATAGTTAAACAAAACACATACGCGTTATTTAGTCATAAAATGCGTGCGCGTTATCTAGTACTAGACGCGTCCGTGTTTTTTAAAACATGTTTTATGCCCCAAAATGGGTCTCGCCCATCACTTCCTCCACGACAGACAAAACGCGTATTGGTGAATGCGTTTTGAGGTCATAGAGCTTGTATCTTCCAACTTCAACATTAATATCCTTAGTCTCGGGTATTTAAATCAAATTCCGTACTTCTAATTTTTGTATTTTGAAATTTTGTATGCCCTAAAAGAAATTCAAACCATAACTCCAGTCATTTCTATGCCCAAAGCAAATTAAAACCCCAATTTACTCGTAAAAATAAAATAATTTCACTAGATGCATATATATTCATGAGCATCCTTGTGAATCCAAACCAATATTCAAAAATATTCAAAGTTTCTCATGTATATAGAAAAGTTGCTTACAACTAAAAAAAATTCAAGTACAATTCATATCTGCCCCAAAATAAATAAACAAAGACGCCAAATGGCCTATAGAGTCCAAAAAAATTCATGCCACAACAAATAACATATCAAAATCCTTGCCAATATTGAAATTTTATTCATCAATATCACCATTTACCCCTCCTCTAGGATCTAGCCCTTGCCTCTACCCGGAATATTGAAGTTGGTCCTCCAAGGACATTAGTCAACACCTTATAGTTTTGATGAAACTTACTAATCCAAGTGTTAAAATAGGGTAGAGAAGCTTCACATGCTTAATAAATGTTTTCACTTGAGTGAAGGGTGCATTTTGGTTAAGGTTGGGATAGAGGAGTTCAACAATAAGCTCTACCAATATCAAGATACATAGGGAGGTTGATGTGTTTGATTACATGTGAATCACATAGTATCGTACATGATAGAATCCAGTGGAAACCTTGCAATCCTAAAAGCTTGAAAACTGTTAATTCTGTTGAATTCTAAATCCAAAACCACCATACACAAATATGCAAAGTTTCTCATGTGTATATAGAAAGAGTGCATACAACTAAAATAACATCAAGTGGAATCCATATATGCCCCAAATTACATATAAACAAAGATGCTAAATGGACTATAGAGTCCAAAAAACTTCACGCTACAACAAATAATTACATATATCAAAATCCTTGCCTATATTGGGATTTTATTCATCAATAGCACCCTCTGCCCCCTACTCTAGGCTCTAGCCCTTTCCTCCACCTGAAATCTCGGAGCTGGTCCTCCAATGGAATTAGTCAAAACCCTACAATTTTAATGAAACTTCATAATCCAAGCGTAAAAATAAGGTAAAGAAGCTTCCCAATCAACATATACACATAGGACATTTAATGTATGTATCTGGAAATTGAAATTAATACACATATATGACATAAATTTAAGATGGAAAAATGTTAAATGTTTATTCTTTAGTGTATAATTTGTTCAATTTTAAATTTTAAATTATAAATAGTGCATGTTGTTATTTGTTGTACACTAGTTTTACATTTCCCATTGCTTAGAGATGTCATTATACCATATGTATTTTTCTAATGATATTTTTTTTGTATTTATGATTGCAGTGGCTATAATGGATCAAAATGCAGAGATATTGAGAGAGATTGGTATGGCTTGGAGGGGTGGAGATGAACTTCGCCGCTCCTTGGCAACATCATTTGATGCTATTGTAGAGACTATCAATCACTTGAACGATGCGTTATATAGCATATCATCGTATAGAGAAAGAAAACAACAAGAATATGCCGATGGATTGAATTAGAATGAGGTGAAGAAGTTAAAAATTATCAAAGAGTAGATATATTCACTTTTTAGAGTGCCCGAGATAGATTCCATTCTAGAGACTATCATAACACATATTTCAATTGAGTGGTGCATTTTTCAACCAATCAGAGATCACTGGATGGATAGATGGTATATGGTTTTTGACATCCACCCCCCCCCCAACAACAATAGGGAAGTAGCACTAAACTTCCTCCGGAAAATTTATGCTAAGTTTGTGATGGGAAAACATGTCAACTATTTCGATATGTTGAGGTTCCATGGAACTGGTATGGGGATGCCCCAAAACCTTCCCAATGTTAGGCATAGAGATTCCAATTGATTGATACCTCCACCCCGTATCCAGATACTGAGGCCAGACGTCCCTCCTGCACATACTATGATTCCCCAGACAAATGAGGCGTTTCTGAAGCTAGATTAGATGATTGTACACCACAGTACAACTATTGACCAGGCAAGGCCCTCTTCCTCTAGTGGGGTACATCCATCAGTTTTCGGTGGCATAGGACCATCTACTGGTCGGGATAGACTGGCATCGCATGACCCCTAGATTGAGCCACATGTGTGCATGACGTGTGGTAAAACCTACTATGGTTGTGGACCGACACATGGTACCTCTACGATGACTTCTGGTCAGGTAAGGACATTTTTAAAACACTAATGTCGTTCAAATTATTTTTCCCATATTGTACACATTAAAAGATTGTTAATATATACAAGTTTTAATCTTGCATGAGCTTGATGCCTCTATAGGGGGTGGTAGTGTACTTGGTGTTGTAGTATCTGAGGTGGAAACAACCAACACTGAGGTCATATTTTCAACATGTCATTTTGTTAATACATGTCATTTCGTTAATACATGTTAGTTCATTAATTTTTTAGATGGTCTAATATCTACAATTTTTGAATTTGCAGGCACCGCATTCTCAACAGGATGTGGGAGGCATTGATTTGAGTGAATTCCCCACAGGTGGATTTGAGTGAACATGGTTAATGACTTAATCTTGTTCAAATTATTGTATTCTTAGTGTACTCCTTTATAGATTTCTAATATTTATAATTTTTAAACTTGCAGGTGTTATCTAGCTCTTCAGAGGGGCAATAATTTGCTAGTAGTGATCCCTCCCATTGGGGAGATATGTCCCAAGTAGAGGTAATTATTACAACATGTTAGTTTTTCAATACATCTAATTTAATCCATTCATTTTCATGTCTAACTATGACAACACTCTGTGACTGATGGCATCAAAGCAAATCAATCCACCACTACTTCAGTTTGGCTCTCCCCACAGTCCAAATGTATAGAAGGGATTGTTTACACCAGACGACCCTCTTCCATAAAAAGAGTGGGTGTCCATGATCATGGACTTACTAATTCCATGGTAATGTACATAGCCTTCGATGAAAGTTGTTGGTTAGATTTCAATTCACTCCACAACTTGTTTTTATTAAGGTTCTTTTTTGCATGTTTACAACATCAAGCTGGAGAGTACTAAGGGTGCGTGAAATCCTGCACATTTAGGGTGATCAATGCGGAAACCAGATTGATGCCAAGTTATGGGAAGTTGTTTGTGATGAGCATGGGATCGATCCCAATGGGATATACCACGAACTGCCAATCTATAGCTCAAAATGGTTTTGGTACAATCAACCATCTTTTCCCTCAACAGACTATTGCATCCTTGCATTTTGTGGTTCTCGTTCGAGTAAGTATCTTCATCCTTTGTCCTATATACTCTTCTTTAGATAAAAAAATGATGTTTTTGTTTCCATCCATGCTGTTAATAAGGGTTTTTTGTTGGGTTGTGTTGATGGTGATTGTATGGGGATCTGATTATCATACACCCTAGAGGCTAGTAAAGGAATATCGTCTGTTATGTCTACAGTGGAACTGTATTTGACCTTTAACTAGTCAAAGAAGAAGTTCTGGTTGTGTGCATTTATGTTCAGCTCTAGGGCATAGTAAATAATTTAAGGATTGTTATGATAAATGCCTATAGGAAATTAGATGAGATTGGGAAGGTCATGGATTCACTCAATCAAATGAATAAGAAGGGTTTTAAGCTAAACCGTGAAGCATAGCATACTTGCTGCAATTTTTGGAAAAATTGAACATGGTTCGTAGTTGTTCAGAATTTTTTTGTGAGATGTTGGCGAATGGAATTAGACCGGGTGTTTTGACCTATAATACGATGATGCACATGCTTTGTCAACATGATAAGGCGAAGGAGGCCAAAATGTATTTTGGTGTGGCTTTGTGAAGTTGTTTGTATCCTGATATATATACATATATGTCGTTCATCGTTGGGTATTGTAGGACTGGATAATTGGAGGAGGCATTCAATATATTCCACCATATTCTTGAGTAGGGATGTGAGCCCAATGTTATGACATATTCCCCACTTATTGATGGTTTATGCGAAAATAATAAAATTCAGGAATCCTTTGATTTGTTGAATTGAATGGTTGGAAAAGGGCTCAGCCTGACTATCCAAACTTACATAATTCTTATCAAGGCTCTGATGCAAGGGATAGGAATACTATGCCTCTCATATAGTCCAATTCTGAAAGTTGTTTTATCCCTATGTATTTTACCAATCAAGTGACGGTAATAACTAATCCCTGGGCAATATACATGATGTCATTATTTTAATAGGTTTCCACATGTATCATTCCCTTAAATATAAAATATGTGATTCTTTGTGATTTGTTCTAACACCATCTACAGGTTGAACACATTCATTTAGATACTGGCACAATCTCTTATAAACTGGACGCAATCATTTATATATTTTACAAGTTGGGTGCAATCACCATGTGTTCCACATCCATTTAACTCCTTTAAACCCCATCTGCATGCATGTATATCACATATGTAGTTTACATCCACCATATAATCGATTAAACGGAGAAAAACAATGAAAATACATGAGTCTAAGATTCAACTACAGTCAATGAAACAAAATGCTTTCGTCCTCACGCACATTGCAATAAACACTCAACATACTCAACCATTCAACGCACCCATTAGTAAATGTAAAAACCAGAGTATTTATGTAAAACAGAGTATAGATGTTATATGTGAAAGCAACTTTGTTTGTTTAGAGATTTTTTCCTAATTTGATTTTTTCCTTGGCCAATTTCTTCTCTAGGATTTTAGTGGACAAATGGTCCTTCATTGAATCGAGAGTAGTTCTCTTGGATTTGGACACCTTCTTATTGTGTTTGGATAATTATTCGGGATTGGTGGGCATTATAGCCTTCCCTTATACAATAGTCCAAAGATTAAACAGTAAACTCTTCCATCAATCTCTAAAGCTTGCATTTCCAAGATGCAAAGTAGGATCTACGTTCTAACTGATTGTAGTCTTTGAGACCTGGGTTAGCCATTCATGTAACTTTTGAACACACCTTAAAAAACTATACCATCCAACAAAACAAATTAGATCAACAACCTATCACTGGTGCAAAATGCCTATTGCATGCATAAACAACTCTCCTATCATTGGAGTTTCATGAGCATCTCACCCATAGACCCCTTTCAAGTCAAAGGGAATATATTAGACACATATATCTCCAATATCTAGAGTCTTCCAAGAATGACACCGGATGAGTCCACAATATAGGTATCAAGTGCATTCCGGTGTACCATTAAGGAGCAAGAAAACAACTAGAAACCACTCCTTTCTATAGGATAGAATGCGATTTGATTGATTATGAAACAATGTGATTAAGTAGTTATATTTTTCTATGTTTTAGCATGTTTTTAATCAGCTAATCAAGTGGGTGAGCACTATGTGTGGATAAGCGCAGGTTCAAAGATAATTATGAAGAGTGGAAAAAATCAAGCTCCAGTCAGAATCTAGAGGAGTACACGAAGATTAGTTTTCCCTGATTTATAGGAAATAGTCTAAATAGATTGAGGCCATGTTTTCCAATGTAGGGACTGGGGTTGAAACGCTGAAATAAGTAGAGGCACCTGGATAGCATGGGGCCTAAGGAATTTTTGGGATTATTCTCTGGTTTTCAGACTTTGTTATACAGTACTTAATTTTTACGATTGTTATGGATTCTACGACAGTCTAATGAAGAAACCACGTTCTTTATCACATGTGAGTTTATAAGTTTAAATTAGCTCCTATAATACGCATTGAGGGGGGGGGGGCTCATTGCGTATAATAGGAGTTATGCGCTTTATTTTCATAGTGATTTATGCATCTTGTGGTTTATAATTGAACAAATACTTGTGGATTATTCCAAACACTAATTCTGATATCAAAGTTAATTATGAACATGACTATTTTTATCTGTAGTTATAATGTATGGAGTATGTAGTCCTGTAGCTACGTTCTGCAAGGCCAGTTTCTAGATCCACGTTATTATTTCCCAAATAGTATTTATTGATTAGATTAGATTTAAGCTTCTAGTTAAATGTCTTTGGATTTCAGTTAAATAGATTCTCATTTTCAATAGATAGATCTATGCTTTCAAATTTCATTTAAAATATTTATGCTTTAAAATAGATAGGTCTCTTCTTTAGATTTCAGTTAAATAGATTTTTGCTTTCAATAGATCCGTGCTTTCAAATTTCATTTAAAATATTTATGCTTTAAAACAAATAGGTTTGTGCTTTGTATTTCAGTTAAATAGATTCCTGCTTTTAATAGATAGATTTATGCTTTCGATTTCATTAGATCAGGATTTATACCTTCAGCCGTTAGATATTTTCTCCCATCAGAATAGGTTTATTCATTCCCATATTTCTCCCCGAACTATGATCATCGAAAGATAATATTCTCTTAATAGTGCACATACAGTGCAGAGTGCCTCTAAAGTTTGTATGTTCCTTGGTCGATATTTAAAGTGAGGTTCTTGAACTAATACATGTAAAAAGGTAGGCATTTCTGACCGCCACCACTTTTTGGACCATTGTCGGGGACGTTCTTAAACTTTAGGAGAAAAATTAAAAACACCCTTGAAAAATCTAATTTTTTTTACCATGAATGCCTCAGTGAAGGAGAGATGAATTTGGACGATTTCTGCCTAACTGCCCTATGAGCAATACCAGTTTTGCACACCTTGAATTTGAGTTTCTCAATAGCGACGAAGAAGTTGATTCCATCTATAACCCAGACCTTGATAACTTCTTCGCCATCTCTAGTTCCAATACTACCATGGATGATGATGAAGAATAACATAGGGAACTATTTACCTTTCCCATAAGCATACCCCTTGGGGATGCTAGAATGAAAAATCTCAATCCCTCTAATCTCCCAAACTTTCATGGATTAACCTCCAAAGACCCTGACACCTTCTTATTTGAATTTGAAGTAATCTGCAGATCCTTTGGCTATACTATAGATGCCCCAAAACTAAGACTCTCCCCTTCCATACTAAAATATGTATTGCTCAAATGGTTTATGAGCCTGGAAGGAAACAATATTTTCTCTTGGGATCAAATGAAACAAGCTTTTTTCAAAAAATTTAGGGATTATTGTAAATCCAAAGATACTAGAGATGAAATTTTTAGAATGAAACAGGGAGAAAAGGAATATTTGGAATATTATGCACAGCAATTCCAACTCAACTATAAGAGAGCCATTCATTATACCTTGGATCAAGAATAATTGAAACTAGTACTTCTTAGAGGAATCATGGAAGAATACCTGGAAGTCCTAAATTTGTTAACTGATGGGGATATCTTTCAGAAAAGCTATGATCAAATTCTACAAATCTTTTAAAATTATTTAAGATCCATAAAAGGTAAAACTGGAATACGAGAAATACACCCATTAATAGGGGGATCATCCTTTCCAATCCCAACCCTCACCAAATATGACTTAGGGAATATCCTGGATGACATGAAGACATACATTCTCCAATCACTAGAAATGCAATTAGATGCACTACAACTTAAAATAAAACAGGATGAAATAAATCAAGCACTAGTTGTATTATGTCCAAGATGTAGAAAAAAACATGAGAAAGGTCAATTCCCATTAAATACAATTGAAGTCCGTGGACTCTATACTGAATATCAGACCACAAACAAATTCCCTTTGCTTCCATCGTGTAAAGCATCCATACAAGATCCTACATTAGAAAGTTCTATGGAACAACTCTGTTTTTTTAACCAACGAAGAAATAATTTTGGTAGACCCTTCCAATCCCATAATCAAGCCTATTTTAATTAGGGAAATCCATATCAAAATTGGAATCCTTCATCACAAACTTCATGGCCTCCATAAGAAGGTCCAAGTCAAGGGAATCAAAATCAAAGTCCATATTGTTAACCATACTTCTCCCAGGCATACCAACCATACCCCCCACCTTTTCAACAACCACAAATGAACTATGGAAATCAGTATCCATCTTCCACAAATTGGAGATCACCACCACCACAACTGGTTATAATGCCTCCACCACAAAACCAACAACCCCCAAGACCTCCTAAAATCCCAGCTCAGCTTGTTCCAAACCCAAATAACACCAGGAAAAATCAACAACCCTATAACAATGAGGTGATGCAGTTCCCAACTTATGTCGTAGACACACTAAACTTAAATGAGATTACCTTAAGATCCAGAAAAATACTACTTGTTTCCCTCCATCAAACCAATCAAGAACCAACATATCCAGAATATCAACAACCTTTAATTGTGGATTCTCTTGAGGACCAAAATCAACAACAACTACCAGAACTTACTCCTACCAATCCTCCATTTCCCGACAAGCTAAAACAAAAAAACAAAGAGTAAGCAGAGAATTCCATAATTAATGAACTAAAACACTTAAACATTCAAATCCCCCTCCTATAGGAAATAAGAGATGTCCCCATTTGTATCAAATTCATAAAATAAAACTGTATAAGGAAACCTGGAAGAAGAAAACGGGATCCCCCAACCATCAATGTTGTAGGCCAACTAGAAGACCTCTGCATGTTAGGCAGATCTGTCAATCCAAAATATCTCGATCCAGGAAGCCCTATAGTATGTTGTGGTAACTCACAACACTCATCTTCTATAGGATTCCACATCACCTCCATCTTCTTGGTCCCTCCAATCTACATAGCCAAAAACAATGTTATGAACTCACATAGAGCTATCGACAAATCAATGGGTCATACTTTTTTTGCACTACATCCAAGTAGTCTCAATTGCATGAAAGTTGCCAACAAATTGTTTTTACACTTCACCATCACTATTGAACAATCTATACCCCGCTTATTCATTTTATTTAAAACAAAGAGTTGTTATTGGCATGTAATTCTCACTTAAACCAGTGTGCTTTCAAATCAATCTATGTGCACTATTACAATGTGTACTCCTAACATCTCTACATGAGAAATTGACTTTTATAATCCATATCTCGCTCCAAACATCTAATAATATAATTGCACATGAGCTATATCTCAATTCTTCTGGAGCCATATTAAACTACAACCAATCACATATCATTATCGTCTCCCATGAGACCACTCAACAACTTTCTCTTAGGGATTCGATTTCCCTCCTCAATCTTGTCTTGATGATCTCTTTTACATATCTTTCCCAAATCAACATGATATAGGTGGACGCCTCTTTGCCATATGTTTTTCTATAGATCCTGATTCTCAATCATGCATCCATGCCCCCATTCTTCCTTCAACAATGTAGTGCAATACTACCCTTAACCCTCACAAAATTCATAGGCAACCCAATATAGGCTCCCACTCCTTCCAACTAGACACATGTCTCTAGCCAAATATGGTGGTCAAATGTAAGGAGATCTTCTAGACTCATTTATCCACAACTAAATTTCCTATTTCAAATTTTGTGTAGGCATTACTAAATAGCATCATCTATAGCTCATGGAATTCCATCTTAATGGTATAGCCCTAACCTTGTGGCAATCTCATTCAACTACTTGGTACAACACACTCTTCTAATTCCTCTTTAGTGTGCATTAATAATTGGGATGCATTCTGCTAAGCCATTCAAAGGCATTATTACCCTCATGGGTAGTTGCAAGATTTGGTGTGCCAATCATTGTAGCTTTTCCAATCACCATCACAAAGTGTAAAATGATATGTTGACATCTTTACAAAAATATAGATCCAACTCTGATCACAACTTTGAAGAGGTACTTATTCTTAAGTTTAATTCTAGTTTGCTAGTTGTTTTTGCTATCAAGTGACCTCGTTTGAGAGTAGCACACTCAACTAGGATTGCATCTATGCTCTAGTTGTGGAGTGTAAGCTTGATATATGGCCTTGTTTCCCTTCCTTTCATAGCTTTGACTCTAACCCTAATTATACCCCCCTCTCAACAAACATTCCCTCCAAAATATACTTTTATAAGTTTTTTCTCCTCTAACCCTTAGTGTTGGTGTCATTTCCATCATCTATAATCACACTCTACTACTATTTTCTGATTCATTCAACACTAAGGCATTGCCCTAACCAAGCACACAAATACCCCTCTGCCAATGATACCACACTCCAACTTGTCACCCTCCCTCTTTCAATGAATACCTCACCCAACCCTAGGGTACTTATTTCTTACTTACCTTGTGTCACCTCTCTCCATTTCCAAATCCCTCTATGTTCTCCATCATCAACATACCCAACCAATAATGTGACATTGACATCATTGGCCACTCCAATGTTCACCCCACAACCATGCTACACATCCCTTCACCGTCATTTCCAGTCCTTAATCCATCAATAGAGAAGAATTACAACCTTAAAGACACTAGTGCTCATTGCGATTGACCACATACTATTCTTGCACATTGGCCACAAGACTTGGACTCATTTCCTCCAACAAGCAACAATTGTATCCTATGCAATATTGAAGATAAGTTGCCCATAGAATTTTTTGAGGGCCATGATGCTACTCAACATCAATTCAACAATGTACTGTGTACATCACATATTGAAGTTAGTGATGCTTTGATAATCAATTTTGAGGACAAACACATTGGAGTTGTAGAAACCACTGCAATGTCAAAACATTTGATAGCAAATTGTGTGGTTTGAGACATAGAACACCATGCAACAACAATTTTTCCATGAACCACTTCTTCAAACTTAGGTAATATCAATCACCATGTTGCATCCAATAATTGTA
This sequence comes from Larix kaempferi, assembly GCA_027924585.1. Classification (NCBI taxonomy): domain Eukaryota; kingdom Viridiplantae; phylum Streptophyta; class Pinopsida; order Pinales; family Pinaceae; genus Larix; species Larix kaempferi. The sequence continues at coordinate 7,515,037 of BSBM01000438.1, forward strand.
TCACCAATCTTGCTACTAAGACCAACAAGCCTATAGACAAAAGTGCAATCCTTACATATCCTCTTTTTTGATGTCACATATGAGGAGAATCTAGCACAATTGTTGAAGCTCAACTCAATAACATTGTCCAGTTCCATTCTTAGACAAGGTCATAGCATGACCTACCTCTTCCATCTTCTACTATCTATACCCCCACACATTTTCCGCATGTGGCCAGGAAGCACGAGGGGGACAACAGTTCGACTGAATGAGTCGGCTGTGTTATGGCGGAAGCATATGAAACATAATGCGCAAAGCAGGAATACATTATATGCAGGAATGCGAATTGATCTTCTATTACTGAATATGAGATCATCGATCGATTCTATGCTACAGTACTATACATGCTTATATAGAATGTGCTGAGATGCTTGGGTTATTGCCCATTACGTTCAGTTACAAAAGAAGTTAGAACGATTCAACAGTTCAACCGTTACAGTCGACTGGAAGACAGAGAGACAGTCTGTCGAAGTTCGACAGTTGCAAGTCGCAGATCGACGCTACATGTCGATGTCATGAAACTATGAGGTCGCGGAACTTGTAGAAGTCATGTCGAAGTCGGAACTTGTCGAAGTTGTGTCAACGTTGATGACTTGTCAAAGATATGTCAGAGTTGGCATCCGACAATAATGCCAACTGCGATGTGGATTAGACCTCCTTCCTTAAGAAATAATGGTCCCCATTGTTTGCTCGTGAAGGTGAGGAAACTTGTTGGTCAGTTCAGTAGCAGAGTACCACTTTCCTTGTGTTGGGATTTGTCCGGCTTTAGCAACCTGAAACAAGGGAATTTTGTTCGTCCTTGTATGACGTAGTCATCATCCTACAATGGTGTTGCAAGGAAGAGGCTCCTGAACATCTAGATTGATGTCTACGGGTTCTATTGTTTGCAAGTCGTTCTGTTCCAACAATGGTGCATTGTATGGTCGAAGTAGATCCACATTGAATACTAGAGCAGACCCAGGCATGCAGGAATGTCAAGCTGGAAAGCGTTTTCGCCAATTTGTCAAAGAATACTATACAGACCATATCGCAAAGGTTTGAGCTTCTTGAATGGACCATTGAAGCGCTCCTTCTTGAGATGTAGCCATACCTTATCCCCAATTTGGAATGAATGAGGAATACGATGCTTGTCATGTCGGACCTTAACTTTCTCATTTGCTCGTTGCAATATTTCATGTGCTTACTTCTGGATGTCGCAGATCTGATCTCGAAACTTCAAGGATTTATCAACTTCTCATTGGCTATAGTCGATGTCGGCGTTTGGCCGTGTCGAGAAGATGATCAAGTCGATAGGCGTCGAGGGTTGAAATCCGTAACAGATCTCAAATGGACTCTTTCCTGTAGAGCTGTGTTGAGCACGATTGTAACTGTGTTGTATATATGGAATACTTTCACCCCATGTGCATCGATGCTTGTGGTTGTACATGCGAAGTAGTTGTACTACCAAGCGATTCACAACTTTCGTTTGTCCATCGGTTTGAGGATGGAAAGCTGTTGACAATGAGAGTCACGTGTCTAGCTATTTCCAGATAGTCTTCCAAAAGATGCTGACGAATCTGGCATCTTGGTCGGAGGTAATGGTTGTGGGTAAACCAAAGTGTTTCCAAACATGTGTGAAGAAGAGCTGAGCAGTCTGCTGCGCTGTCGTGGTATTCTTGCATGGTATGAGAATGGCCATCTTCGAAAATTTGTCGACTACTACTAAGATCGCGTCATGCTGATGTTTTGTATTAGGATATCCCGTCAAGTATTCCATAGAAATAGATTCCCATGGTCGACTAGGAGTTGGCAGAGGTGTGTACAATGCCTGTAATCGATTAGGCAGTTTAGCAATGGAACAAACCACGCATGATCTAATGTACTTGTTGATGTCAGTTTTAAGTGTAGGCCAAAAGAAATACTTCTGCAGAAAAGCAAGTGTTTTTGCTACTCCAAAGTGTCATGTGGTCTTGCTGTAGTGCGCGTCCTAAATGAGCTGTTGTTGATGCTCACCTGTTAGTACACAAAGTTGTCCAAGCTTGTATAGCAAGGTATCGTTCAGGAAATAGTCGGTGATCGACGACTTGTCAATCTAAAGTCGTAGATAGACTAGTGAAAATTCGATGTCTTCCTGATACAACTGAGGCCAAGTAGTGGTGTCATATCCTTACATACTCATCACTGTAAAAATGAGAGTAATGGGTGGTCTGCTTAGACAATCGGTGGCTATGTTAGCTTTACCTTTCTGATACTTAATCGCCAACTGGAATTGTTGTAGGTAATTAATCCACTTAAGTTGTCGATTTGTTTGTAGTTTTGATTGGGTCAGAGCGAACTGTAGAGGCTTGTGGTCAGTGAGGATGACTGTTTCCTTTCCAAGGATGTAATGTCTCCATTGCTTGAGAGATTGCACAATGGTGTACAATTATTTTTCGTACGTCGAATATCTTCTATCTGTGTCGTTAAAAGTTTCAGAATGAAAAGTTACTGGGTGACCAGATTGAGTGATCACTATGCCCAAGGCATAGTTCGATGCATCCGTATCAATCTCAAAGGGTTGATGCAAATCAGGTAACACAAGTATTGGTGCAGTGTAGATCTTGTGCTTGAGCTGTTCAAAAGCTTCTTATTGTGTCGCTGTCCATTTAAAGACAGTTTTTCCATTTCCCTTCATCAACTAATTCAAGGGACAGGCTATGTGATTGAAGCTGAGTATGAATCGTCGATAGAAATTCACCAAACCAAGAAAACTTCTTAGTTCTTGAATGCCTTGAGGAATGGACCAATCTTTGAGGATCTGTACTTTGTCTGGATCAACATGAATGCCTGTAGAGTCAATTACATACCCCAAATATTTGATGTTGTTCATCGCAAAGGTACACTTGTCTATGTTCAAGTAAAGTCGATGTTACTGGTGGTGTCGAGGACTTGTTGAAGCTATCTGACATGTTCTTCTCATGATCAACTGAAAATCATTTGCTCGTCGAGATAGACAATGGCCCATTTGCCGATGAAAGGTCGCAGAATGTTGTCCATGTATTGCATGAAGGTCGTAGGTGCATTGGTTAAGCCAAAAGGCATGAATAACCATTCAAACAATCCTTCCTTGGTCTTGAAAGTAGTTTTCCACACATCTGAGGGCTTGATTGGAATCTGATGATATCCCAACTTGAGGTCGAGCTTAGTAAATAATTTAGCACCTTTCATACAATCGATGAGCTCGTCTATCCGTGGTAGAGGGTAGCAATTCTTTACCAAAATTTTGTTGAGTGCCTTGTAGTCGATGCACATGCGCAAAGTCCCGTCTTTCTTTGGAACGAGGACGACTGGACTTCCACAAGGAGAGGAGTTGGGTCGGATATGACCTTTGTCGATCAATTCTTGGATTTGTCTGCGAATCTCTTCATTTTTGAGAATGGATCTTCTGTAAACATATGCGTTAGGCAAAGAAGAACTAGGAGCATGTTCAATGCAGTGTTTTACCTGGCAATGTCGAGGTACTCTGTCTGGATCTTGGAATAAACTCTGATACTCGTCGAGAACGTTGTCGATCAACTGCTTCTGTCGAGAGCTGTTTTGGTCGGTAAGTCGACTCGTTATTGTAGTCTTCCTAGAATGTTGCAGTTTGATCATGATTAACGCGAATTTCTGAGCATGAATGATGAGCTTCTGTGTTTGTTTAGTAGATATCATTGAAGTCGTTGGTGTAGGTCGTCACTCTGGAATGTTGTACCATCGATTATGAATTTTGACAATCACCTTCTACGGTCGTGACTAATAACTTCCATGGCTATCCCATAGGTAAGGTTTCCCAAACAAGGCGTCGACTACGGAGAGTGGTGCTACGTCGCAGAGTACTTCATCTTCAAAAATATTTATGAAGTAGAAGAGTTTGCATTGTTGGGTGATCCGTAGTTCCTTTCCATCCTTCATCCAACCGATGTTATAAGGCTGAGGATGCGGAGTGGTTACAAGACCTAGTTTCTTCACGAGATATTCAGAAATGAAGTTCTTCTAGCTACCGTTATCCACAATCAGATGTAATGGGTTGTGCTAGACCCATATCCATGTATGGAACAGGCGCTCTCGTTCCTCCTCGTCGACGATAGTAGAGGCTGCTGGAGTGGTCAATGTCGATGTCAGAAGGATCGTTGCGTCTGGATCTGATTCTTCCACTGTCTTGTCAAACGCGTTGGATGTCGACACTTTCGTCAAAAATATCTTTCGAGCTTTACATTCAGACGTATCATGCCAAGATGAGTGGTGGTAATCGCACCATTTCCCGTTGGGCAATTATTTGCTACGTTCCCTTTTCTGAAAAGGTTTTTTGTCATGATTTGGCTTTGGCGGAGTCGGCTGAGAATATTTCAACTTGTCGAAGTCGGATGGTTCCTTCTTGTCGGGTGGTCGTCCTGATGTCGGATTTGTCGTGAAGCATTCTTTCCCTTTCTGCTTGGTTTTGAGTTTGTTGGCATAGTGGAATGCATCCACAAGCGTAATGACAGTCATAAATTCCATCTCTTGCTGAATATACTGGGACAATTCACTGATGTACTTCAAAACAAGCAATTTCTCTTCTTCTTGGATGCCAAGTCTAGCCATGAGTCAATAGAACTCGTTGGTGTAACTCTGTACTAATTGGTCTTTCCATTGCCTTAGTTGCTACCAATTCTTATACTGCTGCTCGAGGTATTTGGGCGGGTAAAATTCCTTTTGGATGTGTTCGACGAATTTATCCCATGTGTCAATGGGGTCTCCGCTTTTCTCCATCTTTGTCAAGAGATTCTCCCACCAACAGTGCACAGATGTTGACATATTTAAGGCTGCAATGGTGATCTTGTCTGCTTCTGAGAGTTGATTCATAGAGTAATAGGATTCCAATTGTTGCACCCAAATGTCGATAGATTCCACGTCAATCTTTCCTTCAAGATTTGGTAAGTCCAAATTCATTTGCACTTTGAAGGGGTTGATTTTATCAGAGTGAGTTTTCGTCGAAAATTCTCCGGATGTCGAAGCAGATCGCGTGAGAATTTCATTGAATTGGGCGAACATTTCAGTTCGTTGTCGAGTCAACTCTTGCTCAATAAGTTGTGTTGTCTCGTTGGCTGCATGTCTATCGTCTATTTCTTATTCCATTTCTGAAGGTAGTGGCTGCTTGGATTGCTGAGATTGTGAGCATGTTTGAACAGACATAAGTTGGTAACTTTGCTGGAAGTGTCTACGCAAACTTAAGCACGAACAAAACTGAGTGCTCTGATACCAACGATCTGCATGTGGCCAGGAAGCACGAGGAGGACAACAGTTCGACTGAATGAGTCGGTTGTGTTATGGCGGAAGCTTATGAAACATAATGCGCAAAGCAGGAATACACTACACAGAAAGAACACATATATACACAGATAATATGCAGGAATGCGAACTGATCTTCTATTACTGAATATGAGATCATCAATTGATTCTATGCTACAGTATTATACATGCTTATATAGAATGTGTTGAGATGCTTGGGTGCTTTCCTGTTATGTTCAATTACAAAAGAAGTTAGAATGGTTCGGCAGTTCAATCGTTACAGTCGACTGGAAGATAGAGAGACAGTCTATCGAAGTTCGGCATTTGCAAGTCGCAAATCGATGCTGCATGTCGATGTCGCGAAACTGTGAGGTCGGGGAACTTATTGAAGTCAGAACTTGTCGAAGTTGTGTCGACATCGATGACTTGTCGAAGATATGTCGAAGTCAGCATCCAACAATAATTCCAACTGCGATGTGAATCACCTCACCCAACCCCAGGGTACTTATTTCTTACCTCCCTTGTGTCACCTCTCTCCATTTCCAAATCCCTCTATGTTCTCCATCATCGGCATACCCAACAAATAATGTGACATTGACATGATTGGCCACTCCAATGTTCACCCCACAACCATGCTACACATCCCTTCACCGTCGTTTCTAGTCCTTAGGCCATCAATAAAGAATAATTGCAGCCTGAAAGACACTAGTCCTCATTGTGATTGACCACATACTATTCTTGCACATTGGCCACAAGACTTGGACTCATTTCCTCCAACAGGCAACAACTGTCTCCTATGCAATATTGAAGATAACTTGCCATAGAATTTTTTGAGGGCCATGATGCTAATCAACATCATTTCAACAATGTACTGTGTACATCACATATTGAAGTTAGTGACGTTTTGATAATCAATTTTGAGGACAAACACAATGGAGTTGTAGAAACCACTGTAATGTCAAAGTATCTTATAACAAACTGTGTGGTTCGAGACATAGAACACCATGCAACATCAATTTTTCCATGAACCACTTCTTCAAACTTAGGTAATATCAATCACCATGTTGCATCCAATAATTGTTGCACCAATCTTGCTACTAAGACCAACAAGCCTATAGACAAAAGTGCAATCCTTACATATCCTCTTTTTTTATGCCACATATGAGGAGAATCTAGCACAATTGTTGAAGCTCAACTCAATAACATTGTCCAGTTCCATTCTTAGACAAGGTCATAGCAGGACCTACCTCTTCCAGCTTCTACTATCTATACCCCCACACATTTTCCTAGTCCTATAACAATTACACTTAAACATTTTACGGCCACAAAGGATGATGAAAAGATCCATTGTGATACCTCTAATCTACACAATCTAACACATGCTAATTAGTTTCATGTGGTGGCCATACATGGATCCTTCGTTGATGCATAGTAGGCACATACTACAAATTTAGTTTTTCACTTACCTCCATGGTCCAGTTTCAACACCGGTGAAGGTCCTTTCTTCTCTAGTTCTTACCCTAGCAAGTTGTATCAATACAACTATTTTGTATGCCAATGACAAGATGCGGCAACACCCTTAACAATGGATAGAATTAGTCAACACAAGGATTGGTGCAATTGTTTGTGTTGAGGGTAGTTTCGTTATTAGTAGTGTTAGTGGAACCTTTGGTTATGATGACTATACTCCCTCTCCAATATTGCAAACTTCATTTGATTGGATTTTATTCTTCCACACGTGCCACAAGTTGCCACACAATTGTTAATTACTTTGAGCACTCCATATTGAAATCATCAATAGTGTGCTCATGCATGGTATTTGAGTTATACCTTTTTTCTACCCACCATTTTTTTAGGCTACTACTTTCAACACTTGGCAGATGTTGATAGCCTACATGTGTTTAGTTGTTCTAGTTTGTTGTGTGTATGATTTGATGATGAGGTAACTTTCCCTGACATTTTTCATCATGGTCTTTTATATTCTTGGTTACTAGCATGTTGGATTGTTGACTAGTACATTTTCCTCAAGACATTCAACGGTTTATTTGTTTCCAATTCTGTCATTTATGTGTATCACATATATGAATCTAGGTTACAAACTCATGTGGGATGGTTGACTCATGTTCCTACATTTGCCATCAAATACCCAACTTCAACACTATTTAGTTCATGGTTGTACTCCAAACCTCATTCTCAATATCATGGCACAACATCAAATACCCAACTTCAACACTATTTAGTTCATGGTTGTACTCCAAACCTCATTCTCAATATCATGGCACAACAACAATTTTTTAGTGGCATTCAATAAAGTCCCTTAACATTTATACATTGCAGAAACTGCAGACACTCTTTGACACAATCAAACAAAACAGAAAGACAAACCAACAGAAATTAAACATTTATGTGATCGTGCTTGGGAATTCCGAGGAACAAGTATTTGAACCCGACGTGAATCGAACACGCAACCTTCTGAACATTTATGTGATCGTGCTTGGGAATTCCGAGGAACAAGTGTTTGAACCCGACGTGAATCGAACACGCAACCTTCTGATCTGGAGTCAGACGCGCTACCATTGCGCCACGGATCCAATTGATAATGATATCTAACGCAAAAGAAACCCAATTAATAGTTTTATATATCATTTAACAACTTATAAAGTTTATTAATGGATGATACCTTGCGGTGAGCGTGGATCGAACACGCGACCTTCAGATCTTCAGTCTGACGCTCTCCCAACTGAGCTATCCCCGCAATTTGATATATTATAAATGAGTGTCCGTTGTGTGGCAAGATATTATGACGTGAAACCAACTTTAAAAGGAAACTCCTCAAATGATATTAGGGTTTTAGGTAAGCACATAGATTCAATACCCATAAGATGAATGGATAAGGTTCCACTCATTAAATAACTGATTTTCAATATGGTTTTATAAAAAAAATTAGTTAAGTAAATTGTATAATTTTTAAAAATGGTACATTTTCACATCTCATATGATGTGTAGTGATCATAAATTACATATCTATAAATTATTTTCTCATCAATTATAAATGTATATTTGTATTGCTCATCATTACATTTATAAAACTAAAGCATATTTATCTTGCTCATCATTACATTTATAAAACGAGAGCATATTTTAGAGCGTATTTGAGTATAAAGATTTTTATAGTTAATTAATAATTAGGTTTATTGTTAATGTATAATTGGTTATGTTTAAGTGGATTAAACTGTCCACTAGATTGGTTTGTTTATTGTTAATTTAGTATACTTTGTTAGTGGGTTTGACACATCAGCAAATTTTATATTAAAATTTTCTAGGTTTTTAATATAAATAAATTTAACTTTTTTTTTATAATAAACATAAGATAACAATATGCATTTGCTTATCATATTGATACATTTATGATTGAGATTAATCTTGGTTAAGCAAATGTATTTAGCTATGTTTTGCTCAGTTGCATGTTTTGACATTGAAAATCACCTTTCTAGTAACTTCCTTTCTTTTGGCCAGTAATGTCTTGTATTGGCCTTGTTACGAATCTAATTACATTTTATAGAGATCTATGAGGCCTCCTCTTTGTTATGGGTCGAGGTATTAATATGTTTCTATGAGGATCTATGTGCTTGTTTGTCTGGTGGGTACTTCTCGAAACTCAGATCACAACCCTCCATGGAATTGTGACACTCCTTACCCTTTGTTCTTGGCATATCTCTTTACATCATGTGCACTTGATTGTGACTTCCATCTCTTCTTTGAGACAATAGTAGAGCTACAACAACCCAAGGGACATTGAGCAATCTAGCCATTAAATATGTCAGAGATCTAGATTGTGAAGCATGGGAATACAATCTAGTTGAAGATCGTGATCTGGTCTTTTGGCTCTTTGTGCCATAATAGTGGATGTCTACATTATTACAAATATATGGGCACGCTTTCACAAGTGGAATAGGAGATGCCCTTTTTTGGCAATTTTTAACTTCATATCTCTTTGGTTTCATAATAGATTCAAATCATGGTTGTTGTCTAACAGTTCTGAAGGATTTGTGGTTTTGATCCATACATGATGCTATTTTTTGTGCACAATAGATGCAACAACATCCTCCATGCTTAGCTCTTTGGTTGATTGGCACCTTGTATTTTTTCTCAAATCGTGGGTTGGCTCAACATGCAATATTGTTGCAGATCATGTCCCATTCGTTCAAATCACAACGTTTTGGTTTGCAGCTTCAAAAATGTTTACATTGTAGCTCTTTGTATTTTGCAAATTGTGTCTCTTGTGCTCTTCATTATCACGTGGATGGTATTCCATTATCATAAGTTTGTATTGATGGATTCCTTATTTGGATCTATGGTAGATGGCATGTGGACCCCATGTGATAACATACATCCATTTTATGTCAAATGTTTATCATATGCTAATTGCCAAGTAGGGGAGGGATGCCAATTGTGGAGCGGAGACCAGTAGTTCTCATAGAACCTATCACGTCAAGCACCCAAAAGATGAAAAAAAAAACACTAGTAAATGAGCAAATTTAATTATTTAAATACATATATAGAATCCATTATAGGTACAAAAACCACCCATATGTTGATTGGGCCCGCAACTGTCCATAAATAATCTTTTTAATTCCAAATGTACATGACTGACATATATTCCTTAGAAACCATCTTGTCCCTGCCATATCCAAGTATGTTGTGAAATAAAGATCAAATCGAACCTTAAGACATCCTACATTGCCCAATCTACGAGTACAAAATCTCTATCACTTCAATCCCAACGAATTACCTATGGTGAAGACTCATACAACCAACAAGCCAACTAATCCCAACACACATCCTCTCCTGCATAGTTTGAGGGGTTATGGAGATCAATCTCACTGGCATGTATTATCAATAACTCAACTCACCCAATACAATAAATGACACCCAACCCATTGAATTCACCAAATTAACCATTAAATTGATTATAAGCACAAGGATCAAGAAAGATAGTTTCTCAGCTATTGTATCATACCCAAATCAATCCTACACACTCATGTATAAATTTAAGTTTGCAATCCATGTCAATGCCATTCACTAGTTAGACCCAATAGCATAAAAATTTAAAAAAGCATCAATCATCCTACAATTTACCATACTTGCATTTGATAATTTCAAAGTGTTTAGCAACATAGTCAACAATCCATTAGAGTGTGTCTTCAGTTAATGTACTATGTTGTTTTTGTTATCTACATGATTCAGTCCAAGTTACAATATATATGCCTATTAGTTGTATATGTTTAAGTATTTATTGTATATGCTCCAGGTTTTAGACATTGAACCATACAAAAATCTTAAAAAGATCTAAATTGTGTTGTAACTAGACAACCTACAATAAAGATACATGAACACTATGAACATATATCACTAAATCAAGTTGCTACCTAGTAACACAATAGCTGATTATATATAATTTACTAAGAAAAGGGAATTGGTAATTGATCAGGAAAACAAGTAACAATCACACTTTATATTTCCAATAACATGTGAATTTAGTACATATTTGTGTTATTATTGTGTGGGTTTTTGTAGTCAGGCCATGAGTCAATCATGCTGCTTGTATAAGGAGGACAAGGAGTCGAGTGAACGGGGGTTCCCAACTACGATGCACTTCATTAGATGAGGACATAACCTAGGATTATGCGAGCAACAATGCTCCAAGGAGTGTTGAAGAGTATAATGAGGCAAGTGTTGATGGTATTGTTCAACCATCAACCACAGTGTAAGGTGCAAGTTCAAGCAAGAATATTAGTGCCATTAGAGGATGGTCATAAGAGGATATGATGGCTACAATTGATGATGTAGAATTCAATGCATATTCTACTAGAGTAGCTTCCAAAAAACATGGGATTAATACACCCACATCATTGCATTATTAGATAAATGGCCTCACTCATACAAAGTGGAAACAACCTCTTACAATATTCAATGAACACGAGGATGAAGAAGTGGTTGTTTGGTGTAAGAAGATGGCTCAATTGGGCCATGGGTTGGAGTTGATACAACTAAAATCCATTATTGCTCAAATTTGTCAAGGGAGGCCAAATACATTCAAAGATGGGTTTCTTGGGAAATGATGGTGGTTAAGGTTTTAAAAGGCATCCATGTCTTGTGTTACGAACAACATAGGGCCTTGATAGTGATAGATATTTAAATATATCCCTACAATTGTGTACAAGTTCTTTGAGACTTTGTCTAGTGTATATGACCAACATTCCTATAGTCTAAAATATATATGGAATTGTGACAAAATTGTTTTATAAGAAAGAAGGAATTATGGCATGTAGGTTTTTCCAAGAGAGGGAGTAAGAATGTGCCAAAAAATATTCCTAAGAGAAGGGAGTAGATAACTATTCTATGTTGTGTAAATGCAATTGATGCATAACTCATTGGGATTTATTTGTTCAACATAAAGACTCATATGAAAAACCATATCCACAATTGTGAACCAAGAGTATGCATGGAGGACTAACACTACTACATTTTCATTGAAATCCGACTCCAGTTTGACGCTTTTTAGCATTAGTCCAATGTCGAAATTAAAGTGCCAAACGTCGAGTAGATGTTATTGTTTTGACATTTTTTTTAAAGTCTTGAACGTTGAACCGATGTTGGTTTAAATGCACTACAATCCATGTGTCAAACGACGCACTATTCTACATAAGAGTGAGCTAAACTCTAGACCGAATGCACCAAGAATCCGGCGATTTTTCCGGCGAAAATCCAGCTGAAATTGTTTAAATGACAGTTTTGGGTTGCTATAATTGCATAATCGGGGTGCCCCAGGGGTAATCGAGGTCGCTGAAGCCATTCCTGCAACCAAAATTGCAATTCAAACAACCCAAATTGCAGTTTCAGCAATTTCCCTTTCGCCGGATTCCAGTGAAAATCGCCGGTAAAGGTGCATTCGGTCTAGAGTTTAGCCCATTCCTTCTACATATAGGACATCTATTAAGTGAGTTTTCGCATGTGGAACATGTGTCACTTAAGGGACATTGGTTCCATGTGAACCTTGGAATATTGACACTTGGTAGGAGACATTTCTCATGTGGAACTCTGTGTGCGATTTGGTTTTGGTTGTCCTGATTCATAAAATTTATTTATTTAAAGGCTAATTAAGAATCGAAGTGACTCGTGTTTTGTATGTACCTAGTATTCAGGTGTTTCAAAATCTTTAACTTAAGAGTTTAATAGCATGTTGTATTTTTAGGAATCATGCATGTGGTATTTGGATTGGAATGTCCTATATTAGCAATCAACCACACATATTAATTAATTGTGCATGTTCATTTTCAACCATGCAAATGCATATGTGTAATATAATGTATTCCCTACCAGTACTAGTATGAAAACAAAGAAGGAGGATACAAGAAGAGAAACAACATCCTATGGAGGTTTAGGGAGATAAGTGCCAATATCCCTTCCTCATGCATCACTAGTTCTAATGCACTTCACCTAGGCTTTTCATACTTTCTATGTATTGACTTAGGCCTATACTAGGTCACATTTGATGCACCCAGAGTAGTCGGGAGGATGTCCTCGATGCCTCTAGTATCTCACCTTATTACGCCCAAATGACATGTGGTATGATTATTGGAAATCTTCACTTGATATCTTATAACTGCAAACTGAAGTCTAGTCTCCTTATAACTGCCACTAATTAGATCCCAAAATACATTGTCTCCCTAGGATGGACTAGGTGTGTGGTCTTGCAATCTAGACAATACAATGGGATATCCTCATTACTGAAAGCTTACAAATAAAATTTCTACTGTTTAAAATATCTAAATCCATTAAAATAAATATTTCTATGGTTGAAAATATCTAAATCCATTTTCCAACAGACGCAACCCATAAAGTATCAATCTTGTCTTCCATGTTGTATCTGAGCACCCACCAGGACTCTGATGATAGTCTAGGAAAAGGAAAATTGGGAATCCACATCATATTAATCTTGTCTTCCATGTTGTATCCAAGCACCCACCAGTACTCCCATTACCATATTATTCTGAAGCCAGTTGAGGAAGCACCGATCCACCTCCATAAGCCGCACTTGGAGTAGGCATCGGGACAACCTCCATAGCAACCCATTCATGCTCGCCACTGAGACTTCCATAAATAACACCATCATTGATAACCTCCATTCGTGTAACCACCAGGAATGTGACCCCTAGGTGCTAGAACATACCCTATAGGCTCATACCCTTCTTCATAACCACAACTGCCCCACCTAGCCAAATGAAGCAGTTCCACCCCATATTTTTCTGCACTGGGACTCAAACTGTAAATCCCCAGTACACCACAAAACCCTCGATCCCATACCCTCAATGTCAGTGTCCTTGGGAACCACCACCTAAACCTTGATGAGCTTTTCATTGAGCTTGTGAAAACACCTTATGCAGAACATTCTCCATAAGGTCTTCAGAATAGAATGCGATAAACTCAATATCCTGCGGCCTCTACATCAATACGATTTTCTTTAATGATCTCCACACCTTCATTGTTGACCTTTTTGTTCAAAGCAACGAGGGATGGAAAATGATAAAAGAACCTACTTATATTTTCCTCTAAGAATGGAAGTTTAGGAGAATAAATTTGAATAATATCACTCGTAGCATGCCAACATGAGGAAGCTGCAAAGAAGGGTATCTGAAACCAAGATCTAAAAGCTAGCAAAGGTGCACCGAGATGAAATTTGAAAGGTCATAGGCCATTAATATTTCACTAACATCGGGATTAATTCCAGCTTGCCCGCAGGGGCTAAAGTTAAAGCCATAGGAGCTTAAGCATGCCCGCAACGGGCTTGCCCGCATATGCCCAGGAAGAGGCAAGGGGCATAGGGTTGTTGCCCACATACGGATATCCCAGATGGATGAAGCCTGTGGGCCTAAGAAATCCAAAGAAGTTTTTTTTAATTAATTAAAAATATGAAATAAATAGAATCACAAATAAAATATTAATTATCAAATTTGAAGAGGCATGATAATGAAAAGGCATGAGCACAGTTTGAAAGATGCAAGGTTTAAAAGATAAAGAATATATATAGAAAATGTGTCGAAAATTGTCTTAAAAGTATGTATTTATAGCTCGACGATCATCGATCTATCAACGCCAATGCATGAGTTGAACTGTGCGTAAAAATCCAAGAGCCGTTGGAAGCTGGTGTTGCTTTGGCGGGTGTGCAAAGATAGCCCTAGGTCGTCGATATAGAGATGAAAGTTTGTCGAAAATTAAAAACGTCGATATTGCCACGGTTTTTCCGCCATGATAAAAAAAAATGAAAAGACATCTTAAATTTCATTGTATTAATCCACGAATTTTCAAAATGTGGAAATATTTTGTGGAAAAATCCACCCGAATGTACTAGTGTGTAAATATTTTTATTTGGACCATGTGGTTGCCTTATCATGCCAATTTGAAAAATATGTAAATATTATGTTGGAAAATAATAAAATGGTCCAAGATGGTTGTGTAAAGAGCACTAGAGGGGTTATGATTCCACTAGAGAGGAAGATGAAAGGTGGCCTATGGGAGGTTAAATCCTTTGTTGCCAAGTGTCAACCTTAGAACTCATCTAATTTCTGCCATGTTCTTTAAATGTGCCAATTACTTTATCTTGACTATTAAATCCAATCATTGAATGCATGTGTGAGGTTGGTGGGAAAAGTTACCTCGTGCAGTTATTGAAGCATGGGGATGAATGCACTTTTGTGATAGTTCTTCCAATTTTCAGAATTCAATTATGTAGTTGTCAGAAGTCCTTTCTTCTATGGTCAAAATCTATGTTAGTTGTATTTTCACAATCATCTCATATCCCTTGGATTCAAAACTCTTTATATCATTCTCTCATGTTGATCTACACTATGTAGATCTCCCCGTTGATGTTCAAGACCATTACTAGTGTTGCACCAAAATATCGTCATCATGAGTGATGTGTCCTCTGTATGCCTTGATCCCTAAAGTACCTAAGCTAATACATTGAAAGAGAAGTTGTTGTCATTCCCTTTTAACCTTTTGTTGTCACTCTGATGTGCCCTACTGTCCAGCAAGGTGTGTCAGGTTCAAGGTGACGCGCTCTGTAACTTAGCAGAGTGCGTCGGTGACACAGTGTGCTCTTGTACAAGGTGCGTTGATCACTCTTTGGAGCATGTTTCCCTTGTGCGAGGTGCGTCACAGTTGGTTAAAATGGAAAAAGAGAAGCTTCGAGCGACTTCTCAAAGCTTGGATGGCATGGAGACTTATCCCTACTTACCTAGAAATATGGAATTCGATCCCCTTGTCTAGTGGGATGATCCCTTAATCCTCTCCCCTAAATCCTCAACCTCTCCTATCCCTTTAGCTCTATATATATGAACCCCCTCTCCATTGTTAAGAGAGGAACGATAGAGTACCTATATGCTGGTGAAATTTTTCTAGGTGATCCTCTTCATCCATTAGAAGGCTAAGCATTTGATCTTGGATGCTAGGATTGTTGGAAGGAGGTCATGACGTCAAAGCATCGGTTGTAACATCTCTCCCTTTGTACTTCTTACTATTACATTTAATACAAGTTCTTTCCATAAACTTTGTTGTGTTAATAATGTTTAGGATTAACTCCTTTAACTGTTAATCTAGATCAATTCACATCCATGTGCTTTTATTACTTGTTTGTTTCCACATGTTGTGTCTGGTTTTGCAGCTAGAGATCTGAAGATCGGGACTTGGAGCAGCAAGGAGAAAGGAACTGCACACTTGAGGTAAGCCATCTCTTTCATTTGTCTTGCATTTCAATTGATCTAGGAAAGGTATTTGTGTTATGTATTCATTTGTTCTAGATTTGAACCATTTAGACTGGGGAGATCTATCCGAGTCCGCTCATACAGATTGTCCATAAACAAATTTGGCAACCATACTGGGGATAATAGTTCATGTTTTTTGATTTCATGACATTTTGGTTTCTTTGATTTCTTTCCAATTAGCCTATAGACTCGAAGTTGCTTTTTCTTTTTGGATCTGACCATCAAAGAGTCTTTGGGCCATCCAGACTTTGTTTGGGATCTTTATTAGGCCTTCTACCTTTTTTATTCTTAGAGAATTTTTATTTTTGTAGGCTTAGATCCCGCCCAACGCACCTGGGCCTTTCATCACCCGTGTCACTATAATTCTGACGCATGTAGCCTGTTAGCATACTGCGTCGTTGATGCTCTTTGGCAGTTTACAACCTATTTCGCTGACGCGGTTACCGAGTGTGCAGAGCGTGTCGTTAGGTCTCCCAACGCTCTGGTACACCCTTGCAGGGCGTGTCACCCTTCATTACTTGACACTCAATCTTTAAAAATTCTCAAAGCTGGTTTCTGGATTAATTTTTGAGTTATGTGTGTTTTTCCTTCACTGCTACAGAATCTCCTAGACCCAACATACCTCATCCTTTGCTTATTTGTGAAGTTTGAATATTGATTTGAGTCTTAGATAGTCAAGGGGGTGTATCCCTCGTTGTGGGAAATTTCAATCCCCCATGAGCATACTCAGTGTTGTGACTCCTTATTAGGCCATCTGATCTATTCGATTCGACTTCTAAGCCCTCCGATATTTGATTGTTGTGATTTTGCTCAATTTTGTGTGTTTTTGAGATTTTGGGTGATTATTTTTCTTTGAGAGTTTCTAATCAATTGAATTTTGCAGTAGTATATTCTCTGATTTTTCTAAATATAGACTTGAAAAGTAGTGCAATTATCTTCATTTCAAGCTTGTTTCTTGGAATTGTTGTAGAGAATTTTTATGCTTTGGAACAATTATTAAGAAGATATTTGAAGAGTTTAAAAGATTATTATTAGCTTGCATTTTCTTGGGTTTGAAAAAGTTATCCATCATTTCCTTGAAAATTCTAAGTGCATTTGAACTTTTACAAAGCATTCCGAAGATAGTGAAAATTCTCACATTTTTTATTTGCTTCCCACTTTTTATCATTATTTTGGAAAATAGGAATTATTGCATTCAAAAGAAAATTATTCTTTTCATTTTTTTCGTAGATTCTCTTAACTTGAAAAGACAAAAATAAAAACATTTGGATTTGGTGTATTATTCATTTTTGTTGGATTATTGAAAGAAGTGCTTTTGAGTCTTTTTCGTTGATTTTGAAAGTATAGAGGTACTTGTTCATTTCATTATTGAAAACGAAAAGATTTCTCCTTATCTTAGCTAGTTTTCATTGAAAAGAAAAAAACAAAATATTTGCATTTGCATGTAGTTAAGATCTGCATCTTTTTAAATTCCACTCTACATCTCATGCATTCACTTAACCGTCAAGATAAAATTTAACGGTAGCATTAGGTTAAAAATGTATAGAAACTTGTGTGTTAAGTTAGAGACGTGTTTCGATGTCTTTAAGCATGGCAGCTGTCGTTATTTGCATGCACTACATCCCGAGGGCTTTTAGTTCTTCCACGTACCAATCGGTATATCAAATGATCTTTCACGTACCTTCGGGTATATATAAAGGTACTTCACATACTCGATAGTATATCGGAAGGTTCCTATCGTGCGGTTGTGCATTAGACAACACCACTAAGGATTTGAGCTCCCACGTACCTTGTGTATATTGGGATACCATACTAGGATTCCTGTAACCATCAGAGTTAACCTATTGGCCATCTTGGCATGGAAATACACCGAGAACAACACTCGGGGAGCTACTATGCACGTTCTATCAGGTAGTTGGGTTATACGGTCAGGGGTACGGTCCTAATCCTCCCTGGTTAGTGCTCTGAAAAATCCCGTTGCGATGCCTTGATAATCCCAGGGGTACGGTCCTAATCCTCCCTGGTTGCGATGCCTTGATACGGTGTGGAGTCAGGGGTACTGTTGGACCCTGTGGTATATCACAAGTTGCGATGCCTTGATAATCCCGTGAGGTTCTAGACCATTGACTCCACACCTACCACATAAGTTTTCTTACAACTTTAGCTTGAGTAGATCTTGGAGTGTATTTTTTATTTTTTGTATAAAAACTCTTAGGAGAAATTTTGGTTCAGTCATTCTGGATGATCAACCTTTGAGAAGATCCCGCGGGATATTAAACTTGCCACCTGAATATCCCCTTAATTAGGAGGATAAATCGGGAACAACTTTGGATAAACCTAACACATCTGTGTCACATGAAGAAGATACTTCTACCATGGAGTCGGGAACGAACTATTCACCTCCCGCAAATACACCTATCACTGATCCTATGGGTCCTTTGATTGTGGAACAACCTGCTTCACACGACACATCTTTTCATCATTTGATGGAAGGACATCTTGGAGCCACATACTGGATTTTCAGTCAACCCCAAGACGACCCAATATCAACATCTTTTGTTCCAACTGCATTGTTTTGGGACACTTCTTTAGGTCATCATGTTTCCGATTTTGAGTCACTTTCGACGGTGGAAACTCCATTTCATTGGCTTCCTCCATGGATTCCCAATGATGTCTTTCTCGCACCTGTTTATGAGAGTATCGATCGTTTACAAACATTCGATAAAAAACTTAGACAACATTCCCCTATCCATTCTTTATCTTTTTCTTCACTAGGAACATCTACACCTACCTTGAACACTTATGAACCAGGTCAACCATCATTCCTGACGAGTACACCTCATAGTCAGGAAACGAGTTCAACAACTCATCCGACCCCAACTACTAGAGGGAAACCTCCAGCTACTATTAACTATGTCATCAGAACACTACCTTCACCATCCCCACCTCATAATTCAAGGGGAGGTTATCATCTAACTGTTAGTCTACAATCAAGTGGAGGTCACCCCTTAGTTAGTAGTCAACAATTAGTTACGGTTCAACCCACGATTAGTGGTCAACATTCGGTTACTGGGCACACTCCTATAAGTGGAAAATTCTCAACTAGGGGGAAACCCCTAGCTAGTGGACCTAATATAACTGGGGGGCATCACCCAGTTAGTGGACACAACGTGAGTGGAGGACATGCTTCACATCTGAACTATAGTATGGTTGGAAGTTCTCTCCCAACCATGGGACAACCTACGTGGACACATCACATGGGGGGACCATCTATTTGGACTCAATCCCCATGGGGGCATATCTATCAGGGCCATAATAATATTGCTATAGGAAAAATTTATCTAGGAAACCTTTTTCCTGGATTACCCTATCCCGGAAACACAAAAACCCCATGGGGGCACCATAATGTTCCACCGCTTGGACCTCCAACCGGTGGACCACCCACACCACCTCCACCACCAGTCCCACCAACTCCCCCACCATTTGGTCCACCACCACCACCACCACCACCTTATTCTGGAGGAGGAGGACCCCCGCATTCTAGAGGAGTCCCACCTTATTCTGGAGGAGGAGGACCCCCACCTTTTGGCGGAGGACCCCCACCTTATGGCAGAGGACCACCTTATTCTGGAGGAGGAGGAACTCCTTCAGGTCCACCTCCCAATCTAGGAGGCCCACCTCCATATGACCAATTTCATACGAGAGGACCTTATGATCAATCTATCCATGGTCCTATTGGTACACAGATTCCTTATCAGTATTACTAGTATCCATAGCCGAACCAAAAATTACCATTTCTGTCTACACTTGATCTGCTAGACTTGTCTCGGTTGACTAACGATCCCATTCATCATGGCATAAATTGGCCCACGATTCATGTGAAGTTACCATCAGATATTCTGAAGTTTGATGGAAAACCCGGTGAGGACCCTAAGAACCACGTTATGACTTATCATTTGTGGTGTTCTTCCAATCCCCTAATGGATGATTCGATCCGTTTGAGGTTATTTCAATGAACCCTTCCCGGTACTGCCACAAAGTGGTACATTGAGTTGCCACCACATTCCTTTGCTGATTTTTTTATCTTTAGCCATGTCATTTTTTACTCACTTTCAGATACCGATATGCTATGAAATCAACAGAGATATTTTTACTTCTCTCCATCAAACTAATGCCACTCACATTTATGATCATTTTCATGATTGGAGGAGGAGACGACGTCTTATTAAAGCTCCCATTCTGGACCAACTCCTTGCTGATTGGTTCATGAAGTCACTACTGCCTATCATAGCTAAATACATGGCTATGGGTGGGGTTGTTACAGAATAAAAAGCTATATCTCGTGCTCAGTATTTAGACCTTGTCTATGCTCAATCTGGCACCTTATATGATATCATTCCTAATGCCCCCCTCCCTACATATGATCCAACAAAACCACCTACAGGATCTCATGCTGATGGAATTATTGGTTTCGTTCATACCCAGCATGCTACACAATCTGGTGGATCACAAAACCATCACAGCTCGACCCACCCGCGACACAGGATGGAAATCACACCAAACAATCATCCAGCCCTGCTTCCACTAAAGAAGTCAATTCAGTTCAATCTGCTTCACCTCAAAAATCTAGTGGTAAAAAGAAGAACAAAGGTAAATCTAAAAATTCTTCTAACCATCAGGAGCCAAAGAACAATCCCGAAGACAATAAACAAGGATATTTACATCACAAACAAGGATATTTAACCTTATGAGTCAATCATAATCTCCATGGGGGTCTGAAACCCAGTATTCGCATGTGGAGAAGCTCGCTCTTGGAACAGTCATTGTTGTACAAAATTTTCGTCATTACATCCTCCTCCACACTACCACCATCAACATCGACTCTAATCCCATGTACCACGTTCTCACACATCAGGTACTAGGGGGAAAATATTCATGCTAGATTGTGATTCTTTAGGAATTTGACCTCCACTTTGAGAAGGCCAAATCAAAGAAGTCTTTGGTTTTTGTGGAACTTATTTGTGATATTCCCTGTACTGATCCAGAAGCTGAGCCCATGGACTCTCTCCGAGGAGAGTCCTTGTTTCTCATCAGTACTTCTGACCAGTGGTATGGAGAAATCACATTGCATCTCCAGACCCAACGCTTTGGTCCTCAACTATTTCATGACGAATGTTGTCGTGTACGTCACCACGCAAAGTATTAACTCATCATTGGTGACACATTGTATCGACGTGTTGTCGATTCTATCCTCCGACGCTGCTTAACTCATGAGGAGGTTGAGCATGTACCGAATGATTGTCACTCAGGGGCATGTGGCGGCCATCTTTTTGGGATGGATACAACCCAGAAAATCCTATGCCCTAGATACTATTGGCCTTCCATCTTTAAAGATTGTATTGAAGCGGTCAAGAAGTGTCCTCCTTGCCATCTTTTTCACTATAAAAAGTGCTCACATCCCGCCCCATTACATCCAGTTATCGTCGTCGGTCCCTTTTCCAAATGGGGCATCGAATTTATGCACTGTAATCCTACCTCGTCCGGGGGGCATGGTTATGTTATTGTCGCAGTAGACTACTTCACCAAGTGGGCCGAGGCTATGCCTCCATACAAAGAAGACGGTGAAATTGTCACACTCTTTATGTTCAATCATATCATTGCGCGATTCAGAGTCCCTAAATCCATCGTCACTAACCATGGATCACATTTCCAAAACAATATGGTGGATGAACTAAGCATCGGACTGGGTTTTCGACATGATAAATCAACTCCCTACTACCCTCAGTCAAATGGACAAGTAGAGGCCATCAACGAGGTCTTGAAAACCATGATTCAATGTATGGTAGGAACACATAAGTCCAACTGGCATACCATGCTTTTTTCATCCCTATGGGCATATAGGAATTCCGTCAAAACTGCCATTGGTTTTACACCCTTTCAATTGGTCTATAGAATAGAGGTAATATTACCTATCGAGTGCGAGATTATGTCACTGAAACTCACTGTAGAAATTTTACCAAACACCACTGCAGAGGCAGCATGATTTCTATACTTGGGAAAACTCGATGAAACCCACTGTGATGCAGCTTTGGCTAATGAAGCACACAAGAAATGCATCAAGGCCCAATATGACAAGTCAGTGAAACCTCGTATATTCAACGAGGGGGATTTGGTCCTTAATTATGACCAAAAACATGATAAACCGGGGGCATGCAAACTTGAGTCCATGTGGCACGTTCCATATGTGGTTAAACATGTTTTGGAAAAGGGATCATATGAACTTGAGGATTATGACGGGATATCTTTAGGGGAGCCTCGCAATGGGATCTACCTAAAGCGGTACTATGCCTAAATCATTTATGCATTAGTACTTTGTATATATTGTACATGACATGTGTTTTGTTTGGTGTGACACCTTATTTTTAGTGTGCTAGGATGTTATCATTACGCTTATACCATGTTATGCTTGGATGTACAGATGGAAACTTGCTTTGGATTCGTAGACGGCATTGGCCGACACACCCGTAACCTCACTTCGACAGCTTGGGTACTCTATTCCCCTACCAGTGATTTGATTAGTTCAGGAGGAACTTGCTTAGGGTTTGCGACCAAAAATGCTACCGAGTATCATGCAGTAATTGGAATATTGACCGACGCTTGTTCCTTGGGTGTGGAACATCTTGTTATCTATCTTGGTTCACAACTAGTGGTCTCCCATCTCAACCGATTCTACACTATCCACGACCCCATACTACTCTGTCTATTCCGGCGAGTACGTCTCTTGGAGAGGTCCTTTGAGTCAATTCAATACCTACACATTCTGAGAGACATGAACACTGTTGTTGATTCCCTAGCTAATTTTATATTAGATTGGTACATTGCACATTCATAAGAATTTTCATCAAAGATGCGTAAAACGACACAACATGTAAACTACTCATTGTGTGTAAGCTAACATCCATAAGATCCTTAATCATCATAGGACACATAATGTATAAAATCGAAAAATAGTGTTTTTTATATATATATCATCATGTACAAAAATGTGGTACTGATACAAAATCTGAAGCACATAAGCTTTTGGTAGGTCCTAGCTACAAAAATTGAAGCCTATGGATTTCAATACATATATCACACAATGAGATATCCCCGTGGATGCTCATGATAGCAAATAATGGCTCTAGCTACTCGACGAAGCAACAAGCATGCTGAGACTCTAGTTTTCTGACGCTGGTAGCGATGAGGTAGGTCATCTATAGATACGTCGGGTATATCCAACATCAATCTTTGTAGTTTCTCCTCCAGCTCGCTCAACTCCTCTGCAGCATCCTAATGAGCAATCGTTATATATCGTACCACCCCTATTCTCTCGATTGAAGAAGCACCTATTGGGTGAGATGGGCCAACATATGCATCAAACATGTGTGAACCATTAGTACTACCCAAAAACATTAAAAAAGTATAAAATGTAGAAACACAACAAGAGTTTCATTCTTACCTAGGTCTCCCCACTGCTCACCCTCGGGAAGAGCCAAGTCTGGATCCCCCCTGAAGTTAGTACCCACGTATGCATTGTCCTCAATCATGAGGAGTTTCCCATGTAACCACTTGAAGAAGGTGGGACCAAAACTGATAATGGGAACCCCGTCTCCATGGTGGTCCATGACCTTGGACCACCTAACCATGTGAGGATCTCAAGGATCAAGATACTATAACTCTACATGTGGCCTCAACAATGGGACTTGTTCCAGGAAGAATGAGACCATGATGCATCCATACCCGAATTGTTTCATCTCACCCGTGCAACATTTGGTGAGTTGTTCCTTGAGGTTGGTGAGGAGTCCCTCACACCAGTTGAAGACAATAGGTTCCATACACTCAATGGCATAAAGCATATGGGCCTTGGTGGCCTGATGAGGAGCCCTACTGCTTGCCATCCGCTCTATGGTAAAGAGCATAGTATGCAGGGTTCGATCTTAGACGTTCTTGATGGGAATTTTCCCAGCAATCATTTGCGTCCCCGGTGTGCAAAAATGAGCCACCAAGCTCTCAGTCGACTGGCCACTACCCCGTGGACCAGATAGTGAAACTGGGGCTCCCTGCCTAAACAAACCTATCAGAAAGTAGATATCCTCCACATCCAAAGTAAGAATGCAGGCGCCGACACAGAAATGCTGTTGATTTGGATCCCATAATCCGATCATATAATACAGTAGCTGTATTTGGCCCCTCATGCCCTGTACGTGAAATAATTTCAACAAGCCACATCCTTGCAATGTGTTCATTGAATTTGGATCATTTTCTGCTTGGGATCTTCCATTTCGTGCTCCTGTTCTTTCCATTGGACCATGGTGCAAGCCAAGGCCTATGCAAACATCAATTAGATGAATATTAAAACATTTCTATAGCTTTGGGTTGGGATTCTTTGGCCCTATTTTTTATTTTTCTTTGTGGATCTGCGCTGACGCACCCCGCTTTTGTGGACAGTGCTTCAGCGATGCACTTTCTCCATGCGAGAAGCGTGTCATAAATCCCTTGACACACTTCCCGCAAGGGGAAAGCACATCTCCCAGGGCGCACGCAATCCCCTTTTTAATGAGCCAAAAAACCAAAAAATTAACCATAAAGCATGAAATTAATCCACTAGAAAGGTAGATAGCAAGGTTGAGGCCTACTTGTCGCTGACGTGGTGAGGAATAGGTGATCATAGCTTCCGCAATCGACGTTTGAAAATCGGGCTCCAAAGTGGTGTTTTTACTATTCCAACTTGGTAAAAAAACAATTGGTAACTATTTCTTATTATTTGACTTTTATATAAAAGAAAATGGAATATTCCCTTTTAATATTTTTTATGGGTCTTTTTTGCTATAGTTGGTAATATTTTACGTCTTAACATCTTATTGTCGATTTTGACTTAGTTTTTAGAGTTCATAGATGAAGTAAAGTGGTGTTCTGACTTTATTGGCGACCATCGTTGACGTTTCATACTTTTCATCAAGTGTGAATAAGTCATCGAGTGTTTTTTATGCTAGCATAACTCTCATTAAAATCAAATATTAGTGGCATCGAGCTTACTCTTGTCCTTTCTCGTGCTTGTAAAACTATGAGAATAATTCACCGAGTTATATTTTATCACTTTTTCAGGCTTGTAAAACTCCCATGAAAAAGGAACCCCTCGGAGTTCCTATTTAAGCAATTTTCAGACTCCCTAAATATGAAAAGATCGCCAAGTGAACTTGATTCTTTCACGCTTGTAAAAGTATTTGAAAGGTCGTCTTTTTGGTGATAGTTTACCCCTTTTTCGGACCAGGAGGACTATTTATGAAAAAGTAGCACTACAGTTAATCATGACTGGAAGAGCTATCTTTCATGTTTTTTTATCCTTTTTTGGACGAGGAGACTAACTTTTACGAAAAAGAACCATTTGGAGTCTTCTTTAGTTATTTTCAGAGTCTCTAAACATGAAATGACATCGAGTTTTCCTTCTCTGGACTCGTTAAAATCTGACATTGAAGGGCCTGTTTTGGGATGAACCCCTCCTATCTCAGGTTCATAAAACATATGATATCAAACTCGTCCGAAGGATGAGCTATACCGAGCATTTTTTACCCTCCTCAAGCTCGTTAAAAAACAAAAGAGGTACTCATCGATTATGATGGGGATAAGGAAACAGTTTGTGTTTCATTATAATTATGGCAGTACTTAGTCACTCTTTAACATGGCACTCATTTGCATACGCATTCAAACACTTGGATAATCTACTTTTCTTTGATTCCCACCAATTCCATGAGTCATTTCACTCCTTTGGGTCATTCAAATAATGCTTCCATCATCAGTTGCATTAGGGGTCGGTGTCATTCTCATCATGTCAATGCTGCCAAGTCATGCCATTCCCATGTTCAAGAGAGGTCTGTTCATTGAGTCAATCTATGCAATCATTCTACCTTCTATCATGTCGGTCATTCCTGAGTCAGTCTCAAGTGTCACTCTACAGTTTGATCTACTACAAAACATTTTCGATCGTATTTCGTGTCGATGATGGGGGGAAAATCATGGCCCTCCTTCAACCGGTTTACCCTTGTCGACTTCAACACATCATCCGAGGATTAAACCTAGAAACTATTCAAGTACCTTGGGCCTGCATGCCTCAATGGCAGGTTACCTCGCTTTCAACAGTAAGTTCACATCATTGAATTTTGATTGAAAGATTCCACTAAATGTTCAACCTCAGATCATTGATTCACATTTAGTGGTATGTACTATGATACCTTGGGGATCATTGACATCAATGGTGATTTTCCTCGCACTTGTTAATGGTATACATCAATGACCGGTAATCAAGTGGTTTCTACCATGTTTGACTTCAAGACATTGTAATCACATGGTTAGATTTGTATCATTGCGGGTTCGGCTTGAAGACCCTGGGTCAAGTCATAAATCTCACCTAGGTTGTGATGGAGATTGTTTGAGTCATATTACATGGATCCACTTTTGTATTGGTCGTGTCTGTCTTATCATCTCATCATGGATCTACGATTGTGTCTAGTAGCCATGATTGTGTTCAATCGGTATTTACTATCATGGATCTGCAATGTATTGGTCGGCAGCCATGTTACGAGTCAGTTTGAGACATGTATCTCAGAGTCGATTTTACCGTAGAAGATCTTTTTTCGTCACTCCAACCAACAATCCTTACTTCGATTTTTTCCCTATTACAAACCATTTCACCTACCTTATTTTTCCAGATTCATGCTTTGGGGGGCATTCTGTTACACCAAAATCTCGTCATCATGAGTGATGTGCCATCTATATGCCCTGATCCCTAAAGTCATTGAGCTAATACATTGAAAGAGAAGTTGTTGTCATTCCCTTTTAACCTTTTGTTGTCATTTCGACACGCCCTGCTGTCCAACAAGGTGCGTCAGGTTCAAGGTGACGCGCTCTGCAACTTAGCAGAGTGCATCGGTGACGCAATGTGCTCTTGTACAAGGTGTGTTAATCACTCTTTGGCACATGTTTCCCTTCTGCAAGGTGCATCACAGTTGGTTAAAATGGAAAAAGAGAAGCTTCGAGCGACTTCTCCAATTCGAGCGACTTCTCGAAGCTTGGATGGCGTGGATACTTATCCCTACTTACCTGTAAATGTGACATTCAATCCCCTTGTCTAGTGGGATGATCCCTTAAGCCTCTCCCCTAAATCCTCAACCTCTCATATCCCTTTAGCTCTCTATATATGAACCCCATCTCCATTTTTAAGAGAGGAAGGATAGAGTACCTATATGCTAGTGAAATTTATCTAGGTGATCCTGTTCATCCATTAGGAGGATAAGTATTTGATCTTGGAGGATAGGATTGTTGGAAGGAGGTTATAATGTCAAAGCATCGGTTGTAACATCTCTCCATTTGTACTTCTTACTATTACATTTAATACAAGTTCTTTCCATAAACTTTGTTGTGTTAATAATGTTTAGGATTAGCTTCTGTGACTGTTAATTTATATCAATTCACATCCATGTGATTTTATTACTTGTTTGTTTCCACATGTTGTGTCTGGTTTTGCAGCTAGAGATCTGAAGATCGGGACTTGGAGCAGCAAGGAGAAAGGAACTGCACACTTGAGGTAAGCCATCTCTTTCATTTGTCTTGCATTTCAATTGATCTAGGAAAGGTATTTGTGTTTTGTATTCATTTGTTCTAGATTTGAACCATTCGGACTAGGGAGATCTATCTGAGTCCGCTCATACAGATTGTCCGTAAACAACTAGACTATGTATAATCTAGAAATTTGAATTTGGAACTAGAGTTACAAATTTTAAGGGAAAATAGATGGTTTTAGGTGAGCATAGAGGCTGGGAAAGATAGGAACCTTTACCCTTTGAGTTTCGCTACTTGCGGATATGAGAAGACATGAATTAATTTTGTAGGAGGTGAGCATAGAGGTTGGGAAAGATAGGAACCTTTACCCTTTGAGTTTCGCTACTCGCGGATATGAGAAGACATGAATTAATTTTGTAGGAGGTTCTCTAATATCATACAACATATTAGACTCTTACTGCACACACCAATAAGCACTGTAAGGGTTGGATTTCCTGAGGGAGATGTAAATCAGTGAAGGGAAATGCCTTCCTTGTGTTGTGTGGGGCAGTTGGAAGGATTTCCATGGTTGTGATGGCTTAGTGAGATCCATGTAGATCTATGGATGAGATTTTGGTTAAGCATAGAGAGAAGAACGGGTTGTGGATTGAGAGAGAGAAGACTGTAGGTGTTTCCTTCACCCTAGTGGCCTCATAACCCAGCTTAGGGGTGTCCTCTCAACAGAAATAGTATATGCTAGACATAGTGCCTACGGTTGGGCGTAAAATCGCTCTTACACATCTAGTTGCTTGGATATTCTTTGTTTAAAGATGCGCACTCTCTTGTATTTGATTATACAATGTTTTAATTGATGCCTGTGATGATTATGTTGGTATATGTATGCTAGATATGTGTGGATAGATTTTATTTCTGCTGTGTATTTTTTATTATTTATACATTTGCACACATATTTTAATTGTTATGAATTCGTAATATGACCATGGGGAAAAATTTCGAAGCATGCAATTTAGTTAATTCCCCCTCCCATTGCTCGGGTTGATAGATGGGGACATTACAAATCCCAATGAGTTTGTCCCGTTTCGACATCCCGCTTCCATGTCCAGCCATCACTCCTTTTAACTACCGTGCGCAACTCATTTCAGCTGCGTGTACTATTCCTAGTCAGTCATGCATGAATTTCCTACATACTTATTAAATGCAGTCGAAGGGTTGGTGAATATGAATTTGGATATGGAGGTTATCCTTCCATCCTCCTCTTGACAATCCCAAAACTGTGTATGCATTGTGCCCCTACAACATTCATCACTAGTTTCTCCTTGCATCTTCTCCTCCATCGAATAGTGCATCTTGCATGTTCCTTACATGGAATGCATATGTTGATAAGCTTCATATAAGCTATGTTGGAATCAAATAAGATGAAAACATGGTGGTCTGGTTAAGGAAGCAAACCTCGACGTGCTACTATGCAAAATTAGGTTATAAAGAAGATTCCCCGAGTTATAGATCACTCAATTTGGTGGTGGAAGACCATTTGGAACTAAAGAAGCCAATTAAAACACACATATTTTTGTGGATGGCAGTTGAGAACATGGTGTTAACTTGATAAGTTATGCAAAGAAGAACTACACATGGATCGGGAATTTCTAATCTCTGCAAAGTATGAAGAAATGATAAGTCTTTTAATCATCAACTATCCATATACTTAGCAGGTATGGTTAGACATAGAGCATATCACAAGAGTAAAAGAAGGGTAAAAATGGAGACTCGGTGAAGGAATGCTTTAAAAGTTGGATGAGTAAAATAGGACTAAACGAGTGGAGAGATATACTAAGCATTCTGTTTATAATGTGTAAAGATATTTGGAAAAGTACTTGCAAGCTATAGATTGGTTGAACATGCAAAGGATGCTATCAAAGTTGTAATATTAAGGTGTGGATGCCCTCAATGGCATTTTTTAGAGCAAAAATGGAGTGTGACCATGTTTCAAACATTGGAAAAAGTTATAAACTCTACGCAATTTTTTTTTAACAAATTAACGACTCTTGATGAAAAGGATTAGAAATTGCCAATTAAACATTCTATGAACTGTCATTTTACTTGTGCTCATAGTTGTGTGAATTCAAGGTTTTTCATTATTCAGAGTCTTTTACACCAAATTTTGAGCCTACAAACAGAATTAGATATATCTCAAAATTGGGGGAGAACAATTCTGCATTTTCTAGGATGTGGTTATGAACTTAGACTGTATTTAAATTCAACTAAATGACCAGAAAAATGTCAGTGATTTGGCTGCAAAAGATAAACAACTAGATGATCTTAGAAGCTCGAGTTTCTTACTTCTTTTGTGCATTTGTTTTAGATTTTCACACAGGTAGGATCCCATTTGTACATAGTATTTTCATAAGGTAAAATTGTTGAGCTGCTTGTGACATGACTTGGAGATTGAAGATAAAATATTCAGTATGGTCATATTAAACTAATAAGCCTAAGTTAAACTTTTGTGTGGAGTTTGATAGAGATTGTAGTGATGCAGCTATGAAAGTTATGTATGGTTTCTTAGAGTGATGTACTGCAAAATATGGCTGCCCCTAATTACATAATAGCTTTTGGAGTCTCTTTTCACATCGATTTTCTCACACTACTAAGTTTGAGAAACAATTTGCTTGATACTCAGAATTAAAGTTAAACTTTGGCACTCAGAATTAATCTTGTCTTCCATGTTGTATCCAAGCACCCACCAGTACTCCCAGTACCATATTATTCTGAAGCCACAGCAGGCGCATTACCGTATTCATCTAGTTGAGGAAGCACCGATCCACCCCCATAAGCCGCACTTGGAGTAGGCATCGGGACAACCTCCATAGCAACCCATTCATGCTCGCCACTGATACTACCATAAATAACACCATCACTAATAACATCCATTCATGTAACTACCAGGCACGTGACCCCTAGGTGGCAGAACATACCCTGTAGGAACATACCCTTCTTCATAACCACAACTGCCCCACCTAGATAAATGAAGCAGTTCCACCCCATATTTTTTTGCACTTGGACTCAAATTGTAAATCCCTAGTACACCACAAAAAAACTCGACCCCAGACCCTCAATGTCAGTGTCCTTGGGAACCACCACCTAAACCTTGACGAGCTTTTCATTGAGCTTGTGAAAACACTTATGCAGAACATTCTCCAAAAGGTCTTTAGAATAGAATGCGATAAACTCAATATCCCGCGGTATTGATAAACTCAATATCCTGCGGTATTGATAAACTCAATATCAATGCGATTTTCTTCAATGATCTCCACACCTTTATTTCTGACCTCTTTGTTCAAAGCAATAAGGGAAACCACTTATACTAGGAAACGAGAACTCAACACATGTCTTGTTTTTCTCTCTCCTAATTTTAGTAGCTATTTTTACCTCCGTTTCAAAAGAGTTGATACCAATATCACACATTTTCATTTTGAGGCATTTTTTTGGGCCTTTGAATTACCTTTGTCCTAAAATATGTTTAATTTCTATTTTTAAGTTTGTTTTTAGAAATTTAACAAAATAAGATACATTTTAAAACAATTTATAATAAAAAACATATACATTTTGCAATTTTTTCTATAAAATAAGACATTTTTGTGGACAAAATAAGACATTTTTATTGACAAAATTGTAAAAAATTTCAGAAAATAAAGACATTTAAAACCTTTTTCAATGATTTTTTAGAGATTTTTTGTATAAAAATGATACTATTTCATATTATTTTCCGATTCACATAAATTCAAGAAAAACTATACTATATATTTGTAAAAAACATATTAAAAATATTATATATAGAAATTTTATTTATCAAAAAATTGTAAAAAAAAAACATTTTCTTCAATACATGAAACTAATCAACAATATCATGCAGCCATTGGGTTTTCTATGTCTGCAAGATGCCCAAAGTGCTCCTTTCTAAACACCCCCTAAACTATGTAATAAAAAAATAAAAAACAAATTAAAACCTACTCCCTAAACAAATGACCATTTTATATGAGTGAGTTAAACTCATTGAACTCAACATCAAAATGAATATAGCATATAATTATGTTCAGCCCACCTTTTTCCTATAATACATTAGGCCTATGCCTTTTTCCTCTCCTTAAAATTCTTGTTCCTTTATTGAAAAAATTCAAAAATATCTATTATGTTGCAATTATATTTCTTATCAAATATAAAAAATTAATACAATCATGGTATGGAAGCAAAACATTTCAATAAATAATTAATTAATCCAGTAGTAAGAATTGATGGGGAAATTGATTTTAATTGTTAGATTTTATATGAAATCCAATGATAAATGAATGTTGGTAATAAGTTATCTAGGTACAAATTTTAGACTTTTAATTTTGTTTTAGTAGATATCTAGGTATCGAATGTGTTTCACCCTTCTTGCTCTATCTCATAATTGGATAATTAGACACACATGTACTTCCCTATTTAGTTATAAAACAGTGGTCACATAACATTTCACCCTTTAATACTCAGACATGTAAATGGTGGTTTAACTTTTGGATGTCACCATATCAAATGCATTAATAACAACGTGGCTAGAGACTAAACCACAATCTTGTTGTAAAGGCAAGCTTGGTGGACATTAAGAGAAAGATGCATGGGATTTTCTATCAATTTACCAAACATTAGCTGGCGATTCTCTAGGCCTTATCAAACTCAACTGATAAGTTAACGTGGTAAGCTAGGACGTTTCCCCACTGGCCCGACTTGAGAGGTTTAATGGTTAATAGAATTTTTAAAGTTAACCATGTGATCTGCCTCTGCATAGGTTGGATAATCACGCCTTCATTCTCGATGTTTATGCTATCTGAGGTGTCGTTCAAGTGGTGGATGAAGCTCAGGTTACTATTCAACGTACATACACTTGACACAATCCCAAAATAGTATAAGTGCATAAATTTATTACATCTTTATTTTCAGAATAAAATCAAGCCTACAATATTTATATGTGTAATGATATTTGGTTCCCAACATAAAAATCATGGTAATTCAATATTACCTTTACCCTATTACTATTTATAAATTCTTATGTCAATATACTTCATGGATAGAATCAAATTACGATGTCCAAAATTCAGGTTTTTGTCTTTTTAATTGTTTCCATTGATATCAAGTTTAATACTTTATTTATTTGAACATACCACAATGTCACAACCTCGAAAATTACACCAAAATTTTGGATTTTTTTTTTAAAACTTGATAAAACTATTATTTTTAATACTTGTATTAATTTTCCATGACATAGGTACCTTAAAAAGAATTTTTTATTATCAAATTAATCGTACAAGTATTAATATTCCAAACACTTCCATAATCCTTCTAAACCCTCATATTAATCTTGTACTAACTACAAGATTACTTTTCTCTTAAATTATCCTTACATTATATAATTTATTTCTTGAATGATTTCAATGTCATATATATAAATAAATAACTATAACAATAATTTTTCACTCCTCGGATACTTGAATACATCCATATATGTTTTGAACAGTTTCTTGTTTTATTTACAAATCCCACTTGACCGTATTTATAACCTTGTCAAAAGGGTCTAAATTTCTTAACAACTTTATTTTAATTTCTTTAACCATATCTATACAAAATCATTAATAACTTTATTTAACTTCTTTGAAAAGAAATCAAGTAATACATATACTTCAAGTACTTTCAAATAATTTAGACTTTTAATTTTTTTTAGTAGATATCTAGGTATCAAATGTGTTTCACCCTTCTCACTCTATCTCATAAAATTTTAGTAGATAAGAAACATAAAGCTCCTGAACTAACGTTACCTGCAAATAGTCTGAAAATGCTTCATTACCACGATTGGCTGCGTGGAGGCCTGCAGTAGGTTGTCATGACCACATAGGCACCACTGGTGAATATCCTCAGACCAAGCAGGTCAATCCAATTAGAACTAAGATTATTGCACTGCATCTGGGAAAGTTAAACGTATTTATGCCAACATTGTATATGAAGCTAGCGGAACTAGATTCTAGGAGAGCTTCCTCTGGCATCAGCACCTGCGACTAGAGGTGGTTTTAGGAAGGTAGTGGGTTCAACGTGTCCATGGAAATATATATATCATAATTAAAATATATTCGTGCAAAAAGCTCTTATAGTCAGAGGTCGTAGTCGTAGGTATGGCGATATTAGATGTGAAAACGTGGATATGGCTAGTCCAGGTGTAAACGTATTTATGGGAAATCCAGATAGTTAGCTTCATGGCTATTGTCTATGAAGAAGATCCGAGTATACCAGTGAAGATCCTGGGACTGGGTGAATCCACGTATCAGAGATAGAACTTATATAGGTACATCATATATGAACAATTAGGTATTCCCATATCATAGATTAACCACACGATGGGATTCTGTAAATTCTCGGCATCCCAAATCAGTTATACTAAACGGAAGGCCATTGGAAGAATCACTCCATGACCTAAATTTCTTTTCAAATTCAGCAATTAATGGATAATAGGAACTGGTAAGGACTGAGGGCTGCACAGTGTCAGGATCTTTGTTTTGTTATCATGAGCGATTGCTCCGCTCTGACAGGCGGCCCTTTGGCGCCCAAGCGGGAAGACCTACGCTCGCTTGGGAACCAAAGGGCCTCCCCTCATTGGCGGCGCGATGCCCAACATTGTGCCGCCCATGAGGGGCATCCCTTTGGTGCCTGCTTCCGCTCATTTGGGCGCCAAAGGGACGCCCCTCACGGGCGGCGCGATGCTAAGCATCGCGCCGCTTGTGAGGGGCGTCCCTTTATTTCCCAAGTGATTGGAGCAATTGCTCATGATAACAAAATGAAGATCCTGGCATTGTGCAGCCCTCAGTCCTTTCCAGTTCCTGTTATCCATTAATTGCTGAATTTGAAGAGAAATTTAGGTCGTGGAGTACTTCTGCCAATGGTTCCAATGGCCCGTCGAACCTTCCGTTTAGTATAACTAATCTGGCGTGCTGAGAATTTACAGAATCCCATCATGCTAATGAAGCATTTTTAGACCATTTGCAGGTAACGCTAGTTCATGAAAGAGGTGGTAATAACCCCTCTTTACTTGTGGTCCTTTTATTCTAGCTCGACGACCTTTCAAAGTATGGTAAATGTGGACACTACCAGTGGTGAGGTGGGGACTAGATATTCCAACTTCATCCCCAGCTAACCTAACCTAACGAGGTGATCGACAAGGAGCTTGAATGTGAGATTTCTGTCCTACTGATGGTGGTAATAGCATGGTTGTTGTTGCTTGGATTTTGGTGTATAAGTAAAGTGGTTGGGTGCAGTCTTGAATGATATTTAATTATTTGCGGATAAGACCTCCAGACCTGTTGACACTGAAAAATGAGAATCAGGAACTCGTAAAGCTTAAATCATTGATCATTAGGCTTTATTTTCATTCACTATAGAGACAATTTCTTTTTTTTGTTAGAGTAAATTAAAATAACTAGAAAATCCCTTCAGACATTATCAATACACTATCATTTAACCATGAACTATGCATGTAATGGATAACAATACAACCATGTAATCAGGCATCATAATTGTTTGTTACGGTTGATCTAGCTCCTTATCCCACAACATAAGTTTATATAAAATCTCTACTTATACCTTCACTCGGTTTATAGATTATAGTCCGACTCGATATGAATCTGCTCGATATGGATTCGCAATGAATGGGACTGGATAAACATCAATGCGATCTGGAGGTTATGGCTTTGTATCTACTGCTTCTCGTTAAACTCGTTCAACTTAAACTACCGGTACTAATGGTGGCTCTTCTACTGCTGCTGATGTTGGCTCTATTGTCTCTGCTTCTGGGTCTCGATCTGTTTAGCGGGGAAGCTAGCACTGTTGCTCAAGCTATAACCCGGTAATAATACTCTATATGTAGAGATTTTAAGTTATATCAAAATTTGTTTTACAATAATGGACCCCACAACAATTCTTTCTTTTATATGCCATTTATAACTTGTATTCAAAAGGTTTATTGTAAGTATTGTTGGAATATATATCTATATCTATATCTATATCTATATCTATATCTATCTATATATATATATATATATATATATATATATATATATATATTCCACCACTCTTTTCCCAAAATAATTTGATTTGGTAACAATTCAAGGAATGTGAGTCATATTCTAGACAATATCTTTAGAACAATGGCAAAACATTGGGTCATCGTTTAATGAGTGTGGTACAGTATTGAAATATTTCTAACAACTTTATAGTTGTTCATTGATCTCTTGCGATTCTCATATTCATCTTTGGGGAAGATTAAATTATTATTATTTTTAAAGGAGATTTGTAATGAGTTTGCAATGAAACAATATGTTTGAAATTTCAATTCATAATGATTTTTTTTACTGATATGTGGGACTATATGTGCATTGAGGATGAAGATGAGGATACATTTCATAAATTTAAAGCAAGAGAGCGTAAAAAACGTTTTGCACGATTTAAATTGAATTGGAATTTTGAAAAAGTTCGTGGATGTTTCAATAATTAATTCGTAACTTAAGTGTCGTTCGTCATGTTATTTAGAAATGCCTTCCCACTGAAGTCGACGTCATTAGAGGATTTAAATCTCCGCATAAGCAACTGAAACAAGGACTTGAGTTGAATCCTCCAATGTGTGCTTAGGAACATGAATGTTGAAGTGAGAGGCAACTGAAACAAGGAACTGAGTTAACTCCTTCAATATTTCAATTTCATAATAACTATTTTCATAAATGTGTATATAAAAATTGGAAAAACTTCAAAGGGAAAAAATCATCGGTGATTTAAAAACTAGGAATTAATAGCGCACTTTATTATACCACATTATACTAAATCTAGTTTTTTTTTCAAATGAAGTTGAAAAGAAAATAGTTTAACATGAAATGACATAACATGGCGTCATGGTTCTCTAAATTCTATATATGTTCAATATTGAATTCACTTCAACTTCGCTCTTTAACCTCTGATATGACAATGTCCAATGCCATCATGTTTGTTCTTTTTTTGAAACATTTGTAGCAACTCTGGAGTCAATGAAATGTCATTTTTGTATTGTTCACCATGAAACTTCAATTAGCTTTGGTAGTATCTTTTCATGAACATGTCGCCTTAGAGTGTAGCTACTATATTTATCTTCGTTTTTCTATTATGTAGTGAAGACTATGATTGTAAGATAACATTGTTTTTTTTAGCATTTAACATAGTAGCATAGATCATCAGGTTGTAAAGAAGTTGCAAGAATGATACAGTTGCATTTACTGCAAAAATGTTCAAATAGAGGTGTATAAACAATTTTGACTTCTAGAATTCTTTGCACTTGCAATATAAAACAGATGTATTTATTTAGTTTCTTTTGTATAGATTGTAAAAAATGAATCAAAGCAGATAGAATTGGAAAACTTGTATGTTTGTCAAAAAAGAAAGCAACAACAAAGTACTAAAAGTATCTAACAATTAATATTTTAAAAAATGAGCATCGAGTGAAATTACTTTCTTGGAGATTGGACTATGAAAGACATTTCCAATTTTCCATCTCACACTTAGAGGTTAAAAAAAATGGGCATTCCAAGACATAGGTTTCCAAATCTATTTGAGCCATTTCTAGTGACATTTTTAGATAAATACATGAGTATGGATCTTGAGCTAAGTTGATATCGGACTTAAAAGGAATAAATCTTTAAAAACCTAGTCCACTTATAATTGAGACCCGTAAATACTATGTTTGTTTTCATTATATACTAATTGATAGTTTGCATTTGGACTTGCTATATTTAGTTTGCATTTGGACTTGCATATATTTTGTTAGAAATAAATTCAAGGAACATGTTTGAAAGGGTTAATAGTGAAGGAATATAGAAGATGCAAATGAAAACATACTCACAATTGAAAACATACTCACAATTTCAGTGTCGATGTAGACTCTTCATATTTTATGTTCAATTCATAGATACTATTGTTTTGTCAGCAACTTGTTACAATTGCAGCAATGGAACCAACACAATATCGTTTGTTAGTTACTTTCAAACTATGTATTGTAGTATTCAATGCTAGTATAAGATGATAACAAACAAGTGGCATATTCTCGACAATTGTCTTTCCAATAAGATGTATACAAAATTCCACATCTCCTCTTTCATAGACAATTTTCTATTTAAGTGCAAAGTTTGTGATATGTACTCTTGAGCCACATAAGAATTATGGCATAAGGAATCCTATGAGGTCATTTGCAATGGTAATATTATTGAAATTGAGTAATAGTATATGGCTTTAACAATAGGCAGCTCATTTCATTTCAAAGACCAGGAAGCCAAGTTTAAATTCTAACACTGAAAACCTTGCTTTGCTCTCACGGGGTCTTAGTCTTTTTAACTGTGGAAATCTCTTTGTCAACTCAAATCCTAGCGGAGAACTTGTTTGGAGATTGGAATGGAGTTTAAAAAAAAATCAAAGTAGCGACTTATCAATGCCATGAATTTCTTTATCATCCTAAACTAAATTTTAGGGGGGGTTGGGGGTAATTTTCATGTTTTCTTTTTTTAATTTTCTTTTTAATATATATTTTAGGGGGATTGGGGGTAGTTATTAATTTTTTTAAATTTTTTTTCACATGGATGAATTTGAATAATTTCACATGAAGCATTTTAGATGTTTTTTATTAGTATGATGTTTGTAATTGAAACTCTAAATGAGTTTTTGAATATTTATATGAATCATTTGTTCTTGTATGGTCTAATATATTATTTCATTATGAATCGCATCATAGTTTATTTGTTTTTATATGGTTAGAGTGGTGAAATTATTTATGAATTTTTTTGGTTTGTTTAATATGCAAGTTTAAAAAAAGTTGTAATTTATCTCTTGAAGAAAAAAAACATTTTCCAATTCAGGGGTTGATTTTAAAGTTTTTGTAAACAACAGTATGGGATGTTTAGGCCATGGCTCTATTTTTTACCAAAAAAAAATCGTGTATACCGGTATCAACACTTTTCTATTTGGGGGGTGTTTTTGGTGTTTTTTTTGCAAAAATCATCATTTTTATGTCTAGAGTTCTCGTTCATAGTATAAAGTTCTCGTTTCATAGTATAAGTAGTTGGGATGGAAAATGATCAAAGAACCTACTTTATATTTTCCTCTAAGAATGGAAGTTCAAGAGAATAACTTTGAATAACGTCAGTCGTAGCATGCCAACATGAGGAAGTTGCAGAGAGGGATATCTGAAACCAAGATCTAAAAGCTAGCAAAGGCGCACTGAGATGAAATTTGAAAGGTCACAGGCCAGTAATATTGCACTAACACCAGGATTAAATTTGAATGGTTGTGGGGCGGCAATATTGCATTAAGTTGGTTGCATGCACACGTACATCCATCGACCAACTTATAATTAATGCAAGCTACATGAATATGTACTTCCACAGGTGCCCACCAACCTGCAATATGCTTCTAAAAAGGTAGTTACAAGTTACAAATGAGGGGAGGTGTTGAAACGATAACAAAGATAACAAAGAAAGAAGACATAAAGGAAAATTTTAGGGGCGAAATTTATCCCATGGGCTATTTTTCGACCTATTTTTCCAAAAATAAATTTGTCAATTTGTCTCTTTTCCAAAGATGATTCCCCCAAATTCCATGGGATAATTTTTTTCTACTCTAAAAATAGCCAAAATTATCCAAAAACTATATGAAGTCCTTAGAAAATTGAATATTTTTTAAAAATAATCTCTAAAATACAAATTTAAGAATGAGTAAGATTAGTCAAGGTTTCTACACTTTGAGAAAATTACGGATCCTTAAAATTTTCCTTGGAAGGCCGTGTAATGTTAATGGTGTTGGATTTCCTAAACGTGGGATGGTCAGTCGAAATATGTAGTACCCGAAATCTTTGGTATGGATGTAGCCTGCTTGATATATCTATTTTGTAGTTCTTCTTTAAACTAATTTATCCAATGTTAGATTTTGAGTTTATCATTTTAGAAATAAGCTTTGAATAAACCTATTGTGTCACAAACCAGTCCAAATGCCCCAAAGAAGTTACGCAATGACACACAATGAAAAACAAATGTGTGAGTGGCTTACTTTAGATTGTTCACCGAATTCACAAGATTTCAATTCACAAATTCAATTAAGATTGTGAAAGCAACTATCCATTTCAATTTATGAACATGACCCCCAAATATAACAATGGATCAACATATAATTTTATGGCCTTTGGAAGTATTTCCATGTCCAAAAATCATTCTCAAACTTCTTCTTCCAAGATATATATACGTGACTGTTTCCATGCGCTTCAGAAGCATTGTTTTGTGATATTCACAAATTGCGTGACCCTTTAATTAATCCATGTTTCAGGAGGTTGACCATGTAAAGACCTTCCAATCACCTCAAAAGACGGGCCAGTAATCCTTTGCATTCTTCTATTATCTGTAATGAAAGTGTTGTCAATTGGTTAACATCTTTAACACCCTAATTTATATAGGCTAATCCTGAATTCAAAACATGTTTCATTGCCATTCTACCACATTAAGATCAATAATTATGTTGTACTGCATTGTAATCCTCAATTCCAAACATGTTTCATTTCCATTCTACCAAATTAAGATCAAGAATTATGTTGTAGTGCATTGAAAATGGAAGGAAAAAGTACCTCTTTGACTAGGTTGTCATTTACTATTTCTAGAATGGATTTTCGACCAAATTATGAATAGCAGAAAAGGGATACATCTGTCTCTCATAGAAATTGTAGGGCATATTGGTAATCAGATTTAACAACAATTTTGTTTCTAGTTGTGATAAGTGTCTTGTACCCTTTTCCTTCAAACAATAGTTTTCCGAGGCGATCAATTTCCGAGAAATCATCCAGCACCAACAAAGTTGGGTTCCATTTGATGAAGCCTTTGCTGGAGTTGTATACGTGCATCTTGGTTGTTATAAAAATCAAGTTTGCGCCTACCAATAACCTCATCCCACATTCTGGCCAAAATTTTCTAGATATTTGGGCATTGAGAAACAATTTCAAAAAAAATCCTCCCTCTCAATAGGAGATTTTTGGTCTAAAAAATGGTCCTTAAAACAAAAAATGTACCATCAAAATTCTCTTTATAATAAACTATAAGATCTAAGATGATGATGTCAACCATGAGGGTAAAATTTGTAAAACAAAATGGAGGGGAAAAAGAAAAAAAACTACCTTTTTTATTGTATTTCCGACATATCTCCTTATCAATTTACACAAATTTCATGTTTGGGCACTTGTTGGATGCGGAATTCAAATGCGCATCCAAGGCATACCCACACTACATATTTTTGAGGCATCCACAGCACGGAAAATGAAAAATTCAATAAAAAAATGGATTTTATGTATTAAAATATGTTTTTAATTGATTTTCGTGTCGTGGGTGCCTCAAAAATATGCCATGTGGGTATATGTTGGATGAAAAACTAAAATATACATCCAATAAATGTCCAAACTTGAAATTTGGGTAAACGCATAAGGAGATATGTCTAAAATACGATAACAACAAGTAGTTTTTATTTTTCCCCTCCAAAATTCAAAACTCTTATTTTATTATTTCCCTTAGGGGGCCCATTTTAGACCTCAAAACTCTCCCAATGAAAATGATATGTAAGCCAAGAATATAAATATATAAAATTAATGAGCGGAAAGGATTTTGTAGCACAATTCAAAGCCTTCCGTTGAGACATAGGTGTGATGTACCATATAAGGGAACAAGTGAAATTTTAGAGAAATATTCCTTGGTGTAAGAAGAGCATGCTAAACTAGAAACATAGTTCAATAAAAGCAACAATATTCACTTTCTACATATTTTCATAGGATAGTCAGATTGAGTATCGAATCCTATTTCACCACTTTCCTTTGGTGAGTTTGCCCCCCAAAAACAGTCCAATTCATACATTAGGTAGATTCACGGGGGCTTCACTAGAAGGAAATATAATTGAACGTTCATTCATATTGGGGTTTTAAATAATCATGGAAACCTAAAAATTATATTGCTTATATATTAAGGGGCAAAGGGTTTTTTTATTTAATGTAACACTACAAAAATACTTTGGGGTCTTTTTTATATGGGTGGGATGACAAATATCCGCCAAATGGAGATGGCAGGATCATGACCAGATGAGAAATCGGGTTGAGGCAAGGCTCGAGCTTACTAGTACGCATGGAAATCTCGTCTTGAGGCATGCTTGAGGTCAGGAGTTTCGTGGTGAAGAGGGTTTCCAATCGATCATAGTCGAGAGACAATGGTCATTGACAGCCAGTTGTTACCAATAACACTCAGACAATTGTTACCAATAGCCTCGGGAGGCTCTAAGCCTCCAGGGCCTGTTATAGGCCCTCGATAGGCCTTGGGGGCTTGAAAACCCAACCACTTGTGCCTATTACAGGCCTTGGGAGGTTTAGTCAACCTCCTAGAGCTTGGATACCTAGACCACAACAGGCTTAGTCAGCGATTTGGGAACTGCAACATGCAATCTAAATGTTGTACTATGTGCATTGACTCTAGTGACATACAAGAAGTGATCTCCTATCTCTTCATTAGATCATTATATGTTGCAAATCATAATGATATGTGGTCAAGTAATTGCATTGTGGGTAAAGTAATGTGCATCCACAATATACATCGAAAGAAGCACGGTGCATTGTAGAATGCATGTGGGGTCATAAGAGGGGTATCATATCAATATACTATGTAGAAATATAAAGGGGTATAAAAAATGTTAATGAAAAAATTGATACATACAATATCTAGTGAAAATAGGGTTTTTTTTTTTTAAATTGAGAAGGCATTTTGGGAGGGGGTTTAAAAAAATGATTTTAGAATGTATTTTCCAATATTTAGTGAAATTAGGGGTATTGTTTCATATGCCACGAACGAACGTGCTATGATAACAGTTTATTGAGTGAAGCCCCCGTGGGTAGATTACTTTTGGATTGTGAGTGGGATAAGCTCAAGGGTAAACACAATTCCCTACTTAATAGGCACCCTTGTTCTTACTGTGGCTGATGTCTACACCTGTCGTTGATGAAATTTCAATAATCAAGGTCTAACCATTTATGATTTCACTAGTACCACCTATGTGACCAGGGCCACTCTTCCATGCCGAGCAAAGTTGTCTGAAGGAAGGGTGCAAGGTGAAACCATTTTATTCTATCTTTGTGTGTCATACTGGTATGTGTGGAGATTCTACCCTTGGATACCAGAATAATTAAATCTAAGATAGTTGATTCCAACTATACACTTGAACAACTAGTTGGAATATTAGATAATTTCGTTAACTTATGAAATCTAATAATAGAGAACATCGATCGTAGAGCAACATCAGAACAAAATATTGTTACGTTGTCCCATTATTTGTATGGAATACTGCCTATGAAACTTTTCAAAACTAATTCAATATAAATCCTCTCACCTTTGACTTATGTGTCATTGCAAAGAGTTGTTGCCGAATGTGGCCTTGCCACTAACACCCATGATTTTCACTTCGAGCATGGGAACATCATTTCACAAGAGACATTTCTTAACTGGTGGATCAAACTCTTCAAATTATAGTAGTATAATTCGACGGTATTAGTTTTTAGTTTTTCATGTACATAAATTCCAAACAATTTATAATTAGTTAAATATTCAGTGTAGGTGTATTATATAGAAGAAGTCTGCTTCCTTTTTGTATGTTTAATATTTAATGTTTTATTATATATATATATATATATATATATATATATATATATAACTTTATTATATAGATGTTTGTATATTTATAATATATTGGTTTCTATTTAATTAAAGTATTATACAGAAGAAATCTGTTTTCTTATTTTATTTGTATTTGTATCTATATTCGTACTAAAATTATGTTACTATGCTTCAAATCAACTTATCCGTGTATATATATTCTATATTCGTACTAGAATTGTGCTACTATACTTCAAACCAACGTGAAAGGCTCACAATTCTTGAACGCTCAATTGGAAAGTAATTTTAGCGATTTCCAATTGATTAATCTGATCAGTAATAAACTTAATCTCATATTTTTCCCTTACTCTTCCCTTATTGCTTCAGTTTTGTGCTCAATCTTCTCAAGCTTATCCTCCATTTTGTGCTTAATTAAACCCTGATATCAAGCGATGCAAATCAGAACAGATATACACCAAAACATGCATTCGAATGAACTTGACAATATACAAGTCCAAATCTTCAAGTTTCCCAACATATCATTTCCATTGTAGATATTCAGGCGGTTAACCTGGAACATTTCTCAACCAGCTCAATCCCCTTGTGGAGCTTCTGATAGAATTCATTGAGTAGTTTCTGGCTATATTGGGACAACTCTACACCAGTATTAAAGTCATTAGTTGATACAGGTATGATTGTTTCCAATGTTTTCTGCAGGTATTTACAAGCAGCCTTGCATGCGAAGCTCTTCTTTGATACATGTTTAACGATTGCCAACATCTCGTTTGATATGTTACCTGCAAGTGATTGGTTGACCAAATATAATCCATCTAGTTCAAATGATTGTTTTCAAACACTTAGAACCCAATGTTGAAACCAAATGACTGAAATCTTCATTGGGTGTAGGAAACATGAAATTCTTCATTTGGAAGTCAGGAATGAAACACCATGAAATGAATCTCCATGTGGACTAGGCAGGAGAATATGACAAAGAAGAGACTATTTCTTTTTGTGAGGAAATTATCAGAAGCATCACAGAAATCCTCTGTGGGTGGTGCTGCAAATCCCAATATCAAATAGATAGTGAGCACCGACCACCAAATACACTAGGTGTTGTACATTTGATAGATGCATGCTTTGATGCTACTGCTACCACCCTCTCGTGCTCATTTCAACTTTTTTTCAAAATCTCTAGCCCTACTTGTTTTAATGCCTAGCCTTTCTCTTAAGGCTCTATCAACCTGAACAATTTAAAGCAAAGTAGGTTATTACTATGCTTTGATTTGTATAGGTTGTTATTTATTTCCATATTTTTATATGGAAGGAATATATGGGAGTCGAATGAAGATCAATATTAATATTTGTTTTTTTTATAATTCTTGAATATATATAATTTTATGGCTTACCATTTTAGATTAACCTTTGTTCACAAG
Source organism: Larix kaempferi (assembly GCA_027924585.1). Classification (NCBI taxonomy): domain Eukaryota; kingdom Viridiplantae; phylum Streptophyta; class Pinopsida; order Pinales; family Pinaceae; genus Larix; species Larix kaempferi. Next base: position 7,559,941 of record BSBM01000438.1, read on the forward strand.
GGATCTGTTGTGCATTAAGCACACATACATAATAAATATGTAATTACAGAAAACAACAGAATATGTAGAACACAACAATCACACAAGGGACACAGAAATTTATGTGGTTCACCCACTGAATGTGGGCTACATCCACGGGACAAGGGCAGGCATTCTTTATTCATCATCAACATAGTTTACAAACTATCTCGGAGAGGGGCTCATTTCAACTTTTTTTCAAAATCTCTAGCCCTACTTGTTTTAATGCCTAGTCTTTCGCTTAAGGCTCTATCAACCTGAACAATTTAAAGCAAAGTAGGTTATTACTATGCTTTGTTTTGTATAGGTTGTTATTTATTTCCATATTTTTATGTGGAAGGAATATATGGGAGTCGAATGAAGATCAATATTAATATTTGTTTTTTTTATAATTCTTGAATATATATAATTTTATGGCTTACCATTTTAGATTAACCTTTGTTCACAAGGGATCTGTTGTGCATTAAGCACACATACATAATAAATAGGTAATTACAGAAAACAACAGAATATGTAGAACACAGCAATCACACAAGAGACACAGAAATTTACGTGGTTCACCCACTGAATGTGGGCTACATCCACGGGACAAGGGCAGGCATTCTTTATTCATCATCAACATAGTTTACAAACTATCTCGAAGAGGGCATAAAGCCCCGACTCAATATTTGCCTCAATGGGCCACATATTTAAGATCCTCCTTCTTCAGTTACACATAACCGATAACCGATTATACTGTTGGTGAAACCTCCGTGAACCAACTTGACCTCAACCGTCAATTGGTTGTCAAATTCCAACAGGATCACCTAATAGTAATGTCAAAAAACTTGGCTCAATGAACTCGACAAAACTAGAGTATATGAGCTCAACTTAAACTCTGCAAAATCTGAACAACAAAAAAGTCATTTCAAAATGAGTACTTTTCTTTTCTTTTAGGCATTTACATTTAGCAATGGAGAATTCTCCCATTTGCTTGCAATTTGGACTCACTTGGAAATGAATACTCTATGAGTTACTCATAGTTAAGGGTTTAACTCACTATTACTTACCAGTTTGACTTAATGTTGGAGAGTTTATCTCAAATACAAATAGTCAAACTTAAGAGTGAATTAAATCACTTTGATAGTAAGGCCAAGTAGAGATCAACTTGGCAGTATTATTATTTTTTGAACTATGCTCCATAGAAACCCATATTAGTGCATTTGCCCCTTGCAAAGAAAGGTTCTAGAATGGTAGAACAAACAATTATATATATTCAAGAGTTTAAAAAAAATCTTCATTCAAGTACCATATTTTTCTTCCATACAGGAAACAAAACACAACATAGTAATAACTTGCTTTGATTTAATTTGTCAAGGTTGATAGAGTCTTCAACAATAGACTAGAATAGGGCTTCAAAACAAGCAAGGATAGAGATTTTGTAAAAAATTGAAACAAGTGCAAGAGCGTAGTAGTAGCATTAAAGCATGCACCTACCAAATTTATCACCCCTACCATAAATCTACATAGAAATTGAGAGGCCATGCAAATTACATTGGTAGGAATGCCGATACACAGTAATGTTAAAGTTGTTTGGTGGAGTAGAGTCGCCACCCACTGGAGGATGTAGTAGTTAGAATCAATGATTGGATGGTAGTTGAAAAAGGACCAAGCCTTTGGTCTTTTAGACTATATTGGTAGGAAATTACCTTGCTCATTGTACTGTCATTTTTAGTCCACATCTTTCCACTCTATTTGGAATTTTAACTCAAGATTTGAAATGTAATAAAAAATGTTTACTACTGATGGTAATGCAACGCAGATTGAAAATGGATCAAAGGACAACTAAATTGAATGAAAGCACATTGCTCATGTTATCGAAATCTTATCATTAAATTTACTTGTTTGTTACTTCACATTAAGAACTTTTTGGAAACTAAATTTTCACAACTCTACCAATAATTAAATTGTTTTTTTAAAAAAAAAAATTACATGAAAAAACTTTAAAGTACTTTTTTACATTTTACAATGTTACGTAGTGCAAATCCATTGGTATTAATTATAAACGGTAATAAAATTGCTTATATCTAAATGAGTCAATTAATAAGACTTTTCATATAAAAAAAATCATAAATAAATAATATTCTTTTGATACAACCATCCAAACAAAAAAGTTACGAATGACAGGCATATTGAATAAAAGCAAAGACAACCATCCATATAAATTCATTACTTCACATTAATTTTTAAAATGTAGTCTTAACGAAGAAGAGATAATTGACACAGAAAAATATTGTTAAAATGTGAAGAAAGTATATAATAGAGGCTAAAAATGAAAAGGCACAAGTTTAAATGTGTTTTAATAAGGAATTGTTACATGAATTTTGTACAAAGGTTATCAAATCATATTCTATCATTATAATTCATTATGTTAGTGGATAGAACTAGATTTTAAGACCATGAATATATGTATATTTAATGTAAAATATCTTAAATATCGTTACAAAATTGATTAATCAATCGACATTATGACATTTGTGTAGAATGGGGTCTTCTCAAAATGTTTGGTCTAATAAAATTGTAAAAGTAGAATTATTCACTGTAATCAATCTCCTTCTATTTTTTTCTTGTAATTTTTAACATCCTCAATTGTTTTCCATGGGAGTTACCAACCAATCAGTGCATCTACCATGTGGTGACAAATTACATAGATACCTAAAAAAAAAGCATCACTTAATCAAATTTGCACTTGCCAAGCTACAAATTATTTAGAAAACTTGAGAAGCAAAACATTTAATTAACCAAAATTACAAAATAATATGTATGGGTATGGTTATAGATGTTCCTTCATCTAAAATTCATATCAATGATGGTTCCTTTGTTGATTAAAGTTCTTTAATTGTTCTTTGGTTTTTCAAAGTTCTTGTCAATAATAATCATCAAAGTTTTTATTAGCCATAATTCATATTGAAACCATTGCTTCTAGTTCCTTCACTAAAGTTCTTATAGGTTAAAGTTCATATCAATCATAGTTTCGATCAATCATTAATTCCTCTTTTAATTGGTGTTATAATCATTTGTCGATGTTCTTATTGGTCTTAGTTCCTATTAGTCATGATTCTTTTGTCAAGGTCCATATCAGTAATAATTCCATTATTGGTAGGAGTTCCTATTGGTAATGGTTCCTTCGTATTCCAAGTTCCCATATCAAAAAAATTCCCTAGCACCAGGATTGATAGGAGCATATATGTACATTTAATAAGCATTACAATGAAATGAAATTTAATACACTACTTTTAAAATGTGATATAAATCTTAATCACAATTTGATTAGGTTTTGACCATATATGGCTCAAAGTTTCTCAAATGAAAAAAAATAGAATACATTTAAAAGGTGATATATATTTAAGTCAAATGTTAACAGGGGTTTGATAATATTTGACTCAAAGTACATGGAATGAAATGAAATTTACTAGAGTACATTTAAAATGTGATAGGTTGATTTCTTTTACAATTAAAGAAAGGGACCAATTGATCACTTTTACAAATGAGGACCAGAGCAAACTCACAGCATATTTAGGCTATTAGCAAAGCTCACCATTTTATCGTGATAAACCATTCTTGCAAACAAAGCCTCTCTACTAGTTTACTGAATGATGCTTCCTCTCAATAGTCAAATCTACGAAACAATAATATCAAGAACTATGAATGAATTGTATCCCACTTAATATAACATTTAACATATGAAATATTTGGATAAGCTTCATTTTACCATGTCAATTCTAATATGTTTATGTCTTTGGAGGTCACCTATTCTAATTTAGAGGAGGGTTAAGTAAAACAACCCATAATACATTATATTGATTATCTTTTAATTGAAAAAGATTTATAAGTTACAAATATTATTATAATTAATAATGTATTATCTTTTTAATTCAAACTGAATCTTTTTGTTAATCTTATCGACGTATTTATCTACTGTATTTATCTAATACATTGTCATTAATTCATAGTTTTGTATGTAGAGAAAATCTACAATTAACCAAACTCATATTTAAAACCTTAATGTCTCTCACATACACATACACACACATAATCCAAAATAATATGACAAGAAACGTTGTCTTAAAATGATTTCAAAAATGATAATAATATGACAAAGAAACATTGTCTTACAATGATTTCAAAAGTTGTAACATGTTTAAGCTATTACCAAAGCACAAATTTTCACATCAAAAGAAAAAATTCACAAAAGCAACCTTAAGTTCAAAGACTTAAAGTCAACCATAGTTATAGTTATTGACCAAATGAAAAGAAGCATCTTATAAATAGGTTGAAAGGTGGTGATAAAGATAGATTGAATAGAGTGAAAAGAAAACTAATATATATTGAAAAAAATGGTTTTTTAAAAGAAGATTAGCATATATTGAAAATAAATTGTTTATTTTTTATTTCAAAATTTAAGATTATTTATGATAATTAGTTTTAACAATGTTTTTAGTAATTATTTTAAATAAGTAAATTATTTAATTTAAAAAATAAAAAAATAAAAAATATGTTTTTAAAAAAAATTATATAAATTTAAAAAACACACATACATCTTGCCCACATTCTCAAGTGCAATACCAAGAAAGCCTATGCTTTAAAATAAAAGATACACAATGCATCAAATTCAGTTCCACTTTGTTTCAAAGAATCAAAGTAGAGATTTACAATAAAAACCTGATAATAATTATAATGGAAAACTATAAATAACATAAATAATAGTATTTTGGAAAATCATCTGTTCCATTTAAAAATGATATATTCTATTTAAAATTGCTGTGCAAATTGTGTTTGTTTGGAAGAACCATAGCTCTCCTATGTAACATGACTTCCCTATTTTACCTTGCAGTAAAGGAATTAGCATACTTCAGATACACTATGTAATAAAATTCCATAAAGTAGGAATTTCCTGTACCCAAAGGGATTAGCATACTTTGTCATTACCTTGTTCGATTAGATCATGGCTTATGCAGTGAACATTTTCAAAAACTGCGACTGCTCCTCATGGATACACAACATTGCTCTGTGCATCTCCTTCTTCCCATATATCAAGCATAGATTTTCTAATGTTGTGAATACTTTCAACAGCAAAATCTGCCCTCTCGGTTTGAACAAAAAGAATATTAATAGCCTGCATATAGTTAGTAAAAGATGAGATTAATATTAAAAGAAGATTGGGTCTTTGTTTTTTTTGTTTTTAACTATGGGAACATCAACTTCTCAAGGGTATATCTAACAGCCTGCAAGCTAGATATACCAGAAACTTGTGACTCAGCAGGGGCCGAGACGTCCCGAGACCCTTTATCACGTCCCGAGACCCTTTATCCCAGGGGAGAGCCTCTATCCCAGGGGTCGCCTACCCTTCGAGCCCTGTCACAACGGGCCAATGAGCAACCCTACCCCCACTGGTGTTGAACCTGTAACCTCCTCAAAAATAACACATGTTCTTAACCATTAGGCCAACTCAAGTGCTCTTAGAAAATTGGATCCTTGTTACAAAGAGCATCAAATCCATTTGGAGTCATATGGTCTTACCATTAAAGTATGTAGGGGTGCACCCTTTCCTGCAATGATGTTCCAAGGACTGTTGTAAAAGAAAATCTGCAAGTAAACATAACATATCCAGACACAATTACTATAATTAATAATATGCACTGTGATTCGGAATTACAATGATGTTCCAAGGACTGTTGTAAAAGAAAACCTGCAAGTAAACATAACATATCCAGACACAATTACTATAATTAATAATATGCACTGTGATTCGGAATTACAAGGTTGCAATTATGGTTTGGGACTCATACCGTTGAATACAATATTCTCCTTATTGCTGTTCCTCTATGTTAAAAAGGGATTGTAGTTGGGGAAAAGTGGATGATTTGGTAGAATGTGAAAAGGAATTGTGTTAGAGATAAGTGGATAATTTGGCAGCATGTGGATGTGATCATACTAAAGTATGTGGATAAGATAAGATACCTTTTAAGTTGAGGGAGCTGGTATGATCGCTCTATGGCATCCGCATTTGTCTACATTTAAAAAAAAAATGATATAGCTGAAGGGAAATGGCCATCAAAGTCTCCAGTTCCGTACCATTCTTTGTGAATCAGCTTTTGCAAGGTGAAGAGCCTACTCTATAGCCTCTTTCGAAGGATTGCGAATAATAGGTGTCTTTGGGATTGTAGACTTAATACTGAACAGCAGGCATATCCTAGTCAGTATTGTTTGCAATAATTTGTGAAGGATTAAGTCTCTCAAAGCATATTATGCTTTCAAAGCAATCTTTCAACCCCAGCCTGTTAAGGGTCTCTGCAGCATGAACTATGTCACCAATTGTAAATACCTGTTCACATAAAAGAATGGTTGAGGTGCATGCTTTCAAATTTCCATAAAGCTTAGGCTCCATCATCATGTGTTATAATCATTCAAAAGATATGAAGGAATCCACATGAGGTTACAATTTTCCGCTGAGGCATAGTTCTTCAGCACAAGGTCTAGTTTAAGATTCTCATATGGCAATCCTTCGTTAACAAAACTGTATAAAAATTATTTGTTTCAAGTGAGTGAAGCAGGATAGAGTTTCAGGCCAAATCAATGACATTTCCTTTGGTTTTCTAGAAACGTTAAATATTTTCTTTGATTTTGTGAAATATTAAATAGCTGTAATTTCAAAAGCAGAAGCAGAGGGCATAAGATTTCTTAGCTACCTGTGGTAGTCATCATAGTCAAATTCATATCACACTGCCTGCACATTTAAGTTGCACGAAGCGTGTACGAGTTTCAGAAATGGGATAGCTTGGAAACTGACTTTATATATATATATATGAATAACACATTATCTCACAATAAAATAAGAATGAGAGGTTAATTTGTAGGTAGGTTTAGAAATTATTTCAAAGTAAATTTGTTTTCATTTTCTATAAATTAAGGTTTTTTTAATTTTCCCCTGGATTCCAAACATACCACTCATAAACCCTTAGAGGTTTCCTAGAAGTTTCCAAATTTCCGGTATCGCATGGCTGAGATACCGGTACATGGACATTTTAGGAGTTTCTTGCAACAGTGCAACTGTTTCACTGCACATGGTCAGAAATAAACAATGAACTCATGAAAAAGTCAACAAACAGAGGATCCCAATTCAATTGCAATCGCAGCCATGAAGTTGAATATTTTATAATGGACATGGGTAGTAATTGTTAAACAAGAAGACATCTAAAACATCTTAACTTTGCATTCGTACATACAGCATCATCAGTGGCACAAGAAAACAAATCCTTGAGATTTAAAACAAGGTTTGGTTTCATGGTTGCATAAATGGTCTCGTGGCAGAGTGGTGGCCAATGCACCTATTCCGGTGGGAAAATCAAAGAAGCCCATAGAATAATTATGCACTGTTTATCTCAGAGGCTTTGCATTCATTTAAGGAATGCATGGTCTGATGAAAGCAGCTCATAATAAATTTCTTAATCTATTTGTTGCATTCGTACATACAGCATCATCAGTGGCACAAGAAAACAAATCCTTGAGATTTAAAACAAGGTTTGGTTTCATGGTTGCATAAATGGTCTCGTGGCAGAGTGGTGGCCAATGCACCTATTCCGGTGGGAAAATCAAAGAAGCCCATAGAATAATTATGCACTGTTTATCTCAGAGGCTTCGCATTCATTTAAGGAATGCATGGTCTGATGAAAGCAGCTCATAATTCATTTCTTAATCTATTTGTTAGACTGAAACATTTGCAAGGTTATAGAACTACATTAGCATTTGGCTATACAACTATATCAATTGCAAGGTTATAGAGTTGTCTTAGTAGTTGGCTATAGAATGCCCTAAATGCTAAAAACCAATCATTTGAACTTTAAAAGTTGAAATACAATGTCAAATTCCATGAAATAATAGGGATGGATGCTTACAATGAGTCCAACCATACATGTCCCATAAATGTTATACAACTCCTGCGCAGGTTTGGGACTCTGCTCCTGTCAATTCCAAGATTTTGATTCACATAATCTGTCATACAACAACAAGGCTTCGAGCACAAGTCAAGCCTCGCAACTTCCCCTATTGCCTAAGCAAAATTCTTAATTGCATCTACAAGCAGGCAAAGGGTGGGATGATCTAACTCTGAGCCTGTGCTGTTACATCTGGTGTACTGAATATGATCACTATTTCAGATCCACCTAAACCTGGGTCTGATCAACTTAGGTTACAAAGCTCATTGATGCATATCTCTAGTTCATACATATAGAAGGCAACGAAATGAAACACTGGAACTAGGAATATGCAACGATCTCAGACCTGGGTTTAAATTAGAATCTTAACATTAATATTAGAAAATAAATTACTAAAATTACATATTTCTTTAGAGCTATTTCGATATTTTTTTTGCAAGCTACAGCAAGTCAAGAACCTAATGGATATAACGTGTCATCTAGATCTAAAACCACAGATTGGAATCAGGAAAAAAATACAGAAAACAGTAGTTCAATACCCATTGAAAAAGGAAAAATGAAAAAAAAATCAAGAAAAACCTGTGATATTCACCAAACAGATTGCAGCCATATCGAGGCCTTTGGTTTGTCATGCATCCCTTCTCATCCAACGCCATAATCGATCAATCTGCAATACTATGCCCATAAATTCTCATTCATATTCACTGAATTATATGCATACAATAAACATCAAAACCAGAATATCATACTAAATGTAAGAAGATGGGAAGAAGAAGATGCCAAGATGAGAAAAGGCAATGCAACAGGGAGAGAGGCAATGCATGTTGATCAATTATATGGCTATTGTGGTAAGTGTGTTGCAGGGACGGTGGATTAGCAAAGTTTCACAGCTAGGGCTATTGCACTCCTTCCAACATATCGGCATGAACTGTGATGAGGGGTGATGGCCACAAAGGCACCCATGGGAGGAGGATTAAATTTGCCCCAAATAGAAACCCCTGCACACACGTAGAGCCGAAACATTCCACAAGAATTTGAAGTAGGTGTTTAAAAAAAATGTCTAATATTGAACAGTGAACCAAATCAAACCGTGCCTAACAGAATCTGTAGAATTACCTTGTGGAAGGAGCAGGATCATGCTGGGGATTGGTGCAGGTGTGAAAGTAGCAGTGGTATTGGGCAAAGAGGAAGACGGGAAAGCCATCATGAAGGCATTTCTGGCGTGTATAGAAAATGGAGTTCAATTCCCCACAATATTCAGCAAGAGATGGAAAATGTGAAAGGTTTGATTCAGCATAATGTCAACCGAAAGTAGTTGTATGGCAAAATCAAAAAATTTAAGAGTAAATATGAAACTACTCGAGAAGATAAAGGATCTTGATGTTCGACACAAGAACGAACACAATGAGAAAATATTCAGCTTACTGCACTGCTCTTCCTTCTTGGCCTCAGCGTCGCAATCCACCCCATGTAATTTTCATAAGCACTTTTCTCATGGTGTGACTTTCATTTTCTCAAAGGTAGTTTCATATTTATTCTTCAATTTTCTGAGCTTGGCTCACATCTGCTTTCTTTCTGTTGAAGTTATGCTGAATCAACCATTTTCTATTCTATCGTTTTCTTTCTTTTTACTCTTCCCATGTATCCTTCTTTCTTGTAGTCTATATAAGTTACATATTGCTGCGACTTTTGAGTCTTCTTTCTCTTTCTACTGTCAGGGTCAGAACCAGCAATTTCCAAGGATTGGGATGTCTTGGTAGCTTGTTCTGAGATTTTATTCTCCCTATTACGAATTCGCAAAGGTAAAGGCGACCATCCAGTCTTTGATATATCTGATTGCTGCGATTCAAGGAGGACTGGTTGCAATGGGACCGGGTGGATGCACCAGAGAGCATACAGTAAATCTATCACGGAAGACAAAAATTGCTGTATTTTAAGATCATTTCACAACAAAATAAAAAATGTTTCCAGCTTTTCTTGATCGTGTCCAACTGTCCACATGTTTTTTTCATTTATTCATGTGTTTGGACATGCCGACATTGCAGCGATAGATCGGACATTACGACACGTAATATCACTCTTTTCACGGCATACGACAAGGTCATTCCGTTTTTCAATCTTGAATAGAGAAACGCTTCAACAAAATCAAACAGACCAATAACAGGGGAACATATTACAGAAACGCTTCAAACAAAGATCAAACATACCAATAACAGGGGAAAATATTGCAGAAACGCTTCAACAAAATCAAACAGACCAATAAGAAAACTAACAATGCGACATTCAGATCTTCAGTCTGACGCTCTCTCGGCTGAACTCTCGCCGCAATCTGAAAGTGTAGTATTAAATGAGTAATAAATGCGGATATGCGGGGTATCCAACCCCATAGCTCTCGCATGCAAAGCAAGCATACCGTTTAAGCTACATCACGGATTCACGATTCAACTAACCTCGCTGCATCTCCATGCAGTTATGGGCATGGCCAATTGTCCAAAAATTTACAAGACGTAAAACAAAACTCCCGAAATTATGGTTGGTTTTAATTATTAATATTAAAAATCAATATATTAATAGTTTAGGGATGTTTTAATGTAGTAGTTAATGAGGAGAATGGTAAAAGAAATTAAGCTAATCGGAGAAATAAAGAGTATGGAATGAGGACCATATAACTTAGTTTTATTATAAACTAAGAAAATGGGAAAAAGAGAAGGGAAAGTGGTAAAAAAAGGGCTTAAGATTGATTGAATAATTTAGTGTAGCTTCGATGTAACTTTTTTATATGTAAGTTTAAGTTGAAAAACAAATAGTTTTTTTTTAGTTTTTGACCAAATTCTTATTTGTATTTTTAGTCAAGTTGATGTTTAGTGTAGAAAATGTCCCCATAGCTCTCTACTCTTTGGAGCTATGCCAACTAATGTCTATCTAAACATTTTGTTTAGATAGTCACTTGTGGGCCATAACATTACGCATATCTATTTATGAATATCTATTTATTTCAACTTGATAAAATGTGATTACTTCTTCATCTAGTTTTTTTAAACAAGCCCTAAAATGCTCAATTGTTTTTTGATGTGTATCTAAAATGAAGTAACAGATGTAGTGCATTAAACAAACAATCTCCTAGAACATATGCAAAGTTTTGTAAGTGGAACAAGTCATAGTTTTTTAGTAAGATGTTTATGTCCATTTGTGAGTCACATCTATTTTCAATTTGCATCTTGTTTTCAAGTGGTTGATGTTTCTCTATGACATTTCATTATAGTTGTGTTTTGTTTGAAATTATATAAATTCAAATTGCAATGAATTGAGAAATAGTCGGTGTCTATATAATAATATGGTGTTGATACAAAAATAATTTATTCAAGATATGTTATGTAAAACTGCTTACAACTAGGGGGTGATAACCTAGGTTTTCTAGTTAATTGTTTATTTTTTTTAGCAAATAAACCTATAATTCTAAAAAGAATTTTCATATTTAATTCTTAGTAGAGTATTTTTCATAAGAAATAGCTTTAAAAACAATGTCATAGAAAATAATTAAGTGATAAATCTAGTTGTCAATTGAGTATAGATTGGGTAATAGGGAGAATTGTTGTTATGTAGAGGAGGTTTTCCTAAATCTTCTTTATTGATAAATTGAAATTTTAAGTTGATACTATGCTTCTTATTTGTACTCATAACTTTTGATATTTTTATATTTACAAAATATAAAAATTTTATTTTCATTTTCATTTGAAAATTTTAAAAAATAAAACTCTAAAAGTAAAACCACTTTTAACTTGTTATTATTATTATCATTAACTTGTTAATGTATTCTAATAAAAATATAAATATACACTCTAAAAGGAAAAAAAAAAAAACCGTTAAATGTGTGGCTCATGAAAAATCCTTCAAAAGATTTTAAAAAAAAATACCGTAGAAGCTCAAAACACTATTACCAACAAGGATCTCAATATAGGGACTTAGACCTCTATGTGTCGATTTTTGTCCATGCAGCGGGTCTTTGGTTTTGGTGTAGTTAGAGAATTATTAGTTTCTTCCAAGTTGCAACCACAAACTACTGGGAACGTGCCTGAGCATTAATCAAAATCCAGGACATTGTTGGGATACAGATAGCCACGAAGCATCCGGCTACACCGAACATACAACAACGAAGAATACGTCATCCAACTACACCGAGTTTCCACTTTCCGTCATTGTTCCGCCCAGGAAATTTAAGTTGACAAGAACCAAAGTACAATCACGAGGACAAATACTTAATGAGGGGAATGCATAGATGACATATTTTAATGATAATTTATACGTTCTGTAAATGCTAAATAAATAACCCCGGTTTCGGGTGTCAACGTTGGACTAGCCACGGAAGGAGGCGTTATGCACCACTTGGAAGCATGGCTCATCCATCTGGAAGCATGGCTCATCCACTTGGTAGCGGATCTCAGCAGGCGTCCATATCCAGGCAGAGCATTTAGTGATGCATCCTTCACCTGGCGAGCTGGCTCTCAAGTGAGCGACTAGGTTAATGCAGATAACGCTTTGGTGGTTGGCATTTAAGTCAGCCCGTATGTCTGTGTCCTTTCTCTTCTACTGGAATCGTCTGTTCATCATGCTCCCTCGTGTGAGGTCTCAACGTTCCCTTTCTCAAGCTCTTTAAATGAGGCATCGTCATCTCATCACCCTCATCCGTTATTCTCTACATGTACAGCCTGTGGATAACTCTTCTCTATTTCTCCTCTCCTGCGAGATCCTGATTACGCCATGACTCGTTCGCGTGGTACCTCAAGGAATGGCGCTGGTCATGGTGTCGGTCGGATTGCTACCTCCTCGGAGAAAGATAAGAAAGTCATCAACGGTTATGATGATAAGGTCACAGCTCCTGTTCGAAGGTTGATCGATGAATGGGAGGCTAATCGGGTCTCTGACATTCTCGCCTCTGGTAATCAAGGTAATCAGATTAATTATTACTGGTTAATGAAGAACATGTTGGGTTCTCTGGTTGAAGAAATGCTGGCGAACTAGAACATGGCCAAGGTCTTTATCATGGACACCAGAATTCACATGGTCCACCCGGATGAAATGCTTGTTTCTCTGGAATCCAGCGTGGTTGGAGGTAAGTACTCCTTCCTCAGCAAAGCCACCCCTTGCCGTGAATCTAGTCCTGACGCTCCTGGTACCAGCAATGAGGCCCCAGAAGGTAAGGAAACTATTCAACTGGAGGGCATCTCCATGGAACCAGGTGCCCATACTTTGGGTATTGATCTGCATGAGCCACCTGGTTTTGTTGCTGCGGAGGTCTCTGTTCCTGTCCAGGGCTCCACCTCGGGGTCGGTCTCTTCGACTGCTGTCATATTATAGGGGGGCCTTCCCCTTGAGGCCTCCTTCCCTATTCATACTAAGTTATTGATTCTTTGCACTTTAAAAGGATCCGAAAATCCAACGGCAAAGCTGTTACTCCTCGCAAGACAAAACCTCTACCTCCCAAACTCTCAGTTCAAAGTTGGGATGAGGACTTCTTCAGTTCCTTCCCAATAATTGAAGACAATACCAACCCACAGAATGCAAAAGCAAATACTTAAGGCTGCTCACGCAAACCTTACCTCCTTTTTGCAGCGGTTAGCGTATCGGGTTACCTTGCTTTGGCTAGATAGTTTACTGTTATGCATTGTTTTGTTTTTCTGAATAGGATTAGTCTTATGTTTTTAATGGTCGGTTGTAATTGTGTCTATGACTCTCATCCCATTTGTGGGCAGGCCTACAAGGGCCCTATTTTGAATTTTCTGCTCTATGAGAGACTACATAATGCTCTCAGAACTATAGATTCGCCTGTGTATGTAACATTTTTTGTACTCTAATATAATTTCTATTTGCAATTTACAAAAAAGAAATGCTAAATAAATAAATAATAATTTTTAATTAATGATTATATATAGATGACATATTCATGTTTTTTTAAATTATTATTGATTTAAAAAAAAAAATCTTACAATTACTTTTAGAACCAAATCAAAATAGTTAAATCAAACCATCTGTACAATAGTAAATTAGAAATTTCAATTTTAAAATAATAAAAAATGTTTTTTTTTTTAATTTTTTAAATGCTTAATTAATATATATATTTTACAAACTATAGAAAAACTTTAAAGGAATATGCGAATGTATTTTGAATTAATTAAAAGTCAAAGAGTTTGACTCAAAATCAATTGCTATATACTTGGGGAAGGCAAGGCAATATAAAAAATCTCAGAATTACATATACTAATTATGAAAATTGCATAATTTGGGTGTCATGGGATATTGGAGGATGATAAATTATTTATGGATTCAAAAACACAATTTAAACACTTCCAAATTTAGATTTAACTAATTTTCAATATAGGTTTACAAATAAATATGTGTGAAATGATCATAAATATATATATACCTATTACAGACACACACACACACACATATATATTAAGATTTATAAAAGTGGATATTTATTTTTATTTTTTACTTTCACATTTATAAAAGTGGATTGTATTTGAGTTTGAAGAATTTTATAGTTAGTTATAATTGAATCGATAAAATTCCGAGGAAAAATTGAATCGATAAAAGTTAAAAAGTAATTAAAAGTAAAATTATGTCGACACATAAACTAAAATATTAAAATCAAATGAAAAGTAATTAAAAAAATTCATGTAAGATCGGGATTTAAGATAGACCTATATTGATTATAGTAAAATTTGTTTTCCATATTAATAAATTATTAAAAAATATTAAAACCTATATTATAATATATTTTTATGGTGTAGTCTAAATATTCTAGGTTTTCAATTTTGTGTATTGGAAATCTTAAAATAATCTTAGAATCACATATATTAGCTCCGATAATTGTATAATTTAGGTGTCATAGGGGTATTTGAGGGTGCTAAATCTATTTATAAATTCAAAAATGTAATTTAAACACTTCTAAATTTGGATTTTACTAAAACAAATTATCGGATTCCAACCAAAAACAACCGTAAGTCCAAAACTTAGAATAAATAGACTACTCTTTTTTTTATTTCTATATAAAAACAAATTATTTTTTCTATAATAATCTTAGTCAATACCTTTCTCCATTGTATAATAATGATTAAATTGTGACTATCATCACAACATCTATATTTTGTATATGGGAACCATTATTAGAAAAACAATTAAATAACATCCAACCATAGTGTAATCCCTCCATTTGACTTAATTGGAACTTTTGTTATGTCAACAATTACTAAACCTGGTTTGTTCTATTTGATTTTATCAATTTTTTTTTAAACTATGGAAACATTATTTCAAAATAAAAGAACGTATCATGTAATCATTAAAATTCAATCTCTTCCATTCGAAGATGGAGTGTCTACCCATGATATCACATGCACTGCCAACTTTGACGAATATTACCACTAGTGTGGGCGCTCATGTGAGTCTCCATATGGCAACACCAACTAACATTTGCACAATGACAATGTTGTCTCTGCATGTGGGGTTGGAACAACAAAAAAATAAATTGATAAATACACATATTAAGCAATCATGAAATTTAAATTTTAAGTTATAAAATATAAATTTAAAAAATGAGTTTTTAAAATGATTGAAATGGAAAAAAAGCACAATTTAAACTATAATTATGAAATGATATAAAGAAAATTGAATTTTTAAGTGAATTTAAGTAACGAAAATGACAATGAAAAAAAAAAAAACTCGAAGTAAGAAATATTGCGAAAATTTTAAAATTGAATTCTTAATTAAGTTGTGCTTCCAACTAATCATCTTCTATTGTGCCTCTGTGCTTAAGATATCAACGTAGAATTGCTATAAGTGAAATATGAAGCTATAGGCTAAATGTTGATTATATTGGCCTTCAAATAATAAAGACAAGCATTTCTCATCAAGTTGCTAATATGTCTATTTTATAATAAGGTTTGATGTTTAAATATATAAAACATTGTTTAATGTTGACAAAACATTCAATATAATCTTAGTGTGCACAAAAACAATGCTTATTCTCTATATTAATACATGAATAAATTTGTAGAAAATGTTTTGAATGAACTAAAAACAATGTTTTGAATGGATTAGTTCAAAAATGCTATGTGTAAAATTTATTAGAAAATTTCATTATTATTATTTTTTTAATTTTGAACAAACATAGTATATAGACAAACTGAACTATAAGCGATTATGTTTGTAGGCACACTTTTGCATCATGGTTGGGTGTGAACTTCTTTTACTTGGTGTGAATCAATAAGTGTTACTAGTAAATAGAAAACAACAAAGCATATTATTGATAACATTCAAATTACAAGCATCACTTGATGCAATCAATGTTAAGTGGACTATTCAAAACCATGAGAAATTGGTCTGTGACTATATTCATGGGACATGGGTTATAGATTAATGACTTACACTACACAGATGATCCCAATAATGATATATCATAACATTTAAGTTAAATCAACAATTTAATTAAATTAACATAAAATGATATATAATAATTCAATTGTAACAAGATCTTCCCGAATTTTATTAAATGTGTTATAGAAATATCTAGACTATATGCTATTAACATAAAAAGAAAAATAGCTACATTTATTAACACAACTCAACTCAAAATATTAAGTATTACACAGATCAAGTTGCCAATTTCTAAATATACCAACATATGCCATCCTAAACGTAGATCTATCAAGCACCGAGAGGCATCCAATTTCTCAAGGTGTTATTTTTTTAATGACTTTATTTGGTTATAATTTTTTAGTTTATAAGCGGATATGGATTTTTTTAATTATTTTGTATTTGGTTTTCATTTTTTATTTTATGAGCCGACATACAAAAATTTAATTACTTTTTTATTTTAAGTATATAATTGATGACATTATGTTATGTTATGTTACGTTACACATCTCCCCCATACTGGGTTGTAAGCAACTCGCTACTCTCAGTACAACAATTTAAAAAGATATTTAGTGGTTTTAACTTATGTCACTAAGAACTATTGTTATTTTTCAAAGATTGTATGAATAAGTCAATGTTTATTTCGAGCACAAAAAAGGTGACTAATTGGCTTGTATTGTGGCCCTTTTGCTTAGAGATCTTTATGGGAGATTAGAAATAAACACTAAAATTACCATAAGTGAAATAGGAAGCAAGTGGCTTAAGATTGATTGTGTTCAACTTTTGAAATCGAGAAGAATTGTTATTTTTATAAAACTTAAACATTGTTTTGAGAATATTTTATGTCAAATGTAAATGTGTGCTTTGACTGACTCAATATTGCAATATCTTTCAATTGTCATTAAATAGACATTTTGGGCATTCAAAAACTAGAAATAAGCATTCAACTTAATATTCATTATAGTTAATCTATCTGATAGAATCTTAATGTTGAGAAAATGAAAAGTTTTAAAAAAATTGGAAAGATGTATAAAACTAAAAGTGTAAAGGAAAACAAGACAACATTGCCTATCAGAGTAAACTTTCTCATGAAGTGAATGAGGTGTTTCTTTAATTGGAAGTTAGTACAGTATGTGTGAATAAAACCCATCAGACTCTCACTGCACAAATCAGAGAAGAGAAATTGAGATTTTAACTTATAACCTTAGAGACTAATAAGCCTATTCTAAGTAAATAGAAAGATCGTCATCGAGGGAACTAAAAACAATTATGGTTTAAGTTATAAATGTCTAGTATCAATGTACACAGCTATAAAAGGAGCCCCAATAATACAAGGAAAAGATGTAAGTTACGTTATGTATGGTAGGCATAAGTGAAGTTTGATAAAAAAAGAGGGCTATATAAAATTGAAGGCATAGTACTATGTTCCAATTAAGTATAAGATGATTATTAAATGTTGTGTATGATTTGATAGCACCAAAGCTTGATTTAATGATTATGTGCAATATTATGGTAAAACATATGTTATGGGTACTTTTGCAACCATAACCATAATATACATAGAGAAAAAAATTAAAAAGTTGCATTGATACTATGCACTAATTTTTAATAAATAATATAGTTGTCAAAGCAACTGAAATATTAATTTACAATATCTAAAAATATCAAAATAGTAGAGTATATAGGGAGTCAATAAAGCATACAGGGTGATCCAGAAAAATTATATTTATGGAGCAATAAATTCTTACCTATTGTTATGTTTTGTTTTTCAAGGGAAGTGCTAATGTGCTCTATGTTTGATGGTGACATCATGAAGATCTGCAAAGAGCAAGAATATACAAGATATCGATATTGTTAAGACAATTTGCAATACTAAAAAATGCACAAAGACAATGGGTGAAACAACAATTGTATAGATTGCCTATACACTAATAAATAGTGAAAGGAAAGACGTTTAATATACAAAAAAATGTTGCATGTTGATATTGTATTTTTCAATGACAAAGTGATCTAATAATGTTGTTTTGCAAAAAATATAAATAATATTGTGTGTATGATTAATATATTCTACATGTAAATTAGAAATGTGCAGAGAGTTCTATTATTATTGAGAAAAAAGGAAAACAAAAAATAAACAAATAGATATAAGAAAATTTACATAAATAATAATCTGTGAATGATTAAGATATATCCTATATGGATATTACAAACCTATAGAAAATTCTAAAAAGGAAAACAAAAATTAAACAAATAGATATAAGAAAATTTACATAAATAATAATCTGTGAATGATTAAGATATATCCTACATAGATATTACAAACCTATAGAAAATTCTATTATTATTGGGGAAAAATAGGAAAAGAGAAAATAAAGAAATAGATAAGAAGATCTAAAAAATGATTTCATATAAGGAACTTGATGCTACCTAGTTGAAACAATTGTCGATTGATGCTAAATGCTAGTTGATTGCATCTCTTTGGAAAATGTGTACAATGATGTGCAATTAGCATTAATTTAATTCCAAAGAGATAATATTTTTTTTAAATTATCTCAAAAGTATGCAATTGTTGAAAGAAAATGTAATACTTGTCGATATTTGTGTGGCTCATGAGAAAATGCAATATTTTCATTATAGAGTAAATAGATGTGAGTTGTTTTTAGTAACAGAAGGCAATATGGGTTTCAAGATGCTATGATGGATGAAAGTCAAGAAAAAGTTTTGAAAGAAATGAAAAGGAAAATAGCATGATGGTCAATCCAATAAGCAGCAAAGGTATTGAAAATGCATTGTTCTTTTGACAATGTTGTCCAAAAGTGGTCTATTATTGAAATGGAGTTAGTTGTTGATTTGCTTAAGTGCAATACCAAGTTGTGTGTTTGCATAGATGAAACAAGTTTTTCTTGTGCAATATCGTTTTGCAACATGTTGAAGTTCAAATTACCAATGATTATGATGTGCTCAGTCTCTTATATATTTGTCATGATAATGTTGACATAGTGAAAGAGAGCTTCAATTGGTGCATGTGGCATAATGTAAACATTTGCCAACTTGATAGCAGTATTAGCAATACGAAACATACTTGCAATTGATTCAAGATACTCTATGGCATAATTCATAGATTTTTCAATTACAATGTCCTTTTGAAAACATGTAAAAATGCCATGGAGGAGAAAGTTTGGTAAGCAATTGTAGTTGTCGGCAAGAAAACTATAGTCTTAAAGAACATTTATATGTGTTTCCTGGAAACATAAGATGTTAGCTTGCATTAGTTCATAGTCAGCAAGAATGTTTTCAATGTGTAATTGCAAGGTTCGTGTGTTCAACAAGCAAATGAGAAAACATTTTTATTTTGGTATTGAATTCAAACCATATTCAAAATCGAAATATGCATATGTTTTGAGTCATTTAATTTCCATTAGGGGAGTTTTGAGGTAAAAAATGGACCTCAAAACAAATAATGTACCATAAAAAATCACTTTATAAGAACCAATAGGATTCAAGATGATGATGTCAACCATAAGGGTAAAATTTGTAAAAACAAATTGGAAGGAAAAATTAAAAAAACTACTTTTTCTTCTCATATTTTTGACATGTCTCCTTAACGGTTTACCCACATTTCAAGTTTGGGCACTTGTTGGATGTGGATTTTAATTCCACATCCAACCCATACCCACACTGCATACTTCTGAGGCACCCACGACATGAAAAAATGAAAATTTCAATCAAAAAACATATTCTGCATCCAACGAGTGCCCAAACTTGAAATGTGGGTAAACCATTAAGGAGATATGTCAAAAATACGATAAGAAAAAGTAGTTTTTCTTTTTCCCTTCTAAAATTTAGAACTCTTATTTTATTATTATAACTTTTATTTTATTATTTCCCTTAGGAGGCCCATTTTAGACCTCAAAATTCCCCTAATGAATATAAACTTTGTCAGATAAATTGAAATTTGTTTTATGTAACTTGCTTAAAAGATACAATGATTAAATGTTTCTAACACATGAAAGTGGTGTGTAAACAAGTCCATGTTGTTTAATTCCAGAAGGAGCAAATTTCATACCATCCATTGTTAGACCTTATGATCTGTGTATTGTTCATCCACATGTTAATTGGACAGGGAATTGTTTTCGAACAAATTGGATTTTTTTCTTAGAATTCATATGTATAGAGACTCTTTTGATCATTGTCCAATTATGGGAATTTCCAATTGTAAACAAATTGGACATTGTTTGTCGTTGCACTACACCAATTGCAGGATCTATGAATTCAATCCATACAATATCAACTTTGTCTTCTGTGTAGTTCTTAAGTATGCCTTCTGCACCATTTTCTAATCCATCTTTAATTACATAGTTTCCTCCAATAAACTCAACTAACATAGTTTTCATTAGGACAATCGTCGAAGGTAACTCCATTTTTTTGTTATCAAATCCAAGTGTGTAAACAATGTGTGTTTTGTTGTCATGTGCTTTCAATGTATATGTTGTTGATGCACAAGGACCAACATTTTTTTTTTGTGTTCTTCAACATCTATGTTCTTGTGGAAAAGGTACGGAAATGTTGGATCATTTGGTGGTTGCTTGCAGCATTGTTTGTTCAAGTCGTTTATATCGTCTTCTGTTTGAGGGAAATTTATAATTCTATTGATAATAGATATGGAAATTTTGTTTACGTCTCTCATGCCTTTTTTTAGCTCAAAGCATTTGACATTGTCTTTCCAAAAACTATATGGCATTTACTTATGGTGGAATGTTGGTTGTTCAAAACTATAAGAATCTAGTATAGGTCGTGCTTGACAAAGGTCACCACAAAAAATTATGCCAATGATCCAGAAAGGCAATGTTGGTATGTGAAAAACTTATCTTGGCCTTTTGTTTGTGTTGTATAACATTTGAGAATCTATCAATGAGGCTTCATTAATTAATAACAATCATAGTTGTTCATATTCTTTGGTCAAGGAATCTAATGTGCTCGAGATCAATGGTAGCATGTTTGTTGGTTTCAAGGGTAGGTGCAATGTTGAATTTACAATAACTCCATCTGCATTATATGCAACTTTTCTAGTAAAATCAACAAGATCTTTATTTTTAATAGGATGACTACCAAGTTTTTTTTGTAAAAGCATGACAGTCCTTGATAAATTGTTGTTGGCTATGAATATCATGTTCGTTCCTGCAACTCCAATGAGGAACAAATAACTTGGTGTCTCATGGATTTTTTTCATAATGACTTCTTTTGTTATTGACTGTTGTTCATTATTGTGCTTTTTTCTAATGGTGTAGTAGTCTTTTGTAGTCAAAATAAGGGGTTGTTCAATTGTCATAGGAATACTAGTATATTGAGTTGGACTTTGTTTAGAGATCATTTTGTGTAAATTAGATCATTTTGTATGTCATATTTTTCATGGTTCGATATGTTTGTACCTTCATTCAAAGAGGGTTCAATGACCAAGTTTCAAAAATTGGTTTTAATATATTTTCAGTTTCTCTATATGGCAAATAATGTTATGCACCAAATTCCCCAAATAACATAAAATAACCAAGAAAGAGTAATTCATGACTTAAGAATTAAGAAAAGTGATGAATAAGAAACCTCTTCGAGGGGGAAACCTCCTTATACATGTACTAAATACACAAAACAAGATGAGATGATATTAAAGCTAGGTCTCCTTAGTATATATATGGGAGACAAAGGGTACAATTACAATCCTAGTCGGCTCTACAATTACAATTAAGGTCCTAGCCAACTAAGGAAGATAATACAAATATAACAATATAAATGTAATGTTACAATATATAGGGCTTAACATGCATGTCCCCTTGAAACAAGTGTTGTCCTCAACACTTGATTTATTCTAGGTGTTTTTGCCTGAAGAACTCATCTTCCCACATCGCCTCTTCTATTTGCAATTTCTTCCACTTGATGAGGTACTTAGTAATTGCTCAATTTCGCATTTTCTTGGTCTTTATGTCAATGATTGTTTTAGGTTATAGTACCATTTTCCCTTCTTCATCAATCTCTGGTAAAATAGTATGGACTGGGATCTTATCACCAATTACCTTTTTTAATCAAGACACATGGAAGATTGGATGTACACGTGAACATGGAGGCAACTCCAATTTGTAAGTCATGCTTCCAATCCTTTGTAACACCATATAGGGACCATAGTACTTGGGTGTTAATTTATTGTCCTTCTTTTGCAACTTATTGGACATCTGTTTGTATGGTTGTAGCCTAAAAAATACCCAATCCCTCACTTCAAGTTTCCTTTCAGTATGATGTTGATCTTCTTGTTTCATCCTATCTTGTGTTATATCCAAGTTATATTTCAATAGTTTTAGAACATGTTGTTGGTGCTTTATTTGATCCTCCAATGCTTGGATCTTAGATTTCTCTTTCAAGGATGATGTTATGGAAGGAGGATGATAGCCATAAAGTGCCATGAATGGTGGCATTTTTTTATGAAGTATGGAAAGATGTGTTGTACCACCATTATGCTAAGAGAAACACTTGACCCATTTTGTTTGTTTATCATATGCAAAGCTATGAAGATACCCTTCTAGGAATTTATTCACAATCTGAGTTTTCCCATCAAGTTGAGGATGGTAAGAGGAGTTGTGAGCCAGTTGAGTGCCCAAACAATAAAATATTTCCTTCCAAAAAATTACCAGTAAATGTTGGATTTCTATCACTTACAATAATATTTGGGATTCCATGTAGCTTCTGAATTGATTCCATGAATGCTACAACTATTGTACTTGTTTTAAATTGATGAGAAATAGAGAAGAAATGGGCATATTTTGTGATTCGATCCACTACTACCATGATGATTGTCTTTCCTTCTGACTTTGGTAGGATTGTGATAAAATCCATTGAGATCTCTTCCCAATGCTAACTTGGTGTGGCTAATGGTTGTAGAAGACCTGGTGTCTTGATTGCCTGTCCTTTGGTTTTTTGGCAAAGCAAACATTTTGCCACAAAATTTTGGACAAAATTTTTAAGACCTTCCTAGAAAAAATCATTCTTGATCATGTGATATGTTTTCAAGAACCATGAATGTCCTCCTATAGAAGAAGTGTGCAAATCCAAAAGGACTTATGTTTGGTACCATTACGAATCATTCTTCAACACAAATTTATCTAGTGACCTAGGGTCTTCTTGTAGTTGTTGAATTATATTGAATGCCTTCTTATCATGTTTCCATTCTATCCTTGCTTCTTCTACCCAATCAAATTGAATAATAGAAATAGCACAAAGTAATCCCTTAATGTCATCTTCTTTTTCTTGAAAGTGCAATTGCCACCACATTTTGTTTTCCTTTTTTGTAGATAATTTCAAATTCATAACCTAGTATCTTTGTAACCCATTTTTGTTCTTCTAAACATAATATTTGTTCCAAGAAGTACTTAAGACTATCATGATTATTCGTACCTTGAAGTCTCTTCCTACTAGGTAAGGGAAAAATTTCTTAATTGCATGTAATATGGCCAACATTTCCTTTTCACAAAATTGTTTTAGTAAGGGTTTTCCTTTAAGTTGGCAAATTTAAAAGGCAAGTGGCCTTCCTTATCGCATTAAAACTGCACCAATGTCATTCCTTAATGCATCACATTCCACTATAAAGGATTTTGTGAAGTCAGGTGTGGCTAAAAATAGATTTGTACACATAGCCACTTTTAGTTTTTCAAAAGTTTTGGTTTCTTTTTCAGTCCAAGAGAATGCCTCCTTTTTCAATAACCTTGTTATAGGTGTTGTTATTTGACCATAATTCCTAATGAACTTGCGGTAGCAGCCTATCATTCTTAAGAATCCTCTAATATTCTTCAAGGTTTTGGGAACTCGCCATTCCATGATAGCCTTAATTTTGTTTGGGTCCTATTTGATGCCTTCATGAGATATGATATAACCCAAATATTCCACTTCTGAACCCTAAAGGCACGCTAGAAGGCTTGTCATACAATTGGTTCTCCTCCAATATTTTTAAGACCCTTTCAACATGTTGTACATGCTTCTCCCATATTTTCTATAGATTAGTATGTCAACAAAAAACACTAACACAAATTTTCTCAGGTAGGGTTTAAAAATAGAATTCATCAAGCTTTGAAATTTGGAAGGTGCATTGGTAAGGCCCAATGGTATCACCAAAAATTCATAATGACCTTGATGTGTTCTAAAGGTTGTTTTTGGAATTTATTCTTTCCTTATTCTAATTTGATGATATCTAGAACAAAGATCCAACTTGGTAAAGAAAATTGATACATGCAATTCATCTAGTAATCCATCAATGACATGAATATGAAACTTATCTTTTATGGTCATCTTATTGAGCTCTCTATAGTCTGGACACATGTGCCATGAACTTTCCTTTTTATGAACCATCACCACTGGCGTAGAGAAAGAAATTTGGTTGGGTTGAATGATACCTACATCTAACATTTCTTGAACTATTTTTTCAATTTCACTCTTTTGTGCATATGGGTACATGTAGTGTTTGATGTTAGGTGGTACACTACCTAGTTGCAAGTGAATAGCATGTACTTGACATCCAGTAGGTGGAATTACTTTAGGAATTTCTCCAAATACCTTGTAATGTTTGTCAATAACTTGTTGGAGATCCACTGGAATAGATAGAATTTATACTTGCACATCTAGTGAGCACAATTGTGCAAGTTTTCCACCTTGCTTATTATTTTGAAGTTTTGTCATGCTATCAGAGCTTATCACTTTAATGGGTTTCCATGGAATACCTAAAATTTCGGTTTCCTTTCCTTCTAAAGATAATGTAATGAAAATTTCCTGAAAATTAAGAGTCATTGTTCCTAATTATTGTAGCCACTGGACCCCTAGTACAACATCAACATGACCCATTTGGAGTGCAATTATTGGACTATCCAATAAATATTCCCCCATAGTAAGCTTTATACTATGCCATTTCCTTGAACAATTCATGGTGCCTCCATTTTCAAACATTACTTTAAATTTTGGTGTTGGATATACAAAGCAATTGAGAAGTTTAGTTAATTTGCAATTAAGGAAGTTATGGGAATTGCCAGAATCAATCAACACTATTACCTTTTTCTTTTTGATATATCTTGAACTATCTTGAGAGTTTGAGGGGTGCTAATGCCGACCAATGTATGGAAATATATGGTTGGAGTAGTATCTTCTAGATTTAACTCTTGAGACTGTTTTGGTTTTGGATCATCCTCATCTTCACAGTTGATGTAGAATAGTTTCTTCTCATTACACTTACGCCCTTTACTATACTTATTGTCACAATTGAAACATAGTCCATTTCCTCTTTTTTCCTCCAATTGTTGAGGCATCAACCTTGTAGTTTTATTATTGTTGGGGGAGGAAACACTTCCCTCTTATAGGTGTTAGTAGTAGCCTTTCTAGTAACCATATTTTTAGTTTCAAATTTCCTTGCCAAACTAAAATCATTCTCCAATAATTTAGGTTCAAAGAGATGTAACTCATGTTGAATGATCTCCTTTAGAGTTTCCATAAAGAGATCCAAAAAATTATCCCTGGGAATGTTCTTCACTCTAAGAGCCAACTTCTAAAACTATTTAATGTGCTTTGCAATCACTAGTACATGTGGACATTTTTCCCATGAAAAATCGTTGCTATTGCAACACTTTTGCTTGGCTATAGCGACAAACAGGACTCCTTGTTTTTGTGGCACTAATTTCGTTGTTGTAGCAACACTTGCCAACGCTTGTCGCTATAGAGACAGAAATGACATGGACCATGCTATCTTTAAAAAACCAAATTGTGTCGCTATAGCAACGATTTTCTGTGGCTATAGCGACGACATCTCATATTATAAAAAATTATGTCAAGTGATCTCTGTCTCTCTAGCAACGAAAGTGCATTGCTATAGAGAAGGCGTATCATATTTAAAAAAAAAATTAAGTCAAGCAATCCTCGTCTCTCTAGCAACGAAAGTGCGTTGCTATAGAGACGGAGATTCCTAACACGGTTCAACGAAGGGTTGTCGCTATAGAGACGGCGTCTCATATTTAAAAAAAAAGTCAAGCGTCTCTCCTAGCAAGTTTCGACGAACTTGCTATACTAGCGATGGAAATTTTTGTCGCTAGTATAGCAAGTTCGTCGAAACTTGCTAGGAGAGACGCTTGACTTTTTTTTTATAAATATTATTAGGAATATATTATTGTTCTATCTAAATACTCTCTATTCTAGAGTTATCTCTCTCTCTCTCTCTCTCTATATATATATATATATTCATCCATTTATCAGTTCTAATATAGAGTAGAATCACATGCAATAGTTCATTATCATATTTATAAATATATGTTTTCAATGCACAAAATGTAGCTCAGACCCATAAACACATTCATTAGCTGGAAATCCTATAGAAAACATTTAATTGGGAACTAAACACTTGTAACAATATTAATACAAAAAAATGCTAAGACCCATATTAGGTAATCATTTATATTATTCCAACAAGAGAAGACCTAAGAATCCGTCGGCCCTCACAATCAGAAATATCTAATTAAAATCGTGACCTTGTTGAGTCATGGTCTAGGGTAACATATATTTTAGAAAATACATTTAAATACTTTCTGAGTTCGAAACAAATTATACACTAGCCAAGTCCAGGTCTTGGCTTGTCAATATGTGGACATTGAAATGTTCAAACCTAAGTTCAAACCCTGGGAAAGGAAGTCTTATAAATGAGCTGACGAGGATTGAACAAAAATAAGACATCTTTTAAACACAGATTTATAAAAGGAAAAAACAAGTGAAACATAGGGTTAACATGCCAAGCCTCGGCCGACCCTATATTCAAATTTATTAAGCTAACTAAAAGTATGGATAAAACCCAGACATTGTATATTTAATATTCAAGCAAGTATATAAATAGAGCTAAAACAATACAATGTGAAACGCACAGTTACGTGCCCAAGATTTGGCTTGTCAATCTTAAAAAGGTATCCAACAAATCAGAACTAGGTGATTAATTACGTAGAGAAGAAGAGATATCATGGAAGAGCCCGGCATGGTGTTTGTAGTTAATACTCAATTCACAACCAAAGCTCAACCCATTGACAATAATGCACGCGAATACTCAAGCTTTGGACTTTAATCAAAAGGAAACATTAACCAATTAATCCTACAGTAAACCAACCAAAGAAAATGCAGGAGATAAAGGTCGAAACCTTGTGAATATAACTTAGTGAACAATTCAAAGTTTGATAAAAGTAATAAGAACAACAATATTACAAACATATAGAGCCGAAGATGTGTATGAGATTCAAAACCATTCCATTATCAGAACCAATTACAATGTAATGATTAAGAACAACAATATTACAAACATACAGTGCATGCAGAGCCAAAGATATGTATGAGATTCAAAACCATTCCATTATTAGAACCAATTACAATGTAATGATTATATATATAGAAGTATGGGGAGAGATCCCATGAAGGATTTTACACAGGGTTCAACCCCAGAACATTTTACAACATTGCTAATAAAAAGAGAAGTTGAGACAAGAAGCTCGCTCAAGGAGAACCACCACCATACGGCACCATCATTAAACAGTCAAAGAGTAAACTCAATTCAAAGGAAACAAAGGGGACCCAAAGTACCTTTTGCAAAGGGATTCTTTTCATCACTGCTCGCTCGAGTGCTCAAGGTATTGGGCGGCCTTGCAATCAACATCCATGCATATGTATGAGACCACTATACAAACAATGGAAATAATGACCACACAATCTCTAAGTATGTAAAGAAAGACATCATTTTTACCTATTGTAGAAGGGCTGAGGGAAAGCCCGACCAAGGAGTGCACCAATTTGCTGAGCAAGTATAGTAAATATTGTCCATGCAGAGAACTAAGTGCATCAGAATGCATTAATGAACATGCCTGTGCAACCTTTCTCTTGACTTCTTTAATGAAGAATGCATTAATGAAGATGCCATCACATATTTCTAATTTCTCTTTATACTTATTGTATTCATGCTCGGTGCCTAAAGTCTCTTCCAACTACTTATTTCCTTTTCTGATAGTTGTGACTGCTGGGTGACCTTCTGAGCTATGTCTAGTAGTGACATCTCAAGATCTAGGTCACCAATCTCTATGGATTATTCTCTAAGGGTAGGATAAATATATTCAAAGCAATATCGCACTGCTTCCATTTAATCCTTCATAGTCTGCCTACTACTAATGCTGATGTCTCTAGCATGAACTGCATCATCCAACTAGACCTATAGTTAGTGGTTCTCCTACCACAACTATGTGCATTCCCATTCAATTTGTTGTAGCTTGTGGCCTATCTCCATGGCCATGATGATGTGCGACTTGGACATGGAATCACTGGGAATTTATCCCACATCTAATGGCTGAGATACTTGGGAATGCAACGGCACATGCGGGTTGATTCAAGTAAATAGCGCCAATACAATTGATGTAGATGGACAACTTTGTGCTTCGTTGCATTCCATGTCCATATTTTCACTCAAGTGGATTGCAAAATTTTGGATGTGCTCCTATAAATTGACAGAGATGTACTATATGATGTCAAAATTATACTAACATGCTTCCATCAGCTGGTACTGATATTACTTATCCTTTACGAGCTATACGATGACAACCAATGAAGTTTGGTGGTTTATAGTAAACTCAAATCTCTCTGGTGCATATTTTTTCTTAATGCATGTGTGTTTGGATATTGCTTAGCAATGATGATCTTTGGTTGAAGGTAGTATATCAGAAATATATCTTCCCTTTGACTTTGGTGGAATGGTTTATGTTTAGGGACAAAGACTCTAAGTATGTTTCCTCTATATAGAGGGCACATATTAAATATTTTGAATTGATTGGATCATGGCTGGAATGGAGAATTGGGAATGGTAGGTAGCTGCAGGCTGGGTTTGATCATTGGCAGGCTGGGTTTGATCATTGGATAGGTAGCATAGTTCACAAACTTCCACATAATATGATTGTTTCTCTCATAGAAAAAGGAATTGTTTACTTGTATAAAATAGAGGATAGAGCTAGAACTACTAATCTCTCACAGGTTTGGTTGAGAGTTGAAGACTTGTAATTTCAGGAAGGGGACATAAGAAGATGAAACAATTACTTTAAAAATCTGAAAGACTGTCACATTCGCTTAACTAACAAAGAAGAAAAGTTTGTTTAGAGTAGAAATGAGGCTGGTGGAACCTACAACCCAATATTGGCATACTCTGTCTTAATAGAAGAAGATCACAACCCATAAGTTCCTTTGTGGAACTAGATCTTATGGGATCTAAAATGCCCTTTAAAGATGAAAATTGTCATGTGGTTAGCTCTGCATAAGAAAATTCCATTCTGGGAAATTATGGTTAGAATATTTTGGACAGGTCCCAGTTGATTCCCTTTGTGTACGATGTTCTGTGAAGATATAGATCATTTATTTATCCAATGTTCCCTGTCATCCTCTGGCTGCCGACCAAGAGCACACAATAGAAGTCGATGGATGATGTATCTAAAAATACATATGAATCATGATTCAGCACATCACATCTTTATCATATATAGAATTATTTCTGAGAAAGAGAAAATAACATCCAAACCAGAAAATAGAAATAACAGAAGTCCATAATTACCCAAAAAAGTATGCTTTCTTCGTCTCATAAAGCTCTCCTACATGAGGTAACATTTCTTTCTGCAAAATCCATTCATTTCAGTGGCACCACTGTTACCCAAACTTTTGATTGACAAAAGAATAAGCTCACAAATAGTATAACTTGCTAATTGCATAACCAGAAGAAAAAAAATCTCACTTTATATGCTTCTCTTTAGTAACACCGACAGTGGAGCCACGTTTTCCATTGTAATCCAAAGCAACCCGAGGAAAAAATATTATGGATCAGTACAGTAACATAGCAGATTCAACACTAATTAATAAACACTGGAAATTTTGATCACCACTACAATTCTGAATAACCAGTTTTCACATTCAAAATGTTACATGCCTAGGCCCTAAACACCATTAGCTAAAGAATTGTCATTATGAATAATTACATGGGTTTGAATCTTTAATAATAGTCTATTTTGTAATTTTTATAGTTACGTGTGTATATAATATTTACAATAGGATATTTATATATGTAATTAATAATAGTCAGACTTATCAACAGGGACATGGTTGGCTGGTAAAGTAGGGGTGTTGTTATTCTCCTCATCAAATTTTAATATCCCTAAAGACATTCCCACCTCTCATGTGCTGATGCAAATGCATTAGTGAGCTATTTATTACAGTGGGGCCAGATGCAAGTCCTGGGTGACTTTGGTACAATAGATACCCAACTGCTTCATTGTAATATTTTATGTTGGGCATATAAAAATACTTCATTATGTGGACAAAATAAAACTCAGAAATTGAAGAACAAAAAATTGAAGAACTTGAATCAAATATTCATATACATAAGAAACATAAATTCAAATTCAAAAAAAAGAACAGACCTGTTGATTCTGAATGACAAATGCCTCCTCTAGTGAAGGTCTCAGCAACTCCATCATTGCAGCATCACTAAAGTCATAGCATATATGTTCTAAAATATCTTTGTCGGCAACAAACCCCAATGCTCGAAATACAATAATAATCGGAATGTCAAAACGGATATATGGAAGTGTTGCTCGAATAAACTGCCCTGATGAACCCTGCTCCACAAAATACACAGATAGATATAAGGGCCCATCTGAGGTTCTTAATAAAACGAAATCAAAAGCAAATAGGCATAAAATTACAGAAATAAAATAGGCATAAAGCTATTTTATTAACATTTAAAAAACAGAAATACATCAAACACACAATTTTTGACATTTTGTGACATATCTACATACATTGTTTGAAATTTTTTGAACATTTCTTGGCATCCCAGTGTCAGACACTTCAAAAGGAAACATGAACAAAATGAGAAAATTGAAAGACAGACATCAAGTTAACAGAAGCAAGGTATTATCTTGCAATATAATTTGGTTTCAAAATGACATTATTTAGTATTTAATAACTTATTAGATGTGGTGAAGTAATAGGTCCACTAACAATGAAGGAAAATCATGCAAAACAAAAAAACAATCCTAGTTCTACAGAATCACTTATAGTGGCAGACAATTGTCAAACATAGTCATTGAACTGTAGGCCAATGTCTTTGCTAGCTCGATTCCTTATCTGCACTAAAGTGCTTGCAACCACATACGTCACATGTGTAATATTCTTCATGTCAGGCTCACTCCTTTACGGCCTACAAAAGACGAGAAAAAAATCATATGTTTCCTCTAGGAAACTTTGAAGGCATGAAAGACTTCCTTAGAGCCAACTGGACCATATGTTGCACATGAAAGGATTGGAAAGGTATGGGCATTATCAACACCTACACACAAGCTTAGGCCCTTTGTGTAAAATTGGAAAGTGCTAATCAGGAACTGCGTCAAGCAAGAAGCTTCCTATGGCAAACAATCTTGGTCGGGATAAATCTACAGAGGCTCATCATTGCCCTTGCCAAAGTTAAAATTAATAAAACCTATGTGGTCTAGAGTATGTTGAAAACTTGGGAAGCCATTAATCCCTATATGAGGTGGAAGACAACAAGCTTTACCTTTGAATTAGCATTCCCTTTGGTGATCTCCAATACTATTGCATACTAACATTGGACAATCCATTGGCCAAAACTTAATGGTTTTTAGTAGTGTTACATGAGTACGCATCCCCAAGGGTAGGAAACACGCTTCCATGCCCCCGCACGTTTCGGAAACTTGGAAACTCCATTGGAAACGTCCCCATTTGAAGGAAACTCAAGGAAACATAGAAGGGAAACATTTCCCACGTAAAAATGGCATCCCCACATTTCCTTTGACAGTTTTTTACCAAAAACTAAAAAATTAAATGATAAATGGCCATGCCATCCACTATTTTCCTTCTCAGCAGCCTTGATTTCATTTTGCTGTTCAATATGGTTGTATTTCCGAATTTGTTTTATCAGTTATAGCTTATGTATGGTTGTATTTCATTTTATTTTATTTGATGTATGTTGTAAACTTGTATTAATATTTAGATTATAAAATTAAAGACTTAAATGACTTATGCTCCAACTTTCAATTTTTATGTATTCTAATATAAATTTTGTAGTATTCTTGGTAGGGTCCCTATGTTGAAGACCCAGACATATTGGGGGGTACTTCTGCATATGTCATTTTTGTGTTTCCCTACATCTTGGAAACTTGGGGGAACAAACTCGAATTCTTGACTTGATCTGAAGGCCTTGTTCAAGCTTAGCAATTCAAACGAAATGGTTTTAAACATAGTCAAGGATCTAATCCACAACTTGAAGTCAATCAAATTGGGTGTGAAACCACATGAGAAAAGTTTGAAGAACTTTGGGAATTCACAACAAAAAGTCAACCTGGTTATTTCGGCTTCATAACAATTCGAAAGCTCCATTGGAGCCAAAGAATGCTGTATTTGCCTAGTCACTTATTCTAGGGGATAGCCACAAGCAAATGTATCAATAACCTCGACACCCCCCACACAAAATGCATATTCCACAACAACCCAAATCCCTCAAGCATCTTATTTGGTTTTGTTCCTTGGTTGATTAGGCTTGGCAGTGGACCTCGGCCTTCTGTGGTTATCTCTCCACATTCCCATTCACATGGAAATGGGACCTTCTAGGTGACAAACATCATTGGTCGGAAGTTTTAATCAGCGTAGGTTTTCAGTCAGTGTGGCAAACCATCTAGGTGACGAACATCATTGGTTAGTAGAATTTCTGTCAGCATAGCAATTTGCGAGACATAAATCCTTTTCCTCGTTTGGAAGAGAAGAATTAGTACTCTCTTTACTCAAAAATCACCCCTCAGAAGTCACTGAAAGAAAAGTTTGTTATTCTAGCCCTTTCAATCTTTGGAGAAAAGAAGCCTCCAAAAGAACAACAACAGGACAAAGATGGATAAGGAATCGCTATTCTAGAGCCCAAACAGCCAACCAAGGGCCATCCAACAATGACAATGATGATCCCCTGCATCTAGAATGATTCCTGCTGCTGCGTAGATTTTGTGTTTTTATGATGATAAATTATGTAAATTGGTTCTCATGAAGCGTAAATTAATGATTTCAGAATTTATTATCGATTGGAACACATACTTGGGAGCGTTTCTGACCCGTTAGGTGGACCCTGGAAGCATGTATGAGTACCCACCATCAGCAATTAGCAATGGAGCTTTATGCTTGAATCTTAACACAACCCCATATCAAAAGGGCACATTTCTGCCATTGAGACAAACATTCAACTAAGATGCTCCAACACTTGGAACAAGAAATGAGGGCTTTTATAGATTACAATTGAGAAGTGCACTGGAATGCTCCCTTGGGAGGTTGAGAAAACCATAGATGTGTCACCTTTGAAACAATTTTGAGTCCAATTTCAAATCAAGGTCAATGAATTTGTTTCTGTGATTTGGAATTGGACTAGGTGGTTTCAAGGGTAATGCATCTCTAGTTTTCTCAACCTCCTAAAGAAGCATTTTAGTGCCCTTCTCAATCAGAATCTTTTGCAAGCATGGATATTATAGACGAGAAGAGGATTTTCAGATATATCCAAATGGTAGACACCAATGCAAACATCAACTTGAGGACCAACATGTCAAGAATGCATGGCATGAAGAACTTAAGTATGAGACCCAGGTGACAGAAGATGCTCTCCATGGCCTTGCATTTTAATTTCTTTTGCATTATGAAATGTATTGTCTTAAGTTACTATTAGGTCAAGTTTGTCCAATGGTATACCTGCCATGATATACAATTAATATTTTGGAAGGCAGTTGTCAACGCTATTAATAGTTTGAAACATATTATTACAAGGTTAATAGTTTGGAAGGAAGTTGTCAACGCTATGTTCAATATCCAAACTATTACAAGGTTATGATTTTGTTCTTATTTTCAAACAAAAATATCCTAATGACCAACCATACAAATCATTAGTTCTAGTCACACAAACCATTAGTTATATCCCAAGCGATTAGTGAAACCTGTTATTAGTGTTAGCCATTATTTCTAGCCCAAGGGATTAGTGAAACCTATTATTAGTGTTATTGGGTATTTGGATAGTTCCGGTTCTTGGAGGCACTCTAGTTTATGCCAACGGGTCTACCAAGGATGATGAGATACCCTTTATGAATGTGACAACAAAAAATCCAAAAAGCCTTGATCTTGTACATTCCCGACATTAAATACATAATTAAATATTATCAACCTAAGGTACAAATTACATCTACTCTTTAAGATGGGATTTCAGAGTTCCTGGCTTATTATCTCTATAAGAACATAAATTTGTCAAAAACATGACAGCCAATTAATTGTTTTATGACCTCTAGTTTATAATCAACAAAAATCATTAAAATACATCTCTAATCTAATAGACTCCTTAATCTGATAATTATAAGAAAAATAAAGCAATAACCCCATGAAGCCACATGTTGTTCATCAACAAGCCACTCTTGAACTTTCAGTGATATTTTTACTAAGCGAAGACTTCATATTAACTAGACTTAGTAACTTCATGAACAAGTTTTCAGTTGACCAAATGTCTAAGGTGGTTAATAGTCTTCACAGACAAGTTTTCAGCTGACCAGATATCTAAGGTGGCTAATAGTCATGTGGCAATTCAAACATTTGTTGTTGTTGGGCCTACATGATCCTCAGTAATGAACATTGAATTTCATGTTGAATTCCCTAGTACAAATGTACAACTACTGTCATTTTGGTTTAGTCTCTATATCAACGTAGCATTTTTAGAATTGCATTTGTATGTACTTCTACAAGGATTAGTTAGTTTAGCGCAATTATAAACATAAATAGCCATCGATGATAGAAAAGTGTCTT
The DNA here is from genome assembly GCA_027924585.1 of Larix kaempferi. NCBI lineage: Eukaryota > Viridiplantae > Streptophyta > Pinopsida > Pinales > Pinaceae > Larix > Larix kaempferi. The sequence goes on from BSBM01000438.1 coordinate 7,595,253, forward strand.
TGTACCCATTCATGTCATTGTAATGAGTTGTTGATTAATAAATCAATAAATCGTTCATTGCAAAATTAGGAACTGAAACCAAGGCATCACAAAATAAGAAAAAAGTATGCATTTTGACAATAATACCATTTAAACACTGCAAAGAGATAGAAACATGTAAACCCTATGCAGGTAAGCATCAGCATTAGAAATCAACATCAAAATCAAAACAATCACAAGATCCATACTAAAAGAGAAAAATAATATATTCTTCCTCGGTACATTTCACATTTTTGCCTACCTCAGAAACCAAGCTTTAGAATCGATGTGTGTTGAACTGTTATCAGTAAGCTTTTACATAATATTGAGCTTCCTTAGGAAATGAATAACTATCCTTATTCAAGAATCTAGATGGGTTTATGTGCCTTTTTATCTACCAAATAGGTAGTGTGATCCATAATTAGTACAAATGTTGTGATATAACAAGTGAATATGATAGTAACAAAATCAAAATGCAAATACAAAATAATAAAAATGCAGTCATCCAAAATTTAATTTATTTTAGGATGAATTTGAAATTGCATGTATTTAACTTGATCAGTCTTGTTAAGCCTTGGAAGAAGACCTTGTGCAAGGTGCAGGAAATTGCAGAAAATATAAATCTTTAATAACTAAGTTCTTCTACTTTTGGTGCATGAAATTTAAGAAAGGATTTTGAAGCTATCATAGAGACTTTTGCCAACAAATGTAGGCTATCCACCAAATGCTTGAACACTGAATGCAGACTCTAAGAAACGAATCTAATCCTTCAAATTATGAAGGAGAATGAAATTTAAGATACTAGTGATATTGAGGAGGGATTGCTTTGATAATTTTCCCTTTGCAATTTGTTGTAGTCTGTGGGATAAACCCAACCTTGGGGAGTCTACTCAAATCCTGAAAACCTGTGTTTATGATATATAACACCTCATGTAAGATACAAGAGTGATGAAATAGAATCTCTCTTATAGATAAAGTTTGAGAAAATGGCAGAAACCCTACATTTCTCTGTCTTGGTGTACATAAAAGGATAAGTATTTTGTGATTTATTTTGTCAAGCAAAATGCCTATTTTTCTATCTGTATATTTTGTGAATACACTCCCAGTCTTATTGAGCAAATTTTTACATTCCTGTTTTGCAAACAATCATAGTGGAACATGTAACCTTCCATTTCTTGCAAGGCCAGGTCCTAGTCCAAGTTGAAATTTCCATGTCAACATATATGCTAATCAAGTAAAGAGGTCTCTGGTCATGGCAATGCAATGGATATACAGGTATATTTGACTGTAGCAGTACAATAGGGGAAAAGACATCTTTGACTGTATGAATATGACAATAAATCTATTCATGAAAATAATCCATGCCATTGCAATTTATTTTCATGAGGAAAAAATATGTCCACATTTGACCAATGATTAACTGTAGTTATTAACTTCTAAGTGATGTAGGGATGCTATGGATGTTGTATTGTTGGTTGAGAAGGAGATTTTTGCTTTTAGTTTTTATGTTTTATTGAAAAAACATAAAAAAAAAACTAAAAGCATATAAAAGGCTACAGTGATCTATTGCAAATTAAATATGCTTCATTTCATGAAGATCTCCATCAACATAGAACATAGACAATTGAATTACCTAATTATTCTTTGTAAAATATTTTTGCCTCTACCTAATCTTTGAAGAGAAATGAAACAATGGACAAGAGAAAATACTATGGATGGGTCCTAGTCAGGTATAACAAAGCCTACCTTGATAAGACTTCCCTGTCTTCCCATGATCCCTTTTGTGAATGGATAGAGATGAGCCAACACCCATAAGCTGAAGAAAACTCCACCAAGAAGTTTGCTCCATTGCAGAATCTCACTGTAAATTACTCGTGAAAATCCAACATATATTCCTACGAGGTTAACAATCATGATGGTGATTGGTGCGATCATAAGTGAGGTTCACTTCACTATATAAATATCAGCAAATTCATTGCTCACATCATCTCCTCCATACTTGGATGTTAGGGTGAAGGATATTTCTATTCCTTCAACAACCTTTAGCAATCCTTGTATGATAGCAACTAAGTGTCTAGTGCCTCCTATCAGCAAGAATTGCTCATTTCTCCACCATTATTCCAGTTCAATACCAGACCACTTGACCTCTAGAATGACTAGGAGAGCAAGTGTTATGGTAATAATCAGAATGTATACCAGGAAAGATATCGAGAGACTTTGCACAATGAATTGTCCAGAGAAAAGGGAAAGTGTTGGAAGGAAGCAACACACTATGAGCCATGAGGAACACAAATGTGAATGGATAGATCCCTACGTTCATATAATCTACTCGCTGTAGAAGTTTCATTCTTGAGGATGCAAAAATTGCATTGTCACGAGAGAAAAATATTTCCACAGAACCAGTTGCTCATCTGAGGACTTAGTGCAATCTGTTTGTTAAAGTTTATTGGAGTTTTTCCTCTGAAAGAATACCTTGTGGTCACACAATATACATACTTCCATCCCCTATTGTGCATGCAGTATCCAGTGAGCAAATCCTCTATGATGAACCATAAATCCAGCCTACACTCTGTCCCCACTCTGTTTTGCCTTCATACTATCATGATATCACACTTATAGCCTCTACAACAATGGAAGCATTAAATGTTCACAAGGAAGGATCAAGGCACCAGGTGGGCACCCATTCTTCACCCTAGGGTGATCTTCCAGAGGTCGGCCCCGAAAATCTGGAATCGGGATGGAGCCATCGAGAATATTGGAGTTACGAAAGGACTTGGGAAGAAGGGCTAAACCCATGCCCTCATCATCGTCATTTCCCATCTACAGACTAATTGCATCTCCATTCTTGGGATTGACCCTTGTAGCTGTGCCATAGCAACCCCTATTCTCCTTTTCTCTGGGAGGATCAAAACCATACAGAGAAATCCGTCCAAACACACATCCTCTTCCAACATATACAGGGCCCTGCAAGCCATCAATAGCTCTCATATTTACATCAAAAAAGACTGTATTGTGTTTGTCATAGCGATCATTGGGATCAATTCCCTAGAACATTTGAGGGAGATGAACATAACAGAGACCATATCCTCCAAGGTTAATCATAAAGCACATTCCCTCCCTCAATGCTTATGAATTGTAAATGTAGTGGTCACTGTTAAGGTTTAGAATAAATGGACCACTGGAAATGATTGCAGAATCTTGAACAAGGGTGTTCGTTGCACCTTCCTTCTTGTTGTGATCATACCATGGTCGTTTCCCACATGATACATACACTAGCATAGGAAAACAGGTATCCACATTACTAAATTCAACAACTTTATCATCCACGTTTCCGATAAGCGGTTCATCGCTAGGAGTAGTGCATTGATAATGGAGGCTAAGGTGATGACTCCTCCCATCTTGATGCATTTGAAGGTGATAAGTTTAGTTGACCTTCAGAAATATTAATTTACAGGAGACCAAGATTGATCATTGGATTTCTAATTGAACTAGTGTTTTGAAACTCGACTAAGACTCCCAAGTCTTGCTAAGTCCATATTGAAACAATTACTCGGCAAAACATTGCTAGATAACTGAAACTTGTCAAAACTTGTTGGACTAGCTCGAACACATTTGGCTCATGAAAACTTGGAAAAACTTGCCCAGACTTTGCTAGTTTGAACCCTAGCAAATAAATATAGGCCTCACACAAAAATGGCTTGGAGGAAAGGCATGAATACGATTTATGGAGGGACAAAAAAGAGTGGGAAGACATCTTACCAAAACCTTAAAGGCATATATCCCAAAAAAAATGCTCATTTCATCTTCAACAAAGTGTATTTTCAGTTGGACTGTGAATAGTGAAAAGCTTTTTCAACAGGGTATGTGATTCTTGCTTGGAGATTAGTTGGATTTTTTGATAATGTTTGTATCTGCCAATCGGAGACTGAAAATGCAAGATGGAGAGCCAAGCCGACTGTGTTTTGGATACTTAGTTTCCATTGCATTTGAATTTTGAAGAAGGTATTTTGGTATTCAGCCAAATTGTTCTTTGAGTTTTAATTTTCATATATGATTTCAGGGATCAACCTAAATTTCTACACTTCCATCTTCTTTGCCTTGAATCTCCATTACAATTGTGCTTGTTGAAACAATATGGGGTTTTTATGTACGTGCTCCAGATGATCCCACTGGAGAAACTCAATCATGGGAATGGATATCCAAGTCGATACCAACAGTTAAATGGATCACCGACTATGGTTTTCACATTGTCAAATGGGATGGTGCAGCCAATTGGGGCATGTTCCTTGAAATAATTCCCAAAAAATGGAAGAAGATGAAGAAAGACATATTTTCCATATGCTCAGGTTATATAAGCCTATTGAACAGTAAAAAACGTGAAACATTATTTTTCAAAACTGTTCTCTGATCCATCATTATATTATTAGGCTTCCTAGTTCGTTAAATAATGAATGTTTGGAACATTGTTTATCAGGAAAACACCATACACTTTCCACTTACTCTCAAAACTTAACGTTGAAGAGACTGACTGCTATCATCTATAAAGCAATGGATTCCCAAAATCTATGTGTAATTTCGACATAGTAAAGAACCCTAAAACGTTACCAGCTCGGTCTTTACATTATTCTTGTCTGGAGATTCCCCGCTGCACCTTAACTACACTGAGAAAACCCATGATAATCAATACTCAGTAAATGCTGGAATGAAATCAGTGCCAAACCCTGAATGCAAGTTCTAGGGTTTAGGAGAATCTTCTACCAGTCATTCAATTATTGAATATGTTATAAAACTGCTAAAATAGTGAAGCATTTAGAGAATACATACAAGTGAAAAATGTCGCAACTTCCTTGGCCAAAATGAGAAATTTGCAAGCACGATCTATAGGGGATAATTCAGCCAAGACATCTTGATCACACACTGCCAATACTTCTCTGAGATTGGATTTAACTTCCTGACAATTCACGTTAATAGATTCAAGGGATTCAATGATATCTGTAGGGACTATGCTACTTCCATCATTTTTCATTGTCACACGCATCAAACCCTTCCACCCAAACAGAGCTCTGTCTGCACAAATTAGATACATACATTGATCTTTTTATTTTTTAGGCCAAAAATTCTTTGCAATAAACCTCCAACTGTAATCTCATTCGAAGAATCGAGAACTCCAACTATAATCTCGTTCGAAGAATTGAGAACTCCAACTGTAATCTCCTTCAGATGCAAATGCCCTAAGAAAAAAAAACACAACAATTTTTATTATTCTTTTCTATAGGGAGGAATATAGTTGTTGAATTTATTTGAACTGTGTACAGAGTGATTAATGTTGGAATCGATTTCCTCCCTCTTTGTGCCTCGCAAAACATAGATAGGGAGGAAAATGATATTTTCATTGGCCTAACTAATTGCGTTCACCTCACCAATAGCCTCAAAAATCCCACTTTGTGCTCTACTATTAGCCTCAAAAAGCCCAGAGCGACAGTATGGACCTTTCATTGCTATAGCAACGAAAGTTCGTTGCTATAGCAATGAAAGGTCCATACCGTCGCTATAGAGATGATCATCGGGGGCATTTTTAAATTTTTCCAAAAATTTAAACTATTTTTCCATGAAAACATCAATTTTAATTGTTTCGTGGCAAACTTTCGTGGGACTTTTGAGCCATATGTAGTAGTGAATTGAACCCTTTTGTTTGAGATTTATCAATTAGCTAAAGAAGGTGTTACTATTAATATCCCCATAACAGGCTATTAATTCTTCTGTAAATATAGACTAAGAGATAATAGAGTCCTTTTTATGGTCACAAATCCATTGGTACCAGACGAATTGATCAGGTTCTAAATATAAATATGTAGTAGTTACCTTTTGTAAAGTTCAAACTTGGTGTAAGTCGAAGAATTGCTCCATCTTGAATATCCATGTTATTGGATCATTTCCATCAAACTTTCTCATATCAATATTGGGAATGAAGTAGTTCATTGGTCCAGAGTTGAACCCATGATGATGCAATGAATAGGAAAATGTTGGGGACTTGAACCTCTTATTCTCCAACTATTTTTCAATTTTCTCAATATGTGATTGAGACAAGTCCCTCTTGTTCTCCTTCTCCTCTTCTTTAAGATCTGAATTATGAGGAAGGCCAAGCAAAATCACATTGAAATTTCATTTTTCATAACTTCGGGATCCTCTTTTTTGCCATCTCCCTAATATCCTCTTTGTTGGCCATCGCCCCGAGATACTCTTTTTCGACAATCTCTGTGAGATCATTTTTGCTATCCATCTCCTTGAGATCTTTGCTAGACATCTCCCTAAGATCATCTTTATTGGTCATATTTCCAAGACTCATTTTCAATTCCTTTTCTATATCATTTTTTTTAACAATTGAAAATGATTCACTAAATTATCTTTCATCTCCTTCGATTTTTCATTCAATTTGGACAACTCATGTCTCATTTCTTTAATTTCTTCATGGGTCATGGTTGAGATTTCAGGAGGTTTAATGGGTGTAGAATTTTTTGCCACACATTTTTCCATTTGATTCAAATGATATTTACTATACTTCCTATATGTTTACTATTTATCACACCTTCTAAATCACCCAAAATAGATATTCCAATCAAAATTTATGCAAGTTCAAGTTAACATACCTTTAAAATCACCGGTTTGGAGACTATATTGCTAGTAATTGACCTTCCAACTTAAGTAACTCCACAATTTTTGCCTCTTTGAGTGTCACATACCCAAAATTCAGAGTTAGAAAAATTAGTGAATTTTTAAAAAATTTCATGATGAAAATTTATCAATGAGATATGAGATAGATAATCTAATAGAATTATTGAGCATGCATTTTATTCCTACTATAATTACACTAATAAACCGTACCTTCTTATGTAAAGGTTCTACTTTCTTATGTAAGGGTTCCAAACATCATAACACCTGTCAAATGATCCACAATGAGTAATAACAATTACTTCTAATTAACCTTTCCTACATAGTAAAAGTACAAATTCAATACCTTTTCTAACCTAATTGTATTAGCTCAAGTTTGGAGGATACTAGAATTTACCTGTGAATATAATCATAAGGTTCTTTATTTAAACATAAATGTATCTGCACCATATAATACATTTATATGGCTAACACACAGTCAATATATTACGATATCTAATTATTCATATATTTTTCTCTATTTGCATAATCAAGTCATCATAATATCAAAGAATTTAAAACACATTATCAAGATGAATATATAAAAGAGTCTTCATAATATCAATGAATTAAAAACACATTGTCAAGATGAATATATAAAAGAGTCTTCATAATATCAATGAATTAAAAACACACTATCAAGATGAATATATAAAAGAGACATCACATAGAGAGATCTTTTTTCACGTGGTTCACCTGCATCTTGGGATACGTCCACAAAGGGTTATGTATTAAAAATTATTGATTTAAAAGGGGATTACAATCCTGCAACACAACTGTTGCTATAAATACTTCCCTAATTCATCATAGTTTATTACAGGGTCCTATCATCTCGATGATGCATACATGTACCAGGTATCACTGGACAAATCTTACATTAGCGATTTAAGGTGATAGATCAACACTAAGCCCTCCTTACATATATTAAGTAAATTGACTAAGTCTTTAATTCTTTCAATTAGAGTATCGACACACTTGTTATAAAATGGATCTCTCCTCATATCATGTACAAGTAATACTTTACACTTACTCTTCTCAAATTTAAGACCACGCCCTTGTGACTAAAATAAACTTTCTTACCATAGATCTACTTTATTATACTTAACAACTTTATTCCTTCATACAACATATGTATAAGTAATCTATACAGCATATGTACAGGTAGAGGTAACAACAACTAACTCTGTCCACAGACAGATATCCTTATGGTGATATATATGTAGAGTAACCTATGCTAAACAAGCACTAAGATGGAGAACTGAAATGACTAAATCTTTTAGGTATTAAACCATAATGTAAGTTGAATATGTAAAATAGGGATTCAATGGAATCGTAATGGCAAACATGAGATTCTACAAAGATCTATTAAAACATATGAAAAACATAACCAAACATAAACAGAACTTCTGATTGAGATCAAGATTTGGGTTGGGTCTTCTCACACCAAGCTTTATAGTAAATAAAATCAATAAAATAGATAAAAGAAACTATTAGTTAGTACTAAAAGAAGGCGTTACTCGCCATCGATCTTTGAACAAATAAACCTCTATAAAAAACCTACACATGGTGACTACGGGATGATCATTCAAAGAACAAGCATATACTTTAATCAAAATGCCTATAGAAAAATAACATGGAGCCAGCATCTGTCAATACAAAATTCTAGAGAACCCTGCGTATGGTGACTACCCATGAAAAAGCTCCAAAGACACAAACGCGGGAAACAAAAGGATGTTAGAGACCTACAGAAGTTAATGATCCCGCGGCTACAACCAACATATCTCTAGTGATCATATAAAAATAGAGTATGAGCAGGGATCTAACTATGTTGCGATAGTAAAAATCAAAATGCTAAAGCGATCAAACGGGGGTGTGGGATCAATCCCAACTCCTTTAAAGAAACAAAATATGTGTGCGTGGATAAAAGAAGATTTCTCTGGTGAAAAGAGAAACATCCAGTTCTATGAGATACAAATGACATACAAGTGATGTACTTCATTAAAATCGATGCAACAGGGCTTATACAGAAGAGACATAATCCTAAGGCAAAATGTCTTCGTCAAACCCAAAACGCTTACCTCTATCCAGTGGTGACTGTAACGTTTATCTCTTCATATGATGCAAAAATTTAAAACTTCCGAGATAAGAAATCAAACACATAGGCTCTCCAACTTTACGCTATCACTCAGAGTAAGGAGATACAAGCAATCCGTATAGGTATACAATATACAGGGATGGTTCATATATATATATAGGTAAACATAGATCTAAACCACAACCTACGACCAGCTTTACGTTGTCTTTAATATCCAAATAATTAATCAAGCCTCATGCTAAAACATCATTAGTGTCGAAACAAGAGAATAAGATTGTGATCATACCTCTTCGGTCCCTTGCATAGAGAAATTACAAACTTTTAACTAAGCAGAGATTTGGTCTCAATAACTTGCCATACTGAATCCGGTTGGAATGACATATACTACATCAATCCAGTCATAGCATCCGCGGTCTACAGGGATCATAGTTACCCCTCTTCCATTATCACGTGTTCTCCCTATCCTGCGCTAAGCAAACCCCTTCAACCTAGATCCAGAGATAGAACCTGAAACTACCAAATTGAAAACTCCAACACAAAAAAAACTCCCTTCTGTTTTCTTCCCCCTGGTAATATATAAAGTAAATTCACTGATAGGCCATTCCAAATGGCTCTCATGGCAATAGCATAAATAACTATCTATTTCATAATGGAACTGGGATCAATGCTCCATGAAATCCTCTCTCCCTTCCCCAATCGCATGCCACAATATATGTAAATGTCATGAGATCCATACCATTGAGATATTCCCCCCATGATACCGTCCCACTCGTAATCAAATTAAAGAGTGCCCTCCAATCACCCGACAAGTGACAAAAACAAAGGGAGGGAGTGTGCCCTTCCACTACCTTCCAACTACTGGAAAAACCCATCCCATTAATAAGAAACTAATGATAGCACGGTGGAGAGCTCGTGAGCTCTGTCAAGGGACAGATGGCAGTGTGGAAAAAATCGTAGCCAGATGACAGTTCAAGTCCGGCGATCAGTATCCTAGGCGATCTCTTTAACCATAATATACTATATTTGCATGCAATTAAAAACACCCATGTATTTATATTTTCTTTACAATCATACATATATAATATGGCATATATAAATATTTTGTATTTGCATAATTATATACACAACACAATGATATATATATAAATTCTGAAATTACATTAAACCATCATATATGTATATTAATCAACCATACATTTGTATATTTCAATGTATTTCTTAAAATTAGTTTTAGCTTATTTTAGCCCAGGAATTGTACTATATAAAACCTACAAAATATCATTGTAGCTATGACATTCATATATATATATTTAGATAATAAATACAAAATAACCACCATTATATAAATACATAATATTTGGTTGTTCATAGTTAACCCACAATTCAGTAATTAAGATCGAGAGGAGTCTACGGAAAGAATTTTTCAATTCGACAAGTTTCGAACCTATTAAGCAGGTTCATCCTCAGGAGAACAAGAATCTCACTCTTTGAGCACTCGGATGTGAGGGATAAATACTCAATCTTAGCCTATTTTTATTTTTAATGGTGGATATTTTGTCTCTAATTATTTATATATATAAATAATAGCCTTCTGGTCATTTTATTATTGATCAAGACACATAGAAACATATATTTAATATTTTTCTAGCAATTATCACAATTATTAGCTTAAAAAGAATGTACATAACATCTTTCTAAAGTTTATCTCAACTATTAATTAATCATATATATATCTATATATATATGATATAGTTGTATATAATAGTTATCTTCACTATTTATAACTCTATAAGATACGTATTTAAATATATATATCATATTCATCTAATAGTGACCTAAATTTATATATACATAATATATACATAATATCCTTCACTATATAAAAATCTATCATTATGGCTTAATCATAATTGGATTCAGAATAACTTAGGCCATAGTATCTTAGCTAGATATTTAAAGTGAATAATAATCTTACTAGGATGGACTTATATCCCCACCTATCATAATTCAATATGATAAGTCAACACATGGCTCTGTTAGGATATTTAGACATTTAGGAGTTAGTTAAGATCAACTTGTGTAATATATCCGTTAGGAAAAGTGTGTTTCTTTAGTATGCATTAGTATGCATTTGTAAATATTTAATCCAACGGTCACGATATGTTCTAGACATAGAGTGATCTGACGGCTCAACTTCTCTTAGATCATACCTAACCTTGATCCGTGGCTTAACACTCAATTGGTCCATGATCTCTATTTAAAGAGAATGGAGGGTCATTGTCTAGTTGATTGATTATGAGAAGCTCATTTGTAACTTTATTTCTTTGCATAATAAATTGCTCCGTAGAAACTATTTGGTCGGGGCCATGGAGTGTTTCCCTCTCTAGGGTTTAAACCACGTCAAAACATCGGTGTATCGATCTGTGATCTGTTTGTGTGAAGTGGTTGCTCTAGATGTTCAGTATTTTGGGAGTACCCTGTGTACCCGAACATGGTATCAGAGCTTTTATGAAAAGCCGCTTCCAGTTATGATCTAGATCTTGAACTCTTGTTGCCAATACTTGAAAGGGTTTCTGGTTCTGGTATTTCTCTGCATTTATGGGCTATGGGAGGTGTTCCATTGCATTCGGAGCATCGTTTCCAATGGGAAATAGTTTTCGTTTAATCGAAAACGGTTCCCGGTTGCTTCAGAAACGCGTATTTCATCAGATCTGAAGGTATAATGTTACAGTGACGTTTTTTTTGTTTTTGTTTAAAAAAAAAAATCATATTTTATCAGTTTTTATTATTAGATTTTTTTAGTTTCGGATTATTGCTTTCCCTGTCTGCATATGCTCTTTGCCGTGCACCTTGTGTGATCTCGACGAATCAGAAACAGAAAGAGAAAGGGTTTTGCTCAGCTGCGTATGCTCTTTGTCGTGCACCTTGTGCGATCTCGACAGATCAGAAACAGAGAGAAAACATGATTTTTTGTTTTGTTTTGGTTTATGGTGTGATTTGCAGGAAAAAAGGCAAGCACGGAAACCGAGCAAGAAGAGTAAAAAAAAAAAAAACCCTTCCTCTTTCCCATATTTTACATGCCTTTTAATCTAGCTCACTTGGTTCAAAGTTGTTTTATTCCTTAATAGGTCTTGAGTTCAAGTCTTAGGAAATTACTTTTAAAAGAAAAAGTGCATGCAATTTCTATTTTCAAGTTACTTTATTGTAAAAGTGCATCTCACTTAAATAATAAAAAATAAAAATAAAAAGTGAGTCACTTAAGTTCATTTTTATTGCTGTACTATTTCAAGTAACATCATTGTAAAAGTGAAATCACTTATTTTACAAAAGTGATTCACTTAAAGCAACTTTATTGTAAAGTGATTGTCAAAGGTTCATCTTGGGAAGAAGGGGGTCCTTTTTTTTTAGCTGGTCATTTTCTATCTGCCATGTCACTATTGGGAACATCTTCAACATTTTCCTTGATCAAACATAACTTCATCATATGGAGTTAGTTTTCAGTGCCATTTTTTTTTAAACCGTCTATTTTTTTGAGCTCTTCGCATCCAGACTATTGGTTTCTGCTTTTACAGCCATTAATTTACAAATATGGCTGCCCTTTTTGATATTCTACTTACCAGTTTCAACTATTTCTCATGGAAATCTCATATGGAGGATGTTCTACGAAGTAGATGACTTTTCATAATTACCTCATAGAAAGAAACAGAACCCACTGATGATGATAAGAAAATCAAATGGGCAAATAGATGCGACGAAGCTCATGGATTGATTGGGATGTCAATCTCTATTGATTTGCGATTCCACATATCTGGAATTGATGAACCTGATGCTGCTTGGGACAAGTTGGAATCTGTGTTTGGTAAACACAATGAAATTCGGGGTCACCAACTCGAAAATGAGTTGATTTCTTTAAATCCAAGTGATTTTTCATGCATACAAGATTATTTATCTAATTATAAAACTCTTAAACTCTTATGTGAAGAATGCAAGATTAAGGGGGAAGACAAACAATGCATTTATCATATTCTTTCCAAACTTGGACCTGCATATTCTATTTTTGTATCTACATTTTACTCCATGAAAGAATCCTTGAATGCAGCTAGCTATCAAGAGCCTAGTCTTAAATCCTTTTGTGATTCCTTGATTAGAGAGCAAGATAAGATCATCCATCTTGGAATAATTAACAATGCAGATACATCTGGGAAAGCCTTATTGTCCCAACAGAAAGAAAAGTTCAAGCCTCCCAAGAAACAAAATTTTCACAATAATAAGTCAAACAAGGGTCCCAAACCCTCTCAGTCATCTCCTTTTTTTAAAAATGACAAAGGATCCAAGCCAAAAGGAAAGAAGACTGAGCATCATTGCAACTATTGCGGGAAAGATAATCATGATGAATCTAAGTGTTTCAAGAAGATGGCAGCCTTGAAAGCAGCAATGAAGAAGCACCACATCAGCCTAGATTCGCCTTCAAAATCTACCTCTCATAGACATGCACTTTGTGCTTCTGGTTATTCTTATAGTGCATCTTCTTCTTCTACTTCAAATTAATGGCTCATTGATTCTGGAGTATCTTATCATATGGATAAGGATCAAGCCATCTTTTCTACTATGCATGAATGTAACACCAAACAAATATTTGTTGGCGATGATAGATCTCTAAGTGTTGTAGGAGATGGAACAGTTCCAGTAGATAATGGTCATTTCAGTGATGTACTATGTGTTCCAAGAACTTCCTGCAATTTGTTATCAGTCTATCAAATCACTCATTCTGGTGAAGGTAAAACTGTGACGTTTACACCTCACCAAGTTGTAATCAAGGATTTTAAAGATCCTCAACAGGTCCTAGCCACCGGAATTGTTGATGATATTACTAGGTTGTATAAATTTAACAACTTTGGGTCATCACCTTTTCCTTCAGTTTTTGTTGCTCATAGTGATAACTTCAGCAAAATTTGGCATGAGTGATTTGGTCACTTAAATTATCGCTCATTGCAACAACTATGTAAAGACAATATGGTGACAGGTCTTCCAACGGTATCTTGCAGGGATGGTGTCTGTTCCGGTTGTGTACTCGAAAAACATCATCGGGACAGTTTTGACAAACGTGCCTCTTGGTACGCCTCGGTTCCCTTGGAGCTTGTGCATAGTGACTTGTGTGGTCCTGTTCCATCTACTTCCTTCTCTGGTTTCAAATATTTCTTAACTTTCATTGATGATTACACCAGACGCACTTGGGTTTATTTCCTAAAACTTAAGAGCGAAGTATTTAACATGTTCTTGGCCTACAAGGCCCTTGTTGAAAAACAATCTGGTCATCAAATTATTAAGTTAAGATCTGACAATGGAGGAGAATATGTTAACAAAAATTTCACTACTTTCTGCACTGAACAAGAAATCCAACAACAACACACTGTTCCATATACACCACAATAAAATGGTGTAGCTGAATGGAAGAACCACACTTTAAAAGAAATGGCTAATTGTATGATCCAATCTAAGGGACTAAGTCTTCAATTTTGGGCCGAAGCCATAAATTGTGCAAATTACATAGTTAATCGCACCCCCACTAAAGCTTTACAAGGTATCACACCGGAAGAAGCATGGAGTAAAATTAAACTAGATGTAAGTCACTTCCGTGTGTTTAGTAGTGAAACATGGGCTCACATTCCGGATGAAAAACGGAAAGCATTGCAGCCTAAAAGTGAAAAGTGCATATTTGTTGGATATTCTGAAGATGTAAAAGGTTATAGACTTCTTCAACCACATTCTCATGATGTAATCATTAGAAGAGATGTTAAATTTGATGAAAATCTCTTGGCCTGCAAGCCTAACTCGACGATTGTGCCATCTTTGGCCTGCGAGCCTGATTTGGCGATTGTGCCTTTTTCTTCTTCCAACTTCCTTGACAGGTTTCCAACTCCAGTTTCTGATGATGATAGTGAGGATGAAAATCCACCTCCGCCTGCTCATGTTCCTCCAGTTGCACCAACACAAGTGCTTCCTCGATGGGTCTGTTCAACATGTGAAGCAGCTAGTGATCTTGCCGGTGATCCTAGAGATCAACATCGAACACGTTCTCAGTTTTAGGGAGCCTCTTCTCTTTTAGCTCAAGTTTCCAAGAATCATGATCCAGAAACCTTTGCAGAAGCTTCAGGAAATCCAGATTGGGATGCAGCTATGGATGAAGAATATCATTCCTTAATGACAAACGATACTTTGGATCTTATACCTCTTCCAAAAGGAAGAAAACTTGTTAGATGTAAATGGGTCTACAAAACTAAGTATGCATCAGTTGGAAGTGTTGAAAGACTTAAATAAAGGTTAGTTGCCAAAGGTTTTTCCCAAGTTGAAGGGATTGACTACAATAAAACCTTTGCTCCTGTCACAAAAATGAACTCCATCTACCTTGTTCTTTCCCTTGCAGCCTTACATAACTAGGAAGTCCATCAAATGGATGTCAAGTCTGCCTTCTTACATGGTGATTTACAGGAGGAAACTGACATGGAACAACCTCTTGGATATGTTCAGAATAACTCTAGCCTTGTCTACCACCTTAAGAAATCCTTATATGGCCTTAAGCAAGCCCCTAGAACTTGGTATGCCAAAATGGATAGCTTTCTCCTTGACACTGGTTTTTCTAGATGCCATTCTGACCCCAATGTCTATACCAAGAAAGTAGGAAACCATCTCATCATACTTATTCTCTATGTTGATTACCTTATTCTTACTGGTAGTAACCCTAAGCTTATAACCCATGTGAAATCCAGTCTTAAGCAAAATTTTGAAATGTCAGACTTAGGACATTTGCATTATTTTCTTGGTCTCCAAGTCCTACAAACCAAAGAAGGAATCTTTCTTTCTCAGTCTAAGTATGCTTGTGACCTTCTTCGTCGCTTTCACATGGAAGATTGTACACTAGCCCCTTCTCACTTCCAGTATGGAGTCAAAATTTTTGCCACTTGTACTTCACCTGAAGTAGATGCCACCTTGTATCGTCAGCTTGTTGGTAGTCTCTTATACTTGATTCATTCCCGTCCTGACCTTTTCTTTTCCGTTGGTTGTGTTGCCCGTTATATGCAAACACCTCATGAAAGTCACTGGAAAGCAGCTAAAATAATACCTCGATATATTCGAGGTACAATTCAGTTTGGGATTCATTACAGTACAGGGGGGAAACCTTTGTTGGTTGGTTTCACTGATTCAGATTGGGCTGGCGATCCTGATGATCAAAAGTCTATAGCAGGTTATGTTTTCAGTCTAGGATCTAGACCTGTCACTTGGGCTTGTATTAAACAACAAGCTCTTGCTCTTTCTTTAGCAGAGGCAGAATATCGAGCTGGAGTTAATGTCAGTCAGGAAGCTTTATGGCTTCGACAGATCCTTTCAGAGTTTGGATTCGAGCAGTAGCAACCTACTCCACTTTGGTGCGACAATCAAAGTGACATTAAGCTTTCCAAAGATCTAGTCCTACATCAATGCATCAAACACATTGAGATACATATGCACTTCATCAGAAATCTTGTTCATGATCGTGTTTTTGAAGTGCTCTTTTGTCCTACAGATGATCAAGTTGCAGACATCTTCACCAAGTCTCTTACAGAAGCGAAGTTTTCTAAACTTCGATTTATGTTAGGAGTTCAGGAATTTGTCATTAAGGGGGGATAGGCTCTAATGCCTCCTTCCTTCTCCTAATAGTGTCACTTTTGTAAATCCTTTAATCCTATCCCAAGTTGTTCTTAAGGGGGGATGTTAGGATATTTAGACACTTAGGTGTTAGTTAAGATCAACTTGTGTAATATATCCATTAGGAAAAGTGTGTTTCTTTAATATGCATTAGTATGCATTTGTAAATATTTAATCCGACGGTCACGATATGTTCTAGACATAGAGTGATCCGACGGCTCAAATTCTCTTAGATCATACCTAACCTTGATCCGTGGCTTAACACCCGATTGGTCCATGATCTCTATTTAAATAGCATGGAGGGTCATTGTCTAGTTGATCGATTATGAGAAGCTCATTTGTAACTTTCTTTCTTTACATAATGAATTTCTCCGTAGAAGCTATTTGGCCGGGGCCGTGGAGTGTTTCCCTTTCGAAGGTTTAAACCACATCAAAACATCAGTGTATCGATCTGTGATCTGTTTGTGTGAAGTGGTTGCTCTAAATGTTCGATCTTTTGGGAGTACCCTGTGTACCCGAGCAGGCTCCTTAGTCATTATCTTTTTTTATGGGTGGTTTTGTTACTTATCGTTTAGTCATATTACCATCTTTTAACCTTCTAGGATTAAAATAAGACTTATAAACATAAAACTAGCTCGAGGTCCACTGGTGGAGCCTTGGCCTTGAGCTCCTCACCATGACCATTTACAAATTTCATAATTACATTTACAAGAGTAATAACAATAGGGGTTGAATTTGATGGATGTTACACACTCCACCCCTTAAAGATAACACCGTCCTCTGTGTTTAACGGTTCGTCTTTTGTATCCTTCCCCATATTTCGCTTGCTTTTGTTCCTATGCTTTGGTCATCTTCACATTTTTGCAGTTTCGCAAGCTCTTTTTCTTTATAACCTGCACATTGCACAACTTGTGCAAGATTTTTCAATATTTTTCAGTATAACATAAGTATACAAAATTTCAAAACATTAAATGTTCATCATGCTTCCTCATCCTTGAGGAGATATTTTCTTATTCTAGCATTCATAGTATTCATGCATAAATACATCTCGTAGTCTAGTTACAAGACAAATCATTAACACTTTCTTATATCATAAAATAATTCTTTCAACAGAACTTTGTTTGATCATCAAACTCTTTTGTACTTCAACAATCATGGAGACATGCGTACAAAATGATTTTTTGTACTTTAGCAATCATGGAGACTTGCATACAAAACATGAGCCCTCTGAAAACTTGGCAGGAATACTATCTCAGTAAGAACACGTCAGTCTTACTCTGTAACTCGGCAGGAATACTTCTGCATACTTTCAGCAGGAACATGACAATCTTACACTACAACTCAAAACATAGCTTCCCCTCACCAAACTTCTTGTGTGCATATGGCAGAACCACAAGGAAAAGTTACTCCTGAGAGAACCTCTTGTGTGCATCAAGCAAAACCACAAGGAAAAATCATGAGCTCTTCCTCTGCTCATTTAGATGGATATAAAGATTGCCTAGGTCTTTTTGGGTCAGTATAACATTCAACGAGCACTCCTCCTACTCTGTTGCACTTCCGTGGGGAACATGACCACAAATTAGGGTAGTTGTCCCATAACCAAAAGCTAGTTACTGAGTTCCTGATGTTGTCCCTCTGCCTGAGTCCAGGAGATCATTCATTTCCCCTCAACCCTTCTCGTTTGAGTCCAGGAAATATTTCTTTGTAACAATCATTTATTATTTCTTGCATGCCACACACACATAATAACAACAAAAATAGAAATAGATTCACTTATCATATGGCTTTGCATTTTCATGGTTACACATCAATCATAAGTCTTACTATTATTCATGATAAAGTAAATCATTACTTACTTTTGAGCGATTAGCTCAACTTATCTGTATAAGTGCTTTTATAGTCAACGTTCTTCCTTGATCATGTCATCATTCGAAGTTAAGATCACTTCCTGAAATGTTAGTATAAAGAAAAAAAATTATTTGCTTCAATTGCACTTTATATCCATAGCATTATACACATGCTCGTTCAAATAGCTTGTGTATCCTCTTCACTTCACCCAGATGTGAACTCTTCAATATCCTGTTGATAATATGTTAGTATCATAGTTCAAATATTTAGTTTCATCTAGATTCATTTCAAATTGAGACTTATCATCTAATGACTCTAATAAAATTTTAAATGCTAAGAGATCCCATGCTGAATCAATCACAACAAGATTAGGATTCTTCCTTTCTGAAATCAAACTTCTACTATTATCAAGACCCTTTATCTGGATGTACGCCCACCTTTTTATTTAAGAAATATAACAATTCCTACCAAGAGTCTATCTATGAAGAAAATAATTAAATTGGTATTCATTTAAAATTCTAGGATTCAATTCTATACGATAATACATTTTTATCTTTGAAACTCTAATAACGATAAGAAATCCTGAAATGAACTACAATTGATGTTAAGTAATGAGATCTTAACCTTTTAACAAAATCATGATTTTTCATAGGAATAATAAAACACATAAGTCATTTTACCAAATGAATTTGTTCATAACTTACACACGACTTGTAACCTAGGATATGTGAGATTCATTTTGGCTACCAATACTCAAAATAACATTTTCTTAGACTACAGACTCCTTTACTCTTGGATCCACAAAAGAGAATGAAACAAGTCAACATTTATTTCTGAAATAAGCATGTTATCAAAACTTAAGTAGGAAGATGTACATTCTATCATTAATACTTGAAAACCAACCCTTTTATTTCAAAGAATGCACCTAAATAATAAGTACTATCACTTCTACCAACAAGTATTTTACCCGATCCTCTTCTATCCTATTTTGTGAAGGAAATATTTTCTGAATAGCTTTATATGAATCTATCGTAACAAGTATGCATAGAAATTGAAGGTGTTCAAGCAACCTTTCCTAATCTACAAACTTACTCCTTCGGGGTATATTGGTAAAACTATACTTTTAACCTAGTGATGTTTATAGATGATGCATTTAGTAATAAAATTTGAATGACTAAGAGTGCGTAATTAAATGATGTTTCTACAAAAGTTTCATTTTTTTTAAATAAGCGGTATGTTCATAATCCTTGCATAATTAAAGAAGTTATTTCGACAAGTTACTACCTTTTTATAACAATACCATACAACAATATAAGTATAGTAAAAGAAAAACTCATAATATAGGAAAAATATACTTGATTGAAAATTTGGTAGGAAAACAATGGTGGAATACTTATCTGTTACTCTTTTTGGATAACTTGGAATTTTAAACTCCGTCAACATTACTCCCTCGTACATTCGAGTCCATGCATTCAAAACAAAATGAAACAACTGAGTGATTAGTTTGTCAACTTTCATGCTTTACTCAGCCCATGTTGAGCCCATTAGGCCCGAGTGTTTTAACCTAGTGCTCTGATACCATATGTCACATACCCAAAATTGAGAGTTAGAAAAATTAGTGAATTTAAAAAAAAATTCATGATGAACATTTATCAATGAGATATGAGATACATAATCTAACGGAATTATTGAGCATGCATTTTATTCCTACTATAATTACTCTAATAAACCGTACTTTCTTATGTAAAGGTTCTACTTTCTTATGTAAGGGTTCCAAACATCATAACACCTGTCAAATGATCCACAATGAGTACGAACAATTACTTCTAATAACCTTTCCTACATAGTAAAAGTAAAAATTCAATACCTTTTCTAACCTAATTGTATTAGCTCGAGTTTGGAGGATACTAGAATTTACCCGTGAATATAATCATAAGGTTCTTTATTTAAACATAAATGTATCTGCACCATATAATACATTTATATGGCTAACACACAGTCAATATAGTACGATATCTAATTATTCATATATTTTTCTCTATTTGCATAATCAAGCCATCATAATATCAAAGAATTTAAAACACATTATCAAGATGAATATATAAAAGAGTCTTCATAATATCAATGAATTAAAAACACATTGTCAAGATGAATATATAAAATATTCTTCATAATATCAATGAATTAAAAACACACTATCAAGATGAATATATAAAAGAGACATCACATAAAGAGATATTTTTTCACGTGGTTCACCCGCATCTTGGGCTACGTCCACAAAGGTTTTTGGATTAAAAATTATTGATTTAAAAGGGGATTACAATCCTGCAACACAACTGTTGCTATAAATACTTCCCTAATTCATCATAGTTTATTACAAGGTCCTATCATCTCGATGATTCATACATGCACCAGGTATCACTGGACAAATCTTACATTAGCGATTTAAGGTGATAGATCAACACTAAGCCCTCCTTACCTATATTAAGTAAATTGACTAAGTCATTAATTCTTTCAATTAGAGTGTCGACACACTTGTTATAAAATGGATCTCTCCTCATATCATGTACAAGTACTACTTTACACTTACTCTTCTCAAATTTAATGCCACACCCTTGTGACTAAAATAAACTTTCTTACCATAGATCTACTTTATTATACTTAACAACTTTATTCCTTCATACAGCATATGTATAAGTAATCTATACAACATATGTACAGGTAGAGGTAACAACAACTAACTCTGTCCATAGACAGAGATCCTTACGGTGATATATATGTAGAGTAACATATGCTAAACAAGCACTAAGATGGAGAACTGAAATGACTAAATCTTTTAGGTATTAAACCAGAATGTAAGTTGAATATGTAAAATAGGGATTCAATGGAATCGTAATGGAAAACATGAGATTCTACAAAGATCTATTAAAACATATGAAAAACACAACCAAACATAAACAGAAGTTCTGATTGAGATCAAGATTTGGGTTGGGTCTTCTCACACCAAGCTTTACAGTAAATAAAATCAATAAAATAGATAAAAGAAACTATTAGTTAGTACTGAAATAAGGTGTTACTTGCCATCAATCTTTGATCAAATAAACCTCTATAAAAAACCTACGCATGGTGACTACGGGATGATCATTCAAAGAGTAAGCATATACTTTGATCAAAATGCCTACAAAAAAATAACATGGCGCCAACATCTGTCAATACAAAATTCTAGAGAACCCTGCGTATGGAGACTACCCATTAAAAAGCTCCAAAGACACAAACGTAGGAAACAAAAGGATGTCAGAGACCTACAGGGGTTAATGATTCCGCGACTACAACCAACATAGCTCCAGTGATCATATAAAAACAAAGAGTATGAGCATGGATCTGACTATGCAGCGGTAGTAAAAATCAAAATGCAAAAGCAATCAAACTGGGGTGTGGGATCAAACCCATCTCCTTTAAAGAAACAAAATATGTGCGTGTGGATAAAAGAAGATTTCTCTGGTGAAAAGAAAAACAACCAGTTCTATGATATATAAACGACATACAAGCGATGTACTTCATTAAAATTGATGCAATCGGGCTTATACAGAAGAGACATAATCCTAAGGCAGAACGTCTTCGTCAAACCCAAAACGCTTACCTCTATTTAGTGGTGACTGTAATGTTTAACTCTTCATATGATGCAAAAATTTAAAACTTCCGAGATAAGAAATTAAACAAAGAGGCTCTCCAACTTTACGCTATCACTCAAAGTAAGGAGATACAAGCAATCTGCATAGGTATATACTATACAATATACAAGGATGGTTCATATATATATAGGTAAACATAGATCTAAACCACAATCGACCAGCTTTACATTGTCTTTAATATCCAAAGCATTAATCAAGCCTCATGCTAAAACATCATTAGCATTGAAACAAGAGAATAAGATTGTGATCATACCAATTTGGTCCCTTGCATAGAGAAATTACAGACTTTTAACTAAGCAGAGATTTGGTCTCGATAACTTGCCATACTGAATCTGGTTGGAATGACAGACACTGCATCAATCCAGTCATAGCATCCACGGTCTACAGGGATCATAGTTACCCCTCTTCCATTATCACGCGTTCTCTCTATCCTGCGCTAAGCAAACCCCTTCTAACCTAGATGCAGAGATAGAACCTGAAACTACCAAATTGAAAACACCAACACAAAAACAAAACTCCCTTCCATTTTCTTCCCCTTGGTAATATATAAAGTAAATTCACTGACAGGCCATTCTGAATGGCTCTCATGGCAATAGCATAAATAACTATCTATCTCATAATGGAACTGGGATCAATGCTCCATGAAATCCTCTCTCCTTTCCCCAATCACACGCCACAATATATATAAATGTCACAACATCCATATCGTTGAGATCTTCCCCCCATGATACCGACCCACTTGTAATCGAATTAAAGAGTGTCCTCCAATCACTCGACAAGTGACAAAAACAAAGGGAGGGAGTGTTCCCTTCCACTACCTTCCAACTACTGGAAAAACCCGTCCCATTAATAAGAAACTAATGCTGGCACGGTGGAGAGCTCGTGAGCTCTGTCAAGGGACATATGGTAGTGTGGAAAAACTCGTGGCCAGATGACAGTTCAAGTCCGGTCATTAGTATCCTAGGCGATCTCTTTAACCATAATATACTATATTTGCATACAATTAAAAACACCCATGTATTTATATTTTCTTTACAATGACACATATATAATATGGCATATATAAACATTTTGTATTTGCATAATTATATACACAACACAATGATATATATATAAATTCTGAAATTACATTAAACCATCGTATATGTATAATAATCAACCATACGTTTGTATATTTCAATGTATTTCTTAAAATTAGTTATAGCTTATTTTAGCCCAGGAATTGTACTATATAAAACCTACAAAATATCATTGTAGCTATGACATTCATATATATAACTTTAGATAATAAATACAAAATATCCACCATTATATAAATACATAAGATCTATCTCTAATTATTTATATATATACTATATATATAAATAATATCCTTTTAGTCATTTTATTATTGATCAAGACACATAGAAACATATATTTAATATTTGTCCAACAATTATCACAATTATTAGCTTAAAAAGAATGTACATCACATCTCTCTAAAGTTTATCTCAACTATTAATTAATCATATATATATATATGATATAATTGTATATAATAGTTATCTTCACTATTTATAACTCTATAAGATACGTATTTAAAAGTATATATCATATTCATCTAATAGTGACCTAAATTTATATATAATAATATATATATAATATCCTTCACTATATAAAAATATAAAAATCTATCATTATGGCTTAATCATAATTGGATTTAGAATAACTTAGGCTATAGTATCTTAGCTATATATTTAAAGTGAATAATAATCTTACTAGGATGAACTTATATCCCCACCTATCATAATTCAATATGATAAGTCAACACATGGCTCCTTAGTCATTATCTTTTCTTATGGGTGGTTTTGTTACTGATCGTTTAGTCGTATTACCATCTTTTAACCTTCTAGGTTTAAACTAAGACTTATAAACATAAAACTAGCTCGAGGTTCACTGGTGGGGCCTTGGCCTTGAGCTCCTCACCATGGCCATTTACAAATTTCATAATTACATTTACAAGAGTAATAACAATAGGGGTCGAATTTGAGGGATGTTACACTGAGTCTAAAATTTTGTCATGTAGTAGAATGTTATGTTTTCTCTACAATTCCATAGGTCTGAACTAATTTTGATGTGTTGAGAAAAAATTATCGAAACTTTCCCAAAGCTATTTATTTTTTTCCTATTCAGGAGAGCAATAGTGTATAGCCTACCACATGTCCAATTTTTTATATCTGATTTTGAAATTTCTACCACAAATACTATATTCCATCTTATTGTTGATGGAATAGGTCTCACTCAATTTGGATCTCTCAAGATCTAGATATAACATTTTTTCCCAAAACACCTATTTGAGACTAGTTTTTGGACTATCATAAATCCTACCTTCCATAGGGTATAACTCTGCACCTCTAATGAATTAAGACCTAAAAGTTATGCCAAAAATACTACTATCCATATTATTTCAAAACAAGTCTCACTCAATTTGGATATTCCAATATTTGGATATAACAATTTTACCCAAAACACATGTTTGAGACTAATTTTTGGACTAATCAGAAACCCTAACATCCACAAGGTAAAACTCCTAATATGTAATGAATTGGGATCTTAAAATCATAATATAAATATTTAGATATGGCCTCTTCGTTCCTTCCAATTTTTGCTTTGATACCAAATGTTATGCACCAAATTCCCCAAAAGATCATAAAATAACCAAGAGAGACTATTTCATGCCTTAAGAATGAAAAAAAGAGATGAATATGAAGCCTCTCGAGGGGGAAATATTCTTATACAATGTACTAAATACACAATACAAGATGAGAACACATTAAAGTCAGGATTCATTGGTATATATATATATATATATAGGAGACAAAGGGTACAATTACACTCCTAGCCAACCCTACAATTACAATGAATGTCATAGCCAAGCAATAAAGACAATACAAATATAACAATATTGAAATGTAATGCTACAATATATATGGCTTAACACAAACAACATCATTTTTGTCTAAAAACATTACGAGTCTTTGTGCTCATTGTACCAAATCAAACGTATAATGCATGGTTTTTTTCTTTTCTTTAGATTTGATTCTTAGCATGAGTACAAAACAATAAATTCCACCAAGAAAATATCTTCAAATTCAAATGGTCGATGATTCTACTTGTCAACATTAGACTAGCACATGATTTCTTCGTAATCATCAGGCACATGTCTTAGCAATGTTGTTTTTTTTAAAACAAATGTTCTATTATCAAATGGTGTTGTGTTAATGAAAATGGTTGGCCTAGAGGTAAAATGCAGTAGCAGACAAAGGATAATGTGGACAACTTGTTGACTAGACATTTGTTGCATCTTTAGATGTGCATTACCAAAATTATGAATAGTTTGTATTTTTCTATCATTGCTACAAAGACATTGACCTCTAATTTTATTGAATGTACTTGTCATACTACGATCCATCTTTGTGATGTAAGAGCTAAATATGTCGCTACAATATAATCATCTAAGATGAATTGTGCATTTGTATTTGCATCCCATATTGGGGATTTTTATAATAGATGCATTAATATCCATATGTTTGATGGATGTCTCTTTAATAATGGAATAGAACATGGAAGAGTATAACGCAATGCTAGTATGTATTCATCTCTATTTAAACCAAGGTCGGACAAAAATTTATTGAAAGAAATGTTTCTTTGATAGCTTTTTTGATGTAGAACTGAGAACTCGTTTTTTTTTGTCTATAAATATTGTCATGTTGTTCTAATGGATGTAATCACAGCTTTATCGATTGGAAGAAATGTGAAATTAATCCTACAAGTGGATCATTTATATTTTTTACAAGCTCTTGTGTGGTGGTGAGTGTAAATTTTCAAGAGTTTTGTGTTAAAAATTCTTGAATCAGAAGATATATATCTATCAACAAATCTTATAATTTCATTATTGGAGACTTGTCCATAAAAAAGTGCGCCTTCATTCCAAACCAATCCATGTTTATGTTCATTGCCTCTACTTTGGAATTCAATTATGAAGAAGTAATTTGCCACTTCTCCAAACAATTCAATATTTGTCAATACCAAAGTTTTGAGTGTTGTTATTCTATGTTTATAATATCTATTGCAAATAACAAGATGGTGTCTAATCAATGATTCTATGCTATCGTCAAGAACAATATTGTTAGGCATATCGAGACTCTTTGTTTTGATTTGTTGCAATGCAGAGCATAACAACTCCCAAAGATGCTCAACACTTGTGAATGTGACAAAAATATAGGGAGATCGAGTTTTTGAATCATTGTAAAGACATTTTTCACACATTTTCAAAGTAATTAGGTGAAGTATGTATGATTTTTAGAGATAAATATGCAATTGACGATTTCAATACTTTGTCAAGATTCTTTTTGTACTTTATGTCTTTTGCAACTAATTTATTTCCTTTCAATTCTCCTTTGCATGCAGAAATCCAAGCACAACTAGAAACTTGATGTATAAGAATGTGGATTGCTTTGAAAAAAATTATTTCTAGCATGTGTTTCACAGTCTTTAGAAGCATGTAAAATCCCCCATTGAGTTATTTTATGAGAAGAAAAATGTTTAAGAATGTATTCGACCTACTAAACCCATAAAACAATGTAGGAAAGTTCAACTCTTCAGGAAAATTGTCTTGGAGAATCCCGAGTGGTTTAAAGCCTTCTGATGGTGTAATTTGCATAATCTTATTATCCAAGTTTTCTATTAGATGTGATTGTCCATATCCATGTACATGTGTTTTAGATATTGGTTCTATATCCTCATCATTATCAGAAGACAGAAGTGTTTCTTTAATGCATACAGCATCAACAAATTGTTCAAAGTTTTCATTGAGAATCAACTCCCATTCCTCATTGATGAAAACACCTTCACTATGATAAAGTGGAGTGTTTCACATGTCATTTAGAGAAATCATGACATTTTTTGCTCATACATTTCATGACAAATATGAACTTTTGTATTCCATTTTCCTTTTTAACATTATTGTCGCTATCATTGAGTCGTATAGAGATCTTGGTAATGCTATTTGGAATTTGTCTAAGTTTGTAGAAACATTTATGATTGTTCCAATAAGACAAAGATGTGATTTTTTGTAACCAAGTTGTCGTATTTGTGAAAAGGGCATTCTTGGTGATACTAGCCTTTCTTCCAAAGGCATTAAGATGTCCATGGTTTGTGATTCCTTGTTCCGATAGAGTTGTGAAGGTGATGCAAAAGTAGGCATTTTTTAATTGCGAATGGCCTTATAACATTGTTTGCATATTTGATCATCCAGTGAAATGGATTTTGATGCTTTTGTTTCGGGAATATTGACAATCCTAGTGACCTTTGGGCAGGATCACCACAGAGCGATACCCATAAAAGAAAACCCAAACATTCATGCAAAAAGTAAATTCATAATATTTGCACACAAAATTTGAATGGACAAGTAGGTTAACAATTAACTCACCCAGATCCAAACGTTTGATGAAGAAGCCATTCAGCTGTAGCTACTCCAATATTTCTCACCCAAATATCCAAGTTATAACCTGAAAGTGAACAAAGATATAATAGACACTAGTAGAATTTAGCAAATAAATGACTACGTGACTAAAAACTTTAGTCATTGCAGTGTTTTTAAGCAAACTAAATTTGAGCAACATAACTAAAAATGACTAAATTAAATGACTAATTTATTCATCAGATAAAAAATATAGCTAAATAATAAGTGACACATCGATAAATGACTAAAAAAATGACTAATTACTCCTATATGTTAGAAAAACGGGATTGCAGAGCAATAACAATAAAGATGCAAATATAAATCACATATACACACTACAAGAGAGACACCAATATAACGTGGTTCACCCAAGATGGTCTACATCCACAGAGAAATTTCAAGTCCTTTTTATTATATCGTCCAACAAGTGAAGGGATACAACTTGCAGCACATCCACTGCAACGTCCTCTTCTTTCTCTCACAGTACAATACAATACCATACAATACAATACCATACAATACCATACAATACAAAACTGTATTACAATGTCTTCCTTTTAAAGGGGAATTACCATGGGAAAATACACGGCTACCCAATACCATGGGCCTGTAAACTATTTGCCAACAAACAACCCAAAAAAAATATTTTGGGGGCTTCGTCCTTGAACCCCCTTTCTCGGGGGCACTGCCCCATGGACCCCCATGGGGGGAAAAGCCCCCCCCCCACCCCCTTGCTAGGATGAGTGTACAATCCACCTGCACAGAATATAAAACTGGGGTACAAACACGACTGAACAACAAGATCTCTGAATCAGGAAGATAATTAGGGTCCACAACCAACACTATAAACTAACATTTGGTAATTTGGACATTAATATATATTAATTATTACTATATACCTTATGTTTTCTATTAAGGTATGATATTAGAACATTTGGTAATCTATTATGAAAAAACAATCCTAGCAAGGTAAAAGTATCCCCTTGAAGTGGGGTTTTGTCCTTTCTTTTCAAGTGTTCGGAGGATCGGATTGCAGTCCTTCAGAATGGGCCTTAGTGTTTTGGTGAGATTGGCCTGGTTCTTATGGCTTAGTCTGATCATTTTGAATCGGTAATGGATTTTCATGATCTACAGTTATTATGGGTTTGACTAGGGGCTATGCCCTCCTCATTTTATTTATGAGAAGTTTATGCAATTCATTAGTGACTCTGTAGGGGGATTCTAGCACACTACTCAGGAAACCCTATCTCGAGATGGTGTTCCACAGATTCTGGTGTTGATGGAAAGTAATGGAGGGCTTCTTGACAATATTTCTCTATTATGTGGGGGGATTCAGTGGTCTATCAACTTGGACTACGAAAATTTTCCTTTGGGGTGTCGGTTTTCCATGCTACTAGGTGTCGGTTTTCCATGATACCGGCCACATTCTTCAGGATTTCCCTCAATGCGGTTATGCTTACAAGAAGAGGAGGGAAGCTCGGATCACAAGTGTCCCTTCGGTCGATGTGAAGGATTATCCTACTATTTTGGTTGTAGTTGCATAGGAATCTAAGGAATATCCTTCGAGGGTGAACCTTCAATTCAATGCTTTCGTTGGGATAGTTTTGCATGCGGCTCCTCCTTCCTCTAGTGTTGGGGCGGAGCTTCTTATTTCGAGTGTAAATTCTTTGATTGTCGATGGGCTTGGTGACCTATCACAAAATATCTCTTTCATTCTCCCTATGTCGGCCACATCCTCAAAAGTGGATGTTGAGTTACCTTCATCTTTACCAAAGGTGCTTGCACTTGTGTCGTCGGTGGTGGGTTTCAAAGGGAGGGTTGTGGAGTTAAATGGTGTTGCGAGCTGCATGGGAGCTAGATTGCTAGATTTTTAAGTATTGGATGTGAGAGGAAGTTTCAAAATATGAATTAAGTGCTTGTGTCGCCACTATTGGGTTCTGAAGGGAGGGGTGTGGAATTCAATGGTGTGTCCAGGTACGTGGTAGCTGGATTGTTAGGTGATGGGTGCAAGGTGAAGGTATAGATCCCTTGCAACTCACATTTGGCTCTACCTTCTTTAGATCTATCCTCTTCAAAGGAGAGGGAAGATTCGGCCTACACTCTTACCAAAACTTTATCTCCAACTCATTTATGTTAGGGTTTCTCTAGATCTAAGTATTGCCACATGTCTTTTGTTTGTGGTGTGGAACAGGGATTCTCGTATGTTCCTTTTCTTTATGAGGTTGATTTCCCTCCCCCAGATGTGGTAGTCAGCAAAAGTATTGGTGCGGTGTTTCCGGATTTTACGCCTGGAATTTCTATTCAGGACTCCCATGTTTCTCTCGGTGGGTTGCATTCCTCAACTAAGTGTAAGTGTAAGATCCTATATATTTGACAGATTCACAAGGGTTTAATTCTATTTACCATGAAATTTTCAGTATGTAATTTTGTTAATGAGATTTAGTATGTAGCTATATCTTATTATTTGTTTACTTATTTTATTTAAAGTAATGTTTCCTAGATTCTCTAGCATTAGTATGGTTTTTGTTCCTTTTGTTGGTAAAATTGCTCACCTTCAATTTGTAAGTAGGTTTCGATTTATTGGTATTTGTGATAAAACAAGGGCACCAAGACAATGTCAAATAGCAATACCATTCTAGCCCTAGATCTAACAAACACTAAGAAGCAGTATATGCCCCACCAATGACACCCTTTTGGAGTTTCCAAATTAGATCCTAGCACAAGGAACACCAAACCAAAAGGAAACCCACTCCCTTAGGTTGGCGCCGCACTAAAATTCTGCATATTGTGTCCAATAAGAACGCTTATGCTAAAAATAAGCTACAGGAATGCGTTCAGGCTTGGCTCATTCAACCATGAAAAATTTGGAGTATCCACCCTACACCTGCTATTTTAAATTTTGTTGTTTTTCCATCATTAGTAGCAACAACCATCAAATCTTCTCATTGATATACTCATCAATTACATATGTACAAGGTACAACCAATCCTCAATAGTGTTAAAGTTACAGCATCATGAGTCATTCTCCAGGTCAATCGTGTGCGTTAAGATTGAGCCTCGTGTGTCGAGGTAGTGCCTTATAGGAGCCTGAGTTGGACTCAGGAAACTTGGAGAAGAATCTTCAATTGGACTCAAGGATGCATAAGCTTCATGTGTTGAGGCAAGTTCTTTATATGTCAGAGTGATGATGTTGTACAGTCTTGCTAGTCAAGGCTAAAGTCTTGTGTGTCAAGACAAATTCTCGTGTGTTGAGGTGGTGCCTCATGTCTTGAGGTGATGCTTTGCATGTCAAAGAATGTATAGTGTGTGATGACTAACTATGGTTGAGTTATTAAGTCTCCTCTAGAGTGAATTACTTTAGCATACAACCACTTGGAACGATAGTATAAAAACATGATCACATCATTGGGAAAATATCCTTAGTATATTTGATAAGATAATTAAGCTGGCACATGTGGACCATGCAGATAAGACAAGAGATAAAGATAATATGTGATAAGATATGAGAGAATTCGAATTGCACATAAATAATTAAGTAAGAGAGAAATTCAAATTGTTAAACTTTAGTGAAGACTTCTGTAAATCAATGGATGACTCAAATTGGTCACTATAGTGATGTTAACAAGAAAGAATTAGTTAAGAGAGTTAACTAAGTGATAAGAAACAATATCTAGTTAACTAAGTGTTATTGCATGATGACACTTATGTTAAACTAAAAGACAACACTTAAGTTAGCCACCTAACTAAGTGGACAAGCTTTCAGTTAAGGGACGAGTTCATCTTAAGAGTCAGTTCAGTGAGTTAATGCATTGCATGAGAAGTGGGGCGCACTTATTCATGCAAGATTGATGCATCCAGATGGAGGGAGAGTTCATCCTGAATTCATAACATAAAAATAGAAGTTGATGCATGAGAAGAATATATAAATATGTTATACAAGATTGATGAATTCAATGTGAAGTGAATTATCTTCTCCTTTGAAGGCAATGCACTTTTCTTTGTGCAGAATATTATTCTAAGTCTCTCTTATTTATCTTTCTCTTGCTCTGTAATTACACCGGGGTTGCTTTATGTAAAAGACATTCTCTGTTATCTATCAATATACTAAGGAAGGTTTTGTTGGGGTTTTCTCCTTGAAGTCATTGAGGGTTTCCCCGAGGTAAATTCATGTGCCGAATGTGATTTCTTATGTGTATGGTTGTTATTTGATTTCAAGTATTATTGCATCTCTGACTTAAAGATAAAAAATTAACATGGTATCAAATCTCAGGGTGTGAAAGAGTTAAGTTCAACAATCAAGCTTGAGCCTACGTAGATCCCGAGTGTGCACATTACTTGAAGATGTATGGAGTCAATCTTTGTAAGAACGGAAGACCGTCTTGAAGGAACTTAAAACTTCAATTCTTGGAATGCCAGGATCTTGAATATCCTGGAAGAACATGATTTGGATGGTTATATATCTACTGTTATTGAAGAGCCTACTTCTAATGCAGGGTGCATTACCTTTAAGAAGAATCAAGCCAAAGAAAAGAGAATCATTTATGATTTCGTGAAAGGAAACTTGATGCCCGCGATTACTCCATTGAAGACCGCAAAGGAATGCTTCGGCACTTTGACAAATCTTTATGAGAAGAAGGCGCCCAGTCAAAACAGAGCATTGAACAACAAGCTTCAAAATATGAAGATGGAAAGGGACGAATATTTGGCTTCCTTCTTCATAAAGATATCTCAAGTAAGAGATCAACTCATGAGCATTGGTGTGACGGTCGATGATGATGATGTCATACAAACCACTATCGATGGCCTTCCATATTCATGGGAAACATTCTTGGCAACAGTAAATGGTTGAGAAGTGAAACCTAACTTTGAGAGACTATGGCATGATTTCATACAAGAAGAAGGGAGAATCCAGAGCAAGTATATTGCCTCCAAGGAAGAGAACCTCGCTCTTGCGGAACATATAAAAAGAGGTAAGAAATATCACAAGAAATTATCATCAAAAAAAGAATGATTTCAAGAACTTTGATAAGTATAAGGTTAAAAGTTTCAATTGAAATAACAATGGGTCATTATGCAAGAGAATTCCATGCAAAGAAAAAAGGAAATTTCAAGGGTAGGTTTCATGCTTCTACTGCTACAGAAGATGAACCTACAAGAAACAATTTATCTGATGATCAAGAGACGAGGGAAGAGTAATATCTCATCTCATCCCTTTCTAGATACATTACCACTGGTGTTGAGACATGGCTGGTAGACAATGGTGCATCCAAGCAAATGACTAGATATAGGAGTGCTATCACGAATTTGAAGGAAAATAAGTTTTCCTGTAAGGTGGAGCTTGGAGATAATACCACCTATTTGATCCAAGGTATTGGATCCACTTCCTTCCAGTTGGATTCAATAAATGTACTACAAGTGGATGAAATTTTGTTTATCCCCAGATTTAAGAAGAATCTCCTATCTCTTTCAGTTCTAGAAGATAAAGGATTTAGAGTTATCTTTATGGACAACAACAAAATGCTCCTGTGGCCTAAGCATGAAGACTTGAAATTTGCATCTGTGATTGGAGTTAGAGAGGGAGGACTCTACAAAGTTCTTAGAAAACTCATTCAAGCCATGATCCATGACACAGTCATTCCTTGTGAGTTGTGGCATAGAATGCTTGGTCATATCCATTTCAAAGCGCTACCTGGATTGCAGAAAATGGTGAAAGGTATGCCCATATTTAAATATGATTTTGATAGTGTTTGTAGACTCTTATGCTCTTGGCAAGAACATTACGAAGACTTTTCCAATTAGTACCAAAATATACAAAGGGATCCTTGACTTGATTCATTCTGATCTATGTGGTCCTATGTATGCACCCTCCTTGAGTGGTTATTTGTATTTTTTTTTTTCATACATAACTTCTCTCGCAAGTCATGGGTTTATTTTCTGAAAGAAAAGAGTGAAACTTTCAACAAGTTACAAGAGTTTAAATCACTAGTTGAGAATCATACTGGAAATCACATTAATGCTTTGAGATATGATAATTTAGAAGATTTTGAGTCCCATGAATTGAATGACTTATGTCGGGATGCAGTAATAAAAAGATAGCTGACTATACCCTACAACCCCTATAAAAATGGGGTTGCTGAAATAAATAACATAACAATATGTGAGGCTACAAAAGCGATGATTTCTGATCAGGATCTTCCCACATCGGTATGGGAAGAATCCTCCATCACTATTGTTTATATTTAAACAAAATCCCTCATGTTATCTTTGTTAGGATATTCCTATACTCCATCCTAGTCCCACCAATATTTTTATCATTTACATTTTCAGTCATGCATGCACCTTTTAGGGTTTGCATGCATTCTAGGGTTTGCATGCATCCCAGTCATCAGTCCAGCACCTAGCCCTCAGTTAGCCAGCCCCCAGGAGCTTCTCACTATTCAGTTTTAGCCCTCCAGTTGCTTAATGCACCCTTCTTCCTTGATTTTAGGGAGCAACTCGCCCTTCTTCACCTACCAGTCCAGTTGTCACTTAGTTACACTCAGTTACAGTCAGTTACACTCAGTTACACTGAGTTACATTGAGTTGCACTCAGTTACACTCAGTTACATTGAGTTACACTCAGTTACACCTACCAGAGTTAGTTTGACTGATGGTTGACAGTTACTTGAGCATTGATGACTCCACTGATGATGATGAAGACTTCCAGTTGTGCTTCGATGATCATGAGGACACCTAGTTGTGCTCCGATGACACTCCAGTGATCCTTTGATCACTCCATGAAGGCTAATTCGAATTGCCACCTTAGGCATTCGAATTCCTCATGCATTGTATTATTTATATGTCCATTTGTGATTAATAATCTAGTATGACTGAAGTATTATTGCTTCTATCTGAGTTCTACTGTACCATATTATTCTGTTGCTCATTATACTGCATGTATCACTCTTCTTCTATTTTCTTGCTTAATCATAATTACTCTTGTGAGGTACACATCATCTCTTAGATCTGCTGTGAGGATTTTCACATGGTATCAGAGCATGTTGAGAGAATTGTTTATCTCCATTCTTGAGAGGTTTTTGCAGGTTATTACCAAGATTTCGAGTGCAGCAGTTGCAGCAGTTTCTGCATTTTTGCAGCAGTAGCAGTTGCAGTTATTCTATATTGTTTTTGCAGGTCCTCTACAGCTTCAATGTATTCATCAGGAATTACTCCTCTTGATCCACTCAACTATGATGAATGGAAACCAAGAATGATAGCAGACTTGAAGATCCATGATCTTTTTTATTTTTATTTTGAAAGAGAGTTCGAATCCCCTGAAGAGAAGATTGACTGGTTAAATAAAAGAGACATGCACTTTGCAGCAATAATGTTTTCTTTGTGTGCATACCAGAGATTCCAATTCAAATACCATGATGGTGTTGAAATTCCAAGAGATTTATGGACTCCAAAAGAGATATGGGCTCACCTGGATGGAAAATTTGGCAGAGAGAATGAAGGACTTGGTCCCAACCCATTCGAAAGAAAACAAAGTGATGCATTCGCTCCTCTTGATGGTCTCTCAGATCATGAACCAGTATCATCTCATATTGAAGTTGTTGACAAAGAACTTGCAGATTCTCCGCTCATGCTCAAACTTTCTTCTCTTTCTGTGCCAGCTCACACTCTAGATATTGCAGAAGGTCCTAAATCCTCTCTTGCACCAGAGTCTGTTGGTTTGCATCATGATCACATGATTATTTCAGAGGTCAAATCAGCTAATGGAGGTAATGAATTCGCTCCTCTTCAGCAAACATCTCTTTTATACTACTACATGATCATAAATTCATGCTTTCAGAAGGTCATTGAAGAATATGGCCATTGCCATTCGCTTGGGATAATTTCTCATGCATCTACTGGTTTTGATCTCACCTCTCATGGTTCAAAGGAGATCTCAAGAAGCCATGATTCAAGTCTTGTATCTAATTTGGGTTCTAAGCAATTACTACTTGGGAAAATTTCTCATGCATATGATAGTTTTGATCTCACCCCTGCTGGTTCAAAGGAGATCTCAAGAAACTGGTTTGAAAGTATTAAATCTAATTTTGATTTCAAGCAAACATGTAATAGTTCTTTTTGGCATAATCTCACCCATGGTGGTTCGAAGGAGAAGACAAAGGACTATATGCACATTAAAAAATTTGATCCTACCTCAGCTGATTTGAATCACAGGTTCAAGGATCATTCTAATACTGTTGGATTTGTTCTCATCACATTCGATCTGAAGAGCAAGTACAAGCACATGCTTTTTGAGCATGATCCACTTCTTCCCAAGAAGAAGATACCTCCAGACATATGACGAAGCATCACACATGCTTGAGTTTGGAGCTTTTATTTTTTATGTGTGCCTTACAGTCTATTTTTTGAGGAGGGGGTATGTTTCCCATGAAATTTTCCCACTTCCTTGGTTTATTGATTGTTATTATTCATTGTATTGGGTGACCTTTGGTCTTAGTTACCAGGGCCCAGGATGGATTAAGGGGGGGTGTTAGGATATTCCTATACTCCATCCTAGTCCCACCAATATTTTGATCATTTACATTTTCAGTCATGCATACACCTTTTAGGGTTTGCATGCATTCTAGGGTTTGCATGCATTTTGCATGCATCCCAGTCATCAGTCCAGCACCTAGCGCTCAGTTAGCCAGCCCCCAGGAGCTTCTCACTATTCAGTTTTAGCCCTCTAGTTGCTTAATGCGCCCTTCTTCCTTGATTTTAGGGAGCAACTCGCCCTTCTTCACCTACCAGTCCAGTTGTCACTCAGTTACACTCAGTTACAGTCAGTTACACTAAGTTACATTGAGTTGCACTCAGTTACACTCAGTTACACTTAGTTACATTGAGTTACACTCAGTTACACCTACCAGAGTTAGTTTGACTGATGGGTGACAGTTACTTGAGCATTGATGACTCCACTGATGATGATGAAGACTTCCAGTTGTGCTCCGATGATCATGA
Organism: Larix kaempferi; assembly: GCA_027924585.1. Classification (NCBI taxonomy): domain Eukaryota; kingdom Viridiplantae; phylum Streptophyta; class Pinopsida; order Pinales; family Pinaceae; genus Larix; species Larix kaempferi. The sequence continues at coordinate 7,631,794 of BSBM01000438.1, forward strand.
GGACACCTAGTTGTGCTCCGATGACACTCCAGTGATCCTTTGAACACTCCATGAAGGCTAATTCGAATTGCCACCTTAGGCATTCAAATTCCTCATGCATTGTATTATTTATATGTCCATTTGTGATTAATAATCTAGTATGACCGAAGTATTATTGCTTCTATCTGAGTTCTACTGTACCATATTATTCTGTTGCTCATTATACTGCATGTATCACTCTTCTTCTATTTTCTTGCTTAATCATAATAACTCTTGTGAGGTACACATCATCTCTTAGATCTGCTGTGAGGATTTTCACAATCTTGGGAGAAAAGATTCATGAAGAGGTTTTCATTGATGAAAAACCAGATGTTGGACACTTGAAAATTTTCGGTTGTCCTATATACATTCATGTACCAAAAGAGATGAGGAAAAATATGGATCCATCTGGAAAGAAAGGAACATTTTTTGGATATAGTGAATCCTCCAAAGGTTACAGAATATATTTTCCAAGACAAAGAAACATTGAATTCGACAGAGATGTAACATTTCATGAAGAGGTTGCCTTCAAGTGCTCTAAAGAACTTTAGTGTGATTCAGATATGGTCAAGTCTGAACCAGAGCTAGTTTCCTTACAATCCTTACAAATGTGACCCTCCTTGTGAGAATTGAAACATTTAAAAGGAATTCGCCAATAGTCAATCTTCTAAATGAAGACCCCATGTTCCCATTTGATCTCAATTTCTTCCGGAAACCCTTCTGAAGAATATATCTCAACTAAAACCATGGGGAATTTTTTGTCTGAGGCTAAAAGGGTACTTTCCTCAATTAAGATAAAACGACCAATGGAGTTTGCGATATCCATAAAATCCTGAAAACTACATCAAAACAGTGGGAGACCAGGAATTAAAACCCAAGGATGCCTCCTTCTGAGTTTCTCCTTCCACGGGTCGAAGGCAGAATTCCACTGCATCAGAACAAGGGAGCCGCTTCCAATCACTCGGAACCTGGAAAGGACTAGTTACAAGGATTCTTCCAATAGAAAATGGAAGTAGACCCAACCATTAACTAACATAATCACTCACGGAACGTATTTGATAATGGGTTTCTAACACTTGGTAATCCAATCATGTATCTTAGTCTTGTTCAATCTAACAATGATATTCAAATTTCCCAATAAGCGCACGGGTGAAAAGATTCAGAACCATATCCGTAGTAACATCTTTACCTAGGGTACATAAAGCCCTACCCTTTCAAGCTTTCTCAGTTTTGATCTTCCTTCTTTGTTTATCCTTTGCACCCAAGAGAGCAGAGGGTCTGCTACCTACAACCGGCAGTTCTGGGTCTTTCTTAAAAGAGTTACAACTAAGGGATGAGCCACCCAAAGCCACCATAGATGAAAATATTTTCCATTGTGAGCCATGTGAGGGTTTTTTAGGAGAATAAAGAACCATAGAAACATTTGGATTAACATGAACCCGGGATGGCGAAAAAGGGGAAGTACGATCGAGGGTAGAACCTGAGCCTAAATGCATAGAATGACGTGTGGATTCCATGGAAAGTGTGCATGTCATATAGTATTAGACTCCTCCGTCATCGTACTTAAAGGAAAACACATGAAGTAAATTGAAATGGCCAAAAACATATAGAAGCCCTACAGTTACAATAAAAAACTAAAAACCTGTGAACGGGAAACTTATAAATAGTTACTGCAGAGAAAAAAATACTTTCCACTTTTTTTACTTGGATGGTTGATGGGGCATTAGGTCGACCTCATCCAACTCAACCCTCAACCTTCCAAGATCTGGGGTGACTCTCCAGAACCAGTCCTTGACTCAACCAGAAACCAGCCTAGTCCTTCTGCCACGTAGGCCTGACCTTTAACACAGGCTTTCCGCAACCTTCTGGGGTCTCAAACCCTTGAAAATGACCTTCCGCAAACTTCTTGCAGGATCACCTTCTTTCCACAACTATGACGTCTTTCCGCAATTGCCTTTTCCGCAACAATCCTTCCGCACTTGCGGGTTGTGGATTGCGAGATGTTCTTCCCGCGTCCATCGGAAAATATTTCCGCAAACACTCCTCCGCAAACTCCCTTCCACAATACTCTTTCCGCACTCTTGCGGATTGCGGGTTACGGGGTGTTTTTTTTTCCAGATTTCCTCAACAAATCTTTCCGCAAAGTTCTCACCGTGACTTTTCCAGCGTAATACTTCGTCAATAAACTCTGTGCTACTTTCTTTTGTGGGATGTTGCATCCACCATCGATTCTTTGCGGGGTTAATCTCAGCTGTTGATCTACGATCAAGGTAGGATCGTTCGCTTAGGCTTTGTGGGAATGATAATTTCCGCACAACTTCGCTTTGGGTGATCTTTCCCCATCATCGATCTTTTGTTCGGCTTAGATCTAATCCGTTCGACGCTGCTCATTGGTTTGACTCTGCAACTTAATGATTTCTTGGCTGATTGATCATGGAGCGATCAACCCAGATTGAATCTTGTCTGTATGCTTGGAAAAATCTAACACAAACAAGAATCCTACTTAAGGAATTTAATGATGATTGGTCTACAAACACATTGGGGTTCTTCTCTACACACAGAATTCAAATGAATGCAACATAGAGATTATTTCATACAGAAATCAAGTCAACAACGCACAGAGCTCAACCTGACAGAAAGTCAAAGCATTCTTGATTCACTGATGCAGAAAGATGTCTTCAACACACAGTTCTTCTAACTTTATTTACAGACAATGAGAAAATTGCATTCTCTACAAAATGAATCTAACCCACAATCGACCAATCAACATGGTAACTCTCAACAAGAGCCAACCCCTAGCTCATTTTGCTCTGCCCTACTTATGCATTTTGATCTCCAACAGAATTTTGAGCCATTCAAACAACCTAACAACCTAACAGATTCCACAACGACGGGTTTGCATCATTACTTTGCTGACTTCCTAAACTAGTCTGATCTCCACGCAGGGAGTATCAGCTCGTTGCTAGTACTATCATACCAAAAAATAGACAACGCATCAATTTACAGTATTTGTGAATCCAAAGGATAACAAAAAGAATAGATCATCACAAAATAGCTCAGACTGTCCACATCAGAATAGTTCGTCCTCAGCTAGTCACAACATGTGATATAGTCATCACATTGCTGACTCAGCAACGATGCTCCTGCATCAATGGTACTAATCCATCCTTGGAGGATGGTGGAATCCAAGTCTACAGTAAGGATTTTCAACCTCCCGAACTAGGTTAACAGCAAACACAAAACCTAGCAAAAGCAAACCCAAGCAGAGCCCAGGCTCCAAGATAATTGAAAGAAGTTATTCCCCCCCCCCCACATATATATAGAATAATATACTACAAGGAATGGGATTATATAAAAGAAACTATAATTTTGTATTAGGATTATATAAATGTGACACTCGGGATTACATCACAAGTGAATTTATTATTACCAATTGAAATATGTTACATTGAAAATTCTTCCCTTTTTAATTTTTTTTTTAAAGATATGTATATTTCTAATATAATATATTTGTGGTGTATTGAAGTATTTTTAAATTTACTATATAACAAAGCAATATTTATGTATGTTATGAATGAGAGTCTAAATAAGGATAGTCACATTAGTATAAATATATTAATCTCTCAAAAACAATTGGATTTTGGTTTTGACTAATCATGTAAGTTTATGAATAAACTTGCTTTGAGTTTTTTTTCCCATAAAAAAGTTCTATTTTATTTCTTATAATGAAAATAAAACACTTACAATAGGTGTAGATTGCACTCATTTTCTCATATTGATAATATTTAAAATATATAAGTAATTTCTAACTTACTGATAGTATCCAAAATATCTGAGTCATTTATGACTTTTGTACAAATATAATTTCATCATAGCAAAAAAACGGTATCATTTTCTAAAAATAGAAATTACTTGATAAAATTTGCACTAAAAGTATATATTTCTACTGATGTTGGCTTCATTTTCATCTACTACATGAAGTCCAAACCTGTGGTTTTAATTAATATCTCTCCATTCCTGATGCTTCTAAAACTTGCTAACCCCGTAGACAGAAGAATACCCTCCTTCGATAGTGCATCTGCTTTTTCATTACGTTCTCTATAAATATGACAAACACAGAAAGAGTTGAAATCTCCAGCCAGTATTTTAAGATTTGCTTCAATACCCTGCAAATTGATATTAATAAGATTTATTTTCCCATCCATAAAATCAGTCCAAATTTCAGAATCGCCATAAACCTATAATTTCTAAACCTTTTCCTCTTGAGCAAGCTTCAACAATGTTCTTAAAGCCAAACATTTTGCTCCGTTGTTTGTGCCTCTCCTGCAATTACCTTTAAACTCAATCCTATGTAATTCTGAGGTCATTAGAATGGCCCCCAAGCCACATATTTTGTTTTCTCCTTCATAGGCTCCATCAAAGAATCCATGGCACTCCTTTCATCAATCATTACCTGTTTTCTAATTTTCATATTTGAGATTGAGTCTTTTTCTTTGAAGAAACTGTACATAGCCAGCACCTGGGCCAACACTTGAAAAGTAGGGATATGATTCTCCTCGAAAATCCTTTCATTCTGGGCTCTCCAAATGCTCCATAGTGTTAAAAAAGGAACACATATAATCTTTTTCAAATCGGATTTCGGATAACTCCAATTTAAGTAGTCTTCAATTGAATTAGCTTCCCAAAGTTTGTTTGTATGAAGACCTTCACCAATTCCTTTCCAAGCTTGTTTTGTAAATGGATAGTGTATGCATAAATTTTCTATAGATTCTTCATCATTCATGCAAAGGCTACAGATACTTGGGCCACTAATATTCCTTTTACATTTAAGTTATTCCAAGTAATAACTTTATCCCTCGGGGCCAACAACATAAAAGATTTTGTTTTTTGTGGAACCAAGGTCTTCCATATAGTCGTCCACCACCATTTCCTTTGTTGTTCCAAGCTAGTTCATAAGATTTTATACACTATCCTTACAGAGTACTTCCCTCCCACCTTATTACCATTCCATAGAAGTAAGTATAGCTCATCTGATAGCATAATGAAACCCCTTTTCTTTTCATTAATCCAACCATTCCACTCTTCTATCTAGATTTATGATGACTCCATAGATTCTGCTAACCTCCAATCCTGCTTCAAACTGTTTATATCCGTTGTAACTGCCACATCACTTATAGTTTTAAAACTATTTTCATGTAAATGTTTCATCTATTCAAAAGATAGAATAGCCTAAAGTCCAAATCTCATTATCTAGTCCTTTCCTATAACCGCTTCCTTTCCATTTTTCACCTTCCAAACAAGAAGGTCACTTATCACTAGAATGTCAGAATTATAGCTTTCCAACACATAAACCCGCCCTTGTGACTTTTAATTGGATTTCTCATCCAATCAAGAACTAAAATACCATTCAAGTATTTACACTTTGGGACCGTCTCCCACTTGCCTTCATTAGAAATAAAATTCCAAATCGATTTAGCAGCTAACGCTCTACCAAAACTAAAAAGCTCCTTCAGTCCCCATCCTCCAATTACTTTAGGTTTGGCAATGGATCTCCAAGCTGCCCAATGAATACCTTTCTCTGCATTTCCTTTGAGTTGATTTGCATTGTAATCAATTAAGTTTCATCTTATTTCATTTTAGCTTTAAATATAATGTTAAATATTAATACTAAGGTTGTTATATACATTTTAATTTTTATAATTTATTTGTGGTTAATATTGCTTTGTAAATATTATATATCATAATTTTAATATTATTTATAAATTTCAATTGTATAATTTTTTAACATTATTTTATGCAATTTAAATTATATAATGACAATGGATACTTACAAGGCCTCTATGTAATGAATGTAATTTTAGTGATACTTTGATTTTCCAGAAATAGGTGTTGTGTTGGCCTATTTCATGGTAGATGTAGCTCTTCGGTGAACCACCATTGAAAAAGGTATTCATCTTGCCATATTGATCCCTCCTTTACAATCTCAATATTATTTAGTGTTATAGTTTACAAATAAGTTTTCTTAAATGGATAATGTCTATACCAGTGTTGCACATATCGTTGATATATCGGATTTATCGGCGATATTTTCTGAGGTCCAATACATCGGATTGAATATATCATGATAAATCCAATATATTCAATGTATCATGATATATTCAAAATATCGCAATATATTTAGAATATATCGCGAGTCGACCGAATATATCGGCCTGCTAAACAAAAACGAATTTTTTTTTTCTGTGAGCGTCTTTTTAAGTCCGTGGGTTGAGTTTTATTGACTCATTTTGTGTTTTCTAAAGTGTGGGAGAAAAAGAGAGGAGTGGGGAAACGTTTTGCATCCATCCAAGAAGGAGAAAGCCAAGGATTTTGCTGCCATTAGCGGAGAGATCGTGGTGGAGTGGGGATTCAAACTTTTAACGTTCAAACCATCAAGATTTTCAGGTATGTATAAAACATTTTGGCTTCCTCCAATTGTTTTTCTAGACTTAGGCTAGGGTTCCATTTGCAATGTGCCTCTTCTTCTTGCTTTTGAATGGAATATTCAACCATTCCATTTCCACATTCATCTAGCCCTCATTAGTTAAATTTTAAGCTTTGCAAGTTTGCATTATCATGTGTTTATTTTGTTTTTTTTTGTGCCATATGGTTAAGATTTTCTCCTCAACAAAATGCCAAAGGCATTGGATCCAATGTGGGTGTATGGTGAACCAGTAGAGCTTCCCAACAGACAAATATTGATATGCAATCTTTGTGGCAAAAAAATTTATGGAGGAATTAGCCGCTTGAAATACCACCTTGCCAAAATCACCAGGTTTGATGCACGGGGGGTTCACTCAGTGAACTTGTTACATAGCACTATCGTTCGCATGATATTAAAGAATGCCCCTAATTTCACTAGATATTGGAAAATGCATCCTATAATTGTATTGTTGAACCCCCCTCCCAATATGCCTTTCCAATTAAGAAAACCCCTAGTTTCACTAGATATTGTAAGTATCCATTTTTATCAACCCATTTTTAACAGTCCCTTTATATCATATTATCAAGCTGTAACAAACAGGAGCCCTGCCACATCTTAATATAAGCAAACAAGATGCTAAATAAAATAATAATATAATGCTAATAATGATCCCATTAGGATTGTAGGGGCGGCTGATCAATTTGTAGCATTGGAGAGTGGAACACCCAAAGAAATAGTACTAGGGAAGGAAAAATGCATAAAACGCAACCTAGTCAAGAGATAAACATAACAAAGAATGTAAAAGACCAATAGTCCAATTGATAGTGCAATGCTTAGAAAATATGAGAATTGCAAATGTTTCACACAACAACTTGCCAATCTACCAATTTTATATCATGTAAATACAAATATAGCCATAGAGAACTCATCTTTTCTATAATCTTAATAAATTAATCTCCATAAAAATGAAAAATTGAAACCCTTTTGTGGAAGGATGCCCCTACCTTCCTATCAAAACAAACATCATTGATGTTTGAACCCAAACGAACATAGAAAAATTCCTTTTAATTTTCAATAACACCGTATGATCATGTGCATAGCTTGGATTTGGGTCATTCACAAGATCCAATGAATTGCCTCCACTTCCTCTACATTTATTCTTGCAATCATGGGAATTAACAACATTTAGTTGCCTTTTATTGGGTTATTCTAGCTTTTTTTTTTATCTTTAAAGGATAGGGAAAAATCTCCATTGTTAGGTTTCAAGCATGCAATAGTTATAAAGATACACAGATAGTAAAACTTATGTGATACCATTCATGGTAATGATAACACATAGGGTATGTAAATAAGGATTTAGATTTTCACCTATGTTCATGTTAAATCCAATATAATATTAAGGAAGATGTCTTGCATATAAGAATTGAAATTAAAATTATGAATGTTCCAAATATAACTCAATTTAACAACTATTCCTAATTGGCAATGTGAAAACATTAAAGAAGAATACAAAAAGTTGAAAGAAATAATTAGTCAAGAAACATTGATCTAACTTTTCTCGGTTTTCGTGGAGCAAGGTTTAATTGAATCTCAATGCCCACCTAAACCCAAACCTAAAAAATGAAGAGTTAAATTGTTTACTTAAATGCCTACAAAAATACAATACAATTTTTCAAGTCCTGAACTCCCATTTAACTACATCTCTTAAGTTAAAGATAAAAAACAATATAAAATCAATTCAAACCAAGCCTAAATGAGATATTAAATGAGGATTGCTCAAGGATAATAATCCAAAGAGACTTCCATCGATATTATCATTGGTACACTATTATCAAATTTATGCAAAACTTAGGATCATAACCAATATCAAATAAAAATGGAATGTCCTTAAGTTTTAGGTGGGTATGAATTGAGCCCGTGATTTGAACGTATGAATCCATCCCATGATTTGGAGGTTATTCCTCAACACTCCCAAATAAAATAACCCCCAATATTTATATTACTACATATGTCAAATTAAAAAACCCCCTTGACCCCTTAATACAGGGCAATATATTTTTGAGGTTTTTAAGAGTATTCAACCCCCCAATATGAATGGACGTGATATGATATTGCCTCACTAGTGAACCCCCTATGGTTTGATGTGGATGTTTGTGAGAAAACTACCCCAAAAATTATGCACATTACAAACCAATCCATTATTGAAATTCCTAATAAGAGTGATGTGAAGGAGGCTCGCAAACATGAACTTAAAAGTTCTACTACTGGAACAAGTGCCTCAATGGGAGGAGTAGTACCACAATCCCACTCCGCATCCACACGGCCCACAACTTCTCGAATGCCCTCATCAACCTCACCTTTCTTTTTGCCGAGGTCAACACCGGGGGGGGAACCTTCTATTCGGGCATTGGTTAAAACAAAGGAGAAAGAGGAGGCTGACAAGATTGTGACAAAATGTTTTCTTTGGAGTGATATACCATTTAACATTGCCAAGAACCCCTTCTACCATGCCATGTTTGAAGCTACTGCTATTGTTGGCCCGAGGTATAGGGTCCCTTCATATAATGATTTGAGAGGGCATCTTCTTCAAAGGGAAAAGGCTGATTGCACGCAAATATTAGCTAGGCTCAGGGAATCATGGGAGACCATCGGATTCACTGTGATGTCGGATGGGTGGACTGATACAAAGGGAAGTTCAATTCTAAATTTCTTGGTTAGTTGTCCCAGGGGGACAATGTTTATCAAAAGTGTTGATGCAAGTGCATATACAAAAGATGCACAATTATTATGTGAGTTTATGGATGGATTTATCCGAGAGATAGGCCCGCAATGTGTTGTCCAAGTCGTCACGGACAATGTTGCTAATTATGTTGTTGCTGGGAGGTTGCTCATGGAGAGGTATCCAACCTTGTACTGGAGTCCTTGTGCAACCCATTGCATTGATTTGATGCTAGAGGACATGGGCAAAATTCCTTGGATCAAGGGAACTATTGATCCATCTCGGAGTGTGACCAAATACATATATGATCACACATATGTTCTTTCACTCATGAGACAGTTCACGTGGAACATAGAGTTGATTCATCCCATGATCACACGTTTCGCCACTAGATTCATTTCACTTCAGTTGCTCCTCAAGAGCATGGTGGAGTTACAGAGGATGTTTCTTTCTGATGAGTGGGTTGCTTGTGTCTATAGCACCAAACAAGATGGGCAAGCCATAGCCCAACTTGTGCGACATGAATAGAGATTATGGAGTGCAGTAGGTGAGGCATGTACTGTTAGTGAACCTTTGGTAAAGGTTCTTCAATTGGTTGATGGTGACAATCCCACAATGGGATACTTGTATGAGGCCATGGATAGGGCCAAGGAAGCTATATATCGGTACTATGATAATAAGGGTGAGGAAGGACTCATCAAGAGAGCTCAAATTTGGGGTGTGATTGATGAACGATGGAAGAACACTCTCCATCGTCCCATTCATGCAGTAGGGCTCTTCCTCAACCCTGCTTTCACTTATTCTTGTGGATTTAATTTTGATGGTGAGATCATGGATGGTTTTTTCCAGTGTGTTTAGAGGATGGTGCACACTCCAGCTGAACGCTTAGATATTTCCAGACAGATAGAGATATATAGGATGACAGCGGGGGTTTTGGGTTATGAGATGGCTATTTTAGATAGGACTGCAAAGATGCCAAGTAAGCTTCAATTTCAAATTTTGTTTTTTCCTTTATATATATTTGAAATTGATTACTTGATAGAAATATATTTTGTTGTCTTCCATTGAATCCTTTCATTTTATTCATTGTAGATGTATGGTGGAAACACTATGGTGGAAAGCTCCCAGAGTTGCAGAAACTTGCCGTTCGAGTGCTTAGCCAAGCTTGCAGTTCATCAGGGTGTGAGCTCAATTGGAGTGTCTTTGAAAAGATACACTCTAAGAAGCGCAACAAGTTAGAAATGTTCAAAAATGCAACAATGAAAATTTAAATTGCTTATATTTTTTAATTTGTAATTTTCATTTACTACAATTTACCATTACTAACTATGGCCTTCAATGTTCATACATGTTAGGTACCCAACGCCTTAATGACATGGTGTATGTCTACTACAATCTAAGGCTATGGGTGAAGCAACTTGACAAAGAACCTAGCATAGAGGCCGTAAATTTGGATTCCATTGACACCACTACTCAGTGGAGGATGGAGTTGGAGGAGCCTGAGATGGAGGAGTCACCCGAGTGGTTGGAGGAGGGGGAGGATCATGCAAATGATTTGGGGGAGGAGACCATAGTGGAGGGGGAGGGTGGGGAGGAGCAGGAAGATGATCCACTTCCAGTGTCTACAGATGTTCAGGAGGAGATTGATCTTCCAGTGCAGCCAATGCCACCACCACCACCACCACAGAGACCTGTAGTTGGGGTTGGGGTTGGGAGGAGACAACCCACTTTATCTCCTGCCTCAGTTGGAGTAGTTGGAGGCTCTAGATCTTCCACTCCAACCTCATCCCAAGCACCTCCACGACCACCTACTACTTCCAGAGGACGAGTGGTGCCCTTTACTCGTAAAAGGGTAGAGGGAATTGATGATTGGGATTCCTATGATCTATCATTTTGATTTCATTATGTACTATTTAGTATCTATATGCCTCATGATGATTCATCTCATGAGATACATTTATTTTGAGCTTTTGATGTGATTTTGTATCATCCTATCAGGAACATGTTTCAGAATTTTCAGTTTGGTGAAGATATGTGACCACTTGACATCTTATGCATCTTATTTATTACTTGTATCATCATATTTATGTAACAATGTGTCTATTTGATGTTGCTGTTGCTTTATATGTTTTAAAAATTGAAAAAAAATGAGTATTTTTGTATTTTTTGTGGTCTGTCGACATTTTCCGATATTTTCGACCGATACCGCCGAGAAGTTATATTCCAAACCCTCACCGATACTTTCCCCGAAACGATATATGCAACATTGGTCTATACCAATAAATTTTATAATCTTTATTTTTTTCAATTAATAACTTTTATAACCCATATTAACTATATGGTCTCCATGTTAATAGCCTTTATAACCGCGTGTTAATAAAACCATAGTATGGTGATCATGCCAATAATCCTTATTGACCTTTTGATATTAACACTTATGGTCCAGAAGATAATGATTAAAAAATATTATTCCACATAATTAATTCATATGTAATTAATATTAAAACCCAATAAAAAATAACTAACGCATCATTAAAAAGAAAAATACCCAATACTATTTGGTAGACTCTTCATAACCAATATAACTAATATACACTTACGCAAATACTCAAATATATTATGTAATCGATCTATTTTATTGCAACAATAATCAATCAATTATGTTATTTCTACTGTTGAAAGTTACCAGCTTTAAATCTCCAGTGATATTAATCTTCTATACAGCGGGGATAGATCAGTTGGGAGAGCGTCAGACTGAAGATCTGAAGGTCGCGTGTTCAATCCACGCTCACCGCAAAAAACCACTCCTTCATAGGATGAGAGATTTTGCTTGTTTTGAATTTTAACTTAAAATCCCGTTTATAAATTTTTAATTTTAATTCATATTTTTAATTTAAACTTAAAATCTTAATGCAATATTTTTTTAAAGCTTCTATAAACTCTGAAACAACAAAAAGTCAGTGATTATCATTTTTAATTTAACTTAAAATCGCTAAAATCTTAATGTAAATAAATTTTATTTAAATTTATTATTTTTAATTTAACTTAAAATCTTAATGCAAATATTTTTTTTATTAAAAACATGATGTAATTTTTTTTAAAGATTAAAAAATTAGATCAATTTTTTTCAGATTTATTAAAAACCTTCCATTCCTCATCTAGATAACGAGACAATAAGAGTGTATCAAGATCAATTCCCAACACAACTTAGCTAGTATGTAGCAGTGAAGGTAAGCTTACTTACATTATATCTAGTGAGCAAAGGAAATGAACTAAAAGGTCAACCCTTCATTGTGCTCACTAGAAGGTTTGGCCTTGCTTTCAAGGTCTCTGTTTTTTTCTTTTTTCTTTTTATTCAAGAGGTTTCACCTTTGGTTCTCCTCCACAATTGCTTTGGTTTAAGACCTCTAGGTAGTCAACATTGACTCACCCATTGCAACTTTGGGGACCATACCTTTTAGCGAATCAAAAGATGCTCTTGTTGTGCTTGAATCCAACCAGATTGTTGAAAAAACCCTAGCTAGCACAAGAAACCCATCTACCAGCACTTGGACTTGAACTTGAGACCTCCTAGTGCCCCAAAGGATCGAAGTAGAGTGGCTTTTCAGATGAAGGTGGTTTTTCCAATCCACCTATAGGCCTAAGCCCTTGTTTTCAAGGTATTACTCGACAAAGCTTCACTAGCTAAGAGTTATATTAACGTTTAGTTAACAGGATTGTGATACCTTTACTTTTCCTTTGTTCCTAGATAAGACCATAAACTTCATTAGATAAGGAATTTCCTTGAAACCCAATTGTTGAGGAAAAGGTAAAACCATGATTATCATTCGGAAAATGAAATGTGCTTGATAATGCTAGATCCCTTGGAACACAATGGAAGCTAGAGCTAGTGAAACAATGGCTACTAAAGCATACACTACTTGTTGATCCTTCCGTATGGGATGGCATGATGATCCAAACTTACAAAAAGCTCTATATGTAGGGGGATAAGGGGTAGTAAGAAAAGAGATTTCCTAAGCCAACCCTCATGCTCAAGTAACAAATATGCTTCCCCTTTGAAATGTAAAAACTATAGTAAGGAGAAGATATTTCCTTCCTTTAATATTGAGATGCAAAATGGTTTCTTTGATGGAGCATAGAAGAATAGGTTTTTTAAAATTATTTTCCTCCCTCTTCAATAACACCGATTGGTTCTCAAGAGAAGGCAAGTCAAGTGTTGTGCACTGACTCCAAGTTGCCACAACATTATGTATGTGAACATCTAATCTTCTTCACAATACAAGCCTTTACTCTTCATTATTAAAATGTCGAGATCTCAGTTTGGCATGTAAGAGGTGGTCTTAAAGACATGACAACGCTATGGCATGGACTCCAACATTAGCTCACAACTCCTCTTTCTTTTGTATGAACCAACATTGCCTAGGATATGGCTCCCTCGCTATGAACTCCAACAAGCAGTTGTGGTTTTGGTATGTTGTCGAGACTCTCCTTCATGCCTCTTCTTGCACTTAGATCCCTCTTCTTCCTAGATTATTGAACTCCCTTCTTCTATGTCGTGTCCTCCTTTTTGGTTGTCAAAGTATCTTGAAGACCAAACAACACTCCAACAAGTGTTCATTACAATTCCCTAAGAGCTATGAGGTCATATGAATTCCCTCTAGCCTAAATTTTCTCTCCCTACCACATGATGTGGAGATAATACAATTTTACAAACATTAATTGTGTTCCCCCTAAAGTGTTTCCTTCTCAAATTGCCAAAAAACTCAAGTGCAAAATATTTTTCTCCTAGCAATGATTTTGTACCCACTACAATAGCATCGAAATGGTCAAATGATTTCTCTAGTAATACAAGTGGTTTGACTTTTCTCCCTTATAAGGCTTAATCCCTAGTTTTAGATAAGTCAAGAAGAGTATATCAAAAACAATTAATGACCAAGCTTTCTTAATTTAAAGTAATCAAATGTATAATCGCTTACCTTATAGCTAGAGAGTGAAGGTAAGGTCATGAAAGGTCAACCTTTTGTTAAGTTGGCTAAAATTGTTAGACATGCTTTCAAAGTCTTAACTCGTCGAGTTATGCTTAGGTGATGATTACACTAACCCTTCTAGCTTAGAGTTACCATAATATTTTGTTAAAAGGGTTGTGATAACCTTACCTTACCTTCACTTTGCCTAGGTAAATCCTTTGCTTACCTTCATGAGATAAGGAAATCATGAAACCCATTTGCAAGGGGAAATGTAGAATCATGAACAATGACAATGACAATGGGATCAAGTGCTCAATAATGCTTAATTCCATAGAACCTAATGGGTATTAGAGCCAATGAAACAATGTCTAATAAAACATAAACAACTTATTATTCATTTCCCGCAAGAATAACATGATGAATCCAAGTTACAACAATTTTAGATAAAGGAGGAATGGAATGGGATTTTCCAAGATTTTTTTTTCTCAAATAAATGTTATAGTTATTGATAAAATATCAGTATCAAACATTTTAAGAAGAAGTTAACTTTCAAATATAATCCTTATTAATTAACATTAATGTTTCAACTACAACTTATTTATGATTATATTTCAAAGAAAAAAAGAAGCTATTAAAACCTTAACAAACCTTATCAACTAAGATATAGAAATGTTTCAAACTTATTTATGATTAGATTTCAAATAGAAAAACTATTAAAACCTTAACAAACCTTAAGAACCATGCAAAACTTTAAAACCATACTAAACTAGGAAAATCTTAGAAACCATGCTAAACCCTTGAAAATACGATTGATATGATATGCTAGGCTTCACTAACGCCAAATTTATTCCCATGAGTAGCAAAAGTTTTTGTGTATCTAAATGATTTTTAAATATAAAACATTTTTCGTAATGGGTTAAATGTTGTTCATAATGTTTCATGATCCACAATCCTCAATGAAAGTCCCAATATATAGGGGAGGGATGTCTATTCTTGAACAGGGACTAGTAGTTGTCATAGTACTGGTCCCACACAACCACCAAATATTGACATAAAAACACCTATAAATTAAACATAAATATTCCATATTAAGTTCATAAATATTTAAATTATGTCCAAAAATTGCCCATTAACTGACTAGGTCAACAGGTGTCCATAAATAGTCTTTATGTGCAAAAGAGTATAAAACATCTTGTCCCAACTACCTACAAATCTTCCTAGGGATCCAAAAGTACATGAACAACTAAATAACCTAGCTTGTATTTGCCACCTACTGCAAGGTACCAGTCTAATCAACACCCACGAATATCTATTGGAGCATAAATATACCAGCATGCATTAAAACCTGTTCAAGCACAAGGAAGAGAGTGTCAGCCATAACTACATGGATGTTCAACAATCCAACCCACTGTATTCAATAAATGACACCTACCCATTAAATGCACCCATTAAACAGATGAAAGCACAAGGATCACATTTAAATCAATCCACAACACACATTCAAATTTGAGATATTGCAATCCATGTGCACCCTTCTTACCAATCCAATTCAACATCAAACAACTATAAAAGAACCACAACCCTTACTGAAGTTGCATTTCAGACATTCTAACTGTAGAGTGTGTGCACAGTGGAGACATACCATCAGAGAGTGTGTTCACAATATAATCAAGTAACTGCATAAAATGTTTATGTTATTTCCATTTATGTTATTTATATTTCTGTTATAATCAGCTTCTAATTTCCTTCTATATAATCAGCTTCCCTTGTAATGTTATTTCCATTTATGTTATTTATATTTATGTTATAATCAACTTCCCTTGTAAATGTGCAAGTAGTTGCAGGCACGGCAAGAGTCAACAATGCAAGGAGAACAAGTCGTCGACTGAGCAGGGGTGCCCAGCTATGCTGCACCTCATCGGACGAGAAGAGGATCGATCATTCAAATGTCAACAATGCTCCCAGCAATGTTGTTGAGAATGACCATGCGGTGGTAGAGGATACTGTTGTCCCACCATCAACCACAGAGCCACCGTAAACCATAGTTCAAGGGACAAGTTCAACCATCAAAATCAGTGCAATAAGAGGCTGGACAAAAGAAGACATGTTAGCTGTGATTGATGATATAGAGTTCAATGGATATTCCATTCATGTTGCTGCTAAATACATGGAGTTGCTACCTCATCAGTCCATTATTGGATAAATGGGCTCACACATACAAAGTGCAGGGGGCCTGTTACAGTTATGAGTGAAGAGGAGGAGACCGAGGTGGTTCAGTGGTGTAAGGAAATGGCTCAAATGGGACATGGTATAGAGCTGATACAACTAAAATCCATAGTAGCTCAAATCTGTCAAGGGAGGCCAAACCCTTTCAAAGATGGGTTTCCTAGTAAGTCATGGTGGTTTGGGTTTAAAAAAAGGCATCCAGACCTTGTGTTGCGTATAGCTGAGGGCCTAGATAGAGACAGGGCTCTAAATCTATGCCCTGCAATTCTGACTAAGTTCTATGCCACCCTTTCTAGTGCATACGAGAAACATGGTTATGATCCAGACCATATATGGGACTGTGATGAAACAGGTTTATAGGCAGGAAGGAACTGTGGTATGCATGTAATTGCCAAGAGAGGGAATCATAATGTGCCAAATATTTTTCCTAGGAGAAGGGATTGGATCACTATTCTATGATGTGTCAATGCAATTGGTGCTTCAATCCCTGGATTTTATCTATTTAAAGGTAAAACTTAACTCAAAAACTATATACAGAATTGTGAACCAGGTGCATGCATGGCTGCACATCCCCATGCTTGGATGACTAAAGAACTCTTTTTGAATTGGCTTACTCACTTTGATGCATCTATACCAGGCGGTATCTCACCTGTAAATAGACACTTGTTGGTTTTAGATGGACATGGAAGTCACATTGTTGTGCAAACAATTGAGGAGGCTAACAATTTGGGCATCGATCTGTTGACACTGCCTGCTCATACCACTCACATATTGCAACCCCTAGATGTCAGTGTGTTTGGGCCTTTCAAGAACTATTTCAGGGGTGAGTGAACTTCGTGGATGGCAAAGAATCCAGAGGTGTAGGTAAAAAGGTTTGAGCTAGCCGAGCTTGCAAGTAAATCCTTTAAAAGGGCTCTCACGCCTTCGAATATCAAGGCTGGGTTTAGGAGGACTGGAATATGGCCATTGAATTCTAAGGCTCTCATGCATGATACTAGTTGTATCCAGGCATTTGAACTGGATGGTCAGGAAGAAGGGGATGTCCAAGCACATGTTGATGGCCAAGAAGATGTGGAAGTAGAGGAAGACATTGCTGCTGATAATATGATATCCCTCTCTCAAGGAGGACCCTACGGTGGTGATGATGATGAACATGTAAGTGAAACACAATATAACAATGAACCAATTGACAGTAACCTGGAGGTTGTTAGACCAACTAAAACACCTGCAACTTCTACATGTGATCTTCTTAATGTCTCTATTGATCATGCAATTGTCAATGAGAATGTCAATGAAAACCTTGATCATGCTCCAGGAAGCAACAATGGAGAATTGACTTTACCAAGCCAGGTTACCCCACCATCATGGCTGGCAGAAGCCATGATGAATTTCGACAAAAATAATGTCTCAAGGACCAATGAAGAAAGCATGAACATGCCTTCACAGCCAAGAGAATTGGACGGTGAAATTGTTCATTATTTTGTGGAAAATGGAAATCTAGTTGAAGATACTATCCATAATGAGGTTCTAGCTGAAGAGGACAATATGGTTCAGATAGAGCAGGAGAACATTGACCCAAATATTGAAAGGCAAGTGTCAAGCAAGGAGCAGCAAGTGTCAACGAAGGGCCAGTTGCTTGGTCGATTCCTAAAGCTACCAGTAGAGAGAGTGTCAACAAAAATAAGGCAAGCAATAGTAGACAATCTTCCTTTATGCCAAAGTTCATAGTTACTCACCTCATAAGACTATATAAAGCTATTAGTTGAGTCTGAGCATAAGAAACTTGAAATCCAGGATTTAAAACAGAAAAAAAAGGACTTAGCTAAAGAAAAGAAGGCTGCAATAGAACTTCGAGCACAGGAAAGGCTTGAAAGAGAGAAAGAACGACAAGAAAAGGCTCATCAAAAAGAGATGGCAAGGCAGGAAAAGGAATTGAGAAAGGCTCAACAATTGCTTCAAAAAGAACTAGGGATGGCAGAAAGGGTTGCCATTGATGCAAACATAGTGGAGGGGAGTAGGATGATGCCAAACACATTGGAACATATTGCAGATAATACTCCATGTTTCCAAGACCTCCTAAACATCTAATTCCCCCGCTATCAAAAAGTGTGCATGCCCACTTTATTCCCTCCTACCAGTGCAGGTGTCAATCGTATGTATGATTATGAGGGGGCTCAACCTAATGCAGGGGTTAGTAGCACAAGTGTGCATTGTGGCTACTCAATTCCTCCATGTCTACAAGAAGCAAATTCGATATCATATGGAGGCAATCAGCCACAACCTAATTAACCATTGTTAGGTAGGCCAACCAACTTGGCTCAAGCAGTAAACTCAACAGTATTGGGCAGTGAAGATCTTGGAGGACATCAAGCATAGGGGTGTCATATAGGGGTGCCAAATTTTTTGTTGTGACCACATTGAAATGTGGATTTTGTAATCACTGGCTCTAATGTTTGTAACATGGCCATTTTGGATGCAATCCTAGACCATCTTGGATACAGTCCTAGGTCATAGCATTCCCTAATGTTTGCGGCATTGTAATCAGGGGTTTATCATAACATTTAATATACAATTTCATCATTTCAACAGCACGATGTAATGTTCCCTGATTAAACATTTCATCAACATTTTTGAGGGTTTATGAATTTAGTTTGTTGTTGGTTTATGTTGCAATCCCTACAGTAGGGTTAGGGTTTATGAATTTAGTTTATTGTTGGTTTATGTTGCAATCCCTGCAGTAGGGTTAGGGTTCATCAACAATACAGATCCCTATATTCATTCTATATAGAGCAATAAATATAGAGCCCTATATTCCTTCTGTGATGTATGTGGCATAGTCTAGATCCTTAAACATGGACTATAAGCCTTAAAGTAACGGATAGGAATGGGTTTGAACCATTACCTGGGTTGTGATACCCATCCATGCGATGCTAACTCATAAAAACATGCCCATATTTCTCTCCTAAGACTAATAATGCTTCTCTAAGGAATGTTCCATGGAGGGCTCTCATGCATGAATTATTACACATAAGATCAATGACTATGACCTAAATACAATATCATACTAATCAACATAAAAGGCTTAAATCAGGTCTAGTGTATGTAGAAAAAAATTATAGGTGCAGTTCAGTTTTTCTATGAATTATAGTTTGCAGCCCTTCAACCAAAATAATTATCAAATAATAGGGAATCTGTCTCCCACTCCTCACTGCAACCATAAATGGTCAAGCCAAGTGTACCAAATCTGTATTTGTTAGAGATGGAATATTTCGACCAAACATTCATGATCGATTAGTTTTTCTATGTAATAATGTTCCGTTAGATACAAAGAAGACATGATACTTTAAAAGGAACCAAAAACAAATTCGATATCCTTTTGAAGGCTAGAGCAACATACAATAGTAATCAAGCCAACAAACTGTTTAATAAAACCATGTGTATATGAATGCATGCTATGGTCTACCCAACAACTAATTGAACAAAATACCTACAACCAAATCAGCAGGAAAAACTGAAAAATTTAACTTCTTCTATTTTTCATATCCTTCATCAACAATTTTGCATATCAATTATGCATTATCTCCATAATTATAAGAATTAGAGCTAGTCTATTTTACCCAAGAAACATATTATGAGTTCTCACATAGATAAGCAACAATATGAGTTGGACTGGCAGAACCCCAGACCAGAGGTCAAAATCTTTGTTATGATAACCTTCAAGATTCCATTCTTTTGGAAGAACATCACAGTTACTTCGACATGAGATAGAATGCCTTGAACAAATTAAAGTCAAAGGATGGAGCAGAGCAGGGCTACTGAAAGTGCACTTGATGTTAATAGTTAAAAGTTAAAACTACATCATATACTTGTAAATTAAAGCAATAGCCAATTGTGTTCCCTATAGTCGTAATTAAAGTAAAAGGCAATCTCATTCCTTGACTCATATCTCCATTGTTTTGGCACACTTGCTGATATCAAAAAATGAATTATGGGTATTCTCCCAATAAGATGAGACTATGGAAAAAGCCATTGTTGTCAACTGGCATCCCTCCCCTATATGATGCAATTTTAACTTTTAACTAATAACATCCCTCCCATGCAATTTCAAGAATAGACATCCCTCCCCTACTTATAAATTAAAGCAATAGAAAAAGTCACTGTTGTCAGCAATTTTGCAATAAATCCATAAACCCTAACCCTACTGTAGGGATTGCAACATAAACCAACAACAAACTAAATTCATAAACCCTAAAAAAACATAAGCCCTACTGCAACATAAACCATAGAACCTTCAATTATCCAGCCCAAACTATTATCAATTATTAAGCCCAATTCTTTATTTCACCATTTCAACATAACTCTGTAAATAAACAACAATTATGCATGACCAGTTTGCATAACAAGTTCATAACAATAAACAATAAACAACAATTCTGCATGACCAATTTGCATATCCTTCATATAAATTTTCCATATCAATTATGCATTTCAATTGTGCATTATAACAATTTTTTACCTCCATAATAAGCATAATCCCATACTGCAGGGTTTGCAACACAAACCCTACTATTGGGATTGCAACAATTCATAAACCCTGACAAATTCACCTTAGCCCTAACCCTAACAAAATTCACAAACCCTAACCAACAACAATTCATAAACCCTAACAAATTCACCTTAACCCTAACCCTACTGCAGGGATTGCAACACAAACAAACAACAAAATTAATTCATAAATCCTAAAACATTCATAAACCCTATTGCAACATAAACAAATTCATTATTCATTATTCACCATTCATAATTCATTATTCAGCATTAACAGAACCACAATTCCAGCATAATAAGAAGTTCACCAATTCACCAAACAGTTCAAACATAAACCCACCAAAATAGTTCAAACGTAAAACCACAGAGCCATGCTGCGGTGAATGCAGTTCACCATTGCCGCAAATGCGAAATGCAGTTCACCAATTCACCACTGCTGCAAATGCTACATATTAAATGTAATGCAAAATGCAACATAAACCCACCACAAACAGTTCAAACTTACACCAGTGCCGCAAATGCAACGTAAACCCACCACAAACAGTTCAAACTTAAACCCAAAAAATGCTGCAGCAGTGAATGCAAGTCATAGACAGTACGCATAAATGCACCAATTCACCAATTCACCACCCAGAAATGCAACATTAAACCAGTACCCAACCAGAAATGCAAGATTTAACCTATAAAAGCAGCAAAAAAGGTTGCTTCAATCCCCAGTAGGTTGAGAGTGTTGACAAACACTCGAGCAATAATGGCTGGTAGGAATCCTACCAGTGAGCCACCGTTGTGCCACCAAATGAACCCACGAATAAACTTGAGCATGAAGGGACCATTGCCACCGAACGAACGCATGCAGGAAGCCACCATCGCCACCACTGAACCCAATCGAGCAGGAACCCACCAACTGCACCACCGAATCGACAAAAACCTCCAACGGGGTCCACTGCAGACAAGCTCATGGGCCTATGGTGTGTCGCGGTCATGGGCCAACCGTCCATGTCGGGAGAACCGATGGACAAAACCAGGCGTAGCAGCGAACATCGTCCGTCAGGGAGTAAGGCACCTTCCATCCACAACATCACAGAACAACAACAAGAGTTTACCATAACCAAAGCTGGAGTGGTGTAGAACGCAGGGTGAGGTGAACAAGAAATGGGGTGGTAGAGTGACCACAGACCGGGCCCGAGCAAGAATACACGGGAGGAAAAAGTGTCTGCTTGAAAAGTGCCAGGTGACCGTGAAAAGGCATGCCAAAAAGGCCGCTTTATGGCGCCCACCCACCACGACAGGTGGAGCTGCCATCTAGGCCTAGTCACGCCATGTGCCGAGGTGCCAATGTGGCGTGGGGGAGGGATCCAGGTGGGGTGTCCAACAACTGGCATCCCTCCCCTATACATATACATACCAATGGAGTATCAAGAAAAAGTCATTGAATTTTTTAATGCACTCATCACAATTTTAGTAAGCTCGATTATATGAAAAAAAACTATAAGACTTGCATTTTTAGCCTATTTCAATAAAGATCCAAAGTTTGTGCTCTATCCACGGTCACCTCATTCAATGACATGTCATTGTTGAAATAGGTGATATTATGTGATATAAAAGGTATTTACAAATTTAATTTGTAGCTTGGAGTACAAAAATTATACTAATGGATCCGTGGTGCTTTGGTTCAAATAACCATTAATAAAAAAATATTTTTTCAAGAACTTATTTTCGTTTCTATGTAATGAAATGATGCACTTGGATTGCCAAAAAACACATTATTTTTTATACATAAAAACAAATAGTTCAATCGAGTTCTAGGGTTCGATCTAACCCTAGAGTTTGATTAAGCTATTTAATGATCAAACTCACACCACTTGTTGAATTGTGAATTGATTGTTCAAGCTATTTAATGCTCATACCCACACCCTCTGTGTATCAATCGGTTGGTTAGTAAATCTAAATTGTTTGATAAGTAGCTTATCAAGTTATTGAAAACTTGATTTAGCCTTGGAGCTCGATCGAGCATTTACTTGACCCAACCAAACACTTGTTTAAGGGTTTAAATTTGGTACAAAATATGTGCTATTGAGTACTTATGCAAACTCACGATTGAGATATTAAAGCATGTGGAAAAATCCTCTCCCTTTGCTTACCTTGCCAAGAATTGTTATCCATTTGTATGGATTCACTCTACCACTACAAACTTTAATTTTTATTATTAAGCTTTGGTCATAAAAAATAAAGATATGCATGTTTCAAAAAACCGACCTTCCACTAACAAACATTCATCAAAGACCAACTATCTTGCTCTCCTTCATCACCATATAACACTTATACGATATAACAATGTGATATGACAAAATTAAGAATTTAACTTAATGTTATATATTGAAGTTAGACTATCTTTTTGTCAATTCCCGCTAGCTCATTCAGTTAAGGTGTGGATCTTGTTAGCAAGGCGACTTGTGTTCATTTCCCCTTAAGGGTGAACTAGTTGGGAGGAGACACCCCAAAATCCAACCAAGTTGATGCTTG
This sequence comes from Larix kaempferi, assembly GCA_027924585.1. Classification (NCBI taxonomy): domain Eukaryota; kingdom Viridiplantae; phylum Streptophyta; class Pinopsida; order Pinales; family Pinaceae; genus Larix; species Larix kaempferi. The sequence continues at coordinate 7,655,258 of BSBM01000438.1, forward strand.
ATGCGGTCCAAGCCAAGTGTGATCCCCAGGTGGTTTTGACGGAAGAGATGCCCTTGGGGGTCATGGTTCTAAGACAAAAGGCCACTCCCGCCAAGTAAGAGAGTTTCAAGCAAACAAATATATATATATATATAAGTTAGACAAATTATAAATTTAACTCAATGTGTCAACATCGTAAAATATATAACCATTCTGAAATTTTTATATTTATAAAATTTAGTTATAACTAAATAATTTAGAATTTCTTCATCCTTTGATATTACTTGTCAAATTCATGAAGTTGTGAGGTTGGTTGGTAACAATTCATGAAGTTGTGAGGTTGGTTGGTAACAATAAGCGGGTTTTGTCCACTTCTGAGTCAAGTTGCGCCATGTTTTTGTGAGTTTCAACATATTAAAACTATGCCATGAAGCTCATTGGAGTTTTGGATAATTTTATGTATTTTATCATGTCTTAAAATGAAAGGATTTTAGAACAATTATGAAGTTTGAAGAACAATATAGGTGTGGGTAGTAGGGTGTGAGGGTGCATTTTTTCATTGTTTTGTTGCACATTATAAAGTGCATCGTCACCCCCTACCACCGTCCCTCCGAATGAATGTGAGTGTGAGTTTTGAGTTATGTACTACCCACACCCTCACTTCTAAGGAAGGTAAGTAGTGGATGGATAAGGATGTGTTTTTTTTTATAATGTTTAAATAAGATCAAGTTAGACAAAACCTTTCAAGTAAGGGTCTAAAGCTGGTTAGCATTTTTCTTATTGTGCAACAAAAATTTCAATTAGAAGAATTATACTGAAATATACGTTAATGGTTGCATGACATTTTTTTGTTTTTCTAATAAAAAATTGAAAGCAAAAAAGATTGATAATGTCCAACTAAGATTAAGTTCGAAAAAACCCTTACGTAAGAGTTTAAATCTTGTTATTTTGGTTTTTATTTAGTGTAACAAAACTTCCCATTAGACTTGAATGATTTTATGGCATTTTTTCTTTTCTTTTAAAGTAATGGCTCTTAGGTGCAAAATACTAATGGTATTCAATTAGGATTAAGTTGGACAAGCCCCAAAGGTAAGGATTTAGGGCTTGAACAAAATCAAATCATATTTGATTGAAGGGATTGGGTTTTAATGATTTCACAATATTTCTTTTATTCTGAAGTAATGACTTTATAGTATAAGAGAGTAATGATGTTCAACTAAGATCAAATTGAACAAATTCCTCAAAGTAGGGATTTAGAAGGATTTAGCAAAATGATAGAACATGAGAAATTAATCATTTAATGTTCCTCTTAATCATTGAAGGACTTAGCAAAATGACTCAACATTAAAATTTAGAAGGAAATTTATCTGGAGTTGAAGTTTCTGCTCTTATCATAATTACCCATTTACTTTTTGTACATGATGTGATGTTATTTGATACTGGTTCGGTGAAAGAGTGGAATGCTTAGTGTGAAAATCCTCACAGCAGATCTAAGAGATGATGTATACCTCACAATGAAAGAATTTAGGTATAAGATTAAGAGTGGTCAATGTAGTAAGATGCGCAACAGAATAATAATATAGTAGAACTCGGCTAGAAGCAAAAATACTTCACACACACTAATTAATTAATCACAATATGGACAAACAAGTAGTACAATGCATGAGGATTCGAATGCCAAGGTGGCAATTCAAATTAGCCTTCTTGGAGTGATCAAAATATCACTAGAGTGTCATCGGAGCACAACTAGAAGTCTATCTCATCATTAGTGGAGTCATCAATCCTCAAGTAACTGTCAACCGTCAGTCAAACTGAGTCTAACTGAGTGTGGTAGGTGTAACTGGCACATGGAGACACTAATTGAATGAAGGAGGCTCAGTGGAGGGCGCATGAGGAGCTAACTAAAGTCAGAATGAACAGTCTAGTCACACTGGAGGTCCATCAGAGTGGTAAGGTCAGTTAAGAGTGAGTCGAGACTAAAATCAAGGAGAGAACTCAGTTAACTGAAGACAACTGGACTGGTAGGTGAAGAAGGGCGCCTTTGTCAAGTGGATGGTGAGATGTGGGCACATCACTGGCTAGGAGGGCTCAATCTGAGTGGAAATAAGCTCCTAAGTGCTGGAAGACTAGGGACTAGGTGCTGGAGGTATCAACCTGATGATTGGGCAGCATGCAGATGCATCCAGAATGCATGCTGCTTGGAGGAATGCATGCAAGACTGAAAATGCAAAGGATGAAAATGATGGTAGGATTAGGATGGAGTATAGGAATATCCTAAAACCCCCCCTTAATCCATCCTGGGCCCTGGTAACTAAGACCAAAGGTCACCCAATACAATGAATAATAACAGTCAATAAACCGAGGAAATGGGGAAAACCTCATGGGAAAAATACCCCCCTCAAAATAGACTGTAAGGAATACACAAAAATAAATGCTCCAAACTCAAGCAGGTGTGATGCTTGGTCATATGTATGGAGGTATCTTCTTCTTGGGAAGAAGTGGATCATGCTCAAAAAGCATGTTCTTGTACTTGCTCTTCAGATCGAATGTGATGAGAACAAATCCAAAAGTATGAGGATGATCCTTGAACCTGTGATTTGAATCAGCTGAGGTAGGATAAAAAACATGAATGTGCAGATAGTCCTTTGTCTTCTCCTTCGAACCATCATGGGTGAGATTATGCTCAAAAGAACCATCAAATAATAGTAAATGTTTTGAATCCAAATCAGACCCAAGACTTAAAGAGTGGTTTCTTAAGATCTCCTTTGAACCATTTGAGGTGAGATCTAAACCATTGAATGCATGAGAAATTATCCCAAGCGAATGGCAATGGCCATCAAATATCGGTGTTTGCTTGGAATCCAAATTAGATCCAAGACTTGAATCATGGTTTCTTGAGATCTCCTTTGAACCATTAGAGGTGAGATCAAAACTAGTAAATGCATGAGAAATTATCCCAAGTGAATGGCAATGGCCATTATCTTCAATAACCTTCTGAAAGCATGAAATAATGATCATATAGTAGAACATAAGAGGTGAGTGATCAAGGAGAGCGAATGCGTTACCTCCAATGGTTGATTTGACCTCCAAAACATTCAATAGATCATGATGCAAACCAATGGACTCTGGTGCAAGAGAGGATTTAGGACCTTCTGGAATTTCTAGAGTGTGAGCTGGCACAGAATTTGAAATAGAAGAAATTTGGAGCATGAGTGTAGAATCTGCAAGTTCTTCTTCTTTGTGGACAACTTCAATATGAGATATGTTTGATACTGGTTCATGATCAATGAGATCATCAAGGAGGGCGAATGCATCACTTTGCTTTCTCTCGAAAGGATTTGGACCAATCTCTTCATTCTGTCTGCCAAATCTTTCATCTAGATGGGCCCATAGCTTTTTTGGAGTTTCAACAAAATTAAGGGAATCAATTACCATACAATGAGACATAGCAAGCATCATGGTTCCAGAGGCTATGTCACCTTCATTTAACTAGTCATACTCTTCTTCAGAGGATTCGAACTCTCTTTCAAAACAATAATCAAAGAGATCATGGCTCTTCAAATATGCTATCATTTTTTGTTTCCATTCATCATAGTTGAATGGAGAAAGAGGAGGGATTTCTTCTGAATACATGGAAGTTGTAGAAGACTTGCAAAAACAATAAAAAATATCTGCAAATGCTACTGCTACACTCGAAATCTTGATAATAACCTGCAAAAAACTCTCAGGAATGGAGATAAACAATACTCTCAACATGCTCTGATACCATGTGAAAATCCTCACAGCAAATCTAAGAGATGATGTATACCTCACAATGAAAGAATTTAGGAATAAGATTAAGAGTGGTCAATGTAGTAAGATGAGCAACATAATAATAATACAGTAGAACTCGGACATAAGCAAAAATACTTCACACACACTAATTAATTAATCACAACATGGACAAATAAGTAGTACAATGCATGAGGATTCAAATGCCAAGGTGGCAATTCGAATTAGCCTTCATGGAGTGATCAAAAGATCACTGGAGTGTCATCGGAGCACAACTAGAAGTCTATCTCATCATCAATGGAGTCATCAATCCACAAGTAACTGTCAACCATCAGTCAAATTGAGTCTAACTGAGTGTGGTAGGTGTAACTGAGTGTAACTGGCACATGGAGACACTAATTGAATGAAGGAGGCTTAGTGGAGGGCACATGAGGAGCTAACTGAAGTCAAAATGAGCAGTCTAGTCACACTGGAGGTCCATCGGAGTGGTAAGGTTAGTTAAGAGTGAGTCAAGCCTAAAATCAAGGAGAGAAATCACTTAACTGAAGACAACTGGACTGGTAGGTGAAGAAGGGCACCTTTGTCAAGTGGATGGTGAGATGTGGGTGCATCACTGGCTAGGAGGGCTCAATCTGAGTGGAAATAAGCTCCCGAGTGCTGGAAGACTAGGGACTAGGTGTTGGAGGTATCAACTTGATGACTGGGCAGCATGCGGATGCATGCTGCATGCAGGAATGCATGCAAGACTAAAAATGCAAAGGATGAAAATGTTGGTAGGACTAGGATGGAGTATAGGAATATCCTAACACTTACAAGGAGATCATGGATCTATTTTGTAAGGCTACGGGTCAAATTAGTGAATCCAATTCAACCTTCTTGGAAAATGAGGTTGGCAGGGATGTGCTTAATCAAATTGGTCAGTTGTTCCCTTTTAAGTTCTCCCCTATCAGTGTTGGAATGAAATATCTTGGCTTTTTAATTAAACCAAATAATTACTTACTTGGAGACTGGCAATGGTTGTTGAAGAATATAGACAAGAGAATCAGCCACTGGTGTTAGAGATGGCCATCTCTTGGGGGGAGATTAATATTGGTTAAATTGGTAAATTAGAAAATATTCCAGTGTATTGGATCTTACTAGCCAAGGTTCTGAAATCTATATTATCCAGCATTTAGAGGAAAGTCTTTAGTTCTATGTGGTTAGGAAACAATAATAAGGAGAAGTTTCATATTGTTGATTGGGAAATTCTAGCCAGACCAAAAAAGATGGGGGGTTGGGCTATAAAAAATATCTTTCTTTTTACTCAACCTTAGCCACAAAAAGCCTTTGGAGGAGCTTATTTTATAACGGGTTGTGGAGTTGTGTCTTTAAAGGAAAGTATCCTAAAAATTGTTCAGTGTTGGATTGGATTAGATCCAAAGTCAAAAGAACCTTGAGGGGGCTTCTAATATCTGGAATTATTTGGTTTTCTCTTTTCATAACCTTGGGGATTGGTTAGCCTGAAGCCTTGGGGATGGTCATTTGATTAAAGTGGGTGATGATCCCCTTATTGGGGGGTTCTGGTTTCTTTAAATTATCCTCATAATTGGTGTCTTTCCTTCATGCAAAGGAAATCTATACCTTAGACCAAGTGGGATTTCCTACTAGGGGGTTGGATGCTGGTACAGGGTGGAAACATGATCAGGATTTGGGATTGCAATGGTCTTTGTTTGAAGAGTGGAACAAATATCTAGTGAGTCTTCAAAGTAATGGTTTACAACTCTCGGGAGGGGAGGACTCCCTAAAGTGGTCTTGAAATGAGAAGACAAGTAATGTTACTACAAAATTAACTTATGAAGCCTTATTTTGTGACTTGGTAGTGGAGGATTATTGGTGGTATCATCCTCTATGGAAGTGGAATATGCCTTTAAAAATTAAGCTCTTCATTTGGTTGGCGTTGAGAAATAGTATCCTCACTTGGGACAATTATTTGAAGAGGGGGGGTGCTAGTCCAAATAGTTGTCCTTTATGCAATAATGAAATTGAGTTAGTGGACCATTTGTTCATACACTTCCCATTTACAATGTAGTTTGGGAAGGTGGTGAAGGGACTCTATCAAATCTCTAAGAACTGAACTCATCAAAATTTATCCTCTTGTTTTAAAGATTGGATATTCAATGAACATGATTGGAAAGAGTTACCCTGTTTTATTTGTTGGGAAGTATGGAAACATAGAAACCTAGTTATTTTTTAAGGGAGGGGAAAAATGTGATGAAGGTGGGCATTAAAGTTGTTGTTGACCACAAGGAATTTCTAAAGGATAAGACAAGGAGATATTTAATCTCAAATTAAACTGTGGGGAAGGGACAAATACCAAGAGTGAACTGTTGGCTTTATGGTATTTATTATGTTTTGCTAGATACAAAAATGTACTGTTTCTATAGGTTGTAGGAGATTCGAAAATCATCATTGATTGGGATCTATTAAATTGCAATTTACAAGTTTCAGCTTAGGAAAGTTGGATGGGTAAATTCACGGTAAATTCAAAAGATTCTAACCAGATTTTACTGGGATCTCTTTCCAACATATTTACAAGGAGCACAATGAAAAAGTTGACAGATTATCCAAACTAGCTATTCAGATGCCTAAAGGATACATCTTTTGTGAGGAGTTCATAAATACAAATTGGGTGTCTTAAGAATTTATTTAAATTTATCAGTTTTGAGCTTGTTGGGATAATAGTTTTTTTGTTTTCTATGTACAAGACACTTTTGGTCGCTTCTTATTTATATCTCTTTTGATTTTCATAATATATTCATTCTCGTTCAGGCCGTTTTTTTATTCCTTTCTTTTTCTATTGGAAGACTGTAATATTTATTGGCCTGGAAGATTCTGATATTTTGGTCTATTGTAACTTTTGGTTTAAAAAATCCATTTGGGTGGGTGATTTTATACATGGGTGTCGTCTTGTGAATCTCTTCAATGTTGCGATTTTCTACTTCAGACACTTTGTCATTTGTTCTTACATAGCCTTTGCCAAGGGATGCAAACATGTTTTGATTCTTAGTGACCCGTTGCTTGGATTTGTGTGCATCTTTTGTTTAGTCTTAATTTTTGGATCAAGTTTCAGGCTCTTTCGGTTTGTCTAGCCTCGACTTCATTATGGTAGTTATTTTTTTTACAATCTTATATATATTTTTAATAAAATATAGTTTTTCTTCAATGAAAAAAAAATTAAAACTTGTTAAGATAATAAAAAGTCCAACTAAGCTTAAATGGGAGGATTACTTAATTGCTATATTACTATAATGATGGATGTTATTTCATTGATGTTCGAGTATAGTTGGAAGAAACAAAATATCGATGTTATGTGATGGTAGTCACAATTTGATCACATTATATATAGAGCAATAAAACTATATAACAAAATATAAATGTCATCACAATTTGATCACATTATATATAGAGCAATAAAACTATATAACAAAATATAAATGTTATGCAATAGTAGTTGCAATTTAATTGTGTTACATAGGTGAGCAATAAAACTATATATACATATAATTGAAAAAAGAAAAACACATAATGTAAAACCATATTGAAAATTAGTTATTACTCTATCCATTTATCTTATATATATATAATCATTATTACAGCATATTAATAATGATCTTTAAATTAATAATGAACATATCCGCTGACCTAATGCATACCTAAAACCCTAATTTGAGGAGTTTTATTTTATTTCACGTCATGTAAATTTTGGACATGTGATAATGTATAATTGCATGGACATATATATAATGGATTGAACGTAGAAGCATGCAGAGAAAAACGTCATAATATCGTGGGGATGTAGCTCAAACGGTAGAGCGCTCGCTTTGCATGCGAGAGGTACGGGGTTCGATACCACGCATCTCCAATTTTGTTTTGTCTTTCTGTGGTTTTTAATGACATAACACCATTTTCTGTGTGCAGTGGCGAACAGACAATGCCATGGTTTTGTCTTTCTGTGGTTTTTAATGGCATAACACCATTTTCTGTGTGCAGTGGCGAACAAACAATGGCATGGCATGTTAAGAGTGGATCTATTTTGTTGTAATACTCCATCAACAATCAACACCCATTCGGAGAGGCAAAGTTTTAATTATAACAGTCTTTTAGATTGCGGGGATAACTCAGTTGGGAGAGCGTTAGACTGAAGTTCCCATGCTCATGGCATTGCATCATACATAAGTGGTTTAAACAGAGAGTAATCCACTTAATTATTGTTATTATTCATTCTTGCACCTAGCTTCTCTCTAATGTGGTCATTGTTGCCACACATCTAAAGAAATTTGCTTGTACCTAGTTTGCCACAAATCAAAATTGGAAACCAAATTTGCTTCAAATGCAAGCTTAAATGCCTTCAAACTTGGAGCAAGTTGCTAGATGGTTAATAAAATAAGAGTACAAGGAGTACTTAGTTTGTTGGAAAGAATAGAGCTTTGGATAGGCAACATGGATATGAAAGAGAGAGTTTGGCAAATGTTATTGATACATTGTTGTAGAGTTCTTGAAATCCATCCTATGGGCATGATACTCACATTCAATTACTAGGGGGGTTTGATATACGAGCATCTTTGCACACCCAAAAGTTTCATTTTTAGTTTCAATTCCTTTAATTGCGCATTTAATTGGTTTGACACCAATAAGTTATAGTTGCTTTGGGTTGAGCTAGCATGGTTGCACATTGTGCATGCAATTCATTTAAATGTTGCAACTTACAAAGAATTCATAGTACAAGGGTTGCATCAATCTTTTGAGTCTATGTTGTGCAAACATAGTCACATGCCCAAGTAGAGTCAAGGGAACTCGAGATCATATCATAAGAGAAGGAAGTGATTTTTGGGAGTTGTCGGAGTTTAAATCTCACTTGTGGTCCAAATCTGGAGAGGTGAACAAGTAGCATGTTTCGCAAAGTTGGATCACTAGATAACCTACCAGAAGATCTTATGAGTTTCTTTTCTCTCTCCATATGATTCATAATCAAGTCTATGTGGTACTGCAAACAACTGAAGACTTTGGTAGCAGACAATGACCCTACAAGCCTAAGATTAAAGATGATGAGTGGACTTACATTTAGAGCGATGATAGTGCTTATTTCACAATGTAGTTATTTTATAGTTGTGTTTTAGAATATTTTTACTATAAAAATTGATTTATTTTATTGGAGAAGTTAATGATTTTAATGATATTTTGTTTAATTGATAAATTCAACACAATAAATATTGTTTAATTTCCATATCAACTAACACAATATATATTATGGGAATTTGGTAATATAATTTTTGGTCAAAGGATAATTAGTCATTGTTAAAATTTCATTTTTTTAATATAAATGGATTCAACAACCTCAAATATCTATATTACAGAATTCAAACAATTCTTCTAAATAAAAAATGATAGGAAAAAAAACTTTATAAGAATCCAAATTATAACATGTTTGAACTATTCTAAAATAAAAGAACATTCACATTTAGTTTATCCAAATCATATTCACATTTAATTTAATTCAATCAAGTGATTAAAATATGTGACTTCTTTATTTTTCTTACTTAATACAAATAAAACAAAACTCAAATTCACAACCTACAAATTCTTCTAAGAAATTTGCACTTTAATTTTTTTAATTTCTTTCAATATTTACTTTAATGTAAAGTGTAATGAATGTAAAAAAAATATTATTATTAGACAATTTTGATTTAAATGTAAATTAGTAAAATAGTGCCCAAAGGGGTTGGATCCATTGGTGAAGAGCGAGAATTTTTTCAGCAATGGACAAGGTTCAATTCCAATGAGGGTCGAGCCTAGAGCCATGGGGCACCTTGACGTAGTGATCGAACATGTGGTTCAACCCATAGAGATTGTATTAAATGATCTCATGACCCGTGGACACATAAGTAGATCAAAGCCCACCCTCATGTCCTCCTAACATTCTTTTCCAAAGGAGTTGGATCCATTGATGAAGAGCGAAGATTTTTTCACCAGTGGGAAAGGTTTAATTCCAATGAGGGCCGAGCCTAGAGCCATGGGGGCACCTTGAGGTAGTGGTCGAACGTGTGGTTCCACCTAGAGAGATTGTATTAATTGATCTCGTGACCTGTGCACACATAAGTGGATCAAAGCCCACCCCACATGTCCTCCTAACATTTTAGTCAATTCCTGCTATCTCACTTAGTTAAGGTGTGGGTCTTGTCAGCAAGGTGACCTGAGTTCAATTCCCCTTAGGGGTGACTTAGTTGGGAGGCGACACCCAAAAACCCAGTCAAGTTGAGGCTGGTGCAATACGGGCCGGGTACAATCCTCGGGTCATTTTGATGGCTTAGATTCCCCTGGGTCATGGTTTCTCAGGCCACATGCCACTCCCACAAGTCAAGGAGATTCAGGCAAAAAAAATAAAGTAAATTAGTAAAATAATATTGATATTATTAAAACATAGGTATACACTTTAGTTTTTTAAATTTCTTTCAATATTTACTTTAATGTAAAGTGTAATGAATGTAATAAACTATTATTATTAAATAATTTTCATTTAAATGTAAATTAGTCAAATAATATTAACATTATTAAAACAAAACTGAAATTCATAAACTCCAAATTCTTAGAAGTTTGTACTTAATTTTTTTTTTTAAATTCAATATTTACTTTGTAATGAATGTAATAAATTACTATTTTTTTTCACAATGAGAGAGAAGAACGTTTTGGAGCACAATCTCTTCAACTAAACCCTAATCAATATATCTGAACAAAAAAAGCCTGTCCTTTCAAAGTGAAACATAAACACATAAAGAAAAGAAAGAAATAAACAACATATGGAACTATAGGTATCATTAGTTAGGGTTTTGTAGGGGGTTGTAACCTTTCTCTAGTCTCTTTTCCTGATGAATTCAAAATTGTATTGTCACTAGACATTATTCAAGCCTATTACCTCAAATAACTTCGTAGTGTTGAAAGGACCTATAAGTGAGGTTCTAAAGTTTAAAATTCCCTTGAATTGATTCAATAACCAACTTGGAGTAACCCATAATTTGTGCTTATGTGTGTTCTCATTGATATTGTTTCTTTTGATTAATTGCAGCATCCCACCTTAACATGAGGTACATACATTTGGACCTTGACAATGTAACATGGGGTTGAAAGATTTGAACCTTACACATCTCGCAAGAAAGAGAAAATATTACCCCAAGTCAGGACGAGATAATATGTTTACTTGAGTTCTTACTGTTCTTCTACATTGTATGGTAAGTTCAAATCCATTGAATTTAGGTTAGCATTGAACCATGTAAAGTACTTATCATCTTTTGCACTTCCTTAAAATTGTAATCCTTAACAAGTTGTGGAGGCTCTAATTTAAGCAACAAACTTGCCATCTACATATGCATCTTGTAAAACTTAGTGTTGGAGCATAAGAAAACAAATTTTCATGGTCCCTAAGTACGGGGTTTTCCTTGTGGATAGGAAACTTTGATGAGTGTGCAGAGTTTGAAATGTCCCCATTGTAGGAATGCTGAAAATTTAAAGAATCTCTTTTGGTTTCATTATGTAGCTAAGTCTCTATCGGGAGGGTCAAGTATTTATGTGGTAAGTGTATTCACACATCTATTGCATGGAATGTTCCTCTCCAAGGAGTTAGTCTCCCATGGGTTGTATATTTGTAGTGTTCTTAGCTTCTTGTTTGTGTTGAAATTCTTCTTTTTGTGGAAGAAGAGAATTATAAATTATTTTTAATAAAAAGAGCATTATCATGCCTTTTGATAGGTGGGAAATGCTCTAATATTTGTGAGCTTATCCGTGCATATCATTGTTTAGGTACACAAGATAGGGTGGAGATGGGCCATTTTCAATAGTCGTTAGATTTCTATAATGCCCCCCCATATAATATGAGTAAAGAACCACCTCTAGTGCAACCCCAAGCATTTAGCGTATGCCACATCTTAAAGTTGGTTGTGCAGTTTGGAATAGGTGTGAATAGATCATATCTATCACAATTTAATTCCCTCTCTAGTTTAATGCAATAACAAATTCTCAACCACAGCCTTGGCTAGTTTAGACACTGCAAATCCCATTGAACATAACAATGATGATTAGGAGCCAATAATTATGGACCCAAAGTCCTTTGTTTGGAGGCCAACCACCAAAAATCACAAAAGAAAATCATCTTATTTATGCTTGACAACTCTTATCTATGTGAATTTGAACCATTTAATGTGAACTCATAAATTTATATTATTTTATTACTATTTTATATATCAAAACTTAAAAGTTTTGATCATTTTAATGATTAATCAATCCTAATTTTAGCAATTAGCCAATTCCATTATATTTACTAATATACATTATTTTTTATAACAAATAAATTGTTATCCTTATTTTCCATTAATGAAAATATGCTTAACATTTTACAACAACGTTAATAAATATATTTCGTAGATTTGAATATATTTAGATTAACACTCACAAACTTTGTGAAATGAAAGACATGTTCACAGTGACAACTCACCACATTCACAAATTCTGTGAAATGAAAGAGACGTTGACAGCAACACCTTTATGAAGGGAGAGAAATAAATTCAACCATGCATCTTATAACTTCATGATATAATATCCTTGAAAATATAACTCGGGCAATAAACTAAATAAACTACGATGCCCCATCTTTTATTTCTTGACTATGGATTACATGCAACCCCCATAACATGGAAGCAAAAGTCCATTATGATATATTAAACAAAGTTAATAATAAAGCAATCCTCAGAAAAATATATAAGAAAATTTGAACGTAATATGTCCAAATATGATTATAAGCAATAAGCCAAAGAATCGTTATACTCAAAGGGTTTGTTGTAAAAGCTAAGTGTTTATGATTGAAACAAAACATTATAAGTATGGGTTATAGAATTAAACCAATATTTATGGATAAGGTAGTATAATAATAATCTATCTTAAGATTATAGTTTAGTTAGACATTAAATTCGTGTTTGTGTATGAGATTTTCATGTTTTTGAGAAAAGTACTTTGCAATCAACCATTTAACTATTAAATTCTATGAAAATGTATATATCCTACCTTTTAGAATTGAACCTATTACCTATTAAAAAAAGAGAAAGGGTATCCTTAACAAAGAAAAAATAATATCATATTAAATTAAATGGTTGGTTTCTAATATAAAAAGAGTGTCATGAAAACATTATTATGATAAACAGAGAATTAAATTTTTTCTATTTAAAAATAAAATAAGCTTTCCACATTAACTCAGAAGTATTTATTAGCTAGATGAAATGAGCCCCCCCTGAAATGTTTGTTACCTCAATAACTCTATCTGTACTACAATACGAGAATATATTTAATCTTTCTTCCTTTATTCCTTATTGAAGGAAAGGTCCTTCCCTTCCCTATGGTCAAGGGTTCTTCATTTCACCATGGAAAAGGGCTTTCCATCTCGTGGCTAATGTTTTATCGTGGCTTGGATACCATAAATGTGTACCTAAGAAAAAAATGAAAATTTTAAAAGAAAAATAAATGGAAGATTATTACAAAATGTTTGTAACATAATCCCTGTGAAAGGGGACTCAAGGTAGTCTTGTGATGGCTTTCTAACAAATAGTTTTCATCAATTGTACTTGATTTCATATTACTTTGAACTTGAATTTCACAGAAATTCAATAAGAATTTTCAATAACATGTAATAAAAGAAACTATCATTATGTACTCTATTGTATATGCACACAATATGCCGAAGGTAGGATAATTGCACTACAAGAAGTGCAAAGGTTGAGTATTCTATGAACTCTTTGTACATGAAAGGTTGAGTATTCTATGAATTCTAGTGTTTGGCTTGAAAGCTTGGCTTGTTCCATCAAAAAGGGATCTCCTTAGCTCATTTTGTTGAGGTTCAAGCTTGGTAAAATGATCCAAATCTTGCATATGTTTGTTTGTTAGTATGGGAAACATTGCATGCTAGTATGATTACTTGAAATGACAATTTGTTGTATGATCTACCATCTGATGACATTGGAAAGGTAAGCTCTGATACACATAAGGGCCCAATTTCTCGTCATTGTGTTTGTATGTATTGCATGAGGTCATTATATAGCTTGGTTATCCATTGTGCATAAGTCTAACCTATGTTGAAGTCATTTCTCTCATGAATTGCTCAAGTTTGAACCCCTCACATGCTATCATTATCATTGAAATTTTATTTTGGCATGCAAAGCTTAAGAAATGCTTAGCCATTTTCATTATTGATACTATGTGAGTCACATCGCCATATCCATTTGTTATGTATAGTTGTGGAGCTATTAAGCTTGAACCCATGACCTTTTCAATTTGCTTACCAAGATGCCATGTGTTATCACTTGTTATTTATCCTCAATCGACCTACACATTGAAACTATCAAGCAAGGAAACACTTAAGAGAAGGTTGGTTTTCATTTATTTTCCTATCACTCATGCCATTTCCCTTCATCCCCTTAGCCATCCCTCCAAGGGTATTTAACATGTTACTGCCCTAACTATGTCGTTTTGAGTATCAACATATTTTCCGACTCCATTGGGGACTATGTCCTTATCTTTCATTGATCGTCCTTGAATCCGATCCTTAATTTTATCTTGATCAAATCCTCATTTTCGAATTGATCACATTATCTAATCATGAAAGATTCTTGGTACCCTTGTGTTAATCATGTTGATATTTGTTAGTCATCAATCAACTATTTGAGTCTTGATCTTGCCATGGCTCTTTGTTTTTCCACCTTAGGTGATGTCAAAAGGTCAACTAAGTATCTGAGGAGTTTTAACTGTATATTCTTTGAAGAGAATGAATCTATCAAATCATTTAACCTCGTATTTAAGAAGCTATATGACTAGATCCCCAAAGTTGTTCGACATTTCAAACAAGCCGCTCTTATCCAATATTGTCAGTGTATTCCTCATCCTTACTAAGACCAATTACAAGGAAATTATTTAAATTACCTTGGCTCTGCTTTACAAGCATGCCTCGAAATTCAAGACCATCACAAAAGGAAGGATTTCCAATTGACAAATTTACCCCTAATACCAATATGTCCATACTTCAATTGATGCATGAAATGCAAGATCGGATGAATTCCTTACATAATACTAAATAGGATTATGAAGAAGTCTCATCTTGCTCTTTCTCAACCTCCCCACCTTCTAAACCCACTTGAGATGAAGCAATCTACCGAGCTTTTCACACACCACTGGTGCCTTTTTTGCGACAAGGGCCATAACCCTTCTACTTGTGAACGATGCATGTCATACCAACAACGAGTAAAGAGGGGTAAGCCTTTTATATCCAAGAAGCACATTAATAATATCTATGCTACTGCAACCATGTATCGATCTCAATCTAAACCAAAAGTTGCATTTGGTCCCAATCCTTCAAACAATAAGGTGAATTTTAAGCATAAGATCATTACACCCCCTATTTCTGAGTCAAGACCCCTTCCGATCAATCAAGCCGATCATTCTAGCGTTGCATTCCAATCCACTCCTATCATCCCTAGAAATCATGCTTCTTATGATATGATTGGATCATTAGGCGAATTCGACTGATAACATCAGTCCTTTTGATGCCCCAAGAGAGCCTTATCAATATCAAAATATTAATAGAGCTCTCGCTTCCCCTTTCCTATCCACGACTTATTCTGAGAAAATCGTGCAAGATTTTCATAAGGTTTTTTCTTTTAACGATGACATCTTTCCATCCAATTCTAAGTTTGATCCTCATATTTCTACTCGTCACGAGAAACTCATATCGATGCCTCATCTTAATACTCCAAGAGTTTTTAGTCCACAAAATAATTTATTAATTAAGGATGAGGTCAATAATTTGCAGTGCGGTGTCCCAAAAAATCTTAATTATTCGAAAGGGGAAATCAATTATTTTAATGAGGTGAGTCATACTCCTAAATCTGTCAAATCAGATCTTGTTGTGATTTATAGTTTTGACGAATCTCTTATTGTTCCGTAAGTTCATGATTTAACTGATGAAGATTCTCTATCTTTCTCAACCGCAGGTAAGAATGATACCTTCCACGAACCTATCCCTGATTCAATGCCTTATGTCTTGGAGGAATTCCCTCATCCTGCTTATCATAATTTTTCAAATACTCTCATCGATGACACTTATCAATTTAATCAAGATTCAAGAAGCTGCAATCACTGAGGACATTAATATCAATGATCTAATCCAATCTCAGAGTGATTCATTTTTCAAATCCAACTCTATTCCAAGTCATTCCAACATGGTCGATGGGGTGGATAGGGAGATTTCTAGGTTAAATTTTGTGGATTATATTTGGGATTCATGGGTGGTCAAAATTTTAAATCTTGCTAGTACTAATTCATGTCATTTGTATTTAATTTTGTTTGATTCAATTCCCACTAACTTTTCTTTTTTGAATGTCATGATCAAATCTAGTTTTCCTCCTGATGTTCACGATGAAATTTTTTGTAATAAGAATGCTAATGATCGTAGACGTAGTATTTTAGATGCATTCATATAAAATAAATGGCATCCTGCATGATAAAACAAATTTCTTCTTCTTTCGTAGAGGTGGGACTTCGTGTTAGTCGTGGGTCATTTTGCTTTCTCACATGCATTTATTTTCCTTTCATCGTATTAGTTTAACAGTATTTAGCAATTTCATAGTTTAGCACTTTGATTTTCTTATATTAGTTTCATTTATATCATTTACTTTCGCAGTATGCCTAAATGATTTTTCATGGAATTTGACATCTTTAAGTGCAATTCACCACTATGATTTTCCACTAGATTGTTTTGTTGTTAAACTCTAGCATGATGACGATCAATTTTATATAGGAAAGAACATGGTGTGGAGAGGGTGGAACTATTGGGTGATTCCTAGTAATCAACCTCGGGTATGTTGAACTGTAATTTGCTTATTATTTTTTTTCCCATCACTTCTTTCTTCTCACTGCTTTGCCCATTGTGGAATGCTAGCCTCACCCTTTTAACTCCCTACCCTTATCGGGGATGAAAACAAGTATGTGTACCTGCTTCACGGCTATGTCTTGTCATGTTAGTCAGTCATTATTGAGTTTGTCCCGGGTCATAGTGTTTCTTTGTTTTCTTTGTTGGTCTAGATGTTGATTCTCAACATCAACATGTTCTAAAGTGTCGGAACATGATGCCAGAGGCGAACCAATTAATTTTTTTTGCAAGGTCATTATGTCTATACTGTCAGGTCTAGCTTAATGTGCTTGTCATGTCCATATCTTATTTCACCATTTTCGCTCACATATGACCCTTTGGTAAATTTACCATGTTACATTTTCATCGTTACCACATCATGGTTAAGTCAAGTTATAGGGATTTGTCGTCTTTTCATCTGGGAATTTTCATGTCATGTTTTTTATATCGTTGAGTTTAGCCCGTCACATTGGTTGTACTCATACTTATTTTGGAAAAATCTGAGTCCATTTTACCCCTTCGACAACTAGTCAAAGTTTCGGCATGTTGCTGTAAAGTGTGTCATGTCAATCACATTCGATGATTTTGTGCTCTCCATTAATTCACACAATGAATTCGTCTATCAATTTTCTTATCACACCTTTGTCCTTGAATATCCATTGTAGAAAAAAGACCTATATCCTCAATTTTGGAAAAGAAAAGACCCCCCTTATACATAAAGTTTATATCTCTTATTATCTCACCATCCCTTAATGTAATTATTCATAATCTTTATTTTAATTCCATCCTCTATATCCACTTTTAATTTCCTCATTTCCTAAATCCCCTTTTTAAGCCTTATCCTCTTTTACTCATACAAAGAAACCCCTATTACCTTTCCCTTCTCATCACCTTTTCAAAAGTCAAAATTTAAATAATAAGAAAATACCCACTCCCCATCCTTTCATGTCCCCCAATATAGGCAAAAACCCCTTTGCAAGCTTCCATAAAGGTATCTCAAAATAATATATTAAAAAAATAGTGTCGTCCCCCATTATATATTTCTTGTTTTAAAAGCCAACGTAGGTCCAAAAACCCTTTCCATTAGAGTTTCCATGTTAAGGGCCTTCCCTCTTTTCTCTCAAAGTAAACACCCTTACATCATGTTACTTTCTCGAAATTGTAGTACATAATTTGAGAATTATTCCATGCGCCTTTGTGTGCTTAAGTGAAGTCTAAAAGTTATTCATAAAGATACTAGGATTGATGACATATTAAATTATCAAGGCAGATATCTCAGGAAGCAATATTGCATTCAGTAGTGACAAAGTTTAATTATAAGATTTAAGTAATCTTACAGTCACCATTTGAAGGGCAGAAGATTGTATCGAGGACTGCACCATATTATAGAGATTTTACTTATAAAAGATGGGCTTCACCTTTTCGGCATCTTCATGATTTATATTTACAAGGTTACATTTAATGCGAACGGATCTACCTAGTGTGCCAGCTCTCCGTCATTGTTTTAAAGGAGTGAAAGAGAGATAATTAAGGAGCATTTTTAACGAATGAAAGCTCGAACCAACCATTCCATTGTTGTGTTTGATTTTGTTGAAGAGTTTTTCCTCTTCCTTTTGCATGAACTAATACCACGAATATGGTTCACTTGCTATGGGCTCTAACTAGAGATGTATTGTTTTTGTTATTGGGACCCTCTTTTCATCATTTCACTCATTTCCCTACTTGCACTTAGATCTTCTCTCTATTGAACTCCCTTATGTTGTGTTTTCACCATATTCATTGCTAAAGAAGCTTGGAGGCCAAACAACTCTCCAACCAATGTTCGTTACCATTTTCCAAGAGGCAAAAGCTTGAATGCCATACAATTTTCTTATCAAAACGCTATGTAATGATTCCTTCCCAGCTAGGATTTCATTCACTACCATAGTGTTCAACATAATGTCTTAGTGGCTTGTTGTTACTTGAAATGTCAATTGAATTCCAACTAAGTTATTATTAATATTATCATCCATTGTCCATTGGATGTAGCTTGGGTAGTTGGGAGGAATGAATGTTACCCTCCTTAATCAAGTTCAATTCCTTGTAAGTGACATGTTGAGCCTTTAAATGAGTCTATAAGATGCTCTTGTTGTTTATCCTTAAATGGGTCTATAAGATGTTATTGTTGTTGAGCCCTTACATGGGTCTATTAGATGTTCTTGTTGTTGAGCCCCCAATGTACCGAAAATTCTCGGCCACTCCATGTTCCCTCACAGAGTTTTTTTTGGGGGGGTTATCCGTGGACATAGCGAGCACTGATATTCAGTGTCGCAAACCACATGAAAAAAAAAATACATATATTATCAACCATCATCACTCTAATCATCACCAATCTAAATTAGTTAAGTTAATAACAATTATTTTTATTTTAGCATTCAGAACATCAAGTTAATAATAGTTATTTTTAATTTAGTATTCCAAACTTTTTAAAACAAGAGTCACAAGTTGATAATGTCCACTGAACCATTGCTAATATCATATGGATAACATACTATTGTTATTATTTATTTGATTGGTCATAATTTCGTTTTCCCCTTTACATCAAAACATAATTCAATCATAATGTGTTTCTTCTCACTATTGGGGAAATGAAAGAAACAAAAAACAACTTACAACTGTTGCAAAACTGTCTCGAGACTGCTCAATAAGTACATAACAACGTCAAGGATCCATTACTATTTTATAAATGTATACAATGACCAAAAAACAAACTGAAAGTTTTCCTAGTCAACATATAGTACTCAAAAACTAATAATTTCAAAAAAATAGGACAAAGCCACTTGAGACAACCACATTCTCCAACAATTCTTCAAAATGTACAAAGACTTCCTCTAAGCCAATAGCTTTTTTTTATAGTGTTTCAACCTCCAAGTTCAATTCTCTAAATACATGTGTTGAAAGGATAGGCTTCTAAATGCAGGAGACATGTCATTGATGCTTTGACACTAGTTATCAAGGGAAATCACATACAATCAATTTTTCCAGAGGCCCAGCCAATGATCACCTTTGAGTCTCCCATCACCTGAAATGATATAATAGCAACATTAGTAGCAAACTTCAGTAAGGCCCATAATTCCATAAGCTTTTCCCCGGTGTTGGTCCCCATGCCACAACCCATCCAAATTGTGAATATATGAACATCATTAAGTTTTATGACCATACCACTACCATAGTGACCTGAATGGGAAGCCCCATCAAAATAGTGCATAGCACTAAACTCTGAAATTATAGGGTCAATAATAATTCTCTTTTTATTTACTTGTCTTCTCTAAAGTGTTCCAAAAAAACCCCAATAATTTTATTGGCAACATGGATTTTCTTCATTATGTATATGATGATTCCATAGCAGCAAACAAGATAGATCAAAATCTCACACATGATGGTGTTGTCACTACAAATGAGATAAGTCAAAAGTGCCCACACTTCTAGGAGAATTTGACAACGAGTTCTCTTCATGTAAAATATTATATTCACTTTTAAATCTAGTAGAATTGTACTATGAACTATCTGATCATTATAATATCTATATAAATCTACAACCTGAGAATCATATACAATGATTGAATTTAATAGCATATCAAACTTTTTTTTCACACAAGGAAGAAAACATACTTGTTATTCACACAGTGATTCGAAGTATACATAGTCAGACCATTTGTACAGAGTTACAAACACATTTGCAGTCAGCCATATCAGCCATAAATATCTGGACAATGCCTAAAATACTTTACAAAAGTGGATTAGAGTCCCAACATGACATCAACATATGAGTCCAAACTAAAAATATACAAAACTGTAGTCTATCAGATCATTTAAAAATATATACATATCAATATAAAATAACCTCTACATGCCTCCAAAAATCTAAATGAACCTCCTAGAATGTAAGCATACCTGAACAATCTCATCTATATATAAAGTGCATTTTAGGCACTCCACTACTTTTTTGAACATCAAGTTTGCAATATTGTTGAAGCATCTATATATATGTGTAAAAGAGATCATATCAAAGGCCTGCTACAAAATTATGATTATGTGTATACAACTTGTCCAAAAAGGTACATGTATGTTGATATGTTCATTTGTGAATTCAATGATGGACCCAGAATCACCTGCTACTTGCAAATAAATAATGTGAATATCATAAGCAATATACAATAGAGCACATAAGCCAAGAAACTTTTCCACAATGTTTGTGTTAACACCACATCCCATTAAAAACATGTAAAATAATCCCCTCTGAACCAACAAAACACCCCCAATAGAACCCTTCCCACGAACAAAGGAAGAACCTCCATAAAAAAAACCAATAGGAATGTTATCTGGAAAGGATGGAATTCCACCACCCTTAAGTTTGCCAACATTTCACTTCAAACCACTACTTGTATGAACCAATAACTAACCACAACTCTATGAATAGAAGGGGAGGCCTCATAAAAAAGAACCTTGTTTCTAGGAGTTCATATGTGCCAAGCAATACAACAAGGCAAGGATTTGTGAAGAGGGACTTTTTTCCTCCAAGCATTGAAGCATGTAACGACCAAATCGGCTACCCATGATGTAGAGATCCCCAAGAACTTGTTTATCTCCAAACACACAGCCTTTGTGAACTCGCACCTAATCATGATGTGATCATTGGATTCATCATCTTTCATGCAAAATGAGCATATTCCAGGCCCCACAAACCCTCTTTTCTGCAAAATGTCCCAAGTAAGGACTTTATTCTCCAAAGCTAGCCAAGAAAACAACACTATCTTAAGGAGGCAATGCCACTTCCACAATATGGAATGCCACCACTTATCATTGCATGACATATTGAGGAAATAATAACATCATATGCTAACATCGTAGATACTACACCATCTCTGCCATTTTAGGACCAAAACAAAGTGTCTTCAGAATCCCTGAGAAAAAGACCAAAGATGTATCATGACCATTCAACCCCCAATTCCCCATCTAAACCAATCTTAGCAGTAGAGATCCAAATTTGATTGGGCTTAGTACCTGAGGAAGTTTGATAGAGGTACTTTATACTAGCTCTATTGAGACAATCCACAAGGGGCCCAAACAATTTGTAGAAATCAGAGCTTCTTATAACAAGGTCCAACCCACAAAGAATATTTTTCCACCCCCAACTTTCCAACAGAGCCACTCAGCCACAATAGAAAAAGACAGAGAAATTATCCTCCAAATATTTGACATGTTTCTTCCCACAGGACCCCTATCCCTACACCAATCTACCATAGACCAAGGACTAAGATATTTTCTATGGATCACTTCACTCCATAAGCCTCCATGAAATAAGCATCTCCACAGACTCTTAGCAGCTAGAGCTGAGCTAAAGTGGAAAATTGTTTTCTAAACCCCATCCCCCCATTACTTTAGGAGTAGAAAGTGTCTCCCACCCTACCAAATGAAAATAGTTCTTTTTCTTTGAACCAAACTAGAGAAAGGAGAATAACTTGTCTTATTTTGACCAATATGGAAACATGAACTTTTGTAAGAGATAACCAATAGACGAGAATTTTTTCCAAAACTGAATTAGCAAGAATGAGCCCGCCTCCCATCAAAACCCATTTGAAGGTCTAAGTCTCCCGCTTCTTATCAATTTTCTTTAGAATCCATTTCCAATCCCCCAGAGTGTAGTGGTTTGGATTAATGAAATATCCCAAGTATCTACAACCATCTTCCAGGGGGACCACTCGAAAAGGAAGAATATTCAAAATATGATCCTTTAATCCTTCCTCCAATCCATTTTCCAAGAAAGAGGACTTAGTATTACTAATACACATACCAAAAGCTTCATAGAATAAATTCAACAAATCCCTATCTACTAACCATTCAGCCATTGAATCTTTCCCAAACAATAGCACATCATCCACAAAAAGGACATGTGTGATTATGATACCCTCAGAGATTTTAACTCCCACGATTCTATCCTCAACTTTAGATTTCTCAACAAGACGACTGAGACCTTACACAAGTAGAAGGAAAAGTAATGGAGAAAGAGGACAACCTTGGAAAAGGCCAGTTGGACAATTGAAAAGGGATGAAGGGGCATCATTTATCAGAACAACAAAATTTATCGAGGAAACACAAGCCATAATCATATTTCTGACATCTAAAGGGAGGCCAATTTGAAGTAACACCAGCCTGAGAAATGACTAGTCAACCCTATCATATGCTTTCATAAGGTCCAACTTTAGAAAAAGAGCCTTAATGTATCTTGATTTAATTGGGTGAAAACCTTCTTGGGAAACCCCAATTGCATCCATATATGTCTTTTAAATAAAAAACTAAATTGTTCACTTGAAACACACTTAGACAGGGTGTCTTTAATCCTGGAAGCAATAATTTTAGAGATAAGATTGTACGTACGATTACAACATGAGATAGGTCAAAAATCATTAAAAGAAGAAGGGTGAGAAATTTTGGGGATAAGGGCCAAAAAAGTAGCATTCAAAGCTCTGGGGATCCTTCCTTTCAACCTAGATTCCTCAACAACATCTAATAAATCTAGACCAATAATTTCAAAGAACTCCAAGAAAAATTCTACAGTCCAACCATCCCTAACCAAATTTTTATCCTTAGCAAAACCATTCAGAGTCCTCTTGTCTTCCAATATTAAGACCTTCCTCCAAAGAAAATAATCTAGTAAATAGCTCCACTACCTTCATTTGGCTAAAAATGGATACCTAATCAGAAGCCTTATATAAAGAACTATAATTATCAATAGTAACAACTTCAACATCCTTTCGAGCAGAGATAGGGATACCATCGGAACTATTAAAATCTCCCAAATTGAATTTATAATCCTTCTTCTCTCAGCATATTTATGAAAAAAAGAAGAATTCTTGTCCCCCAAAGCCACCCAGATGGCCCAACTCTTCAGTCTCCAAGATTCTTTAGAAATCCTAAGCAACTAATCCTTCCTCTAAGAAAGAGTGTTGATCTTCATCTTTTCATCTCTAGAAATGATACCATTTTGAGCATTAAGGAAAGTAGAATGAATCTTGTGATCCACATATATCAATGCCGCTTGAATATCATTATTTTTCTTTCTCTCCCACTTTATAACCTTATATTTTAAAATTTTAAGGTTAAGTACCATAGCTGATAGGTTTATTAGGAGAGACTCTTCTCTTCTAGTTTACAAAATGTGGATAGGTTTATCATGGGAGGGGAATTGATTTTTTCCCTGGGTGAACTAGAGACATGGGAACCAATGATCATAAAGATCCTCTTGCATATTTTTTTGTGAAGAAGTTTGAGGAGATTAGTATATTTGACCTTCCTCCTATATCCCTTCGACCTACTTGGAGAAATATGAGTGTGGGATTCAGTAGGATCGCTAAGAGGTTAGATAGATTTTTTATCAATATGGGTATACTATATATCGTTCCTAGTATTAAACAATGGGTGGGGGAAGGTGGTGATTCTGGACATATCCCTATCTTTATGGAATTGAAAGGGGAACAAAGTAAACCACCTTGCCCATTAAAATTTAATGCATCATGGTTGGAATGTGAATATTATATTCATAGGTTTAAGTCTACATTAGAGACCCTATGATGCAGAAAATTCCCTATCTGCTACTGTTCAATTCTCAAACAATATCCTTGAGCATCCACTGGGATGCAAAGAGAAGGAAGTCATAGGACTTAGAGCTACGCAATATTGAGGACCGATTGGATTTCTTTCACGAGGCTTTTCCTGACGGATTTATATCCCTTGATAAAAAAAGAGACATTGGGGCACTTTAAGCTAGATGAAGGAACTTGTTACTTGAAGAAGAGGAAGCTATCAGGTTGAAAAGAATAGATATATGGCTCAAAAGTGGTGATGACAATTCAAAATTCCTCCATAACCATTACAGAGATAGAATTAACACAAATTCTCTATAGAATTTGAAAGATTAGGGAGGGAGGCTGATTACTGGTTTCAAGGAGATAGCCAAAGTGGGAGTGTCTCATTTCAATAATATGTACACAGAATATGAGAGAGCCTCTATTGCATCTATGATGAATTTGATTCTTCATTATCCCTCCATGGTGAGTGAAGAACATAACCTGTCTATAAATGAAGATGTCTTATTGGATGAGCTCTTTACAGCTATGAAGGACATGCAGAGTGATAAAATTCCCGGACCTGATGGTTTTCCTATTGAGTTTTTTCAGGTTTCATGCACTTCTTTTAGGTGGATCTACTTGATGTGATCAAAGAATCTAGGGTAAGGGGGAGAATTTTAGTTGCATACAATGCCACTTTTATTGCACTTATACCAAAATTGGATAGACCGATCTCTATGGAGAACTTCAGACCTATATCTCTTTGTAACTACATCTATAAATTGATTGCTAAGATTATAGCAAACAGGATAAGAGGCATACTTTCTAGGGATATATATTCTAAACAATTTTCTTTCTGTGAAGGAAGGCGGATAAATGATACTTGATAGTTATAGCTCAAGAGGTTGTACATTCAATGAAATTGAAGGGTCTTCCTACTCTTATTTTTAAAGTGAATCTATATAAATCTTATGATTGGGTCAACTAGACCTTCCTCATATAGGTTCTATTCCAGGTAGGTTTCAATTTACCCATGGTGAACTGGATCCTCTCATGTGTACAGTCTGTCTCTTTTGTGGTGCTCATTAATGGCTCTACCTCATCTTTTTTTCGTCCTAAGTGAGGACTGAAACAAGGTTGTCCCCTTGCTCCATTACTCTTTATTTTGATCATGGGGGGTTTGAGAAGAGTTCTTATCAACGTCGGAGCTAATGGCTCTCTAAAAGGCATATGGTTAGCTCTATCTCTCACTCATCTATTCTTTGTTGATGACATTCTTATTTTCTCAGATGGTACACAAAGGGACATAATGAAGATCAAATCTATATTGCAATTATTCTCAGAAGATACAGGTATAGTATGCAATGTACTCAAGTATTCAATATCTTTTATGGATTTGGAGACAACCACGACTGATTGGATTATTTCACATTTTGATTTTGCATTATCTGATATTTAACAATGGTCTAAAGTATATGGGCTTCATCATTAAGCCTAATGATTATCAGAGAAAGGACTAGTCATGGATGATCAACAAAATTGAAGGTAGGTTAAATCTCTTGTGTAATAAATGGTTATCTAAAGGTGGCCATATAGTGATGATAAAATTGTGCTTGAAGTTATACCAATCTACTGGGCATCAATAGCTTATGTCCCTTCAGGGATGTTCGAAAATATCAGAAAGATTTGCTTCAGTTTTATATGGCATGGGAGTGAGGATAAGAAGCCTTATCCCTAGATTTCCTAGAGGAAGTTCACTATTCCCAAATATCTTGGGGGATGGGGGTTAGTGTACTTCCCATGTTTTGCTAGGGATTTGGATGATAAAGGCATACAGAGACTGGTTAAAGGTGATGGCTAATGCGTAAAGGTCATACAATAGAAATACGTTCATCCTTTATCTATTGAAGATTGGCTCAACAACAAAGAAAAATATATCAGGGATATCTCTAATATGTGGAGAGCTATGATTAAGGATTTTGACCTCATTGGGGATTGGTTAACTTGGGATATCGATAATGGTAGGAAATTCAGAATCGGTGAAGATCCCTGGATTAGATGCTTTGTGGCACATTCTCTTCCAAAATAGATGATTGGCTTGCTAAGGGAAAGACGTATTACTTATCTATATAAGATCCAGGATCATCATAAATCTACTCTACTCAGGAAAAGGTGGATGACTGCTAATGATCTGGGATTTGAGGATGAACACAGGATTAGATGGGATAGATATACCAAAGATATTTCAGACAACCATATTCATATTAATGACTTGTAGGACTCTTTGATATAGACTCTGAATGTTTTCGGGGGCACATATCTTCCTAGGTTGGGGTTTATTATGGCTCGGGAAAAGGAAGACCTTCCTGACCCTGACTAGTGGACTCAATTTATATGGAAGCTTTAGTATCCTTTAAAGTCTAAATTTTTCTTTTGGTTATCCCTAGTTGGCAAGGTCCATGTCTGGGATAGAATGAACAAATATCTGGGCTGTGGGCTTAGCAGATGACTTTTATGCCTTATGGATTATGAATCTATTAACTGTCTCTTTGTTCATTGTCCATATTTGTCCAGTATGTGGACCTATGCATCATAGTATTTTGGTATCCAATTTGTTTAGCATGGTGAAGGGTTCATTGAGGCTTTTCAAGAGTGGATGAATAATGTTTTGTTTGTTTGTTTTTTTTTTTTTTTCATTTCAGATTATCGAGCTATAACGTTTTTGTTCATTTGGGGGATGTGGTTGGCCATGAAAAAGGCCACTTTATAGGATATTATTATTCCTCCCATGGTAAATGCCTCAAAAAGTGTGGCCATACTTTAGCATTTTCCTCAATCTTTTGATTGTCCGATGTAGAGAATTATTTTGGAGGAAGTCATCAATCAAACAAGTTGTCGATGTTATTTCATTGGGCCTCACAAGGAATACCTGGCATGAGCGGTGCTAGAGGCATTGTCTATCTTACAGATAGTCACTGGATTAAATTTGTTGCATGGATTGGGAGGGCCACTAACAATCAAGTGGAGTTGATGAATATAAAATTAGTCTTGTCTCTAGCTATCTAAAGGGATAGCCAATCTATAGGTATTTGGAGACTCTCTGTTAGTGATTGATTGGTTAAAGTTGATAAGCCTCCAAAAAATATCTATCTAAGGCCACTATATGAAGACATTCTCAGATATATGGGCCTTTTTCATACTATCTCTTTCCTTCATATATATAGAGAAAGAAATATGGAGGCCGACTGCTTATCCAAACAATGACTCCAACTTGGGATGGAATATGGAAACTTTGGGAAGGACAAGAAGAAATGGTCATTGAATCTGCAGAGGCTCCTCTCCCTACATGATACTTGGAACAACTGTTTCCTTTTTTTGTTTTTACTATCATAGATGATGACACCTTTTTTATCAGCTCTCATTTAGAGACTCTATTTGAGAGATTTTATGTATATAAGTAGTTGGTGAATAAGATATAGATCACAGTTTGTTGGGACGTATCCCTTTTTTATTAGTTGTGATCATGCACATAGAACATGCTACACTGAATCTGATATATGTAAGGATTTTATTTCTATATTGAACAATGTGGTTCATTTTTTATATAATGAATTATGCTTTTTTTTCCATGAAAAGAAATAAGAGGAAAAAACAAAACAAAGATGACATAATATAAAAAGAACAATGTTATGTATATGGTGTATTAAAATTTATTTTTAAAACAAAACAAAGATGACATAATATCAAAAGAACAATGTTATGTATATGGTGTATTAAAATTTATTTTTAGAATAACATGCTTCTATGGGATCATGATACATTAATAATTTTGATAGGTGAAATTTTGATTGTATATCTGAGATTAGCTTTTAATGATTGAAGTTTGATTATATTTTTTAGCGGGGAGACATGAGATTCATACACGTTAGTGGAACTTAATGACAAATTCGACTTTTGCAATGTTTATTTATCACAATTACAATGTTTATGTATCATAAACATAACAATGATGATTAACTGCCTCTGGCTGGAATGTAAATGAACAGGTAAAAAAGGAATATTCCATGACTGGTTCCCAATTTCTATGTAGACTTTAATTCTAAATGAATAATAAGTATTGATATTTTCTCGGTGAAACAAAAAACATAACAAAGATGAATTGCATAGCAGCAAATAGCTGCTTTAAATATATATAATTTAATTTATACTTAATTTTAATATATATAGCACATTTAATTGTAATTAATTTAATATGTGATTTACACTTAATTGTAGTTAATTTAATATGTTCTTTCTATTGTAATTTTAATAATATATAAAATAGAAAAATAAATAGTTTTCCATGTCTTTTTTAACTTTGTAAACAAACATATATTCTTAATGTAAACTTTTAAGATTTATATTTAAAAAATAAAGTGTATATAATGCTGCAAATAATCTTAATGAAAAGTTTAATAGCAATAGTATGCTTTTTTTCGTAGGAAAAAAAAAAAAAAAATCTCAATGAAAATGTATCGAAATTTATATAACTTATTGAAATTGCCTTCTTTATAATCTTGTTTAAGAGCTTTAGCGGCTATTGCATAATTTAAAAAGAAATTATTGATTGCTCCAATTTGTAATTTTTATTCGGATTTGTAGATATAAGGATGTCTATATGAAAGAAAAAAATAACGTTGTTAACAATTAATTTTTTTTTTTTTTTTAATTCGAATTTCACATTTTTGATATTCTCAAAAGTGCCATTTTATCAACTATGTATTATAGCTCAAAACTGCTTTAATTATGTAATATAGATCAAAACTACTCTAACTTTGTACAAGTATTTTAGCTCAAATTTCTGAAAACTTTATGTCTCTTGTTTATATTTTTAATCTCAATTGTTACGCAATTCAACAATAATAGTTAATATAAAGTGTATATAGTGATGCAATTAATCTTAATTAAAGGCAGCTCGAAGATGATGAAGGCGGGGTTTTAAATGATCAGAAGAAGTTGGAAGTGGGTGTTGTGAAGTTCTTTGAAGGAATTTATAGAAGGGAGAAGGAAGGAAATTTATGTGAGCAGTTATAAGTGATCCGCAATTATTTGAGCATTTTCCTTCCTGAGGCTGCGAAGATTATTTGTGCTGCGGTGACTATTGAGGAGGTCTGAGAGGTTTTGAGTCACTTTAAAAAGGATAAAAGTCTCGGCCCGAACGGGTGGTCTGTGGAATTTTTTCTCCACTTTTTCGATCTGATTGGGCTAGAACTTATTTTGCTTGTTGAGGAGTCGAGATGGAAGGTAGTGATTCCAGCTAAGCTAAATTTGACTTTCATTACCCTAATACCTAAGATGGATAAATAGTCCAGCTTTAACGAATACCAGCCCATTTCACTTTGTAACTTGGTCTATAAATTGGTCTTGAAGATCATTTCGAATTGCATTAAGCCTTATTTAGACTCTGGTTTGTCGATGGAGCAATTTGGTTTTCTTTCAAATCGACAAATCTTGGATGCTATAGGGGTGGCCCAAGAGGGTATTCATTCTATAAAGCAGAAAAAGTTGAATGCACTGGTTTTGAAGATGGATCTAATGAAGGCATACAACAGAGTGGATTGGAATTTCCTGCGTTTCGTCTTTATCTAGTCCGGGCTACCGGTGGAGGCCACCTCTTGGATTATGGATTGTGTATCTAGTGCTAACTATGCGATTCTAGTTAATGCTCATCCATCTGCTTTTTTAAGGTTGAAAGGGGCTTACGTCAGGGATGTCCCTTGTCCCCTCTGTTATTTCTTATGGTTATTGAAGGTCTAAGTCTTATGCTCAATAAGGCAAAAAATAATAAGTGTTTTGCGGGGGTGAAGATTGCTCCGGCTCTGTTTATTTCACACATTTTGTTTGTCGATGATGTACTGATTTTTGGAAATGGTTCTTTTCATGACTGGCGTAACCTCTCGGATATCTTGAAGGTCTTCTGCTTAGCCTCTGGCATGAAGGTAAGGCCGGATAAATCTACTTTCTTTTTCAGTGATGGGGTTGACCCTGTGCTCCGGTCGTACATTGAATCTCTCTTCCCGTTCAAGTGGCGAGATGTGCAGGAGGGTTTAAATTATCTCGGTTTCATTTTGAAACCAAATTGCTATTTTGTTGAAGATTGGCACTGGCTTGTCAGTTGGGTTGAAAAATGGATTAATGTTTGGGCCTATCGTTTTCTGTCTCTCGGAGGCCGGGTGATCTTTCTTAAGTCTGTATTGCAAGGCATTCCAGTTTTCTGGATGTCTTTATCAATGGTGCCTCGGTCGGTGCTAGAGTGGATTAGACGCAGGATGTTTAATTTTCTTTGGGATGGTTCACTGGAATGGTCAAAGTTCCATCTTGCTGCATGTACTCTGGTGGCTTTGCCAAAATTTCTTAGAGGCTGGGGGATTAAGAATATATTTTGGTTTAATGAGGCTTTGGGTGCTAAGACTTTATGGCGGGCATTGTTTGGTAAAACTCTTTGGAGTGAGGTGATCCGAAAAAAATACATTAAATCGACTCTTCTTTATCTTTGGATCCGTGATACTCCTTCGATTAGTTTGGTGTCTTCTGTTATGTGGAAAGGGTTATACTCTAAATTATACATTCTGAAGAGTTACCTCTCATGGAGTATTGGTATAGGCATTTGGGCTTACGTTGGGATTGATCCTATTATGGGTCTGCACGAGGCTTTTCGGCTGTCTCCTGAATTGATTCGGGCTACCATGACATGAACATTGAAGTTCTTGCACAAATACACATTCCTGGGGCAAGGAGTGATTCTTCGCATTACTGGATGCGGGCTTCGGACTTGGGTCTTTTCGATAGATTGGGGGAGGAATGGCGACTTTATACTCTTAATCTGTGTTTTGCAGGCATTACTTTATCCGATACTCCTGATGTGTGTTGTGACACGTCATGTAATTTCAACCACCGCATTGAATGCAATTGATGTATCTGACTCCACCTCTTAACTTGAGTTTAATGCAGTAGATAAACTATTGTTTTTTGGTTTTATTTTTTGAAGGATTCAAGAACTTTCTAGTATCGCTCGTTCTGTTGAGCTGTGCTCCAGAAGTTTCTAAAAATCTCCGTCTGTATTGCTATCTTGGATGAATCCGCCATTTTTTGATAGATATAAAACAAAGTTTTGATAAATAGTATGCTGCTGAAAAATCCTTGTGGTGAATGCCATGAATTTATGATTCTGTCTGAATATGTATGAGTGAATATCCATTGGGTTTGAAGGTGATTGCTTCCCCTGCCTCCTTTCAATGTGTTGGTTTGGGATCGACCTGATTCAAATGGTTCCATTTCTGCTAAGAACGCATATGAGTTTTTGGTTTCAGAATAGGTTCCTTCGGCTATGGATATGGTGGTTTTCAAGTTATGGCGATGGAAACTTCCTATGAAGGTTCGTTGTTTCATCTGGTTATGCTTTCATAACAAAATTATGACGTGGTACAATCTATGTAAGCGGGGTTTTCTTGGTCCTGGAAGGTCTCCTCTCTGTACATAGTAGGGGGAATCGGTGTCCCATTTATTTGGGGATTGTCCTTTCTTTGCAAATGTTTTGGACGTTTGTCAATAGCTATTGAAGTGCAAGGTCCCTTGGACTCAAGTTAATTATAAGTCTAGTTTGGTTCATTGGGCTAACTATAGATCCTCCTTTGCTGAACTCCCTTTATTTATTTCATGGGAAGTTTGGAAGAATCAGAACCGGACTATTTTCCAGGGGCAAAAATTGGGCTCTCTGTAGGTGGCATGCAAAGTTGTGGCTTTTTTCTCGGAGTACAGTCAGAAGAAATTAGTGAGCTCACAGTGCTATCTTATTCCTCAATGCTTGTATTTTTCTAGCCCACTGGGTTTCTTTGATGGTGCACAATAGTGGGGCTGGTGTGGTGCGGGCATGGTCCTATATGTTAACTCTTCTCACTATTTCTCTATCAAGTTGTCTATGGGAAAGGGTACCAATACCCGTGCCGAGTTACTAGCTCTTTGGGGGTTGCTTTGTTTTGCTCATAGTAAATGGATTGATAAGGTACGGGTGGCGGGTGACTCTTTGGTGGTCATAAACTGGGCTGCTGGAAAGGCTCAGTTGGATGTTCTGCTGCTCAAGCATTGGCTCGACCGTGTACGCTCTATTATTGTGTCCTTTGCTTGCGTCGATTTTACCCATATTCACCGGGAGTACAATACCACTGTAGATGCTTTATCAAAGTATGCAATGGGGTCGATGGATGGATAATTATCCTTCGAGGAATTCAAGGAGGGCTCATCTCAGGATTTGGGTATTATGGAGTTGTTCTAAGTCACTGCTATTATTATACTCTCTAGTGTCATAGGCATATTTGTTATATTATGTAATGACATTATGATCCTGTAGACTGAAGCTTTCTCCCTGTAGTTTTTGCTCCTCCTAGACAGTAGGTTATTTTTGATATAGTTCTGTTTTGACTGTATTTTGTCCTCCCTGGATGTTAGCTGGCGACTGAACGCTTTTTGAAGAATTATCTCGGGTGTAACTTTCATTTATTTCTTATTGAATACAAAGTTACATTTTTTTCGGCTTGAAAAATCTTAATTAAAGGCATTGCATAACAATGTATTAATGAAGATTACATAATTTCTTGAAATTACCTTCTTTATAACTTTGTTTTAGAGCTTGTTTATAATTTAAAAAAGAAATTACAAAATGTTGCTATTTGCAATTTTTACCTTGACTTGTAGAGATGACGATACATGGAAAAAATATTTTCTACTCTATATAACGCTGGCAAATACATAATTGTTTGTTTGTACCCTAAGCTTCAGATTTTGTCATTCTGCAAACTTGATTGTGTCCGTGAGGCTGCCATTTTATCAACTATGTATTGCAGGTCAAAATTGCTCTAACTAGGTAACGTAGCTCAAAACTAATCTAACTTTGTACATGTATTGAAGTTCAAATTTCTCAAAATCTTAGTGCCTCTTGTTATTTTTATCTAAAATGTAACTCAATTTATCAATAATAATTAATATATCTTCATGAGAAGATCATAGAACAAGCATTGGTAAAATAATCCTGATAAAGAAAAGCATTAGTAAAATTATCTTAGAGAATGTTTATAATAACCATATCAATATGATAAATTAGACAATTTATGACTCCATCCCCATGACAAACTGTGATAGTTCTAAGCCAAAGAATCTTGCGGTGCATAGAAAACTGGATGCAAGAATTTGTATGTATATTGAAGGAGTAGGGGTGGTCATTACAGTAACTACTCCCACCTCAAACAAAGTCTCTTTCTCCATAGCCAAAAAAATGAAGGCATTTATGGAAACAAATGACCAAAGCAATGCAAAGAAGAGGTAAGTGCAGTAGCAACCATTAACTAACATAGAACCATTTAAACTACACACTATATGAGCTTCACAATCTATCTTTAACCTAATTGCACCCCACACATTAAGTCAACAAGCATTCTCTCGCTAACTCCATAGAAAAAGTACAACAACAACCAAACTTACTAGAACCCCATAGTCATCCTTCCTAATTCCTATAATAGATATAGGGCCTCAAGAACATGATGATCCTTCATATAAGAGTTGAGGAATATTAGGACTTACAAATAGATCTTTCCAAGGTGCCTAGGCTGTCTTTGTAACTATGAATGTGATCCTTATGTTTAATTCTTTTAAAGAAATAGTTTATCTCTCAAAGAGCAAAAAAAGAAAATTATTGAAATTTCCATAAATCGCTTTTCCCCCACACTTTGGTTTCCATCCAACCTACTTTGGAGACACATTGTTTTGAACAAATTTACTTCCAAGATGCCTTGTACATCTGTTATACAACTCATTGCAATGCATGGTCTACTCAACTACCATGTACGTGTTAAGACTTCAAGCTTTAATATGCCCATTTTTTGTAACCATTCCATGGTAAGGTCTACTAAGCTACTTATACCTATTAAGACTTCAAACTTTCATCTACCCATTTACTGCAACCATGCCATGTTAAGGTCCCAATGTGCACCCAACACAAGTGTTGACACAGTTGTTAGCTAATCATTAATCAACAGATTGTAAGGGAGCCATGATTTTATGAACTTGCAACAATTTTGATGGCCTTTCTCTAAGATTGGAAGGGGTTTCATAGCGTTTCTTATTAGCCATTGAATACAAATGTGTGCATTTCTCTAAGACTAGAATGGGTTTCATAGCATTTCTTATTAGCTAGTGAATACAAATGTGTTGGTATTAATCTTGGGAAGATAGTGAAAGTTTTCTTAAATTCAAGTTTTGTGCTGACTTGAATTCAATCTATTTATGTTCACAGAGACTAAAAATGAGCTTACTCATGCTTGTGATACCCACAAAGGGATCTGAATGTACAACATGGAACCTAAGTACTCTCAACAATATATCTAATAATATATCAATTGCAACTTATTCAATATAGCTCGAATTAATAAATAGGAAGGCAATTCAATCCTATTTTTAGGTCCTTCAAATGAGAGTGAAAGTAAAGGAAAGAAAGAACAAGTACATAGATTAAAGCTTTGGTTGCTTAATCGAAGGGGAAAGCTTTTCCTTCTCTATTAAGAATACTTTGTTTGAAGGATATCGAGGACTGGCGTTCACATCCAGTTTCACTAGGAAAAGTTTTAGGACAATTTTTTTGAACTAACTTGATTCTACAAAAGCAAACTAGCATGTGCCTCTTAAGGCGATCAATTAATAATCGCATTTTAGGGGCTAATCTTAGCCAATGGGCTAAATTTAGGGGTTTTAAATTTTTAATGGGCTATTTTTTTATTAAACACCCATTAGGTATGATTTTCCCACATTTTATTTATTTACTTTTAATGAATAGGAGGTTAGCCCCATCAAATTTAAAAAGGGTCCGAGCCAAGATAAAACAATTTCGCCCTTCAAAAAATGGATTTAAACCTCTGTTCGCCCACAAGAATCACTAGGCAGCTCCCATTCACCCTCGATTTCCATAAATGGCAGTTGCTAGGGGCTCTTTCGCTTTCTATCAATCATGGAAATCGAAGTTAGAGTTACATTCGTCCAGATTTTATGGTTTGAATCTCATTTTGCAAGTTGTTTAAAGTCCACATGAGAAGGGTAGTTGATATTTACTATCATATCTTAAAGCGACTCATTTGCATCTAGGAGAGTTCTAAATCCCATCACCTTAGATCCAAAGTTTCCCCAAGAAACATGGGGATTGTGAAGCTTGTGATCGGCGATGAGGCAATAATGGTTTTGTGGGTGTTTTGGGCATCATGCCTTGGGGGTGGGACTTCATTCATAAACATGTATTTGGGCATATAGGGGGCCATGACTTGCCAAGGAGAAACTTTCCGAAAGATTCACCAAAACTTCACAAGGTTTTATAATTTAGTAAAGATTCGCCAAGATTTTACAAGGTTTTATAATTTAGCTATAAATTCACCAATATTTTACAAGATTATATAATTCAACGAGAGATTCGCCAAAAAATTATATATACATAATATAAAATTGATAAAATAACCTTCATATATTTGTATATATCATGGGGATTCACTCGTTTATTATACATAGAAATTTAAGCAGGTGTTCTTAAAATTTTCCCTGAATGAAATAAGGTGTGCCAAGTTTATGTATGTTGATTTGAAGTATCTTAGTAGGTGCAAATCTAAGCATGTGACATTTTTGGGTAAGTGCCTCGCCATCCTCGATAGACTTCCATCCCAACCTATCGAAGTTGCAATCCAAGGGATTTAGCAAAACAATTAGGAATAGAAAGGATATGTACTAATTAAATTGTGTGACTGGTAAACACATGTTAGAACACAAAGAACAAAGTGTTTGTTATTTTTTCAATACCCAAATTTTGTAACATTGTATAGATTGTGAACAATCTAATAGGTGACAACCTACTTGTTGTAGAGGATGGTTTTTTCACTCAACCTATTTAAGTGATAGAAACCTATATTGTACATTGATGCCTTGCCTTAATAATATTATAATATGCCATACAAAACAACAATCTTTTGACTATTTGTAACTTTCATTTATTTTGGCTAGATTTGAATTTTTACCTTATGCTTTTGTAATTTAGCATAAAATAGAATGTCCATAACATAGTGATTTTGTGGTTAAATTAAATAAAGAGCAGAGTTTCCATAACCAAGCAAAGGCACACAAGTCCAAATTCCAGTCCCTTGTAGTGCATATGTTTATATTGATATTGGTGACTGGGTGAGGATGCCTATATCTTGTGCCGAGATTCACGTGTTGTCTTGCCTCTATGCCTCTATATCTCATTTTACTATACCATTCCTTCAGTTCCTTCTTTGGCCAGCGTTCATCCATATTCTCCTCCACAACCACCACCTTCGTCAACTACCACTACCGTAACCTTAGCCAACAACCACTATTATTGTGTTGCATACCATAATCTTGCCAACATCTGAAATATTAATGTGGTTCGCAACCATTATAGGTGAAATATTAATGTCATTATGAAGCATTGTAAGGGCATTAAATATATATCATCGATGCCTTAAATAGATATTAATAGTGTAATTTTTTTCAAAGTATAAACTTAGGGTTAGCTATATAACTACCCCATTACCATTGTAGCTAGTTGCCACTTCATTGCATTCAAACATATGAAATATTAATGTGGTTTGTAGGCATTATAGGTGAAATATTAATGTGGTTTGTAGGCATTATAGGTGAAATATTAATGTCATTACCATGCATTGTAAGTGCATTAGCATAAACTTAGGGCTATCTATATAACTAAAATCATTGTCGAGATTAATAGATAACTTCCACCAATATCATCTCAAACGATATCATTGGTATACGTAAGAAGTATGAAAGTTGTAACCTAAGTTGAACTTCGCAATGTTAATATATGTGATCCAATTCAGAAATTGAAGAGAGTTAATCCATAAAGCTCGTACATCGATGTAAATCGATTACTAATAGTCCACATAGACTAATAATTGAAATATCATTCACTTCAAAAACTTTGTCAACTTAAAAATTAACATCAAACTACAATTCCTTGATAACATTCTCTAATAATATCAATATTATGTCTTTCAAACTCAATCTCTAATTTATTTTTGAAAATACCATGTTTTTATTGTAAATTTTTTTAATATATAAATAATTTAATAAACATAGCTAAAAGATATCATTGAATTTTATATATGTATATATTTAAATTAAATAATAATTACGCCGAAGGTGTTCTTTCTCCAAGGGCGTGTTTGTGACATGGTTCCCAATTTTGTCGTCCCTCCATCGAATAGAAATACGACACATTCACTCCAATACAAAGCTGGCACATTCACTCTCCTCCAGTACATAACCGCTTGTCTACCGAGAACGTGTTCCTGTAGTTTCTTCCGTGTTTTCATTTTAATGAATACATTTCCATTTCATTTCATGACAAGCAGTATTTGATTCCTGTTACTCAACTGAGGTTCTACCAGATGAGCTCTACCGCGTTTATTTGCGAGAAATTGTCACTGAATTGCATGAACCGTATCTAGATTCTGCCTTTCTTGCATTCAATTTCAGAGAGGGAGAGAAGAGAAGTGAATTTGCATAAATTGTGTGTGTGATATGATGTTACAGTTGTGGATTACCCCAGACAGTATGATAATTGTCCTCTTCTTCTGTTGTCTCTGATCCATCATTTTCTTCATGCAAGTGATAAGTGGCTATCAATGAGAAAGCTTTTCTTCTTTCATGCTTTCTGATTTACAAAAAGCTTCAAACTGGTGAGCAAAGGATTCTCGACAGTGTTTACAGAGAGGCACCAAAAGGTTATTTGCAACTCTTGTTACCTCTAAATCTATTTCCTTCACAGTTGCGTTATCTTCAATATCCTGCTAGAAGAAATAGGGTCCTAGAGTGGCAACCACTAGAGCGGGCACTTTCTTTGGACTGTCTCATTCTTCGTGTTGTACGTAACTTTCATTCTTAGAATGGTTGTCTTCCAATTATATTCGTGTTTTTGGGCAGGATATTCATAATAAGGGTGGGCTTTCTACACAGATGCTTTTCTCCATGACTAAGAAAAAAAACCTTGCGACACTACAAATAGGTGTGCAATCTGCTTCTCATGTGTTCCAATTTGTAAGGTTTATGTTGATAGATTAAATATTATTGCTTTATTTATATTCATAACTTGTGTAATGATAGCGTAAATTCTTTGAGCAGGTTGATTGTGATGTTGTAAAAATTGGCATCCAATGCATGGTACTAGGGGATGTTGTTTTGAAATGCATTCATCTATAGACAGATCCAGAGAGAAGTTATGATGTTCAGAGTTATGTTCAATACTACTTTTATCCGATCCAATATTCTGATGCTTACTATAGATGATCTTAAAAATTATGAGCTGAAGTACGTATTTTAAATTGTATTGCTTCGAGTCAACAGTTCTAAACTTTGAGAACAACTGGTCATCTCATTTGAACAAAATTGTTGCCATTTACTTGTAAATATTTGTCAACAGGTTCTCTTTGGAGAAGTAGAAGCCCTTTCTCCTTCACGACCACATATTGCAACACACAATGGGGAAGAGAAGGGTGGGTTTCCTGTGGAAGCTTTTGCAAGGCTCTAGCAATATTTCAATGGTGTTTAGTGGATTGATGGTGGAGGTGATGTTGCACTATTATTCTTTCGACAGATTTCTTCTAACAAATTTCAAATATAAATATTTGAGAAAATACTATTTTTCAATGTTATGCACAATCGCCCAGCTTTGCATAGCAAGCAAAATGTACATTCAACACCTATTGTATTTTAAGGCCAGGAGAAAGAGGGAAAACATGAAGATTCATTGCATTCAAAATCCATCCATCACAATGGTAGCTTTAAATCCCTTTTATGGCAGTGACTTGGCTCGCATGCCCTAGGGTGAGTGGATCTGATCTTAGCGTTGTCATTTATGACTATGATGGAACATCAAGGTCGTCACCTGTTATAGAAAATCAACTACATATCTTGCATTTATGGTATAATTAAGCTCACAACAAAAACCAGAAACTAAGGATGTGTTTGATTGAGTCTCTATTGTTTAACTAAACATAAACATCTGAGACAACATTCACAAACGTAATGACAACCCAATGTCCAGTTGGTTTTAAATATTTGTTGATAGCTATGGGTAAATGGAAAACCTAATGACAACGCGATGCCATAGTGGATAAATATTTATGTGGATTTGATAAGTGATAAATTGCACCATATGTTTCAATTTTTCAATGATTATTCAATAATGAAAAAGGTTTAATTCATGTTTATTGTTTGATAACATTGAAATGAAACGTAATTAAAAATTGAAAAATAATATTATTATGATTTTTTAAGTATATACTTTCAAACTTGAACTTGATTGATGTGCTTTCTTTATTTATTGGCATGCATGCCATTCACTTTCTTTGACATTAAGACTATATAAATTTATTAATCTTACCATTCACTTTCTTTGAGAGTAAGACTATATAAATTATTAATCTTCAAAATCTAACATTTTTATCACCTTAATGATACAACCAAAGCTAAAAACCTAATCAATTACATTGAATGCTCTACAACTTTTAAATCCAACTCTACACACCCCATGCGAGATGTTTAAACACATCCGAATGATACACTCGCACATGTTTCTTCATGTGGAATTACTATAGTTCTCCACTAGATGACTTATTATTTGTATCACTTAACATGATGTGTATTATGGGTTGCTTCAAATTTGAGTACATGAATATTGTACATTTATGTTCCAACTGATTGGTGTTGTTAGTGGGCCATTTCGTGACCTGACCTACTAAGTACACAGAGCAGTTACTTTTTCCAACTGATTGGTGTTGTTAGTGGGCCATTTCGTGACCTGACCTACTAAGTACACAGAGCAGTTACTTTTTCCTCATGAATGCGGCACCTTTTTTTTTCACAT
This sequence comes from Larix kaempferi, assembly GCA_027924585.1. NCBI lineage: Eukaryota > Viridiplantae > Streptophyta > Pinopsida > Pinales > Pinaceae > Larix > Larix kaempferi. The sequence goes on from BSBM01000438.1 coordinate 7,695,558, forward strand.
CGCTTCTACGCAAGCTTTCATATTTTTTTCTTTTGCTTGTTACACATTGTAAATACAAAATAGAAGCTATTTAACTTTTTGGAATTTAATCGAGTCCACAACCAAAAAAACAAAAATATGTGTACCTTCGTTCTTTTATTTCATGATGGATTTTATGGACTAGTCTATGGATCTGGTGGCTTTATTTCGGAGTGCCTTTGTCAAATGATGAGACTAAACAACCCTTTCCTTTCCTAAGTTGTTACTCATAACTTAATATTTTTTTTGTATTAGGGGAATCAAAAACTATGACGAGGTTGGTAATCACATGACACAGGGTCTAGGGGTCCAATCCCATCATCTCTAGGTGCGCCCACACAACCCGCAAGCATGGGAATGGGTAAGGTGGGGTGTTTTGAACTTGTGACCTCTATTACAACATATCATCTCATTTTCAAGTGAATCATCACTCAAGCTACACTCCTGCGGGATACTCATAACTTAACTTTTATTTTCTAACTTAAACCAAAAGAAAAATGTAGAACTACAAGTAAACACTTAAATCTTACTCTCTCTAAGCTACTCATAATCCTACTATTGTGTAGGATTACATCCTCTACACTCCATGAGTCCATTATTCCCTAGCATTGATAACATGATAATAAAAAGAGTGAACATGCCAATTTCCATATCTATATCTTTTATTAATCATTAAGGGTATTATAGTTCATAAACGTAACTTATCCATTAATCTAGTAGATGGATTCTCCATACACCTCAAGGGATGGTGTCTATCATTTGGAATAATACCTTTATTATCAACATCAACTTGTAGCTTATCCTTATCTTCTTCTAAAATTCATGTGCCTATTATCTTCTTCAAAAATTCATATGCACATCTCCCCTGGAAAACAAATTAAGCCTACGCAAAACATATCATAGAGGCTCAAATATTAGCTCAAAGAAATGGATGAATCAATTATGCCATATTAATCAACTACTTGTTTACCGTTAGAGGAGAATCGGTTAATTGTAACTCAAAAGATTAAAACACTTTCAATGAATTCAACCATCCAAGCCATCCACAACAACATAAACATAAATGATAAATGGTGAAAGGACATATTTACAAGATAGTGATTTATTTTTTACATGAATGTAGAACCATTATACTGTTGCGAGAATAGTGGACTTGTCATAAAAGACTATTCCTTAAGCTTTGTGTAAATCAATACAAAAACATCAAAGAAATGTAGAACCATATAATATTGTCAGAAGAAATGTACAAACAATAATTGTCAATTTATGGTTATACTAATTTTATCCGTGAATCCTAAATACAAAATGTTAAACCATAATTAATTCAATAGGTACATACATGGGATAATACTTCATAGTATATGATAAATGAAATACCTAACCATTCAAAACTGCCTATTAGATTGAGTTTTTACTTGTGCTTCTTTTGTCTAGCTATAAATCATTTTCATATTCCTCAAAGTGCCCTCATTGAACAAAATTGGGTAAAAACGAAAGAGGGTAATTGCATCCATTGATCATGGAGACAAAAGTGGGTAAAAACAAACCTAGGTTATTCCTTGAAGCTACAAATAATCTAGGATTTGTACTGTACACATTATGCTTCTACTATAATATTTATTCCTTGAAGTTGTTTGTCTTGCCAAGTAATGCAACATTTATGCCATTATCCAATTATATCCATCATTTATACTATGAGAGTAGAATGCTTTTACTACTTGGCTTCTCTAAAAAATTCAGTGCATAAATAATTTTTTAAAGAAAACCAAGTAATTCTTACCTTTTTAAAGGTCCAATATACCAAAGTTGGTCTCAATTGATGTTGATAATCATCATCATCTTCACCCCATGAACACATTGATGTCAAATTTCATACAAAATTAGAATTAACTGAAATACAAAAATACAGAATTAATGAAGCCATTCTAGAAAATTAGACAACCTCATGGACTTCATCTTAATGAATGAATGCCAATATATTGCATTTTTAGTGGTAATACCATGCACAAAGTTACCTCAAAATCATCCTGGTCAATTTGAACTGAATTTTATACATGAAGAGAACATACAGATAAAAAAGATATTGTTGTTTATTAATAAAAAACAACAATTTCTCATCAATAGAGAAAGAATATATAGGTAGAGATGACAGACCATGGTGTTAAATATCATATAGAGATCTAAAGTGCTTTCTTTATAATGGAATGCCTTCATAACCAAATGAAAGAAATTATGTAATTTTCTGCTTAATTGAAGGATGTGCAAAATATTTTTGTAAATAAAGCCACAAATCGAGATCTTCAAGTTTTTTAGTTACAAGATAATTCACCTAAAATTTTTATCCCAGTCAAGCCTACCTTTTGAACTACTACTTTATCAACAAACAATGGCAAGTAACAAGGAGAGGTTGTGGCTCATTCAAATGGTAAGTTGAATGTATCTAAATCATTACAATGCATATATGGTGTTTCATAAGGCTTTCATACCATAGGCTTTATGTATGGGTACAATTATAAAATGTGAGCAATGAAATAATGTAGTTGCATGTTAATTGGATTCTTAACACGTCTTTAATGTTCATTGACAACATTCACAACGCATTGGATAAAGTAGGTTTTGTTTTGCATAGAAACATGAGAACATTACATTTCATGGTATTAATATTCCATTGATGTTTTATTTCACAATTTATAACATGCGGGACAAATTCTCAAAGTTCATTGATGTTTTATTTCACAATTTCTAACATGCACATTGCACTCAACAAATAGGTTTTGTTTTTTGTGAAATAATAGGAAATTTATACTCATGATATTAATATTTCACTTCTCGTGATGTCTTGTTTTGGAATGCAGGGGATCATGCATCCCTGATCACTATACTCAGTAATAAATTTGGGTATTACACATATTTGAATCGATTTTAAATTTGGGTCTTACACATTCATACGTTAACATATTTCAACAAGAAAAAGTAGACAGATTTTACATATCGATGAAGGTTTAAATTTGGGTATTACATATATTGGCCCTGGTTCATTATCCCAATAGATAACAAACATTCCTACTTTAACACATGTTAACAATAAAAAGTGAACATATTTTAAGCATGAATGACAGTTTTGGCATTTTCTATACATATGTGCCGAAAAATTGAAAACCTCCAATATGTGCAAAAAAACTTCATAAAGGATAAAATGTAAATTTCATAAAAAATTCATCTATACACTTATCTTTTCCAATTTGATAAAATATATCTCAACATTCCTATACCAAGGACAAAGCCAATAAAATCTCTATACACATGTGTAGAAAAATTGAAAAACCCCATTATGCAAAACAAAACTTCATAAAGGATATTTGATTTCAAGTAAACTAAATGTAAATTCCATAAATTTTGTCATCGATAAACTTAGTTTTTCCAATTTGATAAATTATATTTCAATGTTCTTATACTAAGGACAAATCCAATAAAACCTCAAAGATGTTATTTGACACATTGAAATTTTATTCACAATAAAGCGTAGACAACCAATCCTTGTTCAAAGCTTTTTGCACCCCTGCAACTATATTTCCTTGTTAAAAACAAGCCTTGAATGTGATGTCTTTTTGTATGCTTGGAACTAACATGTTCATCCATCTTGATGACAACAATGTCCTTCTACACCTATAGACAAGCCTAGAAATGGTATCCTCCAACACCTGCATAATTAAAACAAAAAAGGCAAAGAAAATTAACCTTAGTAATACAATAAATATTTCTAAAAGACAAATTAAATCAATCATTGTGTTGAAATTTAACTTTTGGCTTCTCATCAGAGGAAGAGAGGGTATGTTCTCCATGAAAATTCCAAAAGAATCTTCACAACAACAGTGCCTCCAAATTAGATTTCCAATTCCAGTCTGAGATGAAAGAAAATGCTTTGTACCTTGTTTTTTCATTTTCATCGTCTCCATCTCCCTCAATTAGAATGAGAATTGTGATGGGCAGCGTGTGTACTTTTAATCAAGTGGGTTAGCTCTAGTGGTTGAATGTTTGAGCTTTGTGCAGGAGTTCTTGAGGTCAATCCCCCAGTTGATTGCATCTATTGTGCATCTCACTCAGGCACCATAATCAACACCAACATGTTTACACAAGTTTACCTTCCCGAAAATGTAAAGAAGTGCCCAAGGGTTTCCCCATGAAGTTTTCCTCATAAAGAAATATATATTATATCTTTTTTATATGTTGTACCTTTTTCACCCCATACCCAAGCTATTAAAAAAACTGTAGTATCCATATCCAAATCCAGATCCATTTCCATGCAACTTAGTTATCATGTGCTTAAAATTTAAGGGATGTGCTGACCTAAGACCCAACCTATTGTGAAATATGGTGACTTAATGCAAGCTAGAATGGAATCGTTAGCCATGACGTTTGAGCCATAAATTGTCACCTAGATCACCAAATGAACCAAGATGAGGGGTAGTGTCTATATCGTTGAATTAAGTGAGGTCAATGACGCTCGAAAGTCCAAAGCTAAGTCTCTCTATAACATACACCAATAGGTTTCAAACCCTCTTGCATGAATCCAAACTTCAATTCCATCAAGTGGAACCCAATGAAAAATAAAAGTGAACATTGAGTATGATATATTTAATGTTAAAAGCAACTACAAGGTTTTCACTGGGAAGCACATATAAATATCTATTAAGTATATCCCCAAGGGATATCTAGAAGCCATCAAATATTGTAACTAAAAAGAGGAAACCAAGAGTGATACCCGACAACTTTATATTAATATTTAATGCCATTTTATTGTAAAAAAAATTACTTTATTGTCACTTTTTTCAAAACAAAATATTTCTCATAATTGTAAAAACACTATTTTCTTTTTCACTTCATCAAATCTATTTTACTTTTTTTTTTCTTTGGCATTCTTTTTCACCTTTTGGGTGGCCCATCTACTAAAATACCCCTATGTTTAAAACATCGCAAAAAACACTAGCATACATATATGAGAGTCCATGATACAACAAACAAGGTTTCCTTAGTCCCAAGCATAAACAAAGAGTCATCACATTGTGTGACATTGGGTGGAAGATCATCATGGGGTTGGATCCCAACCTATACCAATAATAATTCACAAAAAATACTACTCTCTTTTCCTCTTCATTACATCTACTTTTCTTCTCATTGTTTTCCTTTCGGCGTTTTATTGCACCTTCTGGGGAAATTGCTAGTTGTATATGTTTTATATTTTTAATAACATTTAAATTTCTCCCCATGACGGGTGCACATCGGAGGCTCATGGCACTTCACATGGCCAACCTCTGTAGCAAGAACAGAACGGTAGCATGCAGCATGCTGCATGGAATTCAAAGAACAGGCCTCATACCAATTCATAAAAGGGTGCTCCATCAAGGGCGGGGCTCTCAGCATTGTGAATCCAGTTCAAATCATCTCGTACAAAGATCTCCGGGCTCGATTAACAGTATATTAATGGAAATTATGTTGGAGGGTGGCGGATTTGGTGTCTCGCACGCCCTGCATGTGTAACGTACCCACCCGTGGTCCCAATGCAAGGAAGGGAACATGATGCCAATATTTGGGCTTTTACATAAATTCATCCCATTCATTAGATTCATACACATAAATTCAAGAGTGTGCAGATGCAAATTTAGTAAATATGCACAGTGGAATTAAAACTCATCCACACATATATCATATGCATACAACATATAAAAAAAATCATCAATTTAAACATTGCAGAAGTAAATACATAGATAGAAAAACACTTATCTTCGTTGTGTAATTGTCCCAAGCAACTAGCTATGTCACTTCAATGTTCCACCCAACCATAGGCCAGTTGTGTTCATCAATTATCTCAACACAACTGCCACCCCCGAGCTGGGCATGATTCTTACAAGGAAAAGGGGACATTCAAGCTCATATGCAACCAATTAATCATTTCCTCTGAGCCAAGCTAGTCCATAGCTGGGTTTATCAGGCTACATTTGAACCCTAGATGCTTGCACTCAAGCTCAAGCCAAAACAATGGATTGGGAGAGGAAAATTCGTCCACGAGAAAGAAAACAGTTTCTCCCATAGATATATAAGCATTTAGCAGTCAAAACGGTCTCAATAGAACCCCAATTCCATTCCCCTTCTTCCCCACTGGTATATAGCACAAAAAGGCCCTTCTCCTAGCTGAGAAACAAAGAAAAACCAGAAAAACGTGGTTGGAAAACGCCCAGGTAGCTCCAAACTCGTGAGGGAGAGAAACCGGTTGATGAACCGGTTGCTTCTCCTATGCTAGTTTCTCTGTGCGTTTAACAAGGCTATGGCTCGCATGAAGGTTACCCCACGCAAAATCATGAACGAGTCTCGACGCACCCACATGCCACGTACTTTGAGAGAACTTGGTAAAGTCCAAGGTTTCTTCGAAAATGAAATCCCATACTCAACTCACGCAAGGACTCTGCGAATGGAAAATCACTTGAAAAGGAAGAGGGAACGCCCCACTACTAGCATGCTTTCTGTAGAGCTTGGAGGGTTGGTGGATGACTCTGGCTCAACAAGCACCCGAGAAACCATGCTTACAAAGACGCTCAACGTTCTCAGGACCACCAAGGCTCTTCTTTCACTAGCGATGGAGGATTGTGTCTAAGGGTTATTAAGCTCTGATCATGGAGCTCTATCACCGATGGACTAGGTCTTGAACTTGAATGCCACCCTGTGCACTCTGTTCCAGTTTCAGAGGAAGGAAATGAGCCACCTCAATGCGAAGATGGATGTTCTCGCTTGTTCCATCACTGAGAAAACCTTCACTAGACCTTCACCTCCACACGTCGAGGACACTCAGCTGGTTTACAGGAACCGCCCCACCACAGTTGGCAACAAGGATACTTGTGTTACACTAGGTGTCAACTCTTCCTTTTCCTTTCAGTTTAGTGATGAATAGCCCCTGGACTGATTTTCACAGTTCTAGTTTGCTTTCCATTTTGAGTATTTCTGTTCATAACCCCCATCCTGTGGGGGAACCTTATAAACTTCAGACTTTTCAAACACTTACATTTTAGGATAGCACACTAGACTTAGTTTCTAGCTTTTGGTTCCACTTATCAAGCATGATATCATTGCTATTTGTTTTTTGGACGGCTTAGTTATATACAATTCCCCTTTTTTTATTTAGTAGAATTCAAATCTTACAAAAAAAAACATTTTAATTTCACATATAAAAAATATTGACAACATTTTTTACCCATGCATATATATATAAAACAAGGCATAGAATTATATAAAAGCAACTATAATTGTGTAGTAGGATTATATAAATATGACACTTAATATTTAAACATCACAAGTGAATTTATTACTAGCATTTGCCCCTTGAGGGGCAAAAGTGAGTGCCGATAGGAACAGAGCAAAGTTTGTAACAATCTCAGATTACAAAGACATAGGCACTCAACCCATAAGAAAAAAGAATGTTAAGTTCATCAACACAGTGAGCCAACTACAATTGATTTTCTCACAATCTCTGTAGTAGTAAGCTCAACAATATAGATAACTACTATATCTGGAATATATAAGCAATTTGAAAAAATACGTAAGTTATATCTCATTTAGACTAAGAGACTGAATGATTCTTTGTTAATATGTAAGTGTGTAGTTGTGATATTTCCTTTAAAATATATAGTACAATATTATTTTATTCTGTACCTTAATGTAAATGTAGAGATACTTTGACTTGTATTGAAATGCATGCATTCTGGATTTGTAAAAATGCGCAAAGTGATCCCCATCACAATTGAAATCAGTGTCCCTAAGGCTCGGAAAGGAGGTCCATACCATTTCAAAGCAAACAAATTGTTATATGACCTAAAATTGATATTGTAGAGAAGGACATGCCAATGGTATGAAAGAACCAAAAGAGATAAACATATATAGTACAGAGAGTTGTGGATTATATAACAAATGGGCAATCACCCAAAATTGGTTAAACCAATGAGCGATCTAGTGGGAGCCACCCAACATATATTGTAGGTATACAAACAATTTTGGGGGAGAGCATAAACCACTCGGTGTTGATCTATCACATATTAGAGACCTTCATGAACTACATACACTCTTTGAACAATAACCTTATTTACCCTAGTTTAATCAAAGTCAATGGATTTAGTAAGTAAAAGTCAACATAAGCATATTGTTGCTACAACTTGTCTCTTGATTGAACAAATCTTGTTGTGGAACCATGTTTCTATTGTGTTTTAGCGAGTTTCTATCTTTAGATAGCTTGCATTTAACGTTAAGTGGGGAAGATCCAATCTAATGCTTTCTCTTCATAACTTCTTAACCATCTTCAAGGAGGATGTTGTTCATAAGGCAAACCTTATGTTGATCCTCGAGTAAAGTATAAATGATTGAGCTTGGTTAAACTCAATTTGTTCACTCACTTGATTATTAGGGTGGGCCTTGTGTAATCTAAGAAAGAATTCCCCCACTTATTCAACAACCCTATCTCACCAATAACATCAGTCTCGTCTAGGTTGGAACCAATATATACATGATGTAGTGCACACAAATTATTAACATTGTAACCAACACAACAATTGGTTGTGATTCATGATAATTTCCCTGCCTTATTCAATGATAAATTCCCACATTTAGGCCTTAACACCTCTAAGATAAAGAAATCATGCCACAAAATGTCACCTAGGAAATCAATCCACATTAGAATGAGTTCTTAGACAACAAAAGGGGATATTGGTCCCATGTTGTTCATTGCACAAAAGACATTTGTTATCAGTGTGTAAATGCGTCACTCTTGATAGTGTGTCCCTTAACTTTATGGTTTTTAAAATTTGGACCTTTATGTGAGCTCACTCTTATTGGTACTTTATGGTTGTTAAGTACTAACATTAATTTTTTGATGCCCAGTAAACAAATTAGGATAAAGCTTTAACTTTTCGACTATCTTCGACCAAAAGCACGCGGCGACTACACCGTGTCGACTGCAACATGCCAAGAACCTGTTCGAGGAGCAAGTAAAGAAACCTGCAAAAAGAAAGGCATACGCTCTCGATATTTAATGCAAACAAATGATGCCTTATGATTGCTTATTTAGCGATGGAATTTTTCGACCGCAAAAGATCAGCCAGCATGGGTCCACTCGACCATCACTTATCTTCTTCTTTAACTGCTTCAACCAACACTGACATTGACTTCTTCTTTAAAGGTCAAACCTTTCTGGCCTCTCCTAAAGAAGATCACAAAAATATGACCAACCTCTTTTCTTACTCTAGGATTTTTCCATTACATCCCAAACCTTTAGGGTGAAAAAAAAATTAATGTGCTAACACTCCACTTCACTTAACTTCACTTTGATCATGAATGATATTGAGAAAAACTCTATTCTCCACCTATCCTTTCAAATAGTTAAAAGAAATAATTGTTTTTTCAACCAAAATTCAATTCTTTGACCATCAAAGATGAATATGAACCCTTTTACAAAGTTGGATTTCAGTATTAAGAGATTTCATGATTATTTGACAAAACTTTTGAGAAAAAACAATGTGATACTCAACCATTTTTTCACAAAGGTTCAACTATGTGTTGGACAAACTATTATTAAAAGAACTATCCAAAATGTCCACAATGCAATGATTCCTTTTTTAAACACCAACTCCACACCCAAAGGGCTCCATTTCACAGCCTCGACCAAACTGGACATGAATAGTCGATCGAATATAATATGGACCCTATTTACAATCGACTACTTTTTAACCGACAAAATTTCATTGACCACCAAACTCGACCTGAATAGTCGACCGAATATAATATGGACCCTATTTACAATCGACTACTTTTTAACCGACAAAATTTCATCGACCGATTCAAGAATAAATGGTCAGCTAACTGTATTGACACATGTTTTGATGTAACCGACTCAAAGAAATGGCCGACCGAAAATTAATTCATCCATATGAAGGGTTGATCAAAGTTTGAACCATCCATCATTTTTACAATAAATGTTGACCCCGCTAATTATATAGTGACCCAACCAACATCAATCAGACTCAACCATGTTTTAATGCAGACGATACTTAGTTTGGCATTTATTATGTGTAGATAAACTCTCAACGATCCATCGTCGACTGTGCATTACCCATGAACATGTGTACAAGCTTCTCTTCATACAGGCATCTAGTCGACATGTTTCAGTGCTAAATCAGAATCAAGGTCTCTCATTCATAAACACATACAAGCCATCTTTGTAGTTGACGGATTTGAGAAGCATGCCAGATCAGTTATACTAAACAGAAGCTCTGACAGGCTATTCGGACCATTAGGATTTCGGCATGAAATTGCGCTTGTGTTGAGGGTTGAGTTGTGTTTCTGGTTTTAAAAAAAAAATATTGTATGCTCAAAATATAGTTGTAAAGTTTGGATTAACCGATGAGAGGATTGTCGACAGGAATAGTCTAATGAAATCCAACCAGCTAACACTCAGCACATTCACCATTCGACTAATGCAATTACTTTCTTGTCAACTACAGCCAGCTGACCAATGCTCGTTGAATATTTGACTTAAGAATGTTGACCACTATTAGTTGACAGCATTGCTACACACAGATTGATCGCTGCATAATCAAGCTATGTTCTTGAAATCGAAGTGCTATGGTCTCAAATTTTCCATGTCTATCATTTTACATTTTATACATTTTCATAAATGGTGAACTTACTTTTTATACCACTTCATAAACTGTCAACTTATTTTGATGTTATATAAAGCAACCTAAGGTTAATAAAATTAAAAACACAAAATTGAAATAATACAATACAAAAAACTATATAAATACGACAGTAACTAAACGCAAATAAATAAGTCCATCAGTTTTCATTACCACGACATGATTCTGTAAATTCTCGGCATTCCAAATCAATTATGCTAAATAGAAGCTCCGACAGGCCATTGGAGACTCGACCACTTTGAATATCGACCATTTTTAAAAATAAAATGACCCCAGTCGAAGTTGAGCCGCGACCATTTTTAAGAATAAAATGACCATGGTCGAAGTTGAGTCGCGACCATTTTATTTTTAGTCGGGTGGAGGCATTGGAGTCAGGAATTATGGCTTGTGTTCAAACTGTCATATAATTATATAATTATTGACTCGTAATTACAAAAAAAAATTATAAAATAATTTTTTTTAACCTGTCTCGAGTCTATTGCACCTTATCTCCTGGCTGTTGAGTCGCGATGATATCTGAGCATTCGAGTTTGCTTCGGTTTCTTCCACATGTACAATGCGTGCCCTATTTTCCACTTATTCTAGTGGTACAAGGAGGCTGCTTTGAATGTTAGCTTGATATTTTCATGGACAATGTCAATTTGTAAAGATGCCACAATACATGCCTTTTGAATGGACTGGGTGGTGACAACTTGTATAGCTACTACCACTCACCTAAAATAAACGATTTTATTTCAGAGGCATTGTTACAGGTACGATGCTCTAGTGTTTCAAGCCAGATAATCAGATTGTTAAAGAGATTCTTTGATATAGTGTATAAGTTTAAACGCTTAGATATCTACAGTGATAGTCAATGTAATAAATATACTAAAAACCACCGAGATGCAAATTCAGATATTTGTGCAATGGATTTTAACGTAATAAATATTCCTTGATACATTGGTAATGGATAATCGACCCTTTGATTATATTGCAAAAGCATAAACGCATGGTTGCATGCAGTTGTTTAAAGTGTAATAATTATTTATTATTATGGTAGGGTTGGACTGATAGTTACCAACAATGCACTTGATAGTTACCAACAATGACCCTGGTCGAATTCGAGCCCTGACCATTTTTAAAAATAAAATGACCCTGGTTGAAGTCGAACCGCGACCATTTTATTTTTAAAAATGGTCGATATTCAAAGTGGTCCACTTCAACTTCAACTTCCAGGCATATTCCAAAATTGTCCACTTCAAATAGATAAGTTAATTATATAAGGAGTCTCATCATTCTGGATTTGAGTGATAACGAGGAAACATAAATTTCCTGAATTAATGTTACCTGCAAATAGTGTGAAACCTCACGACCTATCATTCCCTACACACATTTTCAGCTGAATTTCATTCGATTTTACTATCAAAAGTTGATTGATACATCACTCCAATTATAGTCTTCCTGCATCAAAAGCTGACGTGATTATTTTTAAATATCGAGTGATGACATTCTATAAACATTAAGGGTTCATTCATCCTTATTCGTTTTCAAACTCACCAGGTTGGAAATATTAAATGATGACACAATTGGAAAATTTCATTAACTTGATAAGGTTTCCGGACACGTCAAAAGGAATTTGTGTTTAATGAAAGTTATGTGAATATAAGAGCGAGTTTATCTCCAGATTTTAACTCTCCGTGAGCAATCTAAATTAAGCTACGTATAATTGATTCATTATGTCACACAAAGCTTAAGGAAGAACTACCAGTCTTCCACTTCATTACATCAACCATAAATAGAAAAACGTTGAAATCATGCTGCTAAATTGATGACGAATTTACTCATCACAGAATTTTGATTTCAAACAACAACCACCGAATATCTGTCGGCGGCGGTTTGCGTCAGGAGAGAACAGGGAGGAAATTAGCGGAGGTTGGAGGTGGAGGAGGTCAAAGGAGGTCGAAAGAGGTTGAGGAGGTCCGTGGTCGGAGGAGGTCAAGGTCGAGGAGGTCAGAGGAGGTCGAAGGAGGTCAGAGAGGTTCGAGGAGGTCGGAGGAGGTCGGAGAGGTCGAGGAGGTTGGAGGAGGTCAGAGGAGGTCAAGGAGGTTGGAGGAGGTTCTTCAAAAATTTATTGTTTTTGCATTATCCTAGCAACCTTAAGCTACCATGGACGGACATAGAGGTGCTTGCACCTGTAAGTTACATTTGTAAGTTATACATGATTATTGATAAATTGTGGACACATTGGACTATTTCTTTTCCAAAAGAAATAAATGAAAACTATTTATATTAGAATAGAAAATTTGTAATTGAATGTTTTGAGTTTCATATGTAAAGTTTTTCTTTATATTTTGAGTTAACATTTTATATGACTTATTTTAATTAAAATCTATTGAATTAAATTATAATTAACTTGCATTGAAATGTAAAAAAGTATGTTAAAAAATATTTCCATAAAAAAATTTGATAATAAAACTTATAAAATTGTACACATTTCAAAATTAAAATGAATAATACTTATATATATTTCAAAATTAAATAATATGAATTTTAAAATATACTAAACAGATATCAAAATGTATTAGTATTTTTTAAAATAAATAAGCTAATGTAAACTAACTATGCTCATAAAGATGCCTACAACATTTAATATCACAACTTAATTTTCTTATAAATATTTATATATTATAAATCAATTATAATAAGTTTTATTATAATTGTAAGTTATATAATTATTATTAAATTGTGGACACATTGAATTTTTTCTTTTAAAAAAAAGAGAACCATGCTTTGAAAAAGGAACAAATAAAAGTTATTATAATAGAGAAAAAAAATTTAATGATTGTTTTGAGTTTCATATATAAGTTTTTGTTTTTATATGTTTTGAATTAATTTTTTATATGAATTATTTTAATTGAAATTTATTGAATTAAATTATAATTAACTTGTATTGAAATGGAAAAATATATGTTAAAAGCTATTTTCATATAAAAATAAAAAAGAAATTGATAATACAATTTATAACATTGTATATGTTTCAAAATTAAAAAATAAATAACATATGTATATATTTCAAATTTCAAAATTAAACGAATATAGATTTCAAAAAGTACTAAATAGATGTCAAAATTTATTAACATTTTTTAAAATAAATAAAATATTGTAAACTAAGTTTACTCACAAGGAATGTCAAAACATTAAATATCACAACTTAATGTTCTTACAAATGTTCATATATCATAAAGTCAATTTTTTAATAGATCCATTGTCACCTAACAACAAATCATGGTATACAACCAATCAACAAATAAAAAAGAGAATATCATTTTTACCCATAGATATACATTAAAGAATGAATTTGATAATAAAGCCCAATGTCACCTGTGATCTTATCAACTACATTTACAAAATGAATTAATATAACCACCATAAATTCATCTTAAACTAGGATCTATCAAGCACCGAGAGCACCGAGAGGGATCAAATTTCTTGAGTTTTTTATTTTATGAATCGACATGGATTTTTTTAATTATTTTTCATAATTTTTTATTTTATGAGCCGACATGAATTTTTTTAATTACAGGTAACGTTACATTAAGTTACACCATCTCCCGTGGAATGTAGAGCACCTAGCTCTTTTGGTGCAATTATTAATCATTTGGTTTTTAAAAAATTACAAATCTTACAAATTACAAATGTAATTATAATGGTAAAGAACTTTTAAATTTTATGATTTTTTAACATAAAATTTATAGTTTTATTCAATATATTAATATACTCATCACTAAATTTAAGAATATATATATATATATATATATATTAATAAAAAAAATATTTTTTAAATTAATATTGAATAATAAATTTTTCTATAAATAAGTTTAACAATTAAAAGCATACCACAAATAAAACAAATTTAAATAAAATAAATTATTACATTTTTTAAATCAATATTGAATAATATTTTTTTTTAAATTAAATATATAATAAAATAATTCTAAAACCTAAATATCAAAATAAAAAATTCACATATTTATCTATTCACATAAATAATAAACACTTAAAACCAATAGTAAATAATAAACATTTAAAATAAATAGGTGTGAAAATAATTTAGTTAAAAACTACTTACAAAAAGTCAGCGAGGGCACCCTCGAACTTGGTCCAGAAATTTTTGGTCGGTGGAGAAGTCAGACAAAATTTTATGCATGAGATATCAACTCTTCGAGTACATCGGTTCAACTTTATGTTGACTCTCAAGATAACAACAACGTGGACAAGATTTCATTGGATTTATAGACGAGGAATCTTATTGGGAAAATCTGATCGACGTGCGCGAAAGCAAAACACGCGGCAAGATTCCATTGGATTTATACACGAGGAATCTTTCCGAGGTGAAAGGTCATGCTTCTCGTTGGTGAACGCTTACGACATAAGTATCTATTGAAAGATGTTACATTGAAAATTATTCCCTTTTAATTTTATTTTTTTAAGATATGCATATTTTTAATATAATGTAGTTGTGGTGTATTGAAGTATTTTTAAATTTACTATGAATGTGAGAGTTTAAATAAGGATAGTGACATTAGTATAAATATATCAATCTTTGGATTTTGGTTTTGATTGATAATGTAAGCTTATGATTAAACTTCTTAGAGTTGTGATTAATTAAGTTTCATTTTATTTAGGTTTAGCTTTAAATATAATGTTAAATATTAATATTAAGGTTGTTATATAAATTATAATTTTTATAATTTATTTGTGGTTAATATTGCTTTGTAAATATTATATATCATAATTTTAATATTAAATATAAATTTTAATATTAAATATAAATTTTAATTGTATAATTTTTTAATATTATTATATGCAATTTAAATTATATAATGATAATGGACAAGGTATTTTTTTTTGTGTTTATTGGATATAGCTTGGGTGGTTGGGAGGAATGTTTGTTACCCTCTTTTAATTCTTCAATTCTTGTAAGTGACATGATACTCTTGCTGAGCCCTCCTCTTCAATAAACCATCATTTAAAAAAAATATATCCTTACCATATTAGTCCCTCCTTTACAATCTCAATTTTATGTAATAAATTATAGTTTACAAATAAATTATTTTAAATCGATAATGTCTTTGCCAATGACTTTTATAATCTTTATTTTTTTCCAATTAATAACTAAAATCTCTCTATTAATAACCTTTATAACTATGTGTTAATAAACCCAGAGTATGGTGATCATGCCGATAATCCTTATTAACCTATGATTTTAACACTTATTGTCTGAAGATAATGATTAAAAAATATTATTCCACATAATTAATTAATATTAAAACCCAGTCAAAAATAACTAACGCATCATTAAAAAGAAAAATAACCCAATACTATTTGGTAGACACTTCATAACCAATATAACTAATATACACTTATGAAATGCAAATTATGCAAATATACTCAAATATATTATGCAATCGATATATTTTATTGCAACACTAATTAATCATGTTATTTCTACCGTTCAAAGTTACCCGAAAGTTACCCGAGGTGAGAACCCAATAATATCAATCATCCGGACAGCGGGGATAGCTCAGTTGGGAGAGCGTCAGACTGAAGATCTGAAGGTCGCGTGTTCGATCCACGCTCACCGCAAGTAACATTGTTTTAGCAGTGAGAAATTTTGCTTGTTTTTAAATTTTAATTTAACTTAAAATCCCGTTTTAATAATTCTGAAACAAAAGAGTTGAGCTGTTTTTATTTTTCTTTTTAATTTTTAATTTTTAATTTTTAATTTTAACTTAAAATCTTAATTTAATATTTTTTTAACTTGAAATCTTAATGTAATATTTTATTATTATTAAAATAGCGATGTAAACGTTTTTTTTAATTAAAAAATGAAATTTTGTAGAAGCTTTTATAAACTCTGCAACAACAAAAAGTGAGTGATTTTAAATTTTAATTAAAATTTATCATTTTTAATTTAACCTAAAATCCTTAAAATCTTAATGTAAATTAATTTTAATTAAAAATTTATTAATTTTAATTTAACTTAAAATTTTAATGTAAATATCTTTTTAGATTAAAAACGTGATGTTTTTAAAGATTAAAAAATTAGATTTTTTTTTTTTCAGATTTATTAGAAACTTTCCATTCCTCATATTAGATAACCAGACAAGAAGTGTGTATCAAGATCAATTCCCAACAAAGCTTAGCTAGTGTGTAGAGGTGAAGGTAAGCTTACATTAGAGCTAGTGAGTGAAGGGAAGGAACTAAAAGGTCAACCCTTCATTGTGCTCGTAGAAGGTTTGGCCTTGCTTTCAAGGTCTCTTTTTTTTCTTTTTTCCTTTTATTAAGGAGGTTTTACCTTTGGTTCTCTTCCACAATTGCTTTGGTTTAAGACCTCTAGGTAGTCAACATTGACCCACCCGTTGCAAATTTTTAGGCCATACCTTTTAGCGAATCAAAGATGCTCTTGTTGTGTTTGAATCCAACCAACTTGTTGAAAAAACCTTGGCTAGCACAAGAAGCCCATCTACCAGCCCTTGGACTTGAACTTGGGACCTCCTAGTGCCCCAAAGGATCGAAGGAGAGTGGATTTTCAAATGAAGGTGGTTTTTCCAATCCACCTATAGGCCTAAGCCCTTATTTTCAAGCTATTACTCGACTAAGCTTCACTAGCTAAGAGTTATATTGACATTTGGTTAAAAGGGTTGCAATACCTTTACTTTACCTTTGTGTCTAGATAAGACAATAACTTCATTAGATAAGGAAACCTTGAAGCCCAATTGTTGAGGAAAAGGTAAAACCATGATTATCATTCGGAAAATGAAATGTTCTTGATAATGCTAGATCCCTTGGAACACAATGCAAACTAGATCTGTTGAACAATGGTGACTAAAGCATACATTACTTGTTGATCCTTCCATGTGGGATGGCATGATGATCCAAACTTACAAAAATATCTGGATGTAGGGGGATAAGTGGTAGTAAGAAAAAGATATTTCCTAAGCCAAACCTCATGCTCAAGTAACATATATACTTCCCCTTGAAATGTAAAAACTATAGCAAGGAAAATATATTTTGTAATGTCCCTTTTTCAATTTTTTATGAAAATGCTCAATTTTCCAATTTTTCCCTAATTTTGACCTTTGATTAGTTTAGCTATTTTGGCCTCCAAATTAACCCAAATGCTCCCAAATCTTCTGTAAGGGTAAATGAATGATATTTAGACTTGAATATTAGGTTCATGGATGATTTATAACCCTCAAAATACTTCTGGAAACTTGATTTATATTCTGGTCAATGTATGGGATTTTAACTAGTAATTTGTGGATCAAATCCCCCCTGGGTAACACTGAAAATGGCCTCCCAAATGCTTCCAAAATCCCTCAAATTTATGAACAGAGGTACGGAATGTATTAATGATGTTATTAAGGTCTCATGTGCACCATTAATTGATTATTATATATGTTCCAACCCTCTCCCATTCAGCTGCAAAAATCACCCATTCGACCCTTGGGGAAATGGCACTATTTCTTCTCCCAATGCAATTAAACT
Source organism: Larix kaempferi (assembly GCA_027924585.1). Taxonomy (NCBI): domain Eukaryota; kingdom Viridiplantae; phylum Streptophyta; class Pinopsida; order Pinales; family Pinaceae; genus Larix; species Larix kaempferi. Next base: position 7,713,839 of record BSBM01000438.1, read on the forward strand.
GAGTAAAAATACTTCAAATACTCAAGCACAGTACATGAAACTTCTAAAATACATCCATGGAAATCTATTAGTCACAAATGCATCAGAGAATCAACCATTCATTTGAAATCATTAGCATTATAATGATATACATCAATGTAGTGGGGAAATGGACATTGTTTGCTCATTAATCAACATTTTTGCATACAATCAGTGGGTATTTCGACCTGAGACTTTCTGAAGAAGAAGAAAAGAGTATATAATGCTTATTATAATCATAAATACATCAAGAGAAGCTCTCCCAAGAAGCACAAGAGCTCACCAAAAACACCCTCCCTCAAGGAGCATGAATATGCCTTCAAAAATGGAATTGGTTGAGAGATGGTGCTGCACTAAAAAAAACCACGAGCTTCCCTGTAGCTTACACTTGCAAATAAACACTCTATTAAAGCTCCAAATGAAAGGTCTGAGCCTTTCCAATTACCAACTTGGATGGGAATCTTTCACCCTCGCAATTGGCTAAGGCAAGAAACTAGTCATCCACTAGCTCTCCCTCTTCACAAATGCAATTGCAAATTTCTCAAATGATCAAAAGTTGGTTTCATTCTTTGTTATTGACATTTATAAACTTCTAATGTCCTCCATGGGTTGAATTCCTTCCAAGAGACTCATGCCAACTCAAGTTGGGAAGAGATTCCAAAGAACGCCACTTGTACAATAATTCCTAGTCTCCCACTTCCACCAAATCACATGTGGAAGCATCTTAGCTACCCTAACTCCCTTGAGCACTCTCTTGGAGGCTATTTTTAGCCTTTTCATGTCATATATGTCATATGTCATCCTTCAGGTCTGATTTGTGTCATAGGTGTCATAGCATCTTCATCATTGTTGTCATAGACCTAGGGAATCTAGCCCAAGTGTCTCACTAGCTCCAAGTTGCCTCTTCCTCTTCCATGGGAGTTAATATTCCTCTGCATTTCGACCTTGGATGAGTAATGCAATGAGTAATACCTTTTGAACTCCCCCAAGTATGTTACCATTCACCTTGAATTCGAATTGGTGAGAGAATGATGCCAAGTGTAGTGGGGAAATCTAGCCATATGTAGGTCCCCCTTCCTCCATGTGTCTTCATGATCAAATGCCACTTTTAATTCCACTTGTATATATTTATTTAGATCATTTATTAAATATTAATTACATTCTAATGTTCAAACATCATTTATTATCCCCCTTATTCCAAATCCCAAAGCTTCCACCCCCAAACCTACGAAACTAGTAATTTTCCTCCTTGGCAATTATTTGACCCTTAACATCAATTTGACAAACTCTAATGAATATGGCCAATGTGATTAGGCCATTGTGACCCAATGCCAAATTTGGGACATGACATATTTACTTCCTTTAATATTGAGATGCAAAATGGTTTCTTTGATGGAGCATAGAAGAATAGTTTTTTTAAAAGTGTTTCCCTCCCTCCTCAATTACACCCATTGGTTCTCGAGAGAAGGCGACTTCAAGTGTTTTGCACTGAATCCAAGTTGCCACAACACTACGCATGTGAACATCTAATCTTCTTCACAATACAAGGCTCTACTGTTCATTATTAAAATGTCTAGATCTCAATTTGGCATGTAAGGGGTGGTCTTAAAGATATTACAACACTATGGCATGGACTCCAACGCTAGCTCACAACTCCTCTTTATTTTGCATGAACTAACATTTCCTGGGATATGGCTCCCTTGATTTTAAATCCAACTAGCAGTTGTGGTTTTGGTACGTTGTTGGGACTCTCCTTCATGCCTCTGCATGCCCATGTCCATGCCTCTTCTTGCACTTAGATCCCTCTTCTTCCTAGATTATTGAAATCCCTTCTTTTGTGTCTTGTCCTCCTTTTTGTTGTCAAAGAAGCTTGAAGACCAAACAACACTCCACCAAGTGTTCATTACAATTCCCTAAAATCTACAAGGCCATATGAATTCCCTCTAGCCTGGATTTTGTCTCCCTAACATATGATGGGGAGATAATACAATTTTACAAACATTAATTATGTTCCCCCTCTTGTGTTTCCTTCTCAAACTGCCAAAAAAATCAAGTGCAAAATAATTTTCTCCTAGCAATGATTTTGTTCCCACTACAATAGCATTGAAATGGCCAAATGATTTCTCTAGTTGTGCAAGTGGTTTGATTTCTCTCCCTTATTAGGTGTAATCCCTAGTTTTAGATAAGTCAAGAAGAGTATATAAAAAACAACTAATGAAGGTAATTTGAGTGGATTATGTTATTTGGACATAACTTATAGCTATAAGGTATGGCCATATTATATAATCCACTCAATCATTGCATAGGGACTCAACAAGAGCATCATGTCACTTAAATGATTTTTTCATTTTTAAATATTAAACATTTTTTAATCACTCAACGGGCTAAATGTTATTCATAGTGTTTCATGATCCACAATCCTCAATAAAAGTCCCAATATATATACATATACATACCAATGGAGTATCAAGAAAAAGCCAATTGATTTTTTATTTAATGTACTCCTCACAGTTTTAGTAAGCTCGATGATATGAAAAAAAGAACTACAAGACTTGCATTTTTAGTCTATTTCAATTTAAAGCTCTGAAGTTTTTGCTCTATCCACGCTCACCTCATTCAATGACATGTCATTGTTGAAATAGGTGATCTTATGTGATATCAAGGGTATTTACTAAAATTTGTAGTTTGGAGTACAAAAATTACACTAATGGATCCGTGGTGCTTTGGTTCAAATAATCATTAATAAAAAGAAAAAAAAATTCGAGAACTTATTCTAGTTCCTACGAAATGAAATGATATAGTTGGATTACCAAACAAACAAATTTATATATATATATATAAATAAATAGCTCAATCGAGTTCTAGGGCTCAATGGAACACTGGAGTTTGATTGAGCTATTTAATGATCAAACTTACAACACTTGTTGAATGGTTAATTGATTGTTTGATCGACAACTCGTTCAAGCTATTTAATGCTGATACCCACACCCTTTATGTATCAATCGGTTGGTTGGTCAATCTAGATTGTTTGATTAGTAACTTGATCAAGCTATTGAAAACTTGATTTAGCCTTGCAGCTCGATTGAGCATTTACTTAAACCAGCCAACACATTTGATTGAGGGTTTGTATTTGTCACCAAAAATACACTATTGAGTGCTTATGCAAACTCTCGATTGAGATATTAAAGCATGTGGAAAAATCCTCTCCCTTTGCCTACCTTACCAAGAATTGTTACCCATCTCTATGGATTCACCCTACCACTTCAAACCTTAATTTTTATTATTAATTATTAGTCATCGAAAATAAAGATATGCATGTTTCAAAAAACCAACCTTCCCCTAACAAACATCCATTAAAGACCAACTACCTTGCTCTCCTTCCTCACCATATAACACTTATATGATATAACAATGTGATATGACAAAATTAAGAATTTAACTTAATGTTATATATTGAAGTTAGATTACTTAGTGTAACAAAACTTCCAATTAGGCTTGAATGGTTTTGGGCATTTTTTCTTTTCTTTTGAAGTAATGGCTCTTAGGTGAAAAATACTAATGGTATTCAACTAGGATTAAGTTGGAGAAGCCCCAAAGGTATGGATTGGATTTAGGTTTGGAAAAAAATCAAATCATATTTGATTGAAGGGATTGGGTTTTAATGATTTCATAATATTTTATTTTATTTTTAAGTAATGACTCCATAGTATAAGAGAGTGATGATCAACTAAGATCAACTTGAACAAACTCCTTAAAGTAGGGGTTTAGAAGGATTTAGAAAAATGATTGAACATGATAAATTAATTATTCAATGTTCCTCTTAATTATTGAAGGACTTAGCAAAATGACTAAACATGGAAAATTAGAAGGAAATTTATCTAGGGTTGAAGTTTCTGTTCTCATCGTAATTACCCATTTACTTTTTGTAGATGACGTGATGTTTTTTGGCACTGGTTTGGTGAGAGTGTGGAATGTTTACGAGGAGATGCTAGATCTATTTTGTAAGGCTACGGATACATGCAAATCAGTGAATCCATGTCGACCTTCTTAGAAAATGAGGTTGACAGGGATGTGCTTAATCAAATTGGTCAGTTGTTCCCTTTTCAGTTGTCCCCTATCAACGTTGGAATGAAATATCGTAGCTTTTTAATTAAACTAAATAATTACTTACTTGGAGACTGGCAATGGTTGTTGAAGAAGATAGACAAGAGAATCAACCACTGGTGTTGGAGATGGTTGTCTCTTGGGGGAAGAATAATATTGGTTAAATTGGTATTAGAAAATATTCCAGTGTATTGGATCTCACTAGCCAAGGTTCTGGAATCTATATTATCCAACATTTGGAGGAAAGTATTCAATTTTATGTGGTTAGGTAACAATAATAAGAAGTTTCATCATGTTAATTGGGAAATTCAATGAAAACTAAAAAAGATGGGGGTTGGGCTATCAAAAATATCTTTCTCTTTACTCAAGCCTTGGCCACAAAAAGACTTTGGAGGAGCCTATTTTCTGACGGGTTTTGGAGTTGTGTCTTGAAAGGAAAGTATCTTAAAAATTGTTCTGTGTCTGATGGGATTAGATACAAAGTCAAAATAACCTTGAGGGGGCTTCTAATAGATGGAATTGTTTGGTTTTCTCTTTCCATAACCTTTGGGATTGGTTGGCCTGGATCCCTGGTGACGTCATTTGATTAGAGTGGGTGATGATCCCCTTAATGGGGTTTAGGGTTTCTTTAAATTATCCTCAGAATCGGTGTCCTACCTTCATGCAAAGGGAATCTATACCTTAGACCAAGTGGGATTACCTATCGAGGGATTGGGTGCTAGTACAAGGTGGAAACATGCTCGGGATTGCAAACGTCTATGTTTGAAGAATGGAACAATGTCTAATGGGTCTTTAGAGGTATGGCTTACAACTCTTAGGAGGGGAGGACTCCCTAAAGTGGTCTTAGAATGAGAAGAAACATAAGGTTAATGCAAAAATCACATATGAAGCCTTATTTTATGACTTGGTAGTGGAGGATTATTAGTGGTATCATCCTCTATGGAAGTGGAATATGCCTTTAAAAATTAAGATCTTCATTTGGTTGGTGTTGAGAAATAGTATATTCACTTGGGACAATTATGTGTTAGTCCAAATGTGTCAAAACCATAAAAATACCGAAAATTTTAAAATTTTTAAAATAACATATAATCTTATTAAATGCAGTCATTAACTGTTTGATTATTTTATGTTACCAGAATTATAACTGAATGATCTTTTATTATACTTAAATTTAAAGATGAGTTTCTTGTCAGTTACTGATTGTTTTCTGTTTGCAACCACAACGGGGAATTGCCATGACAGACTGGGCTTACTTAGCTTCCGAGCTAATGCAGCAGTTTTTCTTTCTCTTACAGATATACAGGTAATGTTCGGGTCGCTGCTAACAAATCTTTAAAGTATTAGATAACAAATTGATGTACCAAATCATTCAGTAAAAGTATAAGCATGCTAGCCAGGTTTATCAAGCTTTTAAAGGTAGAACTCTTCCTATAATCTCCTTAAGATCTTACTAATAGAAAGTTGGAAATTACTAGAGAATAAGACAGCTATTTTCCTTTATAATAAAAGAATTAAGTATCCCTATGGAGTATTGGTCCATTGATGAGATTACTGTAATGCAAATATAGAAATAAAATAATATTTTTTATCTAGCACAGTAAAATATAACTGGGTTACCATATTCAGACCAATTTTTACTCATCCGTTGCTACTGCATCATGCCAAGTTTAAATTTAGAATATGTTTTGATTTACAACTTCGATTGTAAAGGATCTGGAGTCAATAATATCGATATGTATATACTTTTCTTATTTCCAGCAATTACAAGGTTTACTGTCTGATACATGTCTCCTCTTAACATTTTAAGGGTTTGCATTGATTGGAAAACTACTTCTATTTCCATGATTGACAATTGAATAAAATCTATAAGCACTTTGGAATTAGTCCTAAATTATCATGATTAAACTCGTTTATGATTTTCCAGACTATACTACCAACAAGAATGGTTATAATAATTTACATAAACTGCCTAACATACACTTCCCTTACACAATCCTTGTACTTCTTTGAGCATGAAGGATAACAAAAGTCTACTTGTTATCACAAGGAATCTAAGACTATTAAGAGATTGTTATTATATTGGTAACAACAAGTAAAAATGGACTAGAGTAACTTTATTCCAAATTTGTGGGTTATATAGCTTGAATTCTACAAGTTAAAGTCACGTAAAGAAGGAATGACAAGTCTTTTACCATCTGTGCAAAGCTATAGCAAATGGCATTATAGTAGTAGAATTGTAAACAACTATACCTAACATCACTCCATTATCTTATAGACTTAAAAGAAATGATATATCTGTTGTTTTTCACTTGAGATTAGGGTAAATGGCAATATAGTGGTAACATTATACCCATATCCTTATAACTTTTATAATTAAAATCAAATCCTCTATGTCTAAAATACTTCAAGACTTAATCTTGAACGATATTTATAATGCATGGTTTTAATAATTATAAGGCAAAGTTTTAATCTTTACTATGCAAGGTTTCAAAGCATTGGTCTAACATTTTGGTTGTGAAATGTATGGCAGGTTAAACTATGGTATCGCGACCATAAGGGATATCCATGCTATGATTTTATTTGGAAAAACAATCAATGGGAATCTTGTCGTAGGACATTAGAACTTCGACCCACTTGCATGAAATATATTAAAACGCGACGTGGTCATTCCAGAGCCATGCATTGGTGTTATAAAGTCGTTGACTCAACCCTAATTTGCCATTTCTCCCTCGCCTTCGGGCTTGGTCGCTCTGTGAACCCGCCTGGTCCAATTTTTACTGTTGCACTGTTTGATAGCAGCTTCTATGCTGCTTCAGTCCTTTGTGGTCGTCTACTGTATCGTGTGAGAGTCAGTATTTTGCTGTTGGCGGCCATATGGTTGTTGAAAAACCTAGGGTTTTTCCCTTTGACACCATTGGTGACACTGTCATGGCGTGAGTGTATCTTTCGACTTGATACTGTCAATGCTTCCATTGTGGAAGATATCCTTTGCTTCTGCCAGCTCGTTCTTCTCGGTGACAAGGGAAGGGTTTACGCTTCCTCTACTCGTAGTTATCAAGCTGTTTACGGTGACTGCACTTCTTTCAAACTTGCCGGTAAGTTACAGGTTATTCCTTTGTCTTTCCAGTTCAAGAAATAGTTTAACCATTTAAAATTTTTTTTTTTTTAACTAAAACTATTCTTTCGCTGCAGGCTTTGGCTCCTCTTTAAGGCGTGGATGGCACAAGCTTCGGTGGTTGGCTTTACCTGGTAAGCATGGTTTTCACCATGGCGTTCCCTCCTTGCTGGTTTGTTAGGACGGTTAAGGTTTTGACTTTGAGTGATGTGACTCTGTGATTACCTCAGCTCTGCTTAGTCTTTTAACTGCATGTTAAAATGAATTCTTAACAGGTTTAACCCTGTGTTGTATAAGGATGTTACGGCTTCGGTCAATGTTGTAATTATTCGCCTTTCTTTTGTATTTAAGATTTTCTGTAAAAGAAATACTGTATATATATAAAAAAAACAATTGTTGTAAGCCTGCCTGTAGATGAGGTTACGGCCTCTATATCTTGTTTCCTTTACTGTACTCTTAAATTGTTCAGGGTTTTCACCCAGAGTTTTGTAATATGACTTATTATAAAGCTTTCCTATATCTTTGGGCTTGCTTATCGCATGCATTTTTAATTCTATGCTTTGTACAGGAATAAGTAAAATATGAGTTTATAACCACTTATACTGTGAACTTATGATGCGGCCGTAGGTGAAAACATTGTCTTAACTCTTAGTATTTATTTTACTTGTACAAACTGGACTAATAGGTTTCAACCCTAATTTTACAGTTGAGATTAAGTTCAGTTGCTTAATCTGTCATTAAAATTATAACTCTGTTGGTATTTGAGAGTTAAATGAATGATATTAACCATAATGGTTAAGCTCAATGATTGAGCTAATTACTGTTCTAATATTTCTTTTGTTTTAAAATAATAACTGGGTTATTTAACTATTGGTAAATTCTTTTTAATAAATTGCTGTTAGGGTTATGTACCTTGATTTATTGGTTATGTAATAACTTCTTAAATTATATATAGGGTTTGTACCCTTATACAAATATCCTAGCTGTGAATACAATTCTCCTGCATTGTTGTTGGTCATGATATAAATACTGTAATTTATCTTGTTGTATTTTACTATTGCCTTCTAGGATTGTTTATTTAATTTGTAATATACAGAGTATAAATATTTTGTACATAATCCTTACTTATTTATTCATCAAGTATAAATAAACTACGTTTATAATTGCAATAATAAATTATTACTTAAAGTGTTACTATTATAATGTATGCATTATAGATACATTATTAGTAATACAATAATGATATTACTTCTTACTAAGGTTTCCTATGATTATGTTTAATGTTGCTATCCAATGTTTGGTTTAGTTTATTTATTTAGTTATAATGCTTGAGTATTTTTACATAATACTCATTCAATATTAAAGTTCATTCTCATATACATATCTATATAAATTCCTGTATATGTGATAACATACATTTACCATATTTGAAAATAGAATAACAGTTTTGAAATCTGTTTAAGCTTAGCTGAAATAAAAGGAAATTCAGTAATTAAATAATTGCATTCTTAACCAAAATACATGCTAACACCATTAGGATTTAATTGTCAAATCAACCAATAAGTGATTAAATCCTACTGTCAGTATTGTCTTTTCAACATTAAGAGGTTAGATTCTTTTAAACTGGAAAATAACCATTATAAGAGTTAAACAGCAGAAATACTTAGTCTATCTTTTCTTTATTGCAGCTAGTATTTACAGGAACAAAGATACAGTACTAGGAAATAGTTTTTAAAACTATAAGAAAATAACTTATAAATTCCTAAAATACTTGTAGTTACTGAAAGTAACTAAATAGGAAACTCGGTTCAGAAGGATATTACTTAACAATACCGAGGTACTATGCTGGAGTACGGTCTGGTGATCCCAGATGTGGAAAAACACAGTAACTCTTAACATATTTAACTACTGATATTCTGAGATACTAACTTTACTAAACTAACTAATTCCTTAGACATATAAAATAAACATAACATACGTCCATTCATACTCAGTAAACATAAAGAAATAAGTGACAGAACCTATTTAAGCTATGTACAACAACAGCAATGGGAGGCCGTTCCTCCCTACCAACTCCTGGAGAGCGCTCAGACAGTGACTTCTCAGGACCGTCGAGCTTTCTCTGGTCTCCCTGGCTGGAACTAGGTGCAGCAAAGTCAAATACTAGTCTACAAACTCAGTATTAACTCAGAACTATCAGTCAATTCTCTCAGCCCAAAAAGCTATAATGAAATCAAGTTACTCCAACAATCCTCCTAAAACAACTTCCTTACTGTATTTCCCTCTTCCTCAACGGATTTCCTGAATAACATTCACCTGAATGAATTCTCTCTCGAAAATATCTGAGCAGCCTCAGCTCTCTTCATTGAGTTCTTTTAAAAGATTGCCTAGGTCTTTGTTGGGTTAACTGTCATTTAATGAGCCACCTGCTCTGATTCCACTTTCTTGGGGAATCATGACCCCAAATATAGGGAAGTTGCCACCTGCAACTTAGGAAGTGTTTGAGGATGCTGCCACTTGTCTTTTTCCTTTCCACCTAGTTCCATCCACCAGTTTGACCAATAACCTCTTTTTAACAGCTCTCCCATGCTGTTGTCTCCACAATTTATTTATTAATAATAAAATATTCTAAATTACACTCCATTTCTGTTGACTCTGCTGAGTCATCAATCCCTACATAGCATTAAATTTAACATAATGTCTCAGGAATATAATAAAACAATTTACATAACTTTTACAAAATTGGGGTATGTGACATACACACCCCCTTAAAATGTAACATCGTCCTCGATGTTACTTATTCCTCATCCTCCGCAACCTTCTGGAACAGATTTGGGTATGCTTCCCGCATCTTACTTTCCAGTTCCCGGGTAGCTTCTTCAGGACTAAGGTGCTTCCATTGCACCTTCAGTTGTCCAATTGTGCGGTTCCGCAGAGTAATTTCCCTCCTCCCGAGGATACAGTCCGGTTCCACCAGAACTTCCCCTTCTGGTTCTACCTGTACAACGTTCCAATCAATCACATGAGTAGCATCATGAGCATACTTTTTCAGAACATAAATATGAAAAACATTGTGCACTTTTAAATTAGGTGGTAACGCTAGCTGATATGCAACTTGACCAATTCTAGATAAAATTTCAAACGGACCACAGTAACGTGGCTCTAAGTTTGCACAACTCCCCAATCTTAGGGAGCTCTTCTTTGGTCTTACCTTTATGAACACATGCTCACCCACCTGGAACTCTTTGGGAGTTCTTTTCAAATTTGCTTGGATCTTTTGCCGATCCTGGGCAATCTTCAAATTCTCCTACACTTGTTTCACAATCTGTTCCATTTCTTTTAATAATTCAGGTCCTAACACTAATCTATCTACTAGATTATTCCAGGAGATAGGAGTGTTACATTTATGCCCATACAGAATTTCAAAAGGACTGAACTTAGCTGATGATTCATAGTTGTTATTGTATGCAAATTCTGCTAAATGCAAGTAATCCTCCCACTTACCTGGTTGATCGTTAACATACATTCTCAACAGATCTTCCAACACCTGATTAACTCTTTCAGTCTGTTCATCCATCTGAGGATGGAAAGAAGTGCTGAAATTCAGTGTTGTGTTTAATCCCTTAAACAAGGATTTCCAGAAATTCCCTTTGAATTTAGGATCCATGTCTGAAATAATAACCTTCGGTACACCATGTAGCCGAAAAATATGCTTTAAAAATATGTCAGCTATGTTTGCAGCCTTGTAAGTGGTTTTAACAGGAATAAAATGTGCTGCTTTACTTAATTTATCTACTACCACCATAATTGAATCATTCTGATTTTGATTTCTGGGTAATCCAGTAATGAAATCTAAGCTGATTATTTCCCACTTCCAACTAGGAATAGGCAAAGGTTGCAGTAACCCAGCTGGATGTTGATGTTCTGTTTTCACTTGTTGACAGTCCAAACATCTAGCTATATACTCAGCTACTTCAGATTTCATATTAGGCCAGAAATAAATTTTCTCAACATGGTGATAGTCTTCTGGTAGCCTGGATGCCCTGAGTAAGGGGTTTTATGAACTTCATCCAGAATCAACAATTTAACCTTAGATACATTAGGCACATACAGTCTGTCCTTAAACAATAAAAATACATCTTTATTTAGACTATAACCCTTTATTAAACTTTCTGTAGGTTCTTCTTTAGCTGTAGCTTGTAATTTTTGATAAATTTCATCCAATTTTATCCCTTCAGTCAACTGTTCATTTTAATCAGAAATATAAGTACTGATAGCTGTTGTAAAATTCAGCTTTGCATTTCTGCTCAAATCATCAGCCACCTTATTTTCCTTTCCTTTTATGTGCTGAATTTCGAAATCGTATTCACTTAAGAAGGCTAACCATCTTGCTTGCCTTGCATTTAAGTTAGGCTGATCTAAAAGGTATTTTAGACCCTTATTATCAGTCATTAAAGTAAACTTTCTTCCTATTAAGTGGTGTCACCACATTTTTAAGGCATGAATAACAACAGCTAGTTCTAAATCATAAGTGGCATAATTCTTTTCATGAATCTTTAGCTTCCTGGACTCATAGGCAATGACATGCCCATCCTGAGTCAGCACTCCTCCTAGACCATCATTACAAGCATCAGTGCAAACCACGAAATCCTTATTAGGATCCGCTATTCTTAGAATAGGCACAGTTGTTAATAAAGTTTTTAATTTCTTAAAGCTTTCTTCACATTTTAAGTTCCAATCAAATTTCTTGCCTTTCTTTTGCAAGGAAGTGATTGTGTTGGCTATTTTTGAAAAGCCTTCTATGAATCTCCAGTAATAACCGGTAATTCCCATGAAGGACCTAACATCTGTTTCGTCTTTTGGTACTGGCCAATCTTCGATTGCCCGGATCCTTTCAGGATCAACTGAAATCCCTTCCTTAGTCACCACGTGACCTAAGTACTGGATTTCATCCCTGAAGAAATCACACTTGCTGAACATCGCAAAGAGCTGTTGCTCTCGTAGTTCTTGTAAGACTATCCGTAAATGTTCCTTATGTTCCTCTTCATTTTTAGAATAAATTAAGATGTCATCGATGAATACGACAACAAATTTATCCAAGTATTTATGCATTATGTTATTCATTAGACACATAAAGACGGCTGGGGCATTAGTGAGCCCAAATGGCATTACGACAAATTCGTAATGTCCATACCTTGTTCTGAAAGTTGTCTTGAATATGTCCTCTTCTTTAATTCTCACCTGATGATAGCCTGATCTCAGGTCTATCTTAGAGAACACCATAGTTCCACGTAGCTGATCAAACAGATCACTTATGCGGGGCAATGGATATCTGTTTTTAATTGTCATTTTATTTAGTTGATGGTAATCTATGCAAAGTCGCATAGTTCCGTCCTTCTTTTTAACAAAGATTACTGGTGCTCCCTAAGGGGACACACTAGGTCAAATGTATTTCTTATCTATTAATCCCTTTAAGTGTGATTTTAATTCATTAAGCTCCAGAATATTCATACGATACGGAGCCTTCGAGCTGGGTAAAACACCTAGTACCAACTCAATTGTGAAATCCAGTTCCCTCCTGGGAGGTAATCCTGGAATTTCCTCCGGAAAAACATCAGTAAATTCGTTTAACATAGGAATATCCTCTATTTTTATTTTATTTATTTTAGACTTAATTGCCTCATCTATAATAGTTACAGCATAGGCTTTGCACCCTTTCCTGACTGCTCTTTTAAGTTGTAAGGCAGAAATCTGCCTAATTACAGTTTTCCTAGGAATACCCTTAACCGTTTCAGGTTGTTAATTATTATTCACACACGTAAAGGTTTTATCAAAATAGTTTAAAACTACCTTATGTTGTTCTAACCAGTCCATACCAATAAGTATGTCATACGAGCCAAGTGGCAAAACATTTAATTTAACATTAGTTTTAAAATCATTCATATCTAGAGCACATTCCTTAACATAACAGATCACCTTCCTTTTTGCTCCAGTGGCTAGTTGTACCAACCAAGAGTTATCAAAACTATCAATAGTCAGATTACACTTTTCTACTATCTGCGGTGAAATATAACTAAGGCTAGCACCAGGATCTATTAAAATAGTTACAGGGGTTTTGTTAACCATACCTTCTACTTCCACCATGGAAGTTTGATAATCAGCTTGGCGGTTCTCCAACGCTGCATTGATTTGGGGCATAGTCCTTGCAAAGAGTCCAACAGTCATTTCATCTTGTATAGTATGAATATTGCTGTTTGGTTTCTTCCGATTTGGGCAAACTGAAGCATAGTGTAGGCCATTGCACTCCCAGCACTTAACAGGCCCCTTCCGTTCGAAATTCTTAGTGAAATTTCCATGATTGTTAGAAGCCTCCTTGCTGCCCTTGAAGTTATTGGAATTATTAGAAGCACCATTTTTGCTTCCCTGGAAGTTCTTACCATTAGAATGGTTTCTGTTCTTGTTATTCCTAAAATTTTTCTGGGGTACAAACTCTTTTTTCTTGAACAAAGGGCTGATTACTGTTCTTTTTAGCCTTCCAGTTGGCTATTCCTTCTTTCTTTTTGTTCTATTCAAAACAGAAATTAGCCTTTCGCATGGCTTCTTCCAAAGTTTTGGGGTTATCATATTCCATTCTGTCCTTTATATGATATGGCAGGCAGCTGAGAAACTGCTGTACTTTAGGTTTCTCATCAACTAAATACGACACATATCTTAACAGACTTAAGAACTTACTGTTTAAGTCCTTCATAGTCATAGATCCTAGCTTTAACTCATAAAATTTCTTGGCCCTTTCTTCATAGTATTGTTCGGACAGGATTTTCTTTTTGAAGTACCTTTTAAAGGTACTCCAATTGACCTCTTTTTCTTTGATCCCCTTGACCCTTTTCAAATCTTTCCACCATATATCTTCCTTTCCAGAAAGGTTATAGATGGCCATTCTCGCCTTCAGCTGATTTGAATAGTTGTATATCTGAAAATATTTTCTCATCCCGGATAACCAGGATTCTGCCTCTTCTCCTTTTTCAGTTTCTCCATTGAAAGTTGGGGGTTTTATTTTCTTGAACTCCCCAGAAATCTCTTCATAAGGCCTGTACTTTTTCTTTCTTTTATACAACTCAGTCTCACTACTGTCACTAGTAGTGTAATAGCTTTGTTGTTCCTTACTTCCTTCAGATGATGAACTGCTATCCGGTTTAGCTAGTTTCATCTTTTTAGACCCTTTTTGATGGCTAGCTTCTTCAGATTCAGATCTTTTGGTTCTCCCTTCAGTCTGAAATTTTTCCATCAAAATTTGATTTAACTCCTCTTGAGTTTTCAGAATCCTTTCATTATCCTTCTTGACTGATTTTATTTCAGTCTTTAAACTCTGTATAGTCTGCATCAGCTCTGAGGAGTGAGCAGTTACCTCCTCTATCACAGGTTCTCTAGAAATCTGTCTTGTCTCAGTGTTTGGAGATTCCTCCTCAGCATATTCTCCTAGCTTTTCCATACATGCCTGTTAGATTTAGAAAAAAGAATTTTTTCTGCTTTTTTACATGAAAGAAAATACAAGTTAGTACATTATTTTTTTACTATTCTGCGGAAACTAGTTGGACCACATCAAGGCCTAGTATTTGAACCATGCTCTGATACCACATGTCAAAACCCCAAAAATTCTGAAAAATTTAAAATTTTTAAAATAACATATAATCTTATTAAATGCAGTCATTAACTGTTTGATTAGTTTATGTTACTAGAATTGTAACTGAATGATATTTTATTATACTTAAATTTAAAGATGCTTTTCTTGTCAGTTACTGATTGTTTTCTATTTGCAACCACAAGGGGGAATTGCCATGACAGACTGGGCTTACTTAGCTTCCGAGCTAATGCAGCACTTTTTCTTTCTCTTACAGATATACAGGTAATGTTCGGGTCACTGCTAACAAATCTTTAAAGTATTAGATAACAAATTGATGTACCAAATCATTCAGTAAAAGTATAAGCATGCTAGCCAAGTTTATCAAGCTTTTAAAGGTAGAACTCTTCCTATAATCTCCTTAAGATCTTACTAATAGAAAGTTGGAAATTACTAGAGAATAAGATAGCTATTTTCCTTTATAATAAAAGAATTAAGTATCCCTATGGAGTATTGGTCCATTGATGAGATTACTGTAATGCAAATATAGAAATAAAATAATATTTCTTATCTAGCACAGTAAAATATAACTGGGTTACCATATTCAGACCAATTTTTACTCATCCGTTGTTACTGCATCATGCCAAGTTTAAATTTAGAATATGTTTTGATTTACAACTTCAATTGTAAGGGATCTGGACTGAATAATATCGATATGTATATACTTTTCTTATTTCCAGCAATTACAAGGTTTACTGTCTGATACATGTATCCTCTTAACATTTTAAGGGTTTGCATTGATTGGAAAACTACTTCTATTTCCATGATTGACAATTGAATAAAATCTATAAGCACCTTTAGAATTAGTCCTAAATTATCATGATTAAACTCGTTTATGATTTTCCAGACTATACTACCAACAAGAATGGTTATAATAATTTACATAAACTGCCTAACATACACTTCACTTACACAATCCTTGTACTTCTTTGAGCATGAAGGATAACAAAAGTCTACTTGTTATCACAAGGAATTTAAGACTATTAAGAGATTGTTATTATATTGGTAACAACAAGTAAAAATGGACTAGAGTAACCTTATTCCAAATTTGTGGGTTATATAGCTTGAATTCTACAAGTTAAAGTCACATAAAGAAAGAATGACAAGTCTTTTACCATCTGTGCAAAGCTATAGCAAATGGCATTATAGTAGTAGAATTGTAAACAACTATACCTAACATCACTCCATTATCTTATAGACTTAAAAGAAATGATATATCTCTTGTTTTTCACTTGAGACTAGGGTAAATGGCAATATAGTGGTAAGTTTTATGAACAACTTGTAACTTAACATTATACCCATATCCTTATAACTTTTATAATTAAAATCAAATCCTCTATGTCTAAAATACTTCAAGACTTAATCTTGAACGATATTTATAATGCATGGTTTTAATAATTATAAGGCAAAGTTTTAATATTTACTATGCAAGGTTTTAAAGCATTGTTCTAACATTTTGGTTGTGAAATGTATGGCAGGTGAAACTATGGTATCACGACCATAAGGGATATCCATGCTATGATTTTATTTGGAAAAACAATCAATGGGAATCTTGTCGTAGGACATTAGAACTTCGACCCACTTGCATGAAATATATTAAAACGCGACGTGGTCATTCCAGAGCCATGCATTGGTGTTATAAAGTCATTGACTCAACCCTAATTTGCCATTTATCCCTCGCCTTCGGGATTGGTCGCTCTGTGAACCTTCCTGGTCCAATTTTTGCTGTTGCACTGTTTGATAGCAGCTTCTATGCTGCTTCAGTCCTTCGTGCTTGTCTACTGTATCGTGTGAGAGTCAATATTTTGTTGTTGGCGGCCATATGGTTGTTGAAAAACCTAGGGTTTTTCCCTTCGACACCATTACTGACCCTGTCACGGCGTGAGTGTATCTTTCGACTTGATACTGTCAATGCTTCCATTGTGGAATATATCCTTTGCTTCTGCCAGCTCATTCTTCTTGGTGACAAGGGAAGGGTTTATGCTTCCTCTACTCGTAGTTATCAGGCTGTTTACGGTGATTGCACTTCTTTCAAGTTCGCTGATAAGTTACAGGTTATTCCTTCGTCTTTCTAGTTCAAGAAATAGTTTAACCATTTAAAAAAAATAAAGTTTTAACTAAAACTGTTGTTTTGCTACAGGCTTTGGCTCCTCTTTAAGGCGTGGATGGCATAAGCTTCGGTGGTTGGCTTTACCTGGTAAGCCTGGTTTTCACCATGGCGTTCCCTCCTTGCTGGTTTGTTAGGACGGTTAAGGTTTTCACTTTGAGTGATGCGACTCTGTGATTACCTCAGCTCTGCTCAGTCTTTTAACTACATGTTAAAATGAATTCTTAACAGGTTTAACGCTGTGTTGTATAAGGATGTTACGGCTTTGGTCAATGTTGTAATTATTCGCCTTTCTTTTGTATTTAAGATTTTCTGTAAAATAAATACTGTATATATAAAAAAAAACAATGGTTTTAAGCCTGCCTGTAGATGAGGTTACGACCTCTATATCTTGTTTCCTTTACTGAACTCTTAAATTGTTCAGGGTTTTCACCCAGAGTTTTGTAATATGACTTATTATAAAGCTTTCTTGTATCTTTGGGCTTGTTTATCGCATGCATTTTTAATTCTATGATTTGTACAGGAATAAGTAAAATATGAGTTTATAACCACTTATACTGTGAACTTATGATGCGGCCGTAGGTGAAAACATTGTCTTAACTCTTAGTATTTATTTTACTTGCACAAACTAGACTGATAGGGTTCAAGCCTAATTTTACAGTTGAGATTAAGTTCAGTTGCTTAATCTGTCATTAAAATTATAACTCTGTTGGTATTTGAGAGTTAAATGAATGATATTAACCATAATGGTTAAGCTTGATGATTGAGCTAATTATTGTTCTGTTATTTCTTTTGTTTTAAAATAATAACTGGGTTATTTAACTATTGGTAAATTCTTTTTAATAAATTGTTGTTAGGGTTATGTACCTTGATTTATTTGTTATGTAATAACTTCTTAAATTATATATAGGGTTTGTACCCTTATACAAATATCCTAGCTGTGAATACAATTCTCCGACATTGTTCTTGGTCATGATATAAATACTGTAATTTATCTTGTTATATTTTACTATTTCCTTCTAGAATTGTTTATTTAATTTGTAATAAACAGAGTATAAATATTTTGTACATAATCCTTACTTATTTATTCATCAAGTATAAATAAACTAGGTTTATAATTGCAATAATAAATTATTACTTAAAGTGTTACTATTATAATGTATGCATTATAGATACATTTTTAGTAATACAATAATGATATTACTTCTTACTAAGGTTTCCTCTGATTATGTTTAATGTTGCTATCCAATGTTTGGTTTAGTTTATTTATTTAGTTATAATGCCTGAGTATTTTTACATAATACTCATTCAATATTAAAGTTTATTCTCATATACATATCTATATAAATTCTTGTATATGTGATAACATACATTTACCATATTTGAAAATAGAATAACAGTTTTGAAATCTGTTTAAGCTTAGCTGAAATAAAAGGAAATTCAGTAATTAAATAATTGCATTCTTAACGAAAATACAAGCTAACACCATTAGGATTTAATTGTCAAATCAACCAATAAGTGATTAAATCCTATTGTCAGTATTGTCTTTTCAACATTAAGAGGTTAGATTCTTTTAAACTGGAAAATAACCATTATAAGACTTAAACAGTAGAAATACTTAGTCTATCTTTTCTTTATTGCAGCTAGTATTTTCAGGAACAAAGATACAGTACTAGGAAATAGTTTTTAAAACTATAAGAAAATAACTTATAAATTCCTGAAATACTTGTAGTTACTGAAAGTAACTAAATAGGAAACTCGGTTCAGAAGGATATTACTTAACAATACCAAGGTACTGTGCTGGAGTACGGTCTGGTGATCCCAGATGTGGAAAAACACAATAAGTCTTAACAGATTTAACTACTGATATTCTGAGATACTAAGTTTACTAAACTAACTAACTCCTCAGACATATAAAATAAACATAACATACGTCCATTCATATTCAGTAAACATAAAGAAATAAGTGACAGAACCTATTTAAGCTGTGGACAACAACAGCAATGGGAGGCCGTTCCTCCCTACCAACTCTTGGAGAGCGCTCAGACAGTGACTTCTCAGGACCCTCGAGCTTGCTCTTGTCTCCCTGGTTGGAACTAGGTGGAGCAAAGTCAGATACCAGTCTTCAAACTCAGTATTAACACAGAACTATCAGTCAGTTCTCTCAGCCCAAAAAGCTGTAATGAAATCAATTTACTGCAGCAATCCTCCTAAAACAACTTCCTTACTGTATTTCCCTCTTCCTCAATTGATTTCCGGAATAACATTCACCTGAATGAATTCTCTCTCGAAAATATCTGAGCAGTCTTAGCTCTCTTCATTGAGTTCTTTTAAAAGATTGCCTAGGTCTTTGTTGGGTTATTTGTCATTT
Organism: Larix kaempferi; assembly: GCA_027924585.1. Lineage (NCBI taxonomy): Eukaryota > Viridiplantae > Streptophyta > Pinopsida > Pinales > Pinaceae > Larix > Larix kaempferi. The sequence continues at coordinate 7,733,232 of BSBM01000438.1, forward strand.
AATGAGCCACCTGCTCTGATTCCACTTTCTTGGGGAATCATGACCCCAAATATAGGGATGTTGCCACCTGCAACTTAGGAAGTGTTTGAGGATGCCGCCACTTGTCTTTTTCCTTTCCACCTAGTTCCATCCACCAGTTTGACAAGTAACCTCTTTTTAATAGCTCTCCCATGCTATTGTCTCCACAATTTATTTATTAATAATAAAATATTCTGAATTACACTCCATTTCTATTGACTCTACTGAGTCATCAATCCCTACTTAGCATTAAATTTAACATAATGTCTTAGGAATATAATAAAACAATTTACATAATTTTTACAAAATTGGGGTATGTGACATACACACCGCCTTAAAATGTAACATCGTCCTCGATGTTACTTATTCCTCATCCTCCACAACCTTCTGGAACAAATTTGGGTATGCTTCCCGCGTCTTACTTTCCAGTTCCCAGGTAGCTTCTTCAAGACTAAGGTGCTTCCATTGCACCTTCAGCTGTCCAATTGTGCTGTTCCGTAGAGTAATTTCCCTCCTCCTGAGGATACAGTCCGGTTCCACCAGAACTTCCCCTTCTGGTTCTACCTGTACAATGTTCCAATCAATCACATGAGTAGCATCATGTACATATTTTTTCAGAACAGAAATATGAAAATCATTGTGCACTTTTAAATTAGGTGGTAACGCTAGCTGATATGCAACTTGACCAATTCTAGATAAAGTTTCAAACGAACCACAGTAACGTAGCGTTAATTTTGCACAGCTCCCCAATATTAGGGAGCTCTTCTTTGGTCTTACCTTTATGAACACATGCTCACCCACCTGGAACTCTTTAGGAGTTCTTTTCAAATCTGCTTGGATATTTTGCCGATCTTGGGCAATCTTCAAATTCTCCTGCACTTGTTTCACAATCTGTTCCATTTCTTTTAATAATTCATGTCTTAACACTAATCTATCTACTAGATTATTCCAAGAGATAGGAGTGTTACATTTACGCCCATACAGAATTTCAAAAGGACTGATCTTCGCTGATGATTGATAATTGTTATTGTATGCAAATTCTGCTAAATGCAAGTAATCCTCCCACTTACTTGGTTGACTCTTAACATACATTCTCAACAGATCTTCCAACACCTGATTAACTCTTTCAGTCTGTCCGTCCGTCTGAGGATGGAAAGAAGTGCTAAAATTCAGTGCTGTGTTTAATCCCTTAAACAAGGATTTCCAGAAATTCCCTGTGAATTTAGGATCCCTGTCTGAAATAATAACCTTCTGCACACCATGTAGCCGAAAAATCTGCTTTAGAAATATGTCAGCTATGTTTGCAGCCTTGTAAGTGGTTTTAACAGGAATAAAATGTGCTGCTTTACTTAATTTATCTACTACCACCATAATTGAATCATTCTGATTTTGTTTTCTGGGTAATCCAGTAATGAAATCTAAGCTGATTATTTCCCACTTCCAACTAGGAATAGGCAAAGGTTGCAGTAACCCAGCTGGATGTTGATGTTTTGTTTTGACTTGTTGACAGTCCAAACATCTAGCTATATACTCAGCTACTTTAGATTTCATATTAGGCCAGAAATAATATTTTCTCAACATGGTGACAGTCTTCTGGTAGCCTGGATGCCCTGAGTAAGGGGTTTTATGAACTTCATCCAGAATCAACAATTTAACCTTAGATACATTAGGCACATACAGTCTGTCCTTAAACAACAAAAATCCATCTTTATTTAGACTATAACCCTTTATTAAACTTTCTGTAGGTTCTTCTTTAGCTGTAGAATGTAATTTTTGATAAATTTCATCCAATTTTATCCCTTCAGTCAACTGTTCATTTAAATCAGAAATATAAGTACTGATAGCTGTTGTAAAATTCAGCTTTGCATTTCTGCTCAAAGCATTAGCCACCTTTTTTTCCTTTCTTTTTATGTGCTGAATTTCGAAATCGTATTCACTTAAGAAGGCTAACGATCTTGCTTGCCTTGCATTTAAGTTAGGCTGATCTAAAAAGTATTTTAGACCCTTATTATCAGTCATTAAAGTAAACTTTCTACCTATTAAGTGGTGTCACCACATTTTTAAGGCATGAATAACAGCAGCTAGTTCTAAATCATAAGTGGCATAATTCTTTTCATGAATCTTTAGCTTCCTGGACTCATAGGTAATGACATGCCCATCCTGAGTCAGCACTCCACCTAGACCGTCATTACAAGCATCGGTGCAAACCACGAAATCCTTATTAGGATCCGCTATTCTTAGAATAGGCGTAGTTGTTAATAAAGTTTTTAATTTCTTAAAGCTTTCTTCACATTTTAAGTTCCAATCAAATTTCTTGCCTTTCTTTTGCAAGGAAGTGATTGGGTTGGCTATTTTTGAAAAGCCTTCTATGAATCTCCGGTAATAACCGGTAATTCCCATGAAGGACCTAACATCTGTTACGTATTTTGGTACTGGCCAATCTTCGATTGCCTGGATCTTTTCAGGATCAACTAAAATCCCTTCCTTAATCACCACGTGACCTAAGTACTAGATTTCATCCCTGAAGAAATCACACTTACTGAACTTCGCAAAGAGCTGTTGCTCTCGCAGTTCTTGTAAGAGTATCCGTAAATGTTCCTTATGTTCCTCTTCATTTTTAGAATAAATTAAGATGTCATCGAATATGTCCTCTTCTTTAATTCTCAGCTGATGATAGTCTGATCTTAGGTCTATCTTAGAGAACACCGTAGCTCCACGTAGCTGATCACACAGATCATCTATGCGGGGCAACGGATATTTGTTTTTAATTGTCATTTTATTTAGTTGACAGTAATCTATGCAAAGTCGCATAGTTCTGTCCTTCTTTTTAACAAAGATTACTGGTGCTCCCCAAGGGGACACACTAGGTCGAATGTATTTCTTATCTATTAATTCCTTTAACTGTGATTTTAATTCATTAAGCTCCAGAATATTCATATGATACGAAGCCTTCGAGCTGGGTACAGCACCTGGTACCAGCTCAATTGTGAAATCCAGTTCCCTCCTGGGAGGTAATCCTGGAATTTCCTCCGAAAAAACATCAGTAAATTCGTTTAACACAGGAATATCCTCTATTTTTATTTTATTTATTTTAGACTTAATTGCCTCATCTGTAATAGTTACAGCATAGGCTTTGCACCCTTTCCTGACTGCTCTTTTAAGTTGTAAGGCAGAAATCTGCCTGATTACAGTTTTCCTAGGAATACCCTTAACCGTTACAGGGTGTTCATTATTATTCACACACGTAAAGGTTTTATCAAAACAGTTTAAAACTACCTTATGCTGTTCTAACCAGTCCATACCAATAAGTATGTCATACGAGCCAAGTGTCAAAACATTTAATTTAACAGTAGTTTTAAAATCATTCATATCTAGAGCACATTCCTTAACATAACATATCACCTTCCTTTTTGCCCCAGTGGCTAGTTGTACTAACCAAGAGTTATCAAAGCTTTCAATAGTTAGATTACACTTTTCTACTATCTGCGGTGAAATATAACTAAGGCTAGCACCTGGATCTATTAAAATAGTTACAGGGGTTTTGTTAACCATACCTTCTACTTCCACCATGAAAGTTTGATAATCAGCTTGGCGGTTCTCCAACGTTGCATTGATTCGGGGCATAGTCCTTGCAAAGAGTCCAACAGTCATTTCATCTTGTATAGTATGAATATTGCTGTTTGGTTTCTTCCGATTTGGGCAAACTAAAGCATAGTGTGGGCCATTGCACTCCCAGCACTTAACAGGCCCCTTCCGTTCGAAATTCTTAGTGAAATTTCCATGATTGTTAGAAGCCTCCTTGCTGCCCTTGAAGTTATTGGAATTATTAGAAGCAGCATTTTTACTTCCCTGGAAGTTCTTACCATTAGAATTGTTTCTGTTCTTGTTATTCCTAAAATTTTTCTGGGGTACAAACTCTTTTTTCTTGAACTCAGGCTGATTACTATTCTTTTTAGCCTTCCAATTGGCTATTCCTTCTTTCTTTTTGTTCTATTCAAAACAGAAATTAGCCTTTCGCATGGCTTCTTCCAGAGTTTTGGGGTTATCATATTCGATTCTGTCATTTATATGATATCCCAGGCAGCTGAGAAACCGCTATACTTTAGGTTTCTCATCAACTAAATACGGCACATATCTTAACAGACTTAAGAACTTACTGTTTAAGTCCTTCATAGTCATAGATCCTAGCTTTAACTCATAAAATTCCTTGGCCCTTTCTTCATAGTATTGTTCGGACATAAATTTCTTTTTGAAGTACCTTTTAAAGGTACTCCAATTGACCTCTTTTTCTTTGATCCCCTTGACCCTTTTCAAATCTTGCCACCATATATCTTCCTTTCCAGAAAGGTTATAGATGGCCATTCTCGCCTTCAGCTGATTTGAATAGTTGTATATTTGAAAATATTTTCTCATCCCGGATAACCAGGATTCTGCCTCTTCTCCTTTTTCAATTTCTCCATTGAAAGTTGGGGGTTTTATTTTTTTGAACTCCCCAGAAATCTCTTCATAAGGCCTGTACTTTTTCTTTCTTTTATACAACTCAGCCTCACTACTGTCACTAGTAGTGTAATAGCTTTGTTGTTCCTTACTTCCTTCAGATGATGAACTGCTATCCGGTTTAGCTAGTTTCATCTTTTTAGACCCTTTTTGATGGCTAGCTTCTTCAGATTCAAATCTTTTGCTTCTCCCTTCAGTCTGAAATTTTTCCATCAAAATTTGATTTAACTCCTCTTGAGTTTTCAGAATCCTTTCATTATCCTTCTTGATTGATTCTATTTCAGTCTTTAAACTCTTTATAGTCTGCATTAGCTCTGAGGAGTGAGCAGTTACCTCCTCTATCACAGGTTCTCTAGACATCTGTCTTGTCTCAGTGTTTGGAGATTCCTCCTCAGCATATTCTCCTAGCTTTTCCATACCTACTTGTTAGATTCAGAAAAAAGAAATTTTTCTGCTTTTTTACATGAAAGAAAATACAAGTTAGTACATTATTTTTTTACTATTCTGCGGAAACTAGTTGGACCACATCAAGGCCTAGTATTTTAACCATGCTCTGATACCACATGTCAAAACCCCAAAAATTTCAAAAAATTTAAAACTTTTAAAATAACATATAATCTTATTAAATGCAGTCATTAAATGTTTGATTAGTTTATGTTACCAGAATTGTAACTGAATAATCTTTTATTATACTTAAATTTAAAGATGAGTTTCTTGTCAGTTACTGATTGTTTTCTGTTTGCAACCACAAGGGGGAATTGCCATGACAGACTGGGCTTACTTAGCCTCCGAGCTAATGCAGCAGTTTTTCTTTCTCTTACAGATATACAGGTAATGTTCGGGTCGCTGCTACCAAATCTTTAAAGTATTAGATAACAAATTGCTGTACCAAATCATTCAGTAAAAGTATAAGCATGCTAGCCAGGTTTATCAAGCTTTTAAAGGTAGAACTCTTCCTATAATCTCCTTAAGATCTTACTAATAGAAAGTTGGAAATTACTAGAGAATAAGATAGCTATTTTCCTTTATAATAAAAGAATTAAGTATCCCTATGGAGTGTTGGTCCATTGATGAGATTACTGTAATGCAAATATAGAAATAAAATAATATTTCTTATCTAGCACAGTAAAATATAACTGGGTTACCATATTCAGACCAATTTTTACTCATTCGTTGTTACTGCATCATGCCAAGTTTAAATTTAGAATATGTTTTGATTTACAACTTCAATTGTAAACGATCTGGAGTTAATAATATCGATATGTATATACTTTTCTTATTTCCAGCAGTTACAAGGTTTACTGTCTGATACATGTCTCCTCTTAACATTTTAAGGGTTCGCATTGATTGGAAAACTATTTCTATTTCCATGATTTACAATTGAATAAAATCTATAAGCACCTTTAGAATTAGTCTTAAATTATCATGATTAAACTCGTTTATGATTTTCCAGACTATACTACCAACAAGAATGGTTATAATAATTTACATAAACTGCCTAACATACACTTCACTTACACAATCCTTGTACTTCTTTGAGCATGAAGGATAACAAAAGTCTACTTGTTATCACAAGGAATCTAAGACTATTATGAGATTGTTATTATATTGGTAACAACAAGTAAAAATGGACTAGAGTAACCTTATTCCAAATTTGTGGGTTATATAGCTTGAATTCTACAAGTTAAAGTCACATAAAGAAAGAATGACAAGTCTTTTACCATCTGTGCAAAGCTATAGCAAATGGCATTATAGTAGTAGAATTGTAAACAACTATACCTAACATCACTCCATTATCTTATAGACTTAAAAGAAATGATATATCTCTTGTTTTTCACTTGAGACTAGGGTAAATGGCAACATAGTGGTAAGTTTTATGAACAACTTATAACTTAACAATATACCCATATCCTTATAACTTTTATAATTAAAAGCAAATCCTCTATGTCTAAAATACTTCAAGACTTAATCTTGAACGATATTTATAATGCATGGTTTTAATAATTATAAGGCAAAGTTTCAATATTTAGTATGCAAGGTTTAAAAGCATTGTTCTAACATTTTGGTTGTGAAGTGTATGGCAGGTTAAACTATGGTATCGCGACCATAAGGGATATCCATGCTATGATTTTATTTGGAAAAACAATAAATGGGAATCTTGTCGTAGAACATTAGAACTTCGACCCACTTGCATGAAATATATTAAAATGCGACGTGGTCATTCCAGAGCCATGCATTGGTGTTATAAAGTCGTTGACTCAGCCCTAATTTTCCATTTATCCCTCGCCTTCAGGCTTGGTCGCTCTGTGAACCCTCCTGGTCCAATTTTTGCTGTTGCACTGTTTGATAGCAGCTTCTATGCTGCTTTTGTCCTTCGTCCTCGTCTACTGTATCGTGTGAGAGTCAGTATTTTGTTGTTGGCGGCCATATGGTTGTTGAAAAACCTAGGGTTTTTCCCTTCGACACCATTGCTGACCCTGTCACGGCGTGAGTGTATCTTTCGACTTGATACTGTCAATGCTTCCATTGTGGAAGATATCCTTTGCTTCTGCCAGCTCGTTCTTCTCGGTGACAAGGGAAGGGTTTACGCTTCCTCTGCTCGTAGTTATCAGGCTGTTTACGGTGACTGCACTTCTTTCAAACTCACCAGTAAGTTACAGGTTATTCCTTCATCTTTCTAGTTCAACAAATAGTTTAACCATTTAAAAAAAATAAAATTTTAACTAAAACTGTTCTTTCGCTGCAGGCTTTGGCTCCTCTTTAAGGCGTGGATGGAACAAGCTTCGGCGGTTGGCTTTACCTGGTAAGCCTGGTTTTCACCATGGCGTTCCCTCCTTGCTGGTTTGTCAGGACAGTTAAGGTTTTGACTTTGAGTGATGCGACTCTGTGGTTACCTCATCTCTGTTCAGTCTTTTAACTGCATGTTAAAATGAATTCTTAATAGGTTTAACCCTGTGTTGTATAAGGATGTTACGGCTTCGGTCAATGTTGTAATTATTCGCCTTTCTTTTGTATTTAATATTTTCTATAAAAGAAATACTATATATATAAAAAAAAACAATGGCTGTAAGCATGCCTGTAGATGAGGTTACGGCCTCTATATCTTGTTTCCTTTACTGTACTCTTAAATTGTTCAGGGTTTTCACCCAGAGTTTTGTGATATGACTTATTATAAAGCTTTCCTGTATCTTTGGGCTTGTTTATCGCATGCATTTTTAATTCTATGCTTTGTACAGGAATAAGTAACATATGAGTTTATAACCACTTATACTGTGAACTTATGATGCGGCCGTAGGTGAAAACATTGTCTTAACTCTTAGTATTTATTTTACTTGTACAAACTGGACTGATAGGGTTCGACCCTAATTTTACAGTTGAGATTAAGTTCAGTTGCTTAATCTGTCATTAAAATTATAACTCTGTTGGTATTTGAGAGTTAAATGAATGATATTAACCATAATGGTTAAGCTCGATGATTGAGCTAATTACTGTTCTGTTATTTCTTTTGTTTTAAAATAATAACTGGGTTATTTAACTATTGGTAAATTCTTTTTAATAAATTGCTATTAGGGTTATGTACCTTGATTTATTTGTTATGTAATAACTTCTTAAATTATATATAGGGTTTGTACCCTTATACAAATATCCTAGCTGTGAATACAATTCTTCTGCATTGTTCTTGGTCATGATATAAATACTGTAATTTATCTTGTTATATTTTACTATTGCCTTCTAGGATTGTTTATTTAATTTGTAATATACAAAGTATAAATATTTTGTACATAATCCTTACTTATTTATTCATCAAGTATAACTAAACTAGGTTTATAATTGCAATAATAAATTATTACTTAAAGTGTTACTATTATAATGTATGCATTATAGATACATTATTAGTAATACAATAATGATATTACTTCTTACTAAGGTTTCCTATGATTATGTTTAATGTTGCTATCCAATGTTTGGTTTAGTTTATTTATTTAGTTATAATGCCGGAGTATTTTTACATAATACTCATTCAATATTAAAGTTTATTCTCATATACATATCTATATAAATTCCTGTATATGTGATAACATACATTTACCATATTTGAAAATAGAATAACAGTTTTGAAATCTGTGTAAGCTGAGCTGAAATAAAAGGAAATTCAGTAATTAAATAATTGCATTCTTAACCAAAATACAGGCTAACACCATTAGGATTTAATTGTCAAATCAACCAATAAGTGATTAAATCCTACTATCAATATTGTCTTTTCAACATTAAGAGGTTAGATTCTTTTAAACTGGAAAATGACCATTATAAGACTTAAACAGCATAAATACTTAGTCTATCTTTTCTTTATTGCAGCTAGTATTTACAGGAACAAAGATACAGTACTAGGAAATAGTTTTTAAAACTACAAGAAAATAACTTATAAATTCTTGAAATACTTGTAGTTACTGAAAGTAACTAAATAGGAAACTCGGTTTAGAAGGATATTACTTCACAATACCGAGGTACTGTGCTGGAGTACGGTTTGGTGATCCCAGATGTGGAAAAACACAGTAACTCTTAACAGATTTAACTACTGATATTTCGAGATACTAACTTTACTAAACTAACTAACTCCTCAGACATATAAAATAAACATAACATACGTCCATTCATACTCAGTAAACATAAAGAAATAAGTGACAGAACCTGTTTAAGCTGTGGACAACAACAGCAATGGGAGGCCGTTCCTCCCTACCAACTCCCGGAGAGTGCTCAGATAGCGACTTCTCAGGACCCCTGAGCTTGCTCTGGTCTCCCTGGCTGGAACTAGGTGCAGCAAAGTCAGATACCAGTCTTCAAACTTAGTATTAACTCAGAACTATCAGTCAGTTCTCTCAGGCCAAAAAGCTGTAATGAAATCAAGTTACTGCAGCAATCCTCCTAAAACAACTTCCTTACTGTATTTCCCTCTTCCTCAATGGATTTCCTGAATAACATTCACCTGAATGAATTCTCTCTCGAAAATATCTGAGCAGCCTCAGCTCTCTTCATTGAGTTCTTTTAAAAGATTGCCTAGGTCTTTGTTGGGTTAACTGTCATTTAATGAGCCACCTGCTCTGATTCCACTTTCTTGGGGAATCGTGACCCCAAATACAGGGAAGTTGCCACCTGCAACTTAGGAAGTGTTTGAGGATGCTGCCACTTGTCTTTTGCCTTTCCACCTAGTTCCATCCACCAGTTTGACCAGTAACCTCTTTTTAACAGCTCTCCCATGCTGTTGTCTCCACAATTTATTTATTTATAATAAAATATTCTAAATTACACTCCATTTCTGTTGACTCTGTTGAGTCATTAATCCCTACTTAGCATTAAATTTAACATAATGTCTCAGGAATATAATAAAACAATTTACATAATTTTTACAAAATTGGGGTATGTGACAAAATGGTTGTCCTCTCTGCAATAATGAAACTAAGTTAGTGTACCATTTTTCATACACTGCCCATTTACAACGTGGGTTTGGCAGGTGGTGAAGGGTCTATGTCAAATCTCTAGGAATTGAACCCATCAAAATGTAATACCCCAATTTTGACCCTTATGAAATATTAGATTTAATGTAAATATTGTATACATCCGATGTATGTTTCCCTAGCGTGGAGCTCAAGGCCAAGACCCCGCTAGTATATGCTCGGATTTTATTTAAAATAGACAAGTATTTTATATTTTGTCATCCATGTGCGATTAAGCCATGGAACATTGTAAATTGATATAAATATTAATATTTCAATAAAATACGAAAACTGGCTATGGAAGCAACTAATGAGAAGGGGCCATGTGTATTCCACTATGGAGTGGTGAGGGGGCTGTGGGATTGAACCATAAGTTGTCAAATGTCATTTTGAGAACCCATTTGACTTTCCTTGCCGACATTTAATTCAGCTGTAAGAAAGTTGTTGAGAAATCAGTCCATGGCTTCAATGGAGCATCGGCAACCCAGAAATTCATATGGCAGCTATGGGCTCTGTTTTTCTTGTACCACAAGTCACCCTACCTCATGGGAGTTGGTTCTTCCTCATTCCCATTCCATTGTTGAACATCCCAGCATTAGTTTTCATCCATTACACATGCCCAACAGTGAGAAAAACCAGAAATCGCAACTTTGCAAGAACCCACGTTTTGAAGTGCCATAAACGCCCAGAATTTGGTATTGACAGTAAAATTCAATGGGGGATCCATAGATATGAACCTTGGGGCGAAATTGAGCATATGAGATACCCGAAATCCTTTGGAAAACCCAGTTTTTATAGCCTAGAAATCCAGTGACGGGATTGAGTTATTGATGACAGAATTGTGAGAAATCCAAGTGTGAATGATTGAAAAGAGGTTGGGTTGCTTGATAAACCCATTGAAGGCTGGAATCTCAAGGAATTAGCAGTTGGACCTTTCTATGACCACCCTGAACAGCACTGGAGGGAAGGGGACTGTGCAACAGAGAAGGGGACCTTCCTTGTGTTGGGTGAGGTAGGTATTGTGGGTGCCATGACTGTTGAGTTCATTTGATATTCCTGTAGCTCTGTGGTTGAGCTCAGTGGCTTAGCATCCTCCTCCTTTGCTTATTGCATGCTTGATAAACCCAACTGTGTGTTGGCTTAACATGACTGTTTCAGTGAAACTATGGTTGTGAGTGAGCTGTTTAGTTCCTCCTTAGTGGATACACAACCCATCTTGGGGGTGATCTCTCAGTTGAAAGAATATAGGTTGGACAAAGATCTATGGTTGGGTGGAACGTTGCTCTCACATAGCTAGTTGTTTGGACAGCTTCATCTCAAAGATAAGTGTTCTCTGTGGTTTAAATTATATGCATGATGTGTTCTAGAATGTGTAATTCTGAATGATAATTATTCATGTTAATGGATTGAAATGATTATCTTAATATGGTTGATATGAGATCTGTGCATAGCATTGGAATGAGATTGATTCTCTGCATGTTGAGTCATCCTCTGCTTATGATAGATATGTTGATGCATTATCGTTTGTCTGTGTGCAAATATGTTTTAATTTCATTGTATAAATTAATTATGCATTTTATTTTAATTGTACATTTCTTTGTATGGCTGTGGGGAGAGTTAGACACCCCCATAGCTCAGCCATGTTCCCTCTATGGGTCTCGATGACAGGAGGGGACGTGACACAAAATTTATCATTTTTTTTTAAGATTGGATATTCAACAAGCATGATTGTAAATAGTTACTCTGTTTTATTTGTTGGGAAGTATGGAAGCATAGAAACCTAGTTATTTTTTAAGGGAGGGGAAAAAATGTGATGAAGATGTGCATTAAAGTTGTTGTTGACCACAAGGAATTTCTAAAGGGTGATCCAAAGAGATATTTAATCTCAAATTAAATTGTGGGGAAGGGACAAATACCGGGAATGAACTGTTGGCTTTATGGTATTTATTATTATTTGTTAGATCCAAAAAATTTCTATTTTTACAAGTTCGAAGATTATCATTAATTGAACCCTATTAAATTGCAATCTATGGGTTTCAACTTAAGAAAGTTGGATAGGTAAAATCAAAATATTAGAAGAAGAGTTTACTAGGGTCTCTTTCCAACATATTTATGAGAAGCACAATGAAGAAGTTGTCAAATTATCCAAACTAGCTATTCAGATGCTTGAAGGATACATGTTTTGTGAGGAGTTCATAAATACAAATCAGTTGTCTTAAGAATTTATTTAAATTTATCAGTTTTGAGCTTGTTGGGATAATAGTTTTTTTTTTTCTATGTACAAGACACTTTTGGTGTCTTCTTATTTATATCCCTTTTGATTTTCATAATATATTTCATTCACGTTCAGGTCGTTTTTTTATGCCTGCCTTTTTCTATCGGAGGACTATAATATTTATTGGACTGGAAGACTATGATATTTTGGTCTATTGTAACTTTTGGTTTAAAAAATTCATTTGGGTATAATTGCTGGGTAATTTTATACCTGGGTGTCGTCTAGTGAATCTCTTCATTGTTTTTGTATAGGCTGATTGTAATCCTATTGCAGTTTTTGACTTCAGACACTATGTCATTTGTTCTCACTCGACCTTTACCAAAGGATACTAGTGTGTTCTAATTCTTAGCAGCTCGTTGCTCAGATTTGTGGGCATCTTTTGTTTAGTCTCAATTTGAGGATCTAAGTTTGGTTTGTTTAGTCCCAACTTCATTGTGGTATTTATTTTTCGCAAATTTATATATTTTTTAATGAAGTATACTTTTTCTTTTGTGAAAAAAAAGATTTAGAACTTGTTAAGATAATAAAAAGTCTAACTAAACTCAAATGGGAGGATTACTTAGTTACTATAATGAGGGATGTTATTTCATTGATATTCGAGTAATAGTTTGAAGAAACAAAATATAGATGTTATGTGTTGGTAATCACAATTTAATCATATATATGAGCAATAAAACTATATAACAAAATATAAATGATATGCAATAATAGTCGCAATTTAATTATGTTAAAACTTGTTAAGATAAGAAAAAGTCTAACTAAATTCAAATGGGAGGATTACTTACTTACTATAATGATGGATGTTATTTCATTGATATTCGAGTAATAGTTTGAAGAAACAAAATATAGATATTATGTGTTGGGAGTCACAATTTAATCATATTATATAGATGAGCAATAAAACTATATAACAAAATATAAATGTTATGCAATAGGAGTAGTAATTTAATTATGTTACATAGGTGAGCAATAAAACTATATATACATATAATTGATAACAAAATATAAATGTTATGCAATAGGAGTAGCAATTTAATTATGTTACATAGGTGAGCAATAAAACTATATATACATATAATTGATGAAAAAATTTCTTACCATAATCACTCAACATATTATAAAACTATATTGAAAATCGGTTATTACTGTATACATTCATCTTGTTATATATATATGGAGGATTATTATGTATCTTTATAAACTAAAGATAATCATTATTACAACATATTAATAATGATCTTTAAATTAATAATAATAAACATATGTAAATTTTACATATATGATGGAGTTTTATTTCAGGTCATGTAAATTTTGGACATGTGACAATGTATAGTTGCATGGCGATATATAATATAGATTGAGAAACACGTGGAAAATGCAGTTAGACACGTTTAATTGATATACAGCTTTTGAATATTACAATGTCGTGGGGATGTAGCTCAAACAGTAGAGCGCTTGCTTTGCATGCGAGAGGTACGGGTCCCGCATCTCCAGTTTGTTTTGTATTTCTGTGATTTTTAATGGCATAATGCCCTTTTCTGTGTGCAGAAGTGAACAAACCAAATGGCATGGCATGCAGGTTTCAAATTTTCAGAGGCCGTTTTACGTGTCATAGAAGGCTATTTCAAATTTTACCATGCAAAAAAAAATCAATTTCATGGTAAGTCCTTCAATAATTAAATTAGCCATTATTATTTAAAATTGCAACAAAAGGGTAGCTTCAAATTTCATCCATTGATAATTTTCAGTGGGAAATTGGGAATGTGGCTACTAGCTAGGTGACTTGGGAGTGGGACTCGGTTACTCTCCAATATCCATGTCTTCGATCATCCTTGGATCATGTACCATTGGGCCTCTAATAATATCATTGACCAACTTGCGTGGACGGGCTTACATTGATCAGCCCATGGCTTGAATGCTTCTAAGTTCTCATGTTTGGAGTGAGCGCTTACATGTTTAACACATTTAATGGAAGCAACAAATTTATTAAACCTGGTTGGTGGATCATACATGTTGTTGGTAGTGGGTTTATCAAGCTACCAAGTTACCAGTTATCACATACCAATTCGTGAATTCTGACTCAATGAGTTAATTGAGTATTCAATGTATAATATATTATGTTAATGTGCCTTGAATTTGAATTTGGCATTTCAAACAAAATCCACAATCCAGAAACTTCTTGTAATGTTGCAGGTTGTTGCTCCTGCTCGTGGCCCCTACCCACAACCCTACATTTGATTTGTTGTATCAAGTTAATCCTACCGTCTACGGCTCCCATCCTTACACACTGTGTTTTCTTTGTTGTATCAAGTCAATCCTGCGTCTCCCGAGTCCCACATTGTGTTTTCTTTGTTGTATCAAGTCAATGCTCGAATTCCATGTTTCCATGGCTCCGACCATCAATATATAATATTACAGGAATACAAACAATTTTTTCTTATACCCCTACTCCATTGTGGTCGAGCTACTTCCAAGTTCCACCTACCCTATCTCCTCCAGTCCTCCAGGAGAGTTTGCGGAGCGAAGCTGCCAATGCCAGCCTGCCATAAACATATATAAAGAAATTCGTTTTCTTTGAGGAGCTCAACTTCAAGGCTGACTAGATTGCCGACATCCTTTGAATTTACAGGTATGTACATCATTTTATCCATTCATGATCCCATCAATTATTTAAAAATTTTGTTATTTGATTAAAATTCTGTAACTTCAAAGTTCAAATACAATATTATTATTTGACTGAAATTTTGTTACTTCAAATGGGCCCTGAAGGCTTCAAATTTAAAGCCTGGACTCGAGAGTGGGTTTGTCACAAATATCCGTCAAAGGCTGTTTAGAATGACATTTATCAATTCCCAACTGTAGCAACAACAACAATTGATTCTTTCTTCATATGTCCTATGTATACGCATATGATTCCATGTGCTCCTTGCCTTGCCCTATTTTTCATTGTCACTCAATCGAAGCTCTTGAGAATTTAGGTTCCCTTTAACTTTCTTGAAATGGAGGGGACAAGGAAGACCATTGTTTTCACTCTGAAACCGAGTTCTTCCCCATTCAGCTTCCACTGGTCAATGTTGCATCCCTACGGGAAACAGGTGTGCGCAGTGCACCCCCCAACTTTACCAAAAAGCCTGGGGATTTAGGGAAGTTCCCACTCTACCAACCTCCATGCATCTAGTTAATGAGTTAGATCAAGAATCTAGACTTTGTATCTAAAACTGTATTAC
This sequence comes from Larix kaempferi, assembly GCA_027924585.1. Lineage (NCBI taxonomy): Eukaryota > Viridiplantae > Streptophyta > Pinopsida > Pinales > Pinaceae > Larix > Larix kaempferi. Next base: position 7,748,741 of record BSBM01000438.1, read on the forward strand.
ATGAGCTATTTTCCCCAATTGCTCAGTCATTGAATCGACACGTTACTCTAGTAAACGGTTTAATATTCTTGGTATTTGTTACTATGAAGACCACCGATGCTACTACACTTACAATCCGCGTTCGACTGTACAAACTGGGACAAAAATACTTTTGTAATCTTGATTTTTAAAACAATAGTGCTACTTTACCTTTTGATTTTGTTACCCTTTTTGGCTGGTCTGGAATAAAACAAGAATTTCAACCATATAACAAGAACATAACCATCTATGCATCTCGTCTCTACTTGGTCTACCTACATTTTACTTATGCTTCACAAGTTACAACCCATCCTCTACTCGATCATACCATAGATTTAGTATGTATAACGAGATCTAGGGGGAGGGCTATAGAGAAGAAGCATCCAGGGTCCTTAATCAGCTATTGAGAACAAAAGTTTCCTGGAGTTGGATAGTTCTCTTTGCTCAAACCATAACATGGCATGTAACATGTAAGGAGTGCTTAAACTTATTCTATCCCAAGTACGTGTGGCATTCATAGTGTTGAATGAAAAATCAAAACATATATTGTTGTCATTGGCATTCAATTCTGTCATAGGGTACACAATTAGAGTGACAAAGAAACTTGCTATTAGTTTTCAATCCAATCCAACTTCTTTGTTGAACTATTCTCTCTAATATACTTGCGTGAAGGAGGATTATGAATGGAAACGAAGTTTTTTGATAGAGGTGCATGATAGTGAATTATGGTCCTCAATTCAACAAAGTAAAAAAAAGTTACCATTCAGATTCTTTCCCTTCACCTTTTTTATGGCCTTTCTGCATACATCTCTGTTGTTCACTAATTTAGTAACAGATAGAGACCAAACTCAACGTCCAATGTTTTTGGCGTATAAAACAATTTCTTCCTTTTTTTTTCTTACATTATCATTTTTTCCATTGTTAAGTAGGCTAGATTTTATGTAGGCTAGAATTTATATTAGTTTGAAGAACATACTGATTCACAAAGATTGAACTTTTCCAAGAATAAGCATCATGTTGCTTTTAGAAGAGTTGAATAACCCAATTCTTCATCAAGTTTGTAGTGTTTGAAGCAGCCTAGGAACCAATTTTAAGAGGTATTAAATATTATTATACTGGTTAAAAGTTGGATTGGAATTGGGCTAGCAAGCTAACCGTAGCTGATGCAGAAAAAAAGATCTATGAATTTAGTTAGGGCAATTCACACTGAACATTGGAAAGTGGATTTTCTATGTGTCTCCTAAGTTATGTTTCACTAATAAATTCCTCATGTTCAAGCAAATCATGAAAGAGTAAAATAGTATTAATTTTGGATGTAAGGATGAAAGTTGGATTGAAATGGGGTTAACAAGTTAACTGTATTATTATACTCGTTAAAATTTTAAGAGGCAAGATCAATTTGGGAAACTGCTAAGATGGAAAAGGTGGCATAGTGGCCTAGAGACCCAGCCGCTAGATCGGGGCGAAGTATGGTTGTGTTATATGACATATATAACGTTCAGTGCTGCTATATCCACTGCAAAATAAAGCCTCTCGACTTTACTACATAAGTAAACATTGAAATTTTGATGTACTAGTACATTTTCAAATAAAAAGAATGACTTATTTTTACATGGCAGCATTGAAGGGTTCAATATCTCATAGCCCTTCAAAGTGAAATGGGACCCCGCCCTTCAAATTTGATCCCTGATGACATGGCATGTGGAGAGTGGATCTATTTTGATTTAATACTCCTGGACATTCATACAGCAAGACACAGAAGAAACGTTGAAAATCAGAAGCAAAATCTAGTTCGGGAATGTATGAGAAAGAACCCATGCGAGTATTGAAACACAATTGCATACAACATTAAACTGCATTGAAGATCATGTACCATGCAGGACAGGTGGAAGCTATGAGCTACCCCTTGGGTTCAGAGCTGTATAAGGGCTCACTAAAATGCTTTCGACTTGTTAGAGCAATTTTTGTTAAAATTGCAATTCGGAGTGTCTAGATAGCAATTCTGAAATTTCAATCTAGATAGTTTTAAAATTGGGTAATTAATCTAGAATATTAAATCTGGATAATTTTAAAATTGGACAATTAATCTAAAATAAACAGTCTAAATTACTGAAATTACAAAAATAACAATTTCCAGCAAAAATTTTAACTGATTTTTATCCAAAAATCATACGGAAAAGTAGGGCATTTTGGTTGTCTTTTATCCTATGCAGTCGGCTTGACTCCGAATAATCGTAACCAAATACCAAAACACATAAAACAATTAAGTACAATGAATAACATGTACCATGCGGGACAGGTGTTGAATGACAACCTGACACCTCTGACATCAACCACCAGCGGCCCAAAACATAAACTTGAAATTTGGTGTATGAGAAAAAATTTAACATCTGTGGCAACTAATATCCACGGGCATCCCAAAACATTAGTTGAAAATTGGGTTACTAAATAAAATTATTCCTCTGGTTCTTGCGGCAACTAATGCCTCTCTGCGGGTGATATATGTCCTCGCAAGGACATAATAAACAATAGCACTGCATTAGCCATGCATGGCCATGCATTAGCACTGCAACTTATAGTAGTCTCCAAAGAACCATAACCGCCACATTTGGGCATTGCACGCTGGTCCAATGACTAATCCATTTCGAACAAGGACAAGCATAGCCATGGAGTGCCTACGATGAAGCTTGCCAAGTTGAAATTCAAGCCACATAGTGGTGAAGGTCACCCGCATTGAGAGTCAATCAAGCATATGCCCTTTCATATAAGCTATATTGAGAGCGAACTAATTACTCGTGAGTACCAACCTGGGAAAACTCCATATGTGTGCCTCGCCTCCATCTCTGTTATCGTTCTATACTTCACTAGCTTGCATTTAGGTCTTATGAATGTTTAAATTTAGAGATACTCATGTTTAAGTGTATCTTACTTGCCGATGATTCTGAATTGTTTTATCCTTTGTTGTATTTTTTGAGCAGGTGAGCAAATTGTACAATAATTGACTCTGAACAATATCTCTACATGCAAAGTCACTCTTAAATTGCAACATGAAGGACAGAGACTCAATGACATCAAGACCATCAAGGTTGATATGTCTTATTTTGATGGGTATTTCCCTTTGTGTTGTTTCATTTTATATTGGTGACATGTTTTCCACTGAGAAAGAGAAATTAATGCTGATGGAAAATGAAACATTGCATCCATCTCTAAAAGCAACATTGAGTATGAATATGACATGCCCTGTATAGAACCACATGTATTTGTTCTCAGAACCATCATACATAGTTTTATGGAGGAGCTTGTTGTGCAGATATAGCAATGCTTTTCTCTATTTTTGCAAAAACCTAAGTCATATATTATACAATATAAAAAATGGTAAAAGGTTAGTAACCATTCAGAGTTATACATCCCTCTCCTATCGTTACCTACTCATCCTTCGGCCCTAGATAAATGTTTGGAATCTCTCAAAAATGCGACTTTTAGCACATATTAAGAATATAGTGCTGAGCACATACTTGGTGGCCTATCATTGATGAAAGGGGACAGAGGAGGCTGAGCACAGAAAATGTAGACAAAACAGAGTGAAACAGGGGTTTTGCAGTGCTACAGCACTAGAATGAAGTCACACACACTGAAAATCAGAACTGTATTGCATTCCTCTCTGTTTCATTAACATCAAAACAGTGATACAAAAGGAATTCCTGGCTGGGCAGGCGGTTCACATTTCCCAATAGGTATTACGTGTCCAACTTCATAAATTAAACATCAAATTACAATAAATGTCAAGGTTCGCTACATATAGCGGTGGGTAGTTGCAATTAATGCCAACAAACTCCCCCTTAATTGCAACTTTCAACAAAAACAAAAATTGGATATCTCATTGACAGAACTATAACATAACAAACTACATCTACAGTCATACATATATTGCATTAACAATGCCAAGATTCTCTCTATGAAACTCAAAAATCTCTTTCGCCAGAGGCTTAGTAAATATATCAGCCAGCTGTTCCTTTGACCTGCACAATTTCAAGTTAATTTCTTTGTTGTTAACCAGTTCTCTGATGAAGTGGTATCGGGTATCTATGTGCTTGCTCCTTTTGTGAAATACTTGGTTTTTCGACAATGCAATTGCAGAATTATTGTCACAATAGATCACTGTTGGATCCTCCTGTTCGTGCAACAACTCAGACAGACCTCTCCACATCCACACTGCTTGACAAGCTGTTGACGTGGCTGCTACATACTCCGCTTCAGCTGATGAAATGGTCACTATAGGTTGCTTCTTTGATGCCCATGAAACTGCACCTGAACCAAAATTAAATACATAACCTATTGTACTCTTCTTGTCATCAATACTACTTGCAAAGTCACTATCTGTATAGCCTTTTAATTTGAAATCTGAACCTGCTGAATACAAAATTCCATAATGCATTGTTCCTGAAACATATCTTAAGATTCGTTTTGCTACTTGCCAATGAGAACTTCTTGGAGATTCCATAAACCTGAAAATTAAACTCACCGCAAACATGATATCCAGCCTAGTTGTTGTTAGATACATCAAACTTCCAACTAATTTCTTAAATTGTGCTGGATCCACAAAAGGTTCATTGTCATCTTTACTTAGTTTAGTTCCTGTTGCTATTGGTGTTGAGACTGTTTTACAATTCAGCATTCGAAATCTTTTTAATACATCTTTAGCATACTTAGATTGACATATGAAAATCCCTTTTTCAGATTGATCAACTTGAATTCCGAGAAAGTACTTCAACATTCCCAAATCTGTCATTTCAAACTCTGTTTTCATTGCTGTTTTAAAAGCTTCTATAGACAGATTTCCTGTGAAGATTAAGTCATCAACATATACGCATACAATGATGATTTTACCTTGCTGATTTAATTTTGTGTACAATGTAGGCTCACTAGCACATCTATTGAATCCATTACTCAGCAAGTATGAGTCTAATCTATTGTACCACACTCTAGATGCTTGCTTCAGCCCATATAAAGCCTTTTTCAGCCTGTAAACTTTATTTTCACAACCTGTTATTTCATACCCAGTTGGTTGTTTTACATAAACCTCCTCCTCTAAACGTCCATTTAAAAATGCAGATTTTACATCCATCTGATACACATTCCAATAATTTTGTGCTGCTATGGATAAAACAAGTCTAACTGTGTCTAGTCTCGCTACTGGTGCAAAAGTCTCATTATAATCTATGCCGGGTTGTTGACTAAAACCTTCTGCTACAAGCCTAGCCTTATGTTTTTCAACCTTTCCATCAGCATTCAATTTTGTTTTATAGATCCATTTTACACCTATGCAGTCTTTTCCATCAGGAAAATCTACTAACTCCCAAGTTTCATTTTTCTCTATAGCATCTATGTCATCATCCATAGCTTTTATCCATGCAACATCTTTAATTGCTTCTTCAAAATTAACTGGTTGATAAGCCAATAATGCAAAATTTGAGTTCAAATCCAATTCTTCATCATGTTGTTCATAGATTTCTCTTAGACTTCTAGATTTTTGTCCTCTAATCCTAGATCTCAATTCTGCTAGAGTAGGATCAGATTCATGACTACCTTGTGAGCTTGATGTATGCTGCCCTCCAAGTCCTGGTTGCTCTTCTTGCATAGAATTTCTTGGTGTTCTTGTTTGAGGTGAATTAAAGTCTATTGTGCTCCTTCCTGGTGTGCTGGATCCTGGTACATGTGCAGGTACATATGAATGTGGAATTTGTTGTCCATCTTGTACATTTTCTTCATCATCTTCAACATGAGGTAAAGCTGCTCCATGTGTAACTATTTCATCAATAGTTCCATCCCATGATTCCTCCTCCTTAAATTCTACATCTCTGCTTACAATTAGCTTCTTGGTAATAGGATTATAGAGTTTATATGCTTTAGAATGCTCACTGTACCCAATGAAGATACATTTTTCACTTCGATCATCCAACTTCCTTCTAATCTCTTTGGGTACATGGGAGTAAGCCACACACCCAAATATTCTAAGATGTGATACATTGCAGCACTTGCCACTCCAAGCTTCTTCAGGTACTTTATTCCTCACACTTTTCGTAGGACTTCTGTTCAAGATGTAGACTGAACATGCAACTGCTTCTGCCCAATACTCATTTGGCAAATGCTTGGCCTTCAACATGCTTCTTGCCATGTTCATAATTGTCCTATTTTTTCTTTCTGCCACACCATTCTGCTGTGGTGTATACCGAGCTGTAAATTGCCTCTTAATTCCATGATTTCTACAAAATTCCATGAATTCATTCAATTTATATTCGCCTCCTCTATCAGACCTCAACACTTTGATGAACTTTCCACTTTGTTTTTCAACCAAGGTTTTAAAATTCTTGAACACTTCAAAAGTTTCTGATTTTTGTTTAATAAAATGTACCCATGTTTTCCGGCTGTAATCATCAATAAAAGTTAGGAAGTATAAGTTTCCAGCCAATGATGGATCCTGCATTGGTCCACACAAATCTGTATGAACTATCTCTAGAGGTTCTTTTGCTCGATACGAAGTGCCTACATGGAAAGCTTCTCTATGATGTTTTGCTAAAATACAACTCTCACATGAGCTTGCTGGTTGTTCAATCGGTGGTAGCCCTCTAAGCATTTGATTTTTCTGTAATAAGTTTAATCCCCCAAAATACAAATGGCCATACCTCAAGTGCCAAAGCCAAGACTGATCCAAACTTTGAACTTTATAGGCATTCACACAATTCTGAATTTCACTCTTCAATGTAAGTGGAAACATTCTATTTTTAGTCATTTTAACCCGTGCAATCAACCCCTTTCTAGGATTCTTGTCAAGAATTGTGCAAGTGTCATGGTTGAAAATTACTTTATAGCCTTTCTCCATTAGTTGTCCAATGCTAATTAAATTGCATTTCAGACCAGGTACAAAATACACATCATTAATATGTCTTTTATCTCCATTTTTTGCAAATACATTAACCGTACCTCTACCATTGACTGAAACTTTATTATCATCTCCAAACTTCACTTCAGACTGTACCGAACTATCTATTTCAGTGAACACTTCCTTGTTGCCAGACATGTGATTGCTACACCCACTGTCTAGAAACCATACATCATTTGAATTCTCTTGTGCAACGTTGCAGGTAATAAGAACTGTATCAGTTTTATTTTCTGATTTTTCAACTAAATTTGCAGATTGGTTTCTGGCATCTGCTTCCTTCTTTCTACATTCCCTAGCATAATGCCCAAATTTCTTACAATAAAAACACTGAATTTTGGATTTATCAATTCTTTGATTCTGCTGTTGATAAAGGTTATTACTTGCGGTTCTGAAATTTCCTGAATGTGGGTTTTGGACATACCTACCAGTCCTATTTATATTTGGTTCTTTTTCCCTTTGAAATTGAAATCTACCCCTGCCTCTGTAGAATGACCTTCCTCTTCCTCTACCAATTGTTAGCTGTGTCTTGAAAGCAGTATCAAGAGAGAAATTTGGGTTTCTATTTACCCTAGACTCATGGGATAGCAGGGATCCCATTAACTCATCAATTGAGAGCTGAGTCAAATCCTTTGACTCCTCAATTGCTACAACAGCAACATCAAATTTGCTAGGAAGACTTCTTAATACCTTTTCTACCACCTTTTGATCAGAAATTTGTTCACCATAGGGTTCTCATCTGATTTACAATTGTCATTAGATGATTATGAAACTGATCTACAGTCTGTGTTTCATTCATTTGTAGATTTTCAAAAAATTTCCTAAGGGTTTGTAGTTTAGCAACCTTCACCTCACTTAAACCCTGATAAACTGTGTCTAAGATGTCCTAAGCATCTTTGGATTTGCTTACTGACGCTATTCTGGGAAAGATTGAATCATCCATGGCTTGTTGGATGAGAGAAAGTGCCTTAGCATCTTTCTTCTTGTTGTTTTTAAGCAAGTCTTTCTGTGCTTGTGTTAAAGCCAAATAGGCTGCCTCATCAGGGGGCTCTAAGTACCCATTCTGAACTAAATCCCACAGATCTTGTGAACAAAGAAGAGTTTTCATTTTTATGGACCAAAAGTCATAGTTCTTACCTGTCAGAGGTGGAATTTGAGGCTGTGCTCCGAAGCTGCTCGACGCCATGGCTCAAATTTTCTGAAACTTCTCCTTTTGTAGTTGTAGGCAGGGTGCTCTGTCTCAATGTTTCTCCATGGCTTCCTTGCTGGTTGCTGATGGCTCACAATTTCAAGCCTACATGGCTCCTTCCACTGAGCAACAGGGAAAAATGACCCTCTCTCCACGAATGCAGTGAGAGCAGTATATCTGCGGGCACGATTGAAGCCTTCTCGTCATGGGCGTGCAAAATTTTCTGTTTTGCTTTTCCAGGACCTTGCTGTGGTGGTCTTACACATATTGAATCCTCTTATTTCACCAAATTCTTCCAAAGGAGGGGTGGGATTTCAAGCCATTGCTGAAGCTCTTGGTGTCGCTGCAGTCAAAGCAATAGTTGCAATAACTGGAATTATTGCAGGAGGGCGCCTGGGCAGCGTATCTTAATAATAGAAGGATGTGGCTGTAGGTTTCTCTTTTTTTTGGATACCCCTCTGCTGCCTCCTCGGTAGCCACCGCCACCGTGGCCGTAGCCACTGGACTCAGCCTATGGGCCTGAGAAAAGCTTTGGACGAACACATCCAAGTGAGGCAATGGGTAGGTAGTGGGGAAGATTCTGACCACTTTCCAGCTTCCCGGAGCTCACGGGTGGTCCCCAAAAATTTGCTAGTTCTTTTAAATTCAACTCGACATGACTTTAAAGCCCTACTAAAGGAAGCTTGGGTTCCTTTCAATCGGGATCTGGGCGTTTCGGTAGCCTGTCAAGGTTCTTGATGCCGATTCTGTGTAGGGCGAGCAGGACTTTCAGAATGAGGTTTCTGTTATAGGAAAGCTTAGCTTGTCGCACATAGTTGGGCTTCTTGGCTTCTGCGCTGACCGAAAAGAAAGCTTCTGGTTTATGAGTATATGCGGAATCGGAGCCTTCAGGGACAAGCATAGAGAAGAAAAGTCTCACACAACACTGGATAAGGGGAGCTCACCACTCAACCCACGGGGAGGAAAACAGAGCTCAGGCTCTGATACCACAATGAAAGGGGACACAGGAGGCAGAGCACAAAAAATGCAGACAAAACAGAGTGAAACAGGGGTTTTGCAGTGCTACAGCACTAGAATGAAGTCACACACACTGAAAATCAGAACTGTATCGCATTCCTCTCTGTTTCATTAACATCAAAACAGTGATACAAAAGGAATGCCTGGTTGGGCAGGCGGTTCACATTTCCCAACAGGTATTATGTGTCCAGCTTCATAAATTAAACATCAAATTACAATAAATGTCAAGGTTCGCTACATATAGCGGTGGGTAATTGCAATTAATGCCAACAATTGACAAAGCATTAAGAATCCGTAATTATATTTTAGCTGAATCCGAGCTTTTAGCTTGGTATATACATTGCATGTATGTAAGGTTCCTTGAATATGTTCAATTTAAATGCAAAAATAATAAGTTCCAGACCTATCTATCACCATAAACATGAAAGCAATCAAACCCATAGCCATCTAATCCTAACCAGTTAGCTTCCCCATTTTAGCCAAAGTCCGATGTTTATGATCCAACCAGCTTTTGAAATTAGCATTTAGCTTGAATCTGAGGCTTTTCGTGGAAAAATAGAATCCTGCCAACGGAATCACAACAAGATTGTCTGTGTGGGCAGTTTCATCATAGATTTGAGTAGGCTTCTAATTGGGCGTTTTGAATTCTTTGTTTAGTAACTTGTTAGGCTAGCTGAAGTTACGCCCATTATTGTGCAACGTGATCTTTAAGTTATTTGGTCAAATATTTGTATGAGAAATCGTAGATGTTACAAGGTTTGTAGTTTTTTTATTTAAAGTGATAGCCCTAGTGAGAGCATTTTTCTATTTTCACAAAGAAACAATTTTATTGGATGCCTAGAGAACGATTTTAACTGAATCCACATGAATTGGTTTGAATAGAACATAAAATATGGAAAAGAAAGAACTCTCGCCTGGAGCAGCAATTTATCCAAAGCCATTCTCCTTGCTACTTACCATTTTCTCAAATTCATCATTATGTTTGTTAGATTATATAATCCTTCATATCGTTGTTGATGGTACTCAGTAAATATTTGCAGCCATCTCCCAAATGATCATGCTACCTGAGACAGAAAGAATATTTAATGGTTACTAATTCTACATTGGTGAATAATAAGAGATTGCATACCTGAATCCTGCCAAGCTTCTGGAATGCTTAAAAAAATCAGCCCAAATGATCTTGCTACCTGAGACAGAAAGAATATTTAATGGTTACTAATTCTACATTGGTGACTAATAAGAGATTGCATACCTGAATCCTGCCAAGCTTCTAGAATGCTTCAAAACATCAGGTGATTAAGTATGGATTCTGGAATGATTCAAAGACTCGGTTGATAATATACTTTATATAAATTCTCTCTCTACCCGAATTTTAGATCAAAATTAGCTAACACTCATTTGATTATTTCCTGTATTGGTTGTATTAAGAGAAGTTACATGATTTTTGGAGCAGGTAACATTTGAAGTTACAGTATATGAAAGTGTAAAAACATTTGAAGTTTCGAAATGAACTTACAGTATTCTACTTTCCTTTTCTTTTTAGGGTTGATTCTACGGAGGCATCAACATTAGCAGGGAAAGAGCTATACTAAAGCGAACATACCGCTAAGGCAGCTGTGAAAGAACATACCTTAATTGTGAAGTAGGCGCTGTAGGGTGCAAACGGTGAAAGGACATGATGCTAGTGATAAGTAAGCGGTGTAAAGAGATCGGTGGCAGTGCAGGAAGATCTGTGACAAGATGTGGAGAAAGTTGTAACAACCAAAAATGTGATGAAAAATTTTGGTTAAGAGCCAAAACATTGTAATAATAAGAATTGCTTCTAACTAATGTTATAGCATTAGTTGTTTCTTTCTCATTGCTATGTGTGCATATTAATGATATTATATTAATAAAATTTAGTTGTTTCTTTCTCATTGATATGTGTGCATATCATTAATTTCAATGATATTATATTAATAAAATTTAAAAATGCATTAAACCCTAGTCTCCCAGCCAATACAGCCACTATAAGCATGATGACATGCATTAAAGATGACATGCATTAAAGATATTTGGAATGCCAAATGTTAGTCGCCACCTCACAAATAACACCCAGAAGTTAATAGCCAATAGCATTCGAAACAAATAACAATAAGTCTATTAATTAATAAGATTCAATAAAAAAATTGAAAACTATGTCAATAGATACTCTGGCCTTCGTCAGGGACTAACAATGAACCTAAAAGCAGGAGTTTACTATTTAAGTTCATTGTACATCTTCCAAATTCTGGTCGTTACTAATTACATGTTGTGAAATACTACATGAGGAAGATATAAGCGGAAGATGCAGATAACTTCATTTACAGAAATATCATCAACAATTATAGGATGTAAAATTGTTTCAAGATTCAAAAGTCATATTGTGATGTAATTTTTTTTAAAGATTTATTAAAAAAATTCAATTCGTCAGTTTAGATAGTGAGACATGAAGTGTATTAACTTAGCTAGTGCATGGTGGTGAAGGTAAGTAAGCTAATATACATTATAGTTAGTCAACAAAGGCAACGAACTAAAAGGTTAACCTTTTGTTACACTCAATATAAGGGTTGGCCTACACTCACTATAAGGGTTGGCCTTGCTTTCAAGGTCTTTTTTTCTTTTTTATTCAAAGGTTCAACCTGAGTCTAATTCTTTCATGATTTCTTTGGTTTAAGTTTCGTTGGTGGCTTAATATTAACCTACCCACTACCAGTTCACTTTGTGGGTTATAAATTTCAACGAATCCAAGATCCTCATGTTGTGTTGGAATCTAACCATCTTGTTGAAAAAACCTAGCTAGCATAAAAAGTCCATCTACCAACACTTGGATTTGAAATTGAGACCTACAAGAGCCCCAAAGGATTAAAGGAGAGTGGATTTGTAGATGAAGGAGGATTTGTTAATCCACCTGCCCCAAAGGATTAAAGGAGAGTGGATTTTTAGATGAAGGAAGATTTGTTAATACACCTACATGCCTATTAAAGGAGAGTGGATTTTTAGATGAAGGTGGATTTCTTAATACACCTGCATGCCTGGGCCTTTGCTTTCAAGGTATTACTCGACTAAGCTTTACTAGCTAAGAGTTATATCCACATTTGGGTAAAAGGGTTTTGATACCTTACCTTTACCTTTGTTGTTCCCATATAAGACACTTAGTTAACTTCATTAGATAAGGAAATCTTGAAACCCATTTGCTAAGAAAAAGATAAAACCATAATCACCATTTGAAACAACAAAAGCTGCTTGATAATGCTACATCCACTGGGACCTAATGTATACTAGAGTTGTTGAACTAATGGCTAATAAAGCAGACACTGCGTGTTTATCCTTAATTCCCTAGGGGATAGCATGATGAGCCCAAGTTATAAAAGATCTGGATGGAAGGGGGTAAGGGGTATGGCCAACTATCATGCTCAAGTAAGAGATATACCTGCTCAAGTAAGAGATATACCTCCCTTAGAAATGGGAAAAATCCAATAAGAAGAAGATATTTCATTCGACTCATATCAAGATGCAAATTTTTTTTTCAAAAGTATTTTTCTCTCTATTCAACAAAATCCATTGATTCTCGAAAAAAAAAAATTCAAGTGTGATCTAAATTGCCACAACCATATGTATGTGAATATTCTAATCTTCTTCTCACTCTAAGCCATAACTCATAGCTCATTGTTACTAGTATGTGAGCAAGATTAAGGCATAGTTCATTGTTACCGGTGTGTGAGCAAGATTAAGGCATAGTTCATTGTTACCAGTAAGTTTAGAGGAGTCTCTAAGCAAAGCTTCCAAATTTCACTTTACTATGTTATATCCAGAATCATGTAAAGGGGACATCTTAAAGAGTCTACTTTATTTGTTGGAGTTATAGTTCCTTTAATACATTAAAAGGTTAACATTGATCAACCAGAAATTGCCCAAACTTGTCATTGTTCCCACTTTATAGGTGATTTGTGGAGTCAAAATCGACCCACACATATCCAATAAACCATGACATATGTCATAAATATGAGTGAGCTTGGGCCTTGGACCTATCACACAAGCTATTGATTTTTGGGAAGTAATGCATCCATTGTGTGGTGTCTTTGCGCATGGAAGTTGGTAGACGTTCAATATATATATTAATGACATCAGGATGTTGCACTTCTTTGGGAACAGCCTCCACGTAATTACTAAATTACATCAATATAATCCATGCATTATATATAGCCTGATTCTAGTTTTCCTTGTTACATCCTTGGTAAAGTTTAAACTTGTACTCTTATTGCACCCTATGAGGGTTTGAATTTTGGTCTTAGTGCACCTTTGTTACATCTTCCATGAGTTCTTTTATTTATATATGAGTTCTTTTATTTATATGTAAGCTTGATGTTTTCTCGTAAAAGCTACATAGAGGTATTCACTATTGATAGCCTTGTTTATATTTATAAAAGCATTTTGAAGAGCACTAACTTAATAATGAATTTTATAAATTCATTTAATTTAATAAGTGGAATTCGCAACCTAACAGCTTATACCTATCTCTTAAAAATATTTTAATGTAATAATAATATATAATTAAAAATTAAAAATTAAAATAATTATGTAACATTTTAACAATGTATTAGTTGTGTATATTTTGAATACAAAAGAAAACTAACATGTTTTACTCAATGTTTTTAAAAGTTGAAATATATTTAGAGAGATCTAAGTGTTAACAACTATTCATAAAGTATTGATAATGGCATTAGGAAATGTAAAATTAGTAGCATTAATATTTTTAGATAAATATTATTTTTTTTAGATTTTTGTTGTGTAGCTTATGAGTTTTGAGGTGATATGACCACTCGAGGGAAGTTATCCAATTAGAAAATTAGATACCTCTTATTTAAAAAAAGAAAAATTAGTAACATTAAGTCTTTTGTTTTGTAAAATAATAAATATTAGACTTTAGATTGTTGTTACATAGTTTAGTATATTTGAGGTGATCTAGAATGAATTGTTAAGATGATTTAGCAGAGAGAGAAGTTATCCAATGAGTCTACTAATAATAACCTAAACTAAAATGGAAAATTGGGTAAGCAATCATGGAAAAGTAAGAGTCAAATTTGTAATTTAGGAATTAAATAACATAATATTGATGACCAAATTTGGTAAAAGTTAATTTTATGGTAAGACAAAAATACAATTTGGAAAGTGAAACAATAATTACATAGTAAATGACATGTGAATTAGAAAATGACATTATTATTTGAAATACTCAATATGTTGTAGGTGCTTCACCATAGAGAAGGTATTAAATCTGTGACAATTAGTTTCAAAATGAATGTTTATAAACAATATTTATTTTTCATTTTATTTTTAATAGATTTTTACTTAAAAAGAGATTGTCATTATAATTATTATAACAATTATAAGCTATTATAATTATAGTAATTATAAGTTATTCTAGTAATTATAATGTAAAACAAAATTGAAATAATAGTAATTACCTATGTTTGTACAATAATTATACGTTTAAAGTTATATATATCTCTATAATAATAAGCTATTATATTATTTTAATAGTAATGAATGGATTAAATAAAATGATAGATATACACCAAGGATGTTGGATCAATGAAAATTGAAATATTTGATTGATATATACATTTTATAGAGAGGAATGTGAAGACAATGAAATTATATAAAAAGATGATATAAGAGAATTTGCATCAGCATGAAAATATTATAAATTCTATGCATATAAAAAAATGAATGTTGAAGCAATTAGAAATATTCTTACAAAGATATTTATGTTAAGAGACAAAAAGATTAATAGCTATGATAGATTTGCGAGCATAAAACATATATATAGAGAAAGAAACAGTTTGGCAGATGAAAGGAAAAGAGTGAAAGGTGAATGGTATACTTTAGAAAATCAAAATTTTGTGAGCATAAAACATATATATAGAGAAAGAAACATTTTGGAAAACCAACATGCAAAGAGTGGAAGGTGAATGATATACTTCAGAAAATCAAAATTCAATCATAACAAGTTATCATCATGTTTCTTTTCTATAAAGACTTCTTTCTTTTTCTTTTTCTTTTTCTTTTTTTCTTTTTTCTTTTTTTTTGTCCTTTGAATAAAACTTTGGGGGAAGTGGACCTCTGGAGGTCTGATATCAAATACTCAATGTAAAAGAGTATGAGCTTTAAAGTTTAAGTAAGTTGTTACTGCTTTGAATGCAAATTTGTAATATTGTTAGGATGTGCTCATTCTACAGTAGTAACTTTCTTTTTGACTTAAACGTTGGGGTTTTGGCTCAAAGTGGAAATGCACATGAATTTTTTTCATAAATGCATTTGAAAAATGTAGCTATATTTTTACTAATAGAGTTATGATTTTTTTTGTGAAAAAAAATAAATATAAAATTTATTAAAAAAAAACATTATCTTTGCATTGAAAAAATGTGAGATTTATTAAAAAACTAATAGTGTCTTTGCAATGACTTTTATAGCTGCATAAAAAATGTATTACAAAAATAATATAAGTTCATCTAGTTAGTCATTATGCATATATTTGCAATAATAAAATTAAGTTTAAAATGTGGTCTTAATAACCGCCATACATTTATATCCGAGTTTTATATAGTTCAACAATTTTTTTTATAACAATAACCATTTACTACAACAAAGTTTTAAATTTTAAACATTAATTTTTTAAATTTTAAACATTAATTTATTGTTGAATAAAATATACATTACATATTGAAAATTATAAAATAATAGATTAAATAAAAAACATGCATCGAAAATTATAAATATTATAAATAACTAAATAATAATAATAATATTAAATTTTCTAATATATATATAATTTTATTTCTATTTACATTTATGATTACATAAATATTTTTATATTTTTAATTATTCATAAAAATTAATTCTATTAAATCAAGAATATAATATAATTACAATTCCATGACTCTATATTTAGCGTTCACCACGGAGAAGCATGAGCTCCACGTCGGTTAGATTCTTGCTCATAGAGCCAATGAAATCCTGCCACGAGGAGCTCATGCATCTCTGCCACGACCTCCCTCTTGCCGCCACGGCCTGCTGCCTCCTCCCGCCGCCAACCTCCTTGACCTCCTGCGCCTCCGACCTCCTGCTCCCTTATGCCCTGCTCTCTCCTGCGACCTGGTCGCCTCCCTCGACCTCCCCTCCTCTTGTAGCCTCCTCCCTCCTTCCGCCGCAGCCTCCTCTCACCGCGAGCTCCTCCCCTGCTATCTCCTGCGAGCTCACTCTTCGCCAACCTCCTCGACCTCCTGCGCCTCCGACCTTCTGCTCCCTTCTGCCCTGCTCTCTCCTGTGACCTGGTCACCTCCCTCGACCTCCCCTCCTCTTGTAGCCTCCTCCCTCCTCCCGCCGCAGCCTCCTCTCACCGCGAGCTCCTCCCCTGCTATCTCCTGCGAGCTCACTCTTGCCGCCGCCGCCTGCTGCATCCTCGCTCCTCCCCTGCTCTCTCTCGCTGCTGCAGCCTGCTGCCTCCTCCCTCCTTCCCTGCTATCTCCCGCCGCGTGCTGCCTTCTCCCCTGCATAAAAAACTGCGAAACTGTGAATGCACCAAAACCTGCGACACGGTCGTCGGTCGCTGGTTTTGAGGTTCCCATCGCCCAGCTCCGACTCATCACCGAGCTTCGACCACCGCTCTCCCGAGCTCCGACCCATCGCCGAGCTCTGACTGACGACTGCAGAAGGCGTCGTTGCACTCTGGAGAGAAATGTCGCAGCTTTTGCAGCTTTTGATCGGCACAAACTCGCCTGTCGAAGCTTCCGTTTATTATAACTTATATGGTATGCCAAGAATTTACAGAATCACATCATGGTAATGAATCATTTTCGCTCTATTTGCAGGTAACGTTAATTGCAGGTAACGTTAATTCAGGAAATTTATGTTTCTGTTAATAAATTCTCTTGTCGACACTAACAAACGAAAATCAGGAACTCGTAAAGCTTAAATCAGTGATCATTAAGGAAAAGAGCTGCGGAACCGCAAGTGGTAACGTTTTTTATTTTAATGCTTCTTCCGGAGCTGGAAGTGTTCAGATTGAGCTCCCAGAACGTCAATAGCTGCGGAAATTTAAGCCAGATATAATTTTGTGCCAGGATTTGAATTCGGGAGTTAAAAATAAGTGGAATTGTGTTTAGATTTGACAAACCTGTGATATCTTTCGCTGATAGACGCCATGGAATGTGAGACTGCGATTATCAGAGCAAATGAATATAATATGAGTGGAATGGACACGAGAATCTCTAAAGTCCTTTCAAGCAGTTGTGAGCAGTCGGAGGCAACAACTGTAATTTCTATTTTGTTTTTCGTGGAAGGCGCAACCCTGTCCCATCATAGAAGATTATATAGTTTTTCATTTTGTTAGGGTCGAAACCTTTTTTAGTTGTAATGTAATGAGTGAGTGGGAATCGAACGTAGGTTGGTTTAAACGACAACGTAACAATTTTATATATTTATAAGATGCAAAAATAAAGATCACAATAAAATATGAGAAATCCAAGTGAAGAGTTTAACCCAGAAATCATCACGTCTTTCTGCGGAGCTTTTGTGACAGAAATAATGTCTTTCGACTCAGTTAAAATACAACACTGCTTAGATTTCGACTCAGTTAAAATACAACACTGCTTAGATTTCGACTGATCCATAATTTCTTCTCTTGTAGGTTTCGGCTCAGGCACGATGTAGTCCATAGATTTTGGCTGAGTTTTGATGTCTCCGGCTTTTCACTAAGATGCAATAGAGTTCTGATTCAATTTTGGCCCATGCAATGATCTGTCATTCTGCAGAGATGATTCTGGGCCAGGCAGAAGGTTGTACTGCAAAGGCTGGACTGCAAGAGGAGTAGACAAAAACACGAGAAGACCACCGATCCAAGGCATAGACGCCTTATGGGATCGAGGCAAAAAAGAAATAGAACAATTATAAAGGTTTAAGGTATAATACGTTGACAAAAAACTAAATGAATGAACCCAATCGACCTGAGTTCTATTCCTATGTAACCAGAAACGTGAAACGCGTCAAAACACCATGTTGGACCACTGGTTTCTGTTTCTGGATTGAAAGTCGGTTTCTCTGGAAATGGGCTACGTTTTTTGAGAAATGCTCAACGTTTGTTCATATACGCATTCAAATTTTCAGAAAATATGCATGATTCCCAAAAATTCCCTCAAGTATCTAATAGAAACTCACCAAGCTTCCTACAATTCAAAATAGATGTATAAACACGGAATTTTTTTGTGCTAAAATCAGAAAAAATTTCCTCAAGTATCTAATAGAAATTCACCAAGCTTCCTACAATTCAAAATAGATGTATAAACACTGAATATTTTTGTGCTAAAATCAGAAGGTACAGACAACGACATACCCCTCACTAAAAAACAGTTTAGTATAAAATAAAAAACGTTACTCTTGGAAGCCTAATTTGAGTGGAAAAGAGGCTTTTGAATTTACAAGATAGTAATCTAAAAGCTTCAATATTCCTGATTTAATTCAGTTTTCTCATTTCATATCTTCTTCTTTCGGCCTGTGGGTAGTCTCAATATCAAAACCCAAAAAACATAACTAATTTCTGCACAATACCCACAACAGTAGAGTAGGCAAACCGCCAAAATTTTAGACCA
This sequence comes from Larix kaempferi, assembly GCA_027924585.1. NCBI lineage: Eukaryota > Viridiplantae > Streptophyta > Pinopsida > Pinales > Pinaceae > Larix > Larix kaempferi. The sequence continues at coordinate 7,767,570 of BSBM01000438.1, forward strand.
AAATCACTTAAAAAACCCATGGAAATCACCTTACCCTATGTAGAAAAAGAATATATCACAGCGAACTGGCTTCAATGAATGTTCAGTGTTGTCAATCCAACAACTGGTATCAATATTTCATTCCTCTCAAGCATCCGCATCAATTCAATTCGCTTCCGTGCAACTTGAAATAGATGTACATGGAATTTGGATATGCTTGCCGTAGATATCAAAGACAGCGCGAGTTTCACAAAAACTGCCTCCCTTAATGTGAATTCATCCAGAATACAAATAAAAACTAAAAATTAAGCATGCAGATGACAAAGTTTGTAGCAACAGCTTTGGTGTCGGCATTGTTATATCTATTATCTATGGATGGTGGTAACGCTGGCAAAAGCATGCAGAGTACGTTGTATTGTAGACATATATAATCAATTGTAATAACACGTGTTAATTTGATGTCTTATGGAAATGCATGAAATGATTGTGACATCTGTCAACTCCAACGTAATCGACGTTTTTTCAAATGCATATGAAAGGGGTGATAACCAGCAAATTACTCGTAAAACATGCAACTATCGTAAATGCCTGACGGATTCGTAAATTGGAGATGGACTACCATAAAATATCTTGCCCAGCGACCAGACGAACGCCTTGCGAGAAATGCCTGGTTGCTCCGCTGGTCGGAGAGAATATCATAAAACACACGAAACAGTCAGGGATATAGTTGAAAGAGAGGCAACCGAAAAAAAACTTAGTCGCTCCCGTTGGTCAGAGAAAATATCATAACACGCGAAATAGTCGGCGATATCCTTGAAAGAGAAGCGACCGCAAAAGGATCATTGGCGGCAAAAAAAACTTGGTCGCCCAAAAAAACCTAAGATCTGCGAAACAGTCATAAGTTCTATGAAAAAGTTCGCTCTTTGCTTTCGGCATTCCTTTTGAAGACATAAAAAAATCGAAATATATAGGTAATATCATTTTTTTTCATATTAGGTCATGATTTTTAATATGATAAGAGATGTATCTAGAAATAAATTTAAATTCATTATATTAATAGTTTTATTGGACCTTAACTACTATCATCAAATAAAAATAAATAATATTTTAAATAAATGTAAAAGTTTTTTAAATAAAAAATTGATGGGAATTTTCTTAAAGTTATAATTTCATTTGATTGAAGATAATTTTGTTTATGAAATTTTATAGGGATTTTAATCTCCTCTATATGTGATCAATTCTATGATCAACAAAATATAAAAAAAAAAATTCCATGTAATAGATTTTTCTTTGATAAGATTGGGCAGCTAGACCAACTCTTATATCTTCCTATTTTCAAATTACTTTTTATATTAATTTACATAAATATTTATTACGCCGTAGGAGTTTCACCAGGGAGAAGCATAAGCTCCACGTCGGCTAGATTCCTCGCTCATAGAGTGAATGGAATGCTTCCACGTGGAGCTTATGCTTCTCCACACCTGCTTTCTTCCGCTGCACTGCTCCACGCCCATACATATCTCCCCTCCCTGCTGCACCACTCATCCATTCCTCCCCATGCCCACCTGTAATCCCCCCTCTTCACTCCCTCCTCACTCAACCATCTCTTCACCCCGACGCCCACCTGCTCTGTTCCCCCTTCAGGCAACCACTCACCCTCCTACGTGCTTCTGCTCCTCTTTCACACCTGCCCCATCTCCGTACGCTATTCATCTCCCCACGCCCTCCTCCTTGAGACCTACACTCCATCCCTCTCCCTTGTGATTCCCTTGAACCCCGCTTCCTCTCTATCTCACCACTTCCTGCACACCTCCACTCCCACCTACTCGTGCATGCATCCCGACCCTCCTTTCAAACCTCCTCCCTGCTCGTCCTCGTGCTCCCACTTCATCCGCGCCACCTCCTCCTCATCCTTCCCAACGATCCTTCTCCTACTCCTCCCTGTCTCCACCACGCCCCCCTTTACTCCTCTCCACCTGCACAACCACATCCTCTCCCCTACATCTCTTCCACCTCCTCCCTACTTGCACTTCGACGCCATTTGCGTCCTCACCTTCACCACTATGCATATTCCCTCCTCCCACACCATTACACTCCATGCCACACCTGCACCTCACACCCCCTCCCTCTCCTTCCTCCTCACCACACCACACCTACTCCCCGCTGCTCCTTCCCTCCTCCCGTTCTGCGCTCATCCTTGAATTCAAACGGTTTGTGTAAAGAATTACATAATTTTGTTGTTAATACATAAATTTTGTTGCTCGGATGAAAATAATACCTTCTTAGCCGACACATTGGAAACATTCATCATTCTGTTATAAAAAATAATGAGTTGAGCAGTGGACTATTGCTCCGGAACTTTTGTTGTAACAAATTTGCAGAAAATAAGCACAAAGTTAGACTTACACAACATTAAAGCTTGCTCAGGTATCGACGATTCCGATGAAAGATTACAAGGAATAAGATGAGTTTGGTTGACTATTTCGGCAGAGTTAGGTTAATTCCACCGACTGTTTCGGTGGAGTTATGTTAAGCCTGTCGACCATCTTAATGGATATATTTTCTAAGTTTTCACTAACTGAAAAAAGTTTCCATGGTTGATTTTTCATAAATTTAACTTATTATACATATAAAATAGAATATATTTATAATATTTACAATCATATATATAATATACAATATAGATTTTATATATAAAATAAGTTGACACTTTCCTTCGATCACCTAAGCTTTAAATTTTTTGATTCCTCATGCCAGCAATCGCCATAGATCACCGACCGAAAAACATGAGATTGTACGGGTATAACCACAACGCTCCTTTGGAGAAACCACACATCAAACCTCTAGAACTCAATAGTCCCCGCATATTGAACAGACCTGTTGCCATGAAGGGCATTTTGAGATTTGTAGAACAATTGTCGCGCTTCAAAGGCCTTGTTGATCACTCTGTGAGAAGCCATTGATCCAATAGTCACTGAAGAATAAATTTGAACAGAAGCAGGTGCAGAAAATAAGTCTAACATTCGAACTCGTGGTTGTGGCAAGTGCACTGCAAGCGGTGGTCGTGGCAAGTGCACTGCATGCTGCGGTCGTGGCAAGCTCATGGGTAGGCGAGTGAATAATGTGCATGCTCCATGAGTGACTTAGTTATTCAATATACAACCATCTGCTTACCTATTGGTTATTAGGAAATATAGTTGTTAAATAAGGTGAAAACAAATATAATTTATAATCATTATCAAATTTGATGAGTTGATTTTAAATTTTTATAATATATTTGGTTAGTATTAAATGTTTTTATAATTTATAATAGTTTTTATTTGCATATTTAATAATAAATTTCTATTTATTAAATTTAAAATTTAATAGAAATTTTGAATACAAATTTTATAAAAAAAATTAATAAAACAATTATTATAAATAAATTGATGAAAATTATTTTAAAAAATCAATTATACAAAATGTAAATAAAAAATGAGAAATATATCATATAATATGTGTGAGAATCCACCTAGGAGTCAACTTAATATTTAATATTCATGTGTTATCCACGAAACATCATATTTTACCTATTTTATGAAAATATTGTAGATCCATTTTGAAAATTTCTCGTACACCATGATATCAAATATATTACTGCATACTTGAGGTCAATATATATATGATACACTCCTTGAATTGTCTTTGTCACTTCATCGTATATATTTTTGGTATCATGATGTGAGATTATTCAAATTTTCAAAATGAACCCACAACATTTTCCTTTGCCAGTGTATAATGTAAATTTTATTTTAATAAATTTTTAATATATATATATTAAAGTTTATATTATTTAATCTTATTATATTAATTTTTAATATATATATTTTAAATTAATTATATTATTTATAATTTATAATTTTATATATTTTTAATTTATTAAAAATACATTTATATTATTTCTTTATATTGACAAAATTTTCAAATATAAACGAAATTATACACAATCCAAACTCAAACTCTATGAGTAGTAACAATACAATATTTATCTATACATTATCCTTAAATAATTTGTAAGTTATATACTATTTAAATTCAAATTCTATAGATAATAATGTTATATATATATATATATATAATTTAAACCTAAAGGAAGTTATACACAATCCAAACTGAAACTCTATACATAGTAATAATACAATATCTATATATTATCCTTTAGCTATTTGCCCATTAAATTTTCAAATATAAACAAATTTATACACAATCTAAACTCAAACTCTATACATATATAGACATTATCTTTTGGCTATTTGTCTATACAAAATTTTCAAACATAAACAAAGTTATACACAATCCAAACTCAAACTCTATACACGATATCTATACAAAATTTTCAAACATACACAAAGTTATACACAATCCAAACTCAAACTCTATACACGATATCTATACATTATCCTTTAGAGATTTTGTCCTATACCTCCGACCGTCGACCGAGTCCTAAACCCCCAACCCTCGACCGAGTCCTAAACCTTCGATCGCCGACTGAGTCCTAAACCCCCGACCCTCGACTGAGTCCTAAACCTCTGACCGTCGAACGAGTCCTAAAACCCCGACCCCCAACTGAGTCCTAAACCTCCGACTGCCGACCGATTCCTACACCTATGACCATCGACCAAGTCCTAAACCGTCAACCAAGTCCTAAACCTCCGACCGAGTCCTAAATCCCTGACCGTCGGCCTAGTCCTAAACCTCCGACCGTCGACCGAGTCCTAAACCCCCCGACCGTCAATCGAGTCCTAAACCTCCGACCGTCAACCGAGTCCTAAACCCCCCGACCCCTGACCGAGTCCTAAACCTTTGACCACCAACCAAGTCCTAATGTATTAAAAAAAAAAAAATAATTCTCTTTTTATATTAAAGATTAAAATTTCAAACTTACATATATTTATAATAAATAAATATAATATATTTAAAATCACTATATTCATGCATGTATAAAAAACTATTATTACATTCTAAAGAAGAATATTGTAAATATTTTCAAGATGATAAAAAACTATTATTACATTATAAAGAAAAATATTGTAAATATTTTCAAGATGATATGCATTTGAATTGAATTATTGATTGTTTTTCTCTCTATGTATATAACTTATTTGTGTTTTATATAATATAATTAATCATAAAAAATTCACATTCAAAAAGAAGAAGATGTTGGTTAAGAGTAATGCATTTTACAAAAAAATTGTAAATTCTTGATAATATGGTTGTGTATCTCATATATTAATTCATATATTAATTGTAGGTTTTTTTATCAAAATAATTTATTTGTATTTTGAAAATACATTTGTTGGTATGTTAATAACAAATTGTTTTGATGGTCTTATCATTCAACAATACATGGGGTAACAAAAAAGAAAAAACTTTACAAAATTAAAGAGATTTTGATAGATTGGCTTAAACATATAATACTTATTTGTTATTAGCACAATTACTTAACTTGTAGCTCATAAATATCTATAAACAGTGACAAACTACCATATTATAAATAAAATAATTAGTATAAAAATTCACAAACATAACCATAGGTCTAACCCCTTTGCAAAGAAAGTCTCTGAGTGGTGGGGCCCGATCCTGGCCCAGCCTCCACTCTCTCGACCACCTTGATCCTTCTAATTGTCGGTGGGTCCCCCATGGACTCGCTGTTAGTCTGGACAACAACACTTGATTACATGTTGATAGACACAAATGGAAGTAATTTACGATGATCACTACACTAAAACCCACCCACAATAAAATAAAACCCACAGTAAAAACCCGCTTGCAATAAAAACCCACACTAAAAACTTGCAGTAAAAAGAACTTAACATTAACAATTGTAGTCGGCTCACTGTGTTGATGAACTTAACATTATTTTTTGTTATGGGTTGAGTGCCTATGTCTTTGTAATCTAAGATTGTTACAAACTTTGCTCTTTTCCTACTAGTATCCTTCATTGCCCGTACCTATGATTTTGTTCCTTCTAACTTTCCCCTTTTCCAACCCGGGTTCATTTTTGCCCCTCAATGGGCAAATGCTAGTATTATATTTTTGAAATTTGTGTCAACGAATTTGATAGGCTCCGTCTGCTTGAGTTAACGTATTGGTGGGGAGGAGCATTATAATACACATATATTTTAATATTAAAAAAATATTTATTAATACAAATATGTATTACAATTAAGTATGATAAATACTGGTTTATTTATAGAATTTAAAAAATAAAACGGTTTTTAAAACTAATTTTTGACTATAAATAAAAATGAATTTAGTTTTTTTCATATATATTAGCCAATTATAAAATAGAAATTACATTTTAAAAAATTCAAAAATTAATTTATAATATTTAAAATATTTATTTTAATATTAATTTATTTTTAAAACTATACAAAACTTTACACAAATATTTTGTTGATTTGCAAATTAATTAAAAGTTAAAATATTTTGACTAACTGATTACAATATAACCTACTCGAGACAGATATAATTACGTTGTAGGCGTTTCACCATGGAGGTGCATAACCTCCACATCGGCTAGATTTCTCGCTCATAGAGCGAATGAAATCCTGCCACATGGATGGTTATGCTTCTTCTGCCACCGCGAGCTCCCTCCTGTCACCGCAAACTGCTTCCTCCTCCTACCACCAACCTCCTCCGCCTCCTCTCTGTGCAAGCTCCTTCCTTGCTCTCTCCCGCAACCTCATCGCCTCCCTCCACCTCCCCTCGGACGCATGCACCATCCTCCCTCCGCCTGCAGCCTCCTCCCACCGCGAGCTCCTCCCCTTCTCTATCCTGCGAGCTCCCTCCTCCCCTGCTCTCTCTAGCGAGCCCCCTCTTATTGCCACCGCCTGCTGTCTCATCCCTCCTCCCCTGTTCTCTCCCTCCGCCTGCTGCGCTCTCACCACCCTCCTGCTCACACCTACACCTGCTTCCACCCTCGTTCACGCCTTCCTGTGCCTACCCCCGATTCTGCCCTCGTCTATGCCCTCCACTGCGCCTTCCTCCGGCCACCTCCCGCGCCCTATTTCCCTCTGCCGCCCACTGCTTCCCATCCGCTACTTCCATTGCCACATCCTCTCCTCCTCGCCCCTCCACGCCTCCACGCTAGACCTGAATCGCGTTCACTGGGATGATCTGTTGGAAAGACCCGAATCCTCTTTGTGTCTCTGCTCAATATCCTTGTAAGCGAACGAAGGAGACCAACATGAGATTTCGAATATGACTGAGAACCATTTGGCGAACAATGTTGATGATGGTCTTCACCGGGAAACGAAAAGCCATCGGACCTCTTGGGTATTTCAATGCCAAGCTGAGGCATTATTAATGCTCTTCTTCCACTCGAGCTGCCATGATCAATCTCTGCATTCATCTGCTTCTGTATATTTGTTGGGTTCTGCTGATTATACTCTTCTCCAAAGCTTGTAGTTTCTCCTTGCTCCGAATTTGGATTATCATGGATCCCAGAAGGAATCGACCCTGGAACTATAGCTGAAACTTGCTCTATTCTAATGGATTCTAAAACTGGTTGTTCGAGCAGGGTGAAGGTTCTGCAAAGGGGACAAGTGGAATGAGAACGAAACCACATGTCAATATGTACACTCCACATGAAAATTATGCTTGCAATTGAGCAAAAGCCGACCTTTCTCATTATCCTCAAATTCGCACAGATACACTGCACAATCCAGCCCATCAGTGAAATCCTGTGATTTAGAGACAAAAATGGGAAGAGTCTGTAATACCATAGAATCCAAACCCACGTTCCTTAACATTGTCGGTTCATCTTCTATAAAATAAAACCGAGAACGCATAGAATCTTATCTCCATCGATTCCGTCTGGACAATCAACCAGAACGCCCACCTGAATGCAGAGCCGCCAAGCCAACAACAAAAGCTAGCAAGAATGAAACCAATGCAACATTTTTACCTTACAGGCCACTTCGCTAAGAGACAAGGTCCGAGTACGGTTGATAGGTAGATGTAGTGCACCTTTGTAGAACAATTGGGGAGAGCGCGGTACAACAATCATTGCATGAATTTGTTTCAGTGCTCAAACCTATGGTTGTTGTGTTGAATTTACATGATATCAACATAATCAAGTATCTAATTTTCTCCATCAATGCGCCAACATAAAAGCATAGATATGCATGACGGAGAATGTAGAGTTTGAAAGCACTTACTCATTTTCTCTATACTTCCCAGCAAACCATTGGACCTGCAATTTGCTCAAAAGCCAAATGTCACAGAGAACAAATGGAGAAACATTTAGCAGTTGTGTGAGCTTGGCAATTGGAGCAACATTTAATGGTTGTGTAAGCTTGGAAATGGAATTTTAATGTGTTGAGGCAATGATGTACATGACTCACGGAACAAACATTCCGCAAACAAATGTCTCACATATCTCCTAAGCTCAATTGCCTTCCAAATTGTTCCCATGCAGTAACAAACATGACAAATGGAGTGTTGCGTGTAAGGTGGAGCTTTGGCATGTTAAATATTGGGATGGGAGACTAAAAGTAGTCATTTCTCATATCTACTCATTGGTTAAAGTGTGCATTATTTTATGCTCTAAAAGAACGATCGCTTCAAGTTTTCAATGTTTTAACCATTAGTGACATCACTGGATATAACTATCATAGGTTGAAGGGTAAGTCCATTCAAATATGTATATATATTTAATTAAAAACGTTAAAATATGAGCACATGACATTATGGTCAGAATCATGAATTGAAAATTATGGATCAAAAATAGCATCTACCAAAGTAATTGATAATATAGCTTTATTCATAGTGACTCCTTTCTAAATTGGTCAATTTCAAATTTGTTTAAATTGTAAAATATTTTTCAATCCTTGGTACATCAAAAAAACACAAAACAACATTGCAGATCCTCTCTTATGTGTCTGCTATGATATACTAAATAATATTATCATTTTCTTAGATTTTTTTAACATTTATATATCATAAACAAAAATTACCTTGAAGTCTTTTGGTTTTAGGAGAGATCTCATAATTAATAGACATTAATGTATGTTTTAGCCCAGATTTGAATATTCTAAACTGGTTGATGTCATCTCATGTCAATTCCATTTCTAGATATGATTACAGTTTGGCAATCTTATTCACTTCGGCAATCTTTATCCCTCAACGACTTGGATTGTAAATATGTCAAGTTTTTCAATTTCGTCCCAATTTTTGAAGCACCCTATTCAAATTCTGTAATTTCGGCAACAATTACCTCTATGCGGCCTTGTTTTACATGTATATGTTTCTATTGTTAATGACCATCCTAGGCTTTGATGCAACTTTTGTTTATTGCATTATACCTAACATATGTTTCTATTATCAATGACCATCGTGGGCTTTGAGGCTTTAAAATATTTAAAAGTAGGCGTATCATCGAACCAAAAAATATTTGAACTTTTGTTTATTGCATTATAGCTAACATTACTTCAAAAGTCAAACAATGTCCGCACTTTATGTTATGCTTGTAATTTTTCATGGCTGCGCATGTAATTTTTTATTTATACTTTACATAAGACCAGATCTGGTCATGATGTATGTAAAGTCATTACAAAGTATGGAAATATTTGAATTGAGATAGGATCTGGTCCAATTAACACCGAGTTGGTGAAAAAGGTTGTGGATGTAGTTACATAATGATACAAGTCTTATTTAATGTAGTAACTAGGGCTTCCATTTTCCTTATTTAATGTAATATCATTCAAAAGGAACTTAATTTATATTAGTTATCACTTGTTACTTTTTTATTATTCATTAAAATAGCACTATGGATATTATTTATGAAATTATTGTCATGAAACAATCTCATTTATGTTCAACTACAGGTGAAATGTAACATTTCAACTTAAACTTGAATACATGGTTGTTTCTTTTTTCTCATATGCCTATCAAAATGCTAGAATTTACATGTTTCATCTCCTCCTTTATTGTATTATTCATTAAAATAGCACTATGGATATTATTTATGAAATTACTATCCTAAAACAATATCATTGATGTTCAACAGCACGTGAAATGTAACATTTCAACTTGAACTTGAATACATGGTTGTTTCTTTTTTCTCATATGCCTATCAAAATGCTAGAATTTACATGCTTCATCTCCTCCTTTGTTTTTGTTTCTTGGAAATGACATAAGCATGCAAAGTAAAATAAATCTATGTAAGTTTTCAAATCAATCTCAAAAGAATCATAGAATAATACAAATAGGCATTTTAATTTAGATGTCATCAATAATAAAGTCAAAATCCAACTATAATATGTGAAGTTTAGATCTGCATAACCATTAGGTTGCATTGGCAGAGAGTGGCTTTCATTATTGAGTCACCATACAATGCAATGACCTGCACCTTGATAGAATGTAATTTTACTCATAAGTCAAACTAACCCAATTTGTAGGATTATGCTTGGTGAATAATATTTTTACAAATCAAGAACGTCCTCGATTGGATGAAAAAGTTGGAACTAGTTGCATGTGTAAAAGATTGCCATTAGAGTGAGTAGTGTTGATAGAAGCCAATGCAAATCAATTGTAAGAACAATATTCAACTTCTCATACTTGAGCCCACATTGAGACTACTTGATAAAGTTAAATTTAATTCAGTGTAATTTTTCTTGTACCAAGTTATGCATTTAATAGGCCCTACATCTTTTTCAAAGGCCTAAATGTAGTGATGATCCAAAAGACATTTTATTTTTTTTGTTTCTTCACATTTTATTTTACATTTTAGTTTTATAATAAGAAATATTTGGGAACAGACTCATCGTAATTGTGCTCATACAACAACTTTATGTTTTGCAATTTATACAATATTAAGTATTGGAATTGCATATTAAAGTTGACAATGTTGCCAATTTTACAATGAGAAATAATGGCATGACAAAATACATGAATCCAATCTCCACAAATTTGTTTACGCTTCTAAGGAAAGACAAACGACAACTTCCTTCAAATATGCAAGTATAACACATCCTCTAGAAATTGATTGAACTGTTCAAAACTCTCTCCATAAAAGCATTTGAACTTCAATAATACAGGTCTCTCCAAATCCTCAAAAGTGAAGACTAGATAGCATAAATGTACAAGGCAAATGGAAATATAAAAATATGAAACACCTTAACTTCGAGGTACTAAAAAACAAAAACTATCTAAAGAAGATGAAGCATAAAGGTATCATGGTAACTTGAGTTTAACCATTAGAAGCTAATTCCAAGCCTTGCCAATACTACCATTCTCCTTGGTGAGGCATTGTGATTTTTTTCAACAGTGTAAACAACTACAACTAAAGTGCACCACACACCTTATGATGGCCAATCTAGTCCCTTGCCTTTTGATTTAAAAATTTTAGATTAAAAATCCAAAGGTAGCTTCTCCATGAGTATGCTTGGATCAATTATAATTTCAAGTAAGGCCTATGATATCAAAAGAACTGCAATAGTATTGATTACACATGATGTGTTTTCTATGGCCCTATTTGGGTAAGCCTATAAATATAAAAATGATCAATATTAATTTATGATTTATATTGGTTGGTAGTAAATGAAATAGTGCTTATTCTCTCCATGATTTCCATTCCTAACTAACTTCCTGATCCACTACCCATAGCTGAATTTCCAAAAGAGATGGAATACATGGATTTTTGTTTTGCAGAGAATTTGAAGATGAGAACTGAAATCATGTAGATTAGTACAAAGAAATTGCTCTAATTAAATGGCATGGAAACAGTAGATTCGTCTCAAGAAATTGATAAACAAAATCAGAGTATAGATACATCGGTGGCATATGTCCAATTCTGGTATTTCATTTTTCCTTGTGTGAACTAAGGGTATGTATCCTCGACCTTTGCTATTCGGGTCTGCATCTTTAATATTTACAAGGTATTATTCTCGAGTTGTGCAATATTGATGAGCTCCCCCCCAAGGATCACCAGATGGTAGAACTCCAACAAGTGTTGCAATCAAACTTGGACTACATCAAGAAAATTGATGCTCTAACAGAAGAAGACATCGACTTCTATGTGAGGCAAACATCTACACCTCTCATTTTCCTTGAGGATCCCTGCAATGCTGCACCAACAGAAGTTGCAAATATAGAAACATAATTGTCTTATCATGAAGTGTCCCTAAAACTATTAAAGCCTGATGAATATAATATCATAACTAAAGAAGCTACTGCATGGGAAGACTATATTTCCAATCTAAGCATCCAGCTAATTTTAATTGTAAATATCAATTGTATCTTCTCATATGTACAACACTCAAATGAAAACTTTGCCTACTATTCTCATTTTTGCAATTTCACCAGATAACAAACTCTTCCAAGGCTATATAGTGGTGAACCAACCCTTTTTGTTGTTCATCTATTCTTCTTTGTCATTGAAAACAAATTTCCCTTCTTGAGAAACTATTGCAGAAATGTTTATATGTAATTTGCACTTTTCAATGGATATTATTGGGATTCCTTTTCTCTACAAAACCTAAATGCTTGTTCATATTTTTGGAACAGTGCTATATTTTACTACTTTTTTAGTTCAATGCTCTTGAGTTTCCTTGTTGGAAATGGATTTTCAAGCTAAGCTCATAATGGATTATCCCAGGCAGTAGTGATATAAATATTAATCTCAGCTGATTTATAAACTATGTACTCTCTTTTACATTCATAAAAACAAAGCATCCAAGCAAAGCAACCTCTCCTCATCTACCTCCACGTTGAATAAATACAACCTTTATATTGAGAGCTACGACCATTCCTATTGTATTGTAAGTCTGCATTTTATTGTGCTTTGTTGTGAACTATCTATATTGTCATAAGACATGTGAATCCTTGATGCGGTGAGAGTCATTGATAACCAGATACTTTCCTTGGTTTATTAGTGATTTTTAGAAGATTAATTCATATAGTGACATGTATGTTCGTCTTTACATGGTTGAGAAGCATGTAAATTTTTTATTGTAGACTTCAAATCCTCAATGAGAAGAAAGAAACATATCTGGATTTCCCACTGTATATTCCATTCTTGAAGCAAGCATAACGAAGATTCACCACTCCTATTGTGTTGTAAGTCTGCATTTTTATTGTGCTTTGTTGTGAACTATCTGTATTATTAGAAGACGTGTGAATCCTTGATGCAGTGAGAGTCATTGATAACTAGTTACTTTCCTTGGTTTATTAGTAATTTTTAGAAGATTAGTTCATGTAGTGACAGGTCTGTTCACCTTTAAAGGTTGAGAAGGATGTAAAGTTTTTATTGCGGACTTTAAATTCTCAATGAGAAGAAAGAAACATATTTGGGTTTCCCACTGTATCTTCCATTCTTGAAGCAAGCATAAAGAAGATTCATTTACAACTTAGATTGTGGCACTATCAAGAGCTGGTCCATGAAAGAGTTCTATAGATATACTTGTATATGGAGATTCCTAAATTTATTGCTACAGCAAATTGCACGAAAGCAAACTTTTGTTCACAAGTAGCTTGTGCAGTTTAGGAGCTATTATAATAATTGTTTTTATTGATATTATTGCAGAAATATTTTTTCAAATTGCTTATATATTCCAGATATAGTAGTAATTTATAGTGTTGAGATTACTACTACAGAGATTGTGAGAAAAGCAATTGTAGTTGGCCCACTATGTTGATGAACTTAACATTATTTTTTGTTATGGGTTGAGTGCCTATGTCTTTGTAATCTGAGATTCTTACAAACTTTGCTCTTTTCCTACAAGTATCCTTCACTGCCTATGCCTATGTTTTTGTTCCTTCTAACTTTCCTCTTTTCCTACCGGCGTTCATTTTTTCCCCTCAAGGGGCAAATGCTAGTAATAAACCCATCTTATTTACCTAAAAGCGTAACTATAAATTCATTTAATTTAATAATGAACCCATCTTCTTTAACTAAAAGATTAAACCCATCTTCAGTGAAATATTAAACTGAGGAAGAAAGATGTGATAAATGCAGATAGATTTAGCAAATAGATAATCACAAATAACAAGTGTCTACCAACTGGGGATGTAGCTCAAATGGTAGAGCGCTTGCTTTGCATGCGAGAGGTACGGGGTTCGATACCCCACATCTCCATCATTTCCGTTATGTTTACATTGGATTAGAATGGCATATAAATCGGATTTGTTATTCGAAATAACCGAAATCGCCATTGACTCCAAATTAGAGGGTTGCATGTTTGATTCTCATAAAGTTAAAATACCTCGAGTACCAGGGAAATACTCAATCCGTGTTTGATTCTCGTAAAGTTCAAATAAGCAATCCTTTAGTTAAAATCATAGTAGCAAAATATAGTCGTAATTCGAACCAAGTTAAGTTTTATTTTATATGAATTGTTATTTTAATTTTTACTTTTATACTAACTTACTTGTACATGACTACGTGCAGTTTTTTATTTAAGTTTTATTCTATATGAATTGTTATTTTAATTTTTACTTTTATGTTTTACTTAAATTTAGTATTTAGGCAGTTCCTTTGTTCTTATTTTTCTGAAGTCATTTTGTATAAAAGTAATATTGTGTAGATTTTTAAGTCATTTTGTATGTATTATGTAGTTATTTTAAATTTTATTTTTATGATTTTACTATTAATTTAATAATTCTCTTAGGATTGGTGAAGGAATAGAGATGATGACATCATAAACATTGTTATATTATATGGTATGCCATGTATCGAATTTGAATTTGAGATATGTTTCAAGTTGTTTTCAATGAATAATGAATGATATGTTAAAATTTGGAATGATTTATGTATAATTTTATTTTATTTTTAAATTAAAATTACATGTTTTTTGTATTTATACGATGTCTACTCCCGTATTTTAGTCGTAGTTGATTTTTCGTTACGTATTTTTCCTGTATCGTTTTTGAATCGTATTTGAATCCGTACTCGAATCTTGCTACTATGGTTAAAATGCCTCGAGTACCAGGGAAATATTCAATCCTCAACTATCATAAGAATTTTATCACGCTTCAATAAATTATGAAACAAAAGGTGTGATGAGTCTTGATTTTTTTTAATTAAAAGTTTATCATTTTTCATTTAACCTATATTAACATATCAAAATATTTAAAAAAATAATATATTATTTTTTAAGATTTAAACAAATTAAATTTATGATATATATTTTTTATATTTATAAAAATAAATAACTTGTTGATTTTAGATAGTAAAATAAGAAAATTGTATCAAATCAATTCCCAACAAAGCTTAGTTAGAGGATGAAGATAAGCTTACTTATTTTTGGTCCATTCTTCTATAATTGTTTTGGTCTAAGTCTTCTGTAATTGTTTTGGTCTAAGTTTTATGGATAGTTAATAATAACCTACTCGCTATCACTTGAGAGTCCATACCTTTCAATGAATCTTTTTGTTTTCTTGAAATCTGACCACTCTTGTAAAACAATGACTACTAAAACATACATTGCTTGTTGCATGATAAACCCAAGTTACAAAAGATCTGGATGAAGGGTGATTAAAGGTATTGAAAAAAGGGATTTCCTAAGCCAACCATCATGCTTGAAAGGAAGTGAAATACTTCCCCTCAAAATGGGAAAACTCTAATAAGAAGAAGTGTCACGTACCCTAATTGCTGAAAACAATTTATGCTGAAAAACCTTGTGTTAACTTTTATTATAAAGTTTTATATTTTGGACAAGTGTCCAAGGATGACTGTAATTTGCACAATATTTTATTATTTAATAAATAAAATAGGAGACAAACACCTAAGGGGACTGTTGAAAGAGTGGTTACTGATCCACTAGGTGGAATGGAATCTGGGGTAGAAGGCAATGGACAAGTGGCAGCATCATGATGCAACTAACTAGATGTTGGTATGGGACAACTCCCTTAAAATGTGGTCTTATTGCCCTGAAAGATGGGACTGGAGCTTGAGGCTCATTTATTCTAAACTGACCACTAAAATACCTAGGCAGTCTATATATTATCCATCAGATTATGAACTGAGGTTCATCACTTTTCCTGACAAGGAAACTTACCTTGAGGTTTTGTTGTTTGCACTCAAGAGATCTAATGAGGGGATAGGCTAGGGTTGATCATGTTGTGATTCTGCCAAAAATCTTAGTGAGTTCAGGAGGTTGTTGCTGAGTGGAGAAGACATTTTACAGGAGATTGTTATCGAGTGGAGAAGGTATTTGAGTGCCTTGCTTCTACACAGTTTTCCACCCACTTACTGGATCAGTAATCAAGCTCGGGGGTTCATTAGAAGTCAGCAGTTGGGCTGCTTCTTCTGAAGCAGGTTGGGAGGAACAGGCCTCCTTGGGTGTTTGTCGGTCCTATCGTCAGCTACAGGTTCTATTTATTTTATCTAATTTATTTCAAGTTCTGAAATCTATTGGTATATTTACAGTTCTGTTGTTTTAACTTTCACTGTTTATTTAATAAATTTATTTCAGTTCTGTGCAAATTAATAATTCTGTATGAATAAGAAGTGATTGAATAAAATAGTTTCTGTATTTTTCCCCATGCAAAAAGGAATAGCATCATACTCCAGTACAGAAACAGGTTAAGATAGATAAGATAAGATAGGCATGCTGCCATGGTGATGAATGTACCATTTTATATGTTCTGTAAATTATTTGCTAATAATTATTTAGTAATGTCTATTGCATTTTTACTCACATTACTATTTCGTTTTCATTCCTTTTATCACAATAGTAAATCTTTTTCATAGAAATAACATAATTCATACTCGTTAAAGAAAACATTTCTATTTGTTTTTTACATTTTTGTTTCTCAAAACGTTTATTTCTAAAAATAAACAC
Source organism: Larix kaempferi (assembly GCA_027924585.1). Classification (NCBI taxonomy): domain Eukaryota; kingdom Viridiplantae; phylum Streptophyta; class Pinopsida; order Pinales; family Pinaceae; genus Larix; species Larix kaempferi. The sequence continues at coordinate 7,784,375 of BSBM01000438.1, forward strand.
AGTTGCTACTATTATTACTTATAGAAACAAATAACAAATAAAAGGTAACATATTACCAATCTAGGGTTTGCTCATGTTATTTTCAAACCATTACTAGTTATTTTATAACCATAAATTATTGTTAATTCTTCTCTGCGTTTAGCCAATGTTTTACAATTCTCCTACAAATCCGAGCTAGTTAAATAAGCTCTCTGACTCTTCATTTCTTTCAATAAAAGACAAATCTTTTTAAAACAGAAGTATCAGGACAGATAGGCTCAAACGTGACATCATAAACATGCCTGTAGATCAAAACTATTTATTTCACTATTAGTTCGAAAGATATTAGACATTACAGTGCCTGTAGAAGCAGAGTCAATGAATGCATAAAACACCAGCATGTAGATCGTTTAGTAAGTTTGAGTTATCAAGACGGTTGTAGGAGATTTCCAAACAAAATTAGAAAACACAGGTTATTGCCGAGACTTCAACTAAGTATATTACTAAACTTTATACAAAGGCTAAACCCTAGCACTGAAATACTATCCTATTTCTTTAAAGACACAGTAACATTGTTTTAAATAAACAAAGTTTATGAAGGCTGTAAGCCTCTTCAATATTCTCACCTATTCATTGCTTCTATAAATTAAACAGTTGTATCCTTGCTTCCTACAAACATTCATTCATCGATTCATAACCAAGATCATCACAGAAGTTGCCAAAACATATCACAGTTTCACATTAATGATGAGTTAAAAATCGAGTTTACAGGTCAAGCTCGAAATTGACAAAGAGACTCAACTACCTTAACATAGGTTACAAACATTCCAATTTCCTTTTGACAGAGTTCGAAACTTAACCTACAGGTTATACATTTCACTTTCAAAATGAATTTTGCCATGTGGGTCGAGACACATCCTCCCCATACTTTCAAGAAGTTTTCAAACCCTAACCCTAGGAAGATTACAAAACTCTCTGAGTTAAAAACAAAAACACACAGACATCACACTAGTCGGCCATCTTCTCATCTACACAGAGTCTCAGGACATTGCTGAGGCTTACCGGTTGGTAAATCTAGTGCCAACCTTCAACGCACGAAACCAGGAAGCCATTATACAGTTACACCTGCGAGATCATTACAAGTGGTTAAAACATTTTCCAAACGAAAAGACCTCAGTATTGAAATTTGGTAAATTGATAGTATTTTGAAGAAGCATTACAGTGGAGAAAGTTAAACACATTACCTCTTATATGAAAGCCGTAGCAGCTTTTAACGCCAAGCCTGGTTCAGTTGCCACGAAACCCTACCTTGTTAAATATTGGAGTAACCGGAGCCAATACAAAAACCATCAACTCTCAACAATGTCAAGACCTGGAACAACCATAGTGAAGGGTTGGATGCTTATCCAAATCGAATCTCAAGACTCTCAACAGGTCCGACGACCGAACCTTATCAAGGTTACAAAACCCACTAATAACTTAACAATAATTACTGCACGCAGAACTGAGAGTTTGGCTCTACAATTTGCTAAGGTTACGAGTTCAAAACTCAAGAACTTCACCTCTACAGATAGAACAATAAGACTGAAAACCTGCAGCCTGTTGGCCGCACAGAGCCACCACAACCAAAAGACTCGGACACAATAAACTCATAAAACGTAGCAGAGGTAGGTTAAACCACCTGCATTGAAACCCTCGAATGATCAACGGTATAGATCATCAGATGGAAATACGAAATCCCAAGATATCTACCACATTAATTAAAACATCATTTCAATTGCCACGATGAACCATGATGGAGCCATAGTGGAGCCAGCTCATCTGCAAGTGAAAACGCATGTCTACAGTTAATGTATTAATGGTCATAACCCCATTGGTAGCACATGACCGAGCACACTAAGCGGTGCCACATCAGAACTCCATTACCATAGCAGTTGTGTGCATTCAATGCCCAGGTTACGTTTACAGCTTCCAACCTATGGTGCAAATCAATGTTCACATCACATTAATTAATACAATGGATTTGCTTATGATTTAATCGAAAGACTTCACCATGTTACAACACGTTTGTACATAGTTGTATGGAATAATTTCATAGTCCTCAAAACAACGTATGATTACTTAGATGCACTTACTCCTTATAACATATAGTTACTTAGAATTCACGTGTCATAAAGTATCACAAAGTTTGCATATAATCTGTATTTATGTTTGCAATTCCTTATAGTTACACATATATAATGTGGGTTGCACATAACTCATATCAATTATATAATAGTAAAAAAGATTCAAAGTGTATAATATTAAATAGGACATCAAAATATATACATACCATATAGTTTGCATAGAAATCAATATTGTGCATATAATGTCGCACAATAACCTAAGTGACACATAGGGTGTCACGATACAAACCACTCTTAATTACATAAATGTGATCGTGGTTAAGATGGCTATAAACTTCAATTGTAAGGGTTTGATAATAATCATTTAAACACCTTAAATTATACTATAAAGTTATACTTGGTGAACAGATTCTAGAATTACACTTACATACATTCCAATGTGTATGAAAAGGAATATCTCATACCAACACTATCATAACAGGTTATAGGACCTAAACAAGTTAACAAACAGTTGTACATGGAATTTCCACAAATTACCATGGAGTAAGAAGGTAGGCGTTTACATACAGAAAAACATGACGGAAAAGCAAATAAATCTGAGTATAACACAACGATACTAACGTTATAGATCTTCTTGGATAAACTGTTGATTACGTGTCGCAACTTTAATCTCTTACCTGTCAATCTGTTACAAGTACTAATACACATGCTTTAGCACGAATGCTAAGTAAGCCTCGGGGCGTCCGAAGGACCCCTTCATCAATCAAACAAAAGTACATTAGTCAAACAGTTGTCTAACATTTATAAATAACAGTAGCAGAGATGTGTAACAACACAACTAAATATGGATGACATTAAGATTTAAGCAGAAATCCGTTTGTGGTAAATTCTCATTTAATCAACTAGCATGGTATTAAAGACAACAAGATAACATTTCATACATTGTTCCATTTCCGCATCTATTAACTAGCAATTATTGTCACATAGAAAAGTTTTAAATTTTTGCAATTTTCCGGGATGTTACAAGACATTTCATTCCTCAAATATTGAGATGCATAATGGTTTCTATATTGGAGTATAGAAGAATAGGTGGTTTGAGAGTTTTTTCCTCTCTTCAACAACACCCATTGGTTTTTGAGAGAAGCCAAATTTAAGTGTTGTGCATTGAATCCAAGTTGCTTTTCTTCTCAATCTGAGGCTCTTCTCTTCATTGTTAAAATGCAAATATCACTATTCCATGTGTGAGGGGTTTTCTTAAAGACATTACAAGACAGTCACATACTTCAACATTAGCTAACATCTCCTCTTTCTTTTCTTTTGCATGAACTAGCACTACCTTGTATATGGCTCCCTTGCTATGAACTCCAACTAGTAAGTGGTTTTGTTATGTTATGTTGTCGGGACTCTGCTTCATGCCTCGTCTTGAACTTAGATCCCCCTTCTTCTCAGACTATCAAACTCTTCTCTACTATGTCTTTTCCTCTTTTTTGTTGTCCAAGAAGCTTGAAGGCCAAACGACACTAAAGGAAAAGGGATTTCTTGAGCTATAGTACAGGAGGACACGAGCATAGTACTAACTTGTCCAACGAGCAGCTCGAATACAAGGTCAGTCTTGTTCTTGAATTATGGTACTAGATTGCATGACAAGGGCACTCACCTTTGGGAGAAGTGGACTTCCACCTTGCTCGATAGGCCTCTTCGAGAAGCTAGTCCTTCTATGGAGTTTTGTAGGCCTATATCTTAATTACAGTCTAAGTCGATGTTTACAGTTTTAGTTAGTCATATGTCTATTTTGCTCGATGTAGTGGTTTAAATAACCAAATTTCAGTTTTGATTTCTAATAAAGACAATCTTTTGTAAAAAAAACTTCAATGTTATGCTTATTTATTTTTTAAAATGATAAAAAGCCAAGTTTCCCAAGATCACCATTGATGGAAAGCCAAGCTCCACAAGTTTGTAAACGTATGTACTCTACTTTCCAAAAAGCAATATATAATCTTATACTTGAAAAACAAAAAAGACATACAATTGAGATAGTTGTGATTAAAAAAACCAAACAATCTACCCATAATGTTGACGAAAGAAACCCTCATATCATGAGGTGAAAACAAGATCTAATGGAATAAACCAACCATATTCAAGAACTCCCATAGGTAATAAATGGAGTCATATAAATTCATAAAATAAATAATGAAACTATGGCATGTCGGCAGCATGCTCGATATACGCTCGAGAGATGATGTGTTATATTTTAGTGCAACACTAATCCACAATAATCAATCAATTATGTTATTTCTTTAATCCACAATAATCAATCAATTATTTTATTTTTTTAATCCACAGTAATCAATCAATTATTTTATTTTTTTAATCCACAGTAATCAATCAATTATGTTATTTCTTCATTTGAAAGATACCTATTATTAAATCCCAATGATATCTGTTCTACCGTTAGCGGGGATAGCTCAGTTGGGAGAGCGTCAGACTGAAGATATGAAGGTCGCGTGTTCGATCCACGCTCACCGCAATCAACAACGTTTGATTCGTAATTTTTTGTTTTTAAATTGTAATTTAACTTAAAATCCTGCTTATAAATTGTGAAACAAAAGAGTTTAGAGGTTTTAAATTTAAATTATAATTTATATTCCTGCTTCTTACTGGGCCAAAGTATGATCGGCTGATTCACATATTTTTTGCAATTTGAACACGTGTTCCTAAAATGCGTTTTGAATCTTTGGTGTGGCATCTAATATCAATTGGAACATCTCTCACATAAAGTTCATCTTCAATTAGATTCTCAAATTTGTAGACTACCAATATTAATCTTTTTCCTTCTATCTTTGTTATTAGATTCTCACCCCGAGCCTGATCCATTGATGGGACCAGATGTGTCCCTCTCCTCCCTAAAGGCTGTCGAAAGTGATATGCTGTCTGCTCAAATGATTGCCATTATATGATATCAAGTAATTTGTTTATAGTACTTAATTTGTGATTTAAGTAATTTATTTGTAACATATAACTTGTGATTTGTGGGTGTTCACTAGATATAAATGGCCGTGTTAGTAAAAGTTACATGAAGAGGATCATCACAATGTGTAATTGCTGGTTGAAAAATAATCTATTATCAGTGTTGTTTATTCTGCTTCAAAAACAAAGTAGAAAAGAATGCAAATCTGTGAAAATTCTCAAGTCTACTATCAAGCATGAAAAGCAAAATCAACAACAACAAAAAAAAGTATCGGTATCTAAAAGCACAATCTTAACAGATCTCTATGCTGCCTCACCTTTCAGTTGGGATGTTCCTCATCCCCAGAAATTCAGAGAATGCACAGAGAATGTATCAATATTCTTAATTCCCAGTACTCATGTTCAGTCTCGAAGTTCAGTTTTCTGGAGAAACTTTAGATTTTAATGTGCCATCTGTATTCTCAGGCATGGAAACAAATCTGGATGGTCATCAAATATACTTTAATTTGCATAATCAAGCAGGCAATCAATGAAATTAGAACATCTCATCAAACCAAAGAGCATGCATCAAGGCTTTGGTTATTCAATATATAGTCAATGAAGAACATCCCATAAACCAAAGTGCATGCCTCAAACCTCTGGCTATTCAATATATTGTGCTTTCTAGAAAATTAGAACGTCACATTTATGGATGTATCAATGACTGATCATATCAGCTTCGATACTTTTCAGCCCCACGTCCTCTAATCAGTCTAATCCACCAACACTCACACGCCCTAAAAAGCACTAACTTAATAATGAACCCATAAATTCATTTATTTTAATAAATTCTTTACCTAAAACCCTAACTATAAATTCTTTTAATTTAATCATGAACCCATCTTGTTTACATAAAAGCTTAAGGAGTTTACTTTTAAAGTTTGTTTGACGTAATGCAAATTTTGGTAGTTAACAAGTGCATCACCGAGGAAGAAAGACATAAAAGATGCAGATAGATTAATTCAGCACATCAATAATAACAAATACGGATTTCTAGCAGGTGGGGATGTAGCTCAAACGGTAGAGCGCTCGCTTTGCATGCGAGAGGTACGGGGTTCGATACCCCGCATCTCCATTTCCATTCTGTTTACCTTGGATTTGAATGGCATATATCCATTTCCGTTCTGTTTACCTTGGATTTGAATGGCATATATCTCACTTTTCTCCATTTCCGTTATGTTTACCTTGGATTTGAATGGCATATATCTCACTTTTGTTTAGTGTGCAGCAACAGGCAACAGACAATGGCATGTCAGAATGTTCTATATCTCAACTATCATAATAAGAATTTTATCAAGATTTTATGGAAGCGTTTCTGAAAAATGTAAACAATAAATTATGAAATAAAAATGCCGTGCTTGATTTTTTTTAATAAAAAATTATTATTTTTAATTTCACTTAAATTTACTTAAATTAGTGATCTAATTTTTTTTATAATATTTAAGACTAAAATAATTGTTTTAAGATTTAAATAAATTAAATTTATAATAATTATTTTTTTTAATTTATAAAAATAATTAAATCTCTGATTTTAGACAGCAAGATAAGAAAACTGTATCCGGTCAATTCCCAACCAAGCTTTGTTAGTGTACAGGGATGAAGATAAGCTTATTTACATTATAGTAAACGGCCAAGGGGAAGAGCAAAACAGGTCAACCCTTCACTTTGTGTATTAGAAGGGTTAATTTGTTGATTTTAAGGTGTCTTTTTTTTTTAAAGATTTTATTTTTGTTTAAGTTTTCTATAATTGTTTTGGTCTAAGTTTTATCGATATTTACCACTTTAGAGTTCATACTTTTCAGTAAATTTTTATTTTTTGGTTTTTTTAAATCTTGTCATCTCATTTAAAAATGTCTAACTTATAAAACAATGACTACTAAAATATACATTGCTTGTTGCTTCTTCCTATAGTATAACATGATAAGCCCAAGTTACAAAAGCTGTGGATGAAGGGGGATTAAAGGTATTGAAAAAAGGGATTTCCCATGCCAACCCTTATGATTGAAAAGAAGTGAAACACTTCCCCTCAAAATGGGAAAACTCCAATGAGAGGAAGATATTTCATTCCATTAATATTAAGATGCATAATGGTTTCTCTATTGGAGTATAGAAGAATAGGTGGTTTGAAATTTTTTTCCTCTCTTCAACAACACCCATTGGTTCTTGAGAGAAGCCAAAATTAAGTGCTGTGCACTAAATCCATTTTTCTCTTCTTCTCAATCTAAGGCTCTTCTCTTCATTATTAAAATGAAAAGATCATTGTTCTATGTGCAAGGGGTTTTATTAAAGACATTATAAGACAGTCACATACTTCAACATTAGCTAACAACTCCTCTTTCTTTTGCACGAATTGGCACTACCTTTGATATGGCTCCCTTGCTATGAACTCCAACTAGCAAGTGGTTTTGTTATGTTATGTTGTCGGGACTCTGCTTCATGCCTCTTCTTGAACTTAGATCCCCGTTCTTCTCATACTACCAAACTCTCCTCTACTATGTCTTTTCCTCCTTTTTATTGTCCAAGAAGCTTGAAGGCCAAACGACACTAACAAATTGAGTTCATTACCATTTCTTAGAAGTTAAGAGGCTATACAATTTACCTCCAACTTGGATTTTTTCCCCTACATAATGATGGAGAGACAATACAATTCTCCAAACATTGATTATGTTCCCCCTCAAGTGTTTCATTCTCAAACTACATAAAAGCTCAAATGCAAACTTATTTCCTCTCAACTACAATTATGTTCCCACTACCATAATGCTCAAATGACTAAATGGTTTTCTTGTGGTTAAAATACCTTCCCTTATCAAGTGTTTCCTAGTGTGGCTAAAAGAAATTCATTCTCCCCTTCTTGGCAGTGATTTCATGCTCTCTTCTTGCAAGTATATGTTACCCTCTCCTACCATAATTTGTGCTTCCCATTCACTATAACCATCACCTTTTCTTGTGACCCCTTATTCTTTTGATGTTGTGGATTTCCATTACTAGTGGGGTTAACTTCATTGGAGAGTTACCTTCATGATTTTCCATGAAGTCCCATGTAATGGACAAGTCTCCATGTGTTGGTTACTTCCAAGAGTAGACTACTCTATTGTTTGAATACCTTGTAGCAGTGGAAGGTCTATCTTATCACTTCCCAATTGGATGGTTTGCACATTCTTGTGTCTAATACCTTCAAAATTTTTGAAGGAATGTGTAGACCATGGATCGAAGAATGATCCAATGGTGTGCAACCCTCCTCCCATTGCCACTAGTTGCACCAAGAGGCGCTTTCTACAGCACAAAGTGGATGAGATGTGTCACGTCTATCACTTGACGTGGCACATGTCCACTCCAAAAACTAACTATAAAAGAAATTATAAATCAAGCACATGCACTCAAATTTAAATTGGCTAGATTGTAAAATACATTTATATAAATATACATCGAATTGTTGAATATCAAGATATATGTTTTTTTAGGTGAAAAATATACATCGAATTTCAATTACAATTCCCATTTACCTATCCTCACATTTTAAATAAATATTTTCATAAATAGTTACAAGACAACTAAATCTTTGTGTATTAGTTAGTCTTGCCTTGATTTGATCTACTAGAGAGACACATATTCACAACAAAATCACTACATATGGATTAAGAATATCTATTTTACCTCATAATCAATGAATGCATGCAATTGTTGCATATTTGTAGGATTTATAGTTGGCATGTGGATGATTATGGAGACTATATTGATTATGTATTATTAAGTTAATAATAGAACAATAAGTTAGAAACTTAGATATTAGTTTTATGTTAATTGCAAATTAATAATAATTGGGCAAATTGCAAGTGTTTTACTTCATAATTAATTAATTAATGTGATTCTTGCATATTAGTAGGATTTATGCGTTAGCATGTACATGGAGGTAAACATTTCCTCAATTTAGGACCCTAAAATGAAGTTTCACCTGAAGGGATTTGACCCCTCTCGATGCTTGATAGAGCCAGAGTTAAGATGCATCTATGCTGGTTTACTAACAATGGGATAAATGAAATTCTTAAAGACCTAGAAAACATCCATACCACAAGAATTCCATAGGTTTTCGATCCTTTACGCAATACAACAATTATTTGATAATATCTTGTTTGCTCTCTTAACTTTTCCTTATCTTCGTGAATCACTCAACTTCTCCTTAGCTTCATTAACGATTGGTTTGAGTCACTTGTATGAGTTGTTGGTTGAGATAAGTAATGGGAACATGGCCTTCATCCTCTTCTTGTCGTAAGAATTCATAAATGTCTCCAAGTCTTGGAGAAATGCTAAGGTGGGCACTTCAATAAGGTAACTAAGGTAGCGTAGGAAAATAAATTTATAGATATAGACCTTATTTCAAGGTGCCAAAATGGTGTTAAGAACTATTGGTTTACACCAATACTCACGCTTTCTCTTCTATGCACATGTCAAAGTCCACACTTTCTCTTTTTTGCACATATTTGAACTTGACTAGTGTTCATCTTGGATTCTTGAATTTTTGTTGTGGATCCATTTTGGAACAATTTAAATCAACAGAGGAGGAAGCAACCCATCTCAAGCCTAGCCAAGAAAAACCCTCGCTCCAATGTTGAACTAGTTTGATATTTTAGAGAGTAATGGAAAGGAAGATTGCGATATCAAAGTTGTACAAACAAAAAGGTGGAAGAGTAATTAAAAAAGAAAGAAGAGGATATTTTGGAGGAGGAGAATCATTAAGATGTCCCCAATTTTTATTTTTTTAAAGAAAGGGGTGAGAAGAATGAAAAATCCCATTGGCAAGGATGTCTTTTTGATTTAGGAATGAAAAAGCTAGTAGTAAGTAAAGAAGGATGAGCTTCAAACTCCATCATATGATGGAGTCACAAGAAGCAACTAAACTTTGCTCCACTAACAAGGATAAAATAATTTTAAATAGATATTTTCGTAAAAGAGAAGTGGATGAAAATAATAAAATGTGATCTCAGTTTTCGCTTGTTAAATATGACTATATTTAAGGTGTTTCAAATAAAATTTACGTATGTATTTTCAATGTATTTTCTACAAAAGCAATACTGAAATAATAATGAAAAATAATATTTCTACCAAAAATAATACATAAAACAATAATGAAGCACTCAAATGAATCAATATAAAATAAAATAAAAAACTTTCCTCTCATCTCAAACACCATCTGATTTGGAATCAAGTAGAAACATTCTATAAAAAAAATATAACCATTTTGTAATGAGATGTACAAATATAACCACAACCCTTATTATTTTATTTAATAAAACTCATGATCATTGTGAACAAATTATTAATTTCACAACACCATAATAAAATTATATAATTATGAATATTAACTATCATTTAACATTAACTTTAAAAAACTTTGTATCTCCCGAGTCCCGTACCCAATGTTAGTCACCAAACTTGTTTATACTGGAATATTAACCATCATTTAACGAACTAGCTTTAATAAACTTTGTATCGCCCATACCCAATGTTAGTCACCAAACTTATTTAAGTCTTAAGGTTGATAGGTAAGTCTCAATAGCTTGTCAACTTAGAGTGTAGTGATTGAGCAAAATTGATTGGTAGAGTTTCAATTAGTTTTCACATATGGAAACTGGTCATAAAACTAAATGATTTTTTTTTTAATAATTTCTATACATTCTATCTTATGAATGTTTTAAAATGAAAACCATCATAATGATTATAAAGAATCAGAAATCAACTCAATATAAGAGAAAATAAAATTTAAAATTTATCTCAAAATGTAATATAATTAATTACATAAAATTAAAAAATTTAATTAATATGTCAATATTATAAAGTATTTAATCATAATTTAAACATAACTTAATAATGATTTATAAATTTCCCAAATTTTAATGTTACTTGTCAACCTTATCAAGTAGTGAGATCGGTTCGTTAGTCTTAGTAGGTTTGATCAACTCAACCTATATTAAATTGAGTCAAGTTTTCATGACTTTCAACATAGTGAAACTTTGCATAAACTTAAGTGGGAATTTTATGTATTTTATCACGTTTTAAAATGAAAAATTATAGAGGAACATGTATTGATATATTTTAACTTTGGATATATTAAATAATGAAAAAAATCAAGTGTAATTTTTTTTTCTCAAATTTTGTATTCTAAAATAAGGTTTGTATCTTAAGGGAGTTAAGATGAATCTATGTTGATTTATTTTATTGAAGTGATTTCATTTTAAAAAAAAATCATTTTATAGAGAACATTTTTTTGGATTAAATTTATTAACATTACAATGATAACTTATGATTGTAAATGCACCTAATTATTCTCTATGAGATGACCATAGATACATCTAATTATGCTTAAAATATGTGAGATATACAAATTCATTGACTATAAACAACAAATAAAAGTATCCATGAGATTTGAGCATTTTCATTATTATTATTATTATTATTATTATTAGTTTTGTAAAATATTATACTAGACCAACATATGGGGACAAAGATTACAATCTCTTTAATATTGAATTGTAAAATTATATATATATATATAATACAAATGCGATCGATCTCACTCGTATGATTTGTAAAAAGAATCTTCCAACTCAATTATATGGTTTTTCCAGCAATAACAATATCAATATCAATGTGGGTGGTAGGGGGTGAGGGTGTACTTAAACTATATTATTTTATTGTACAATATAAAAATCACATCCTCATCCCCTTGACACCACCCCTCCTAGGTGTGTGGGTGTTATTTTCCTTGTGTTGGTGTGCTACTACACCCCTTTCCCATGAGGAGCCGGTCATGGGCGAGTGAGGATGTGTTTTTTGTAGTGTTGTGTTGCAAAAACACAAAATCGTACAATAAAGCTAGGCCAGACTCTAGGTAATCATGCATTATATCATATCTTTAAAGTGGAGGTGAGAAGCTTAAAGAGAAATATAGAGATGATAGGATGTTAGTGGAATTCATGCTAGTTATTGTGACCACATTTCTAATAAAAACTATATTTATATGATATTGATGATGTGCAATGAAGATGAAGTTGGACAAAATGTTTAAGGTAGGGGTTCAGAGTTTGTTAACATTGTTTTAGTGTATTGAAAACTTCATTGATGATGTGCAATGAAGATGAAGTTGGACAAAATGTTTAAGGTAGGGGTTCAAAGTTTGTTAACATTGTTTTAGTGTATTGAAAACTTCAACTTGGGGAATTGAGTTTTAATGGTTATGTGATTTTTTTTTTTGAAGTAATGGTTTTAAAAGTAAAAAAAATTATGATGTCCAACTAAGATCAAGTTGAACAAAATCCTTAAGATAGAAATTTAAAATTTGCTAATATTGTTTGATATTTGAGTGTATTAAAAATTCCAACTTGTAAGATTAAGCTTTATAACTATATGCCATTTCTTTTCTCTTGAAACAATGGTTTTGAAAGTAAAAAAAATTCATGATATTGAATTAAAATAGAATTGAACCAACCTTTAAAAATTTAAAGCTTGTTAGCAGGTTAACAAAAACTCCAGCTAGACCTAACATAGTATTTCTTTTGTTTGGAATATTGTAACACAAATTTCCATTAAACAATGTAACACAAATTTTTATTAAATATAAATTGAATGATAAAAATTTAATTGTTCATTAAATATAAATTGAATGATAGAAATTTAATTGTTGTATGTAATTTTTTGCTTTTTGGAATAATAACTTTAAGGTGAAAAAGATGAATGATGTTTAATAAATATCAATCTTAGATTAGATGTTTCCACAGTAATTTTTTTAGATATCATTGTGTTGAAGAGAACCTTAGTTCACTATCAAGATCCATAATAGTTTTTATGAATCTGATGATGAGCAGAGATTCAGCTTGACACACGTTGATTAGCTCAAACTTTTAATATAGTGATATCTAGAAAGCTAAACACTAACAAATATCAAGTTGAACAAGCCTGGTTTAGAGCTTGTTAGCATAATTTTTCCTTTCAAATATCAAGTTGAACAAGCCTGGTTTAGAGCTTGTTAGCATAATTTTTCCTTTCAGTGTAAAAAATATTCTAATTTATAAAAACACATTAAATAACAGTGAGTTAATAAACCTAATAAACCTGTGTGCTACACAAGGAGTTTCCTTTTAAAAATTATGGAATGAAATACTATATAGACGGAGAAATGCATGGAGGATGTAACTCAAACAGTAGAGCGGTCGCTTTGCATGTGACAGGTACGGGGTTGGATACCTAGCATTTCCATTTACAACGTCTGTCGTGGATTTGAAGGTATCGCTTCTTATTTTGTTGAATGGTGTATATAAATGAAAATCTTTTCGTTAATTAAAAAACAGCAATGGATCTGTGGCGCAATGGTAGCGCGTCTGACTCCAGATCAGAAGGTTGCGTGTTCGATTCACGTCGGGTTCAATTTTATGTTCTTCAAACATTTTCATAAGCAGGATTCTGGAAATATTTTCCCTGTTACTGTTCTGTTTGATTTTGTTGAAGCGTTTCCCCTCTTCCTTCTGCATGAAGGAATACTACCGGAGATATGGGCTCCAACTGGCGAGCTTTTGGTTTTTATCAGTTTGATTTTGGTGGAGAGTTTTTCCTCTTCCTTTTGCAGGATATGGTTCTCTTGCTATGATGGCCTCCAACTAGCGAGGTATTGGTTTTACTTTGTTGTTGGGACCTCTTTCATGTCGCTCATGCCTCGTCATGCAATTAGATCCTCTCTCAATTGAACTCCCCTTTCTGTTTTTTTCTTCACTTTTGTTGTCTCTTGTTTTTTCTCCATTTTTTAACCCAAGAAGCTTGGAGGCCAAATGACTCCAACCACGGTTCATTATCATTTTCCAAGAGGCCAAAGCTTGGAGGCCATATAATTTCCCTATCAAAACGCTCAGACGCAATGACTTCTTCACAGCGATGATTTCATTCACACTACCATAACGCTCAACATTATGATTATGAGACAATTTTGGTTAAACCAAAGGAAGTATGTTTAGACAATTTTGTAGAGATTTAATATTAGTAGTCTGATGTATGATATGGTCTAGACATTATCCATGTAGAAGAGTTTTGAGTAGATATATATCAAAACTAAGGAATGGGCACTAAATAACTGTAAAAAGGGTCTTCAATTATTTGTGTGGTACTACAAATTACAAAATTTTCTACCAAGGACGACCCACACTAGACAATGATAAATGTACAAGGATTTGTTGATGATGAGCAAGAGACAAGTTGTCGCTGCACTTTCAACTACAAAAACTATGGCAACCCCCCATTCCTAGTAAGGAAGTTGTATGGTCGCAGAGATTATGTTCAAGTATTAGGTTTGAACAACAAGCTATAAGGTTAGATTGCAACATTCAAAGTGCAATCTTTTTGGAAAAGAACCTTAATTATCATTCTAGGACAAAGCATATCGATGTGCAATTCCACTTTGTGAGAGACATCTAGTTGAAGACAAGAAGGTGTTGTTGGAGAAGGTTGATACGTTGAAGAATCTTACAGACTCATTTACAAAGTCTTTTAGTATAGAGAAGTTATTTTATTGTAGAGAAGCAATGGGCATTACTACCTTGAACTTGTGACATTATAAATACCGAGCTCCCTATTTTGCAAAGAAAACAATAAGTGGGAGATTGTTGGACATGTCTTATATTCTTTGCATGAGGATTGCACCAAGTGGAACTAGTCACTAATGGTAGGGGACATAGGTGGTGGTTGAGGGGGGAAGGGTGGGTGGTCTTCTGTAAGCCTCACTTGGTGTATATGCAACACTCCGATTTTTGTTTGGTCTATTTTTTTTTCATTTTTGGCATGTTTTTGTGCTTTTTCAACCATGGTTTCCATCCCATTGTAATATAATCCTGGTTAAAGGATTAAAGTTGTAATCTAAATCGAGTTAATATATTACATTTTTTTATTCATGGAATACTTGAATATGGTATTGTGAACGGTTAAGTTAATACAATGAAGAAGATAGAGGTGCAATGCTAATTTAGGTTGGTTTTCTTAGTTAAAGGTTTCCAAGATAAATCTTTGTGTTGTGTGTGTGTGTGTGTGATTGTTATTCTTCTATTTTTCTTAAGAATTTGTATGCATCGTTTCACTTACAGAAGTTTAAAACTTACATATATTATTGTGTTGTACAACACAAAACTATTCCATAGAACTAAGTGGGAAATTTGGTAATTTTATGCACTTTATCATGAAAGGCTTTAAGGTAAGAGGCTTGTGGAGTTATAGGGACATGGTTGGATGTTAGTGGAACCACACTAGTCATTGTGACCACCTTGCTAGTAGAAACTACATATTTGATATTATTGATGTTTAATGAAGATAAAGTTGGGCAA
Organism: Larix kaempferi; assembly: GCA_027924585.1. NCBI lineage: Eukaryota > Viridiplantae > Streptophyta > Pinopsida > Pinales > Pinaceae > Larix > Larix kaempferi. The sequence continues at coordinate 7,799,841 of BSBM01000438.1, forward strand.
GACATTTCAGGTAGGGGCTTAAAACTTGTTCTCTCTTTTTACCTTTGAATGTAACAAAAACTAAGGGATTATCTTTAAAGGTTATATGATATTTGTTTGCTAGTGGAGTAATGGTTTTTTGAGGCACAAAAGCTTGAGGGTGTACAACTAAGATCAAGTTGGACAAACCCCTAAAGGTAAGGTTTTAGAGCTTTGTTAACATGTTGTTTTCTTGAGCATAACAAAAATTCTGACTAGACCTAAATTAAGGGACTAGGCTGTATTGGGTGCATACTATTCCTTTTTCTTGGAATAATGGATGCTAAGAAAAAAAACAATGATGTTCGATTAACATCATTGAATTTATAGTCATAGGTGTGAAATTTAAAAGAAGAGAGGAAACCTGCATAGAGGTTTTTAACTCTCCACACATGTTTCCTCTCTTCTTTCAATTAACATCAAGTTGGACAACCCCCTAACAGTAAGTGTTTAGATCTCGTCAACATATATGTTTATTTGTGTGTAACAAAAATTCAAACTAGACTTGAATGGAGTAATCAAAATTTAATAATTACATGATATTTTATTTGCTTTGGGAATAATGGCTCACCTTCACCCCAAAGACACAAAATATTGATGACTCCCTTAAGATAGTGGTTTAGATCTTGTTAACATATTGTGTACTTGGGTGTATGAATAGACCGATTGAAATTTAATAGATACATGTTATTTCATTATCCTTAGAAGAATGGTACCAATGCACAAAATATAGGTGTGATGTGTAGTCAATCATAAGGAAAATTTAATTATGTCGTACTACTTCTTATTAATGAAAAATAATGATAATGATTATGATTTTTTTCGATGGAAATAAGTCCTAGGGAAACCCACTAGGTACTTCCCCTCATTTCAAGGATCATTGAGGTACTTCCCCTCATTTGAAGGATGGTGCCTAGGGTAAACCAGATTTTGTAGAAGCTCATTTAAGAGCTCAACATGTCACTAGCGGGAACTGAACCTGGGTGGGGAGGATAATACTCCACTGCTCAAACCACTGAGGCTAAATCCAATTGAATATGATGATGATTATGATACCAAAGATAATGTACATTTATAAACATATTTTCACATCACAATTTCGATTCATGTTCATCAGAGCAAAGGGAAGGAACTAAAAGATCAACCCTTCGCTACACTCACTAGAAGGATGGGTGTTTCTTTCAAGGTCTTACTTGACTGAGCTTTAGTACCTCAAATTTATATTGACCTTGCATTAAAAGGGTTGTAATATCTTTAGTAACCTTACCTTAACTCTACATTTAGTTAAATTTGTTAGATAATGAAACATGGAAACCCAATTGTTAAGGGAAAGGTATAACCATGGGAGCTGCTTGATAATGCTAGATTCTTTAGAACCCAATAGATACCATAACCAATCAAATGATATTGACCACTTAAGTGTATATTCTTATTTATCCTTCCCTACAAGTAAGCATGATGAGCCCAAATCATGGATGGAGGGGGATTCAAGGTATTTAGATAAGGGATTTGCCAGGAAGTAAGTGATATATTTGATTTTGCAATGGTAAAACTTTAGCAAACAAAAAAATTCCATTCTTATGATCTCAAGATGCAAAATAGTTACAACGTAGTGACTAAAGTGATGGAAATTGTGACTTCAAAACAAGTACTCCAATCTTAAAATTCCATATTTTCGGTTAAAAACACCAATATAAATTCTCAAATTTAAAATTAGGGTCAGAATTACCAACTTTTGCAACCATGGCCTCAACAACCTCATAATGTTTCCAACAAAAACTTTAAAATCAACACCCAAATAGAAAAAGGTCGATAACACAAACATCATTTTTGGGGGGGAGTTAAAATTACAACTCATTTGAAACCACCACCTTAGCCACCAATACAATTGTAGCCAAAATCTTAATATCAAACCGCGAATTGAAAAATGGTACTCCCAGTAGTAATCCCTCTCTTTTTTTTCGTGGCTAAAATTGCAAGTTTTTTCAAACCATGACCTTGACAATCGATATCCTTACAACAAAAATCTTAAAATCAAACCGGAATTGAAAAGAGGTGTTACAAGTGGCACCCTTTTTTGGCTTAAAATTGAAACATTTTTTAAATCATGCCTAAAAGATCTACACTATAGCAATTAAATATAAATCAATAATAAGGGACCGCCCCCCTAAAAAAATCATAGCTTTTTTTATAAATTTTAAAAACCAATTTAAGTTAAAAAAATACTTGACCCACACCCCTTTACCCTTCTTTTTAATTATTTTTAAAAGAACCCTAAACAATAGATTAAAGAAAGAACACTAACCCAAAAAAAATTATATTACGATGTTGAATGATTGTTGTTGGCTCAATATGGAAGTCAAAGTGAAGAAATGAGGAGCAGGAAGATGATGGATCAGGAGAAGGTAGATTACTCTTTAAATCCATTTAAAGGGGTACATATTTGGTCTACACATATGAAAAGGTATCCATATGAAATATCTAGGGACTTAGACCAAATGGGTACCCTTGTTGGTGCATGGGAGTCATTGGTTGTTAGCTCAGGGGAGGGAAATACATCACCTAGTGGTGAGATTGGAGGGAGGGGTTATGTGCAATTAATGACAAGTAAAATTCAAGGCTAGGAGAGTAAGTATACTCTAACAAGGAAATCACCTCATTTGCTTGATTGCCAAGACTAGACTACATTGTCTTGCCATTCTGCATGAGGTAAGCCTTATTTCTAGTTTTGGGGATCCTTGGATAGGGTGTAGGTCATCATTAACAGCTAGACTATTTCTATATCAATCAAGCATTATGAGTATGGTTAACTATGGGTTTGCATCCACCATTTAGAATTTGACAAGTAAGTATCTTTAACTCAAGCAATTCCACCTCAACCATAAGGGATGGTGTCATACTTTTTCCATTATGAGTATGGTTAACAAACTATACTTTTTCCATTACGAGTATGATTAATTGTGTCTTTGCATCCACCATTTAGAATTTGACAAATACGTATATTTAACTCAAGCAATGTCACCTCAACCATAAGGGATGATGTCATTCTAGAATGTGATCGGTTGTTTTAAAATTGATTTTGATAGTACACTTTTTGTTTTGCGTCCCATTTTAGACCTCAAAATTCACTTAATAGTTTGTGTAGATGGATGGGAGCATGGGTAAAACCTAGGTGTTTTCCTATTCCTTGGATTATTTAGGTTTAGAGGTTTTTGATGAGAGGTCAAGGTTCCTAGAGCATATTGCTAATTTCTAGTGGTTTTATTGGATAATCTATTAGTGTGAAAATAGAGGGGTAGTTACTCGAAGGGGACAATTGTGTGCAGAGGATAGTTGATGGGAGTGGGTATTGGAGAAGATAAGTTACAAGCACATAAAGAAGGTTGGGGGGAACTAAGGAGGGTACCGGTCTAGTTGCATATGAGAAAAAAGGAAAAGTATAAGGAAAGGTGCATTAAAAGAAAATCCAGGACAATAAAACTAGCCTTGGGGGAAGACATACAGATGCGTGAAGTGGTTAATTTAGCTTGCAAAGATTTGGTAGCAAGGTTCCTTGGGAGGAGAATGGGGGAGATTTTATTGAAGGGTTGGCTGAAGGAGAATTAGGAACCCCTACTAGGTTACTCCTTGAAATTCTTGGTGCTGGTCCATGGATGGATGGGGTTTATACTCAAGTTGAAGGAGAATGCCAAAAAAATAAAGGAATGTTGTTGGAAATGGGGCTTGACCACTATGCCTTTTAAATCCTAGACCCCTTTCTTTGATACAAGATTAGAAAATATGGCTATCACACTGGTATGGGTGAAGCTGCTAGGGATCTTAATGGAGTTTTGGTTGTTAGAGGTGTTTAAGGAGATAAGTAATTCCCTTGGGGTGTTTATTAAAGGAAACATGGGATATGAGCAAACAAGCACTTGCTGCACTTAAATTGAAATTGTGCATAGTAGCTGTCCTAAAAATGAGATCACTTATACAAATTCAATTGGATGAGCTTAAGTAATCATTTTTCAGGATTAACTTCCACATAGAACACTGATTGACTTTTACAGGAACCTTGGGCTATGATTTGGATCTCTGCAATATCTGATAGCATTTTAACAAAGCATGCTCTATAAATTTGGGTTTCTTTTTATATTTGGCTGCCTCTTTGGCTAAGGATTGAAATGTAACAACGTGCATCTCATATATGTTATTGATTGTGTTGTTCTCCATAACACGAGAATTTTTTTAAATATGTCCTTATTTCATAAGTCTTTCTCATGCAACATAGGAATACTTTATTATAATGTAGTGACATAGTTGCCAAAATCGTGAAGGAAAATCTATGAACACGTGTGATTATTATGCCTCTTCAAATCATTTAAAATTTAGATTATATCCTTTGCATCTTTTTAGAATAGACATATAAGAGGGTTAACATAGACTATTGTAGATGCTTTGCCTAGTGTTGGAGTCAATTTGGCGTGTGATTCAAGGAAAATACGGGATTAGCCCATTCTAATATCTTAAATCAAATCTTTGTCCATTTTCGACATGTATTTTTTAATAGTAATATTAAAATCTAGTTTGAAGGTCAAGGTCTAGCTAGACACCAGGTTTATGTATTGTGTCTCCTTGTTTCTCGGGTAAGGGGTCATTTGGTGCCAATCAACTGCTTAATCTATGAAAGTTTACATACCTTTCCCTCTCCATATCAAACATGTGACCTCCAATATTGATTAATATACATGCTTTGCTTACTTGCAAATGAAACCTGCTCTAATGGAGCCACATCTTACCTTTTTCAATCGTGGTTCCGCATAGAGAAGTCAAGCCTATTAGTTTGGAGTGGTTTTATTGCTGGAGTGGTTTTATTGCTTTGTGGATTCAAGGTCTCTTCATACTCCAAATAATTTACATTCTTTGTTGTTGCTCATGCTTTGCATTAACATATTCCAAATTCAATGCATATTTATGGCCATATCTTTTAGCATCCATGCCCTTTAACGTCTCGTTGTCCCTTTGATGAGCCTTGTACCTTGGCATGTCTTAATGAATGATCAACACAAGTCTGTATTTTAGAAAATCAATTAAAGCTTACCATTTTGAACACTCAGTTCAATGTTCGAGTTCACTAATGTATTCATGGATGGCATAACAAGCCACAAAGAAACTGATTAAATCTAGGGTGCAACTGGTGCAGAAGAGCACATTTTTCCTTCAAAGCAACTATACATGACAACTTGCAAGGTGTGAGTAGGCTCATACCTCTTGTGGCATGCTTAGCCATGAATAAGTAGTTGGTGATCTATATTGGAACACTTTTAAGAACTTATCTCCGCATCAAATATTTTTTTAGTACAAACAAGTCAATTCAATGTTCTTCATCTTTGTCTATATGCCCTTGCTTGGAATCCACTGTTGATTGTAGAAGATAGTAAAACCTGCCCAGCATACAACAAACATTTCTGCTCTACAAATTGCGTAGAAAAAATGCAGACGTGAGTATTCAATCTGGTTTATGAAGCATGAAGAAGCCATTTCAAAGAAATAATGTTCAGTCTGGTTTATGAGCTTGCAAAAGAATTCTCTTTCCTTGTATCAATTAGCTATGGGATTTTTATTAAGACTGCTCTTGTCTACATGAGAGATTTTAGCTTTCATTTTTTCTTAATTAATATGTGTTCTTTGATTTATATCTGTTTCCCATGTGGCATGTCTTCCACATTTAACTTGTGCACATTTCGTGTTGAATAGTAAAAGTGGGTGCCATGGCTTTTATCCTTTCCTGTGGCAGAACATTTAAAGAGATGGTTTTTTTAGATTTTTCGTTGCTAAATTAGTTAGTTGCACATTGTAAATATCGATCAATCCTGATTACATTGCATTATAACAACGAAATATGCTTTATACTCAGTATTATTTTCATATATATATAAACCGTTTAAAAATAATTTAAAAAAACATACACTCCCAGAAATTAAAAATACTGGATTGTTATGTCTGAAAATCGTTATGCCTGATGGATTCTGGATGGAAAGTGAAATTACATGTTTCTCATCTAAAGTCTCTGATCTCTGAGTCTAGGGTCTCCAACAGTTTTTTGATAGCTATGCTACCAGCATTGGAAATTATATCCTCTTTTTTGCAACTTCCTTAATCTATATAATTGCGAAGGCTTGGCAAGTCATTTTGCAATTCATTTTTCTTTGCAAAAACGAAAAAAGAAAAAGAAAAACACAAGCTCTTGTAGGAAAATGCATTGGATAATTGGCACCTTTAAAAAAAAAAGGTGGTGCGCTTGTATATTTGTGTTTTTTTTTTTAAATTTGTTGGTTGCATGGATGCATTTTTTTCCTGCACAAGTTATGGACATAGTTTTCGTAAAAATTGTCTTTTGTCTATGTATCACTACAAAAAAACCAAGCATTTTAGCCTAATATTAACACTATTATTTGTAAAAGATTTGGGAAATTCTCAACTTTTAAATAGTAATACAAAAATGGTAATAATGTGAGGATACACATGTTCCTTGCATTTGTGAGGTGACATGATATAGATTTATGTTCATTGCGTTGTTACCCTATTGTTTTAATAGGCATGGATTGGACAAAACATGGGAAAATGTCATTTCTTGTTGACTGTGTTCTAAAACAATTGTCATGGCCATCCAATATGAAACAATTGTCATGGCCATCAAGTTTTTGAACCGCCAATACCAAAATCATGTTGCATTGTGTTTTCAAATTGCAATGGTTTTGTTGTTGCAGATATCGTTCACTAATTTAATACTAGTCGTTAGTTTTATCATCTATAAATACCTTGATCAATGGTTTTGACTAGTATACGGTTGTTTCCTATTGTCTGTTGTCAATGCAATTGTGTTGGTCTTTGTTTGAGCTCTATAATCATTGGAAATTTATCAATAGACCTCCATAATCATTGTTCTTCGCACATATCGATTTTGTTTGAAATGCATTTTCCTTCTAGATTTAAGAGTCAATGCCATGCTATTTGGTCATCACCTCTGTTTTTCCCTCGGCCTTCCACAACTGTTTGTTCACGTCTTTGTTTTTTTTTCCTTTTTGTTCCAGGTACATTGGAAAGGCTTCGCAATAAAAAAACGACGCATTGTTGTTGAGAATATCATAACCAAATATTTTTATGTGTATCTGCATTTGTCTTCTTTTCAATTTTCCCACTGTTTCCTTTTGATGGTTGCAATATGTCAGGAACATATTCGACAGAAGCGTTGGATAGACCAAAGTTTTCAATAGCTTTCACACAAGGTGAAGCAAATTTTGAAGAAATCGATAAAGCTCTTGCATCCTCGCAATTGTTTCGACTACAACATTTTCACTATCGCCCAAGAGATTGCTTGTTTGATTCATTGGTTGTCTTGTTGCATTTCAGTACTGTAACTCACTTGAAATAAGACAAGGAATAGTTCGCCATTTTAGAGAGAGCTTGTCTCATGGAGAACCGGCTGCTGTGATGTCAATGGCAACAGAACTGGCTTCTAAATTCTTGCATGCTTTGCATAATGTGACTGATGCCAAGACATACTTGCAAAGAATGAGCAGTTCGACATCTTCACTTAATCAAAACAATCAAATTGGTTTATGGGGAGACATCTTTTGCATTAGATGGTTTTCACGGTGGCTATGATCTGTTTTGATCTCGGTATGGTCCTTTGAAAAAAAAACAATATTTGTATATCGACTTTGGCCAAGAACAATATCAATTATTTCATGATAGAAATCCATTATTTGGACACTTTGAACCATTGTTCTGCTATTGTACAAGCTAGGCTATGCCAAAACGAAATATGTCAAGTGCTTCGTCCATGTCCACAACTACCATGTGCACAACTGGCATTCAAATGTCATTGCCTGCACAAATGCTCTTGGAACAAGGTCTTTGCTTGTGCAATTTTGCTTCAACCGATTGTCATGATTCATTGTTTGAATCCATTTTCAACTTTGCATCGTACTTTGATGTTGGCCCATTGAGAAAGGCAATGGCACAAACCTTTTTTAATTGCTACATTGGAAATGGCATGAGAGAAGCAAATGCATTGGAAAAATATATGCCAGATAGCATCCTTCAGGCTACTCAATTAACTGGAAATTGACAACTCTACATTATCAAATTGTCAATGTTATATGCTCATGGAGACACAGAAGGAGATGCCTTTGCAATACAATGCCTATATGAAATGTTTCACGTCAATATATGTATATGGACTCCTGAAACACATGGCATTTCTGTAAAATTTAGCCCATTTGAACCGTCTCCGACTGACATTTATCTATTGTGTTGTTCTATTCACCCTGGACATAGTCATTACCATCTATTGGTTTTGTTTCAGCATAGCAACAACTATTACAACAACATATCCTTGCAACTTGATTGCTTTGTTCTGTCTAGCTCCAATATTCATACCAAAACATGTGCCAAGGAATTAGTTTTGGATGGATGTGACAAATGAGCTGCAATTGAAGCTTTAGAGCCTTTGTCTAAAGCCAATATCCAAAAAAACCTCAAAAGGAAGACAAACCCGGTTGCAGTGAACAAACAGACAATGCTAAGAACACAAGAAACCCATAGTATGCTTCCGGAAAAAGAGTTTGATCCAATTTGTTCTTCCAAACATTTTGCAACCATGAACAAAATGCCAAGAAGCCTTCGCCATCTCCAACAAGCCATAAGAAAACAAAATCCCATTTCTTTCCAATTGCAAACAGATCTTGATATCGATAACAAAAGACCCAAAAGACTTGCCATCTGAAGTAAGTGATAAGAAACCAAAAATCAATGCTATATCAACAACAAAAATATCATGCAAAGGAATTGAATTCTATAGAGAAGTATCTGCAAGCAATTCAAGACACACCTATCCATGCATGTGCAATTTGTCAACGCCTGCACTTTGAAAAATATATGTGAGATGTTGATATTTTTTATTTGTGGACCCTTACATGTTTAATAGGTCTTGTTCAACTTGCAATAGGAAATATTTGTCAGCAAATATGAAAATATTGTAAAAATACAATTTACAAAAGAAAGATACCGTCGTTTGCAAGTCCGTTGCATATTCAAAGAAATCAAAAACTTGACTCTGGTTCATTTTTAACACTTCTAGAAAAAAGACGGGTGGCACCAAGAATGGCCTTTGCATAAATAAGACAAATTGGTTACAAAAAATCACAACTTGGTCTCATAGGCACAATCATAAATGTTACTTGAACATAGTGTATTTGGCATCTATGTTACTTGAACATAGTGTGAATGGAGATCTTGGTGTGAATGGTGTGAATGGTATCAGAGCCAACCCAGGTTGCGCTTATCTTTGGTAATATCTATATATACTCTTACAATGTATATGAATGAATTGACAATCTTTATCATTATTGTTGCTGTTTGCATTGTATTGTTGGGATGCTTGTTTAAAATTCGGTTAAAGGAAATCCGAAACTATTTCTCTGCATAAATTTAAGTCAGTATCTATCAATTGTTGGTCATAAACTCTATGAATAGTATTCTGTAGGTGGTGGAAATGAGCACTGAGTGATAGTTGGAATCCACAGGGGTGTAAGAGATGTCCGATGTCAGAGTAGCAGTAAGGCCCATAGAGTGAAGGGGAGTAAGTCTACAGAGTTTCCGGAGTCTATTATATAGTCAGCACTCACCTCTTTCGAAAATGGACCCAACTATGGATACTATTGAGCTGACAAATCACATAGAGTGTGAATCAGCAAATGATACTGAAATCTCGTTAGCCGAACGCAGAGAGTTTTCCTTTAATCCTTCTATTTCTGAAGATACATCCTATATTACTATTCGTGATCAAAATCCTAGCGCTGACTGGCAATTACCCCAAATCTTGCCTCGAGATGTTTATAAACTCCATTGGTGGAATATTACTTTTACTACCCATATCCGTGTTTCCAGTATTGATGTTGCTTTTACGGATAAACAAGAACCCATACACATAAATCTGTTAGACCGAGCACAGATAGATTGGGCTAAGTCCATGAAATATAAGTATGCTCATTTTGGAGCAGTTAAGTTAGGACTTGGACCCTTGGTTCGTCCACGGCTTGCTATTTCTTCTTTGTGTTGTATAGTTGATACTAGGCATAGAAAGTTTTCTGATGCTGTAATCGGCGGATTCACAGCCCCTCTGCATGATGGTCCTGCTTTCGGGACAATCTATCCTAAATTCTCTGTCAGCTTGGAAGACCGTCATATTTATAACATTCTCAAAGCTTATGTCTTGCCTAAAGGGTTTGATATGGAGACTGGATCTAGAATTATCCAGCTCAAAGGAGGAGTTTGTATTCGGTTTGGTAATGATACTCTTCCACAGTTACGAACTGTTGTCCACCAGAGTTCTGCAGACTGCAGCATGGTGGAATATCCCACTTCTTCTGCCAAATCTGCTAAATCAAAAGCAGCTATCTCCAAAAATGCCACTCCGATTACTTTTAACTGGACTGGGATAAAGTATCCATCCTCTTGGGAAGTTAAATATTCTGAGTTAAGAAACCAAGAAAGAATGATAGCCTCATATAACCCACAGCCTCTTGTCTTTGATGAAGCTAGTTGTTCTTTCAAACCAGCCCAAGAAAATCAAACTTCCAGATCTTGTCCTCCACTCATCAGATCTACTTCAATGGCCTCTTATAACAATGCTTGACTACAAGCCTTGTCTGATCAGATGAGCAAAGAAAGCCAAGCTGAAGATAATACCACTCTGCCTAGGTCTACCTCTGTAAATACCACTTCTTTTTCTGGTGTGTCAGATTTCGAGCATAAAGGGCAACATGCAGACTGCCCTGCATGTAGAAAAATTAAACAAAAATTAGTACAAAAACAAAAAATGAAAAAAGCTCAAGAAAATCCCCATGAATATCCGTCCCTAGGAATGTTTTCGTTACCTCGTTCTGGAGCTGATGTAGAGACCACCAATACCCTTGGTCAAAAGTCTTACTACCCTGGTAGGAACCTTCCAGAAACACCTTTCCGCCAGTATGCTTCAGATGGTTCATCCAAAAGGGAATATATGATTGTAAAGTCTTCTACTTCTGACCAATCTGTGTCAGATGAAATAAAGTTAGTAAATTGGGGAAACTTGCAGGAAATGTGCACTGCAAGAAATATTGATGATATGGAAAATGACATTTTAATGTTGAAACATCAGTGTTCTGAACAAAGAGTCCAACTTGATAAAGTTATAACAAAGTTGGAACTATTGGATCATTTACTACATGACACTATAGAGATACAAAAGCAAATCACTATAGCTTCTGATAAATTAGAAAGAAGAATTTATGTTTTGAAAGAACTTTCAAGCAAAACAGAAGAATTAAAGAAGAAGTGTTATTATGTCCCAGATCATGTTCATCGCCTAGCAGCCCAAGGACATAATAGGAGTAAATCCCTAGGACAGTTCAATATTGTCCCAGAAGAAGAAAAACCAGTGTGGAATTTTGGTGAGAGTGATGCCAAAATAGAATTCATTGAAAACTGGATCTCTGAGTTTAAATCTTTCAATCCTGTCTTAGATCCAAAATATGAAGTGTCATTAAACATGATGGCAGAAGAATCTTCTAACAGAATGAGGATTAGTGGTCCAAGAGAACACTATGATGAGCATATGTATGATGCCAATCCTACTACTACTGTAGATGCCCAGCCCAAAGTTTTTAACTTTGGAATTAATAATATGAATAATCTCATTTCCCAAATGCCTGAGCAGCCAGTGCTCAATATTCAGTGCCAAAAAAGAGAAGAAGTTAGAAATGCTATTGAGTTGTTACAACATTGGCTTTTATATAAGAAACAGCAAGACCATGATGTTACTGGTCAAATGCTTGCAACTCAACTAGTTGCAGGATTATCTGGTCTAGCTTATGAATGGTGGCGATGGTTGCCACAAGAAACAAGGCATGAAATACTTGCAGCCAATGATGCTGATGAACAACTTCTCTCTGCATTGGCAAGAGAATTTTATGGTCCAGAAGACCAAGAAGACACAGATCACCTTGCATCTTTATTTATGTCTACTAGATTGTGTGATCTGAGTAAAGCCGAAGCATATTTCTGCTATATGCAGAAATTGTTAATTTCATCGGGTAAATCAGGAGACCCGACTTACCTCAAGCACTATTTGAGGAGTTACCCCGGCCATGTGCCAGATGCTGTTGAGCAAAGATTTAAAGAGAAAAATATTGCTGTAAGAAGTTTATCTTTGGCACAATTACATGGTCATATTTTAGAATGTTGGCAAGAACATTGTTTAGAAAAAAGAGTTAGCAAAGACTTTAAAAGGCATCAACAAATGTTCTCTGCTTCTTTTTGTAAAGAAGTTGCAGGTATGCCAGATTGGGGGTGTGCAGCACACAACAGAGGTCATCTAAAAGAATGCAAATGTAAAAAGAAGAAAAAGCATTACTATACCTCTGAAAAGAGATATCATCCTGAAGGCTCCTACAAACATAAGCCAAAGTACCGCTATAAGGGTTACAAATCTAAGAAAAAGCATAAGTATAAAAGATTTGTAAAGCGGCGTACAGATAAAGGTTCTGCAGACAAATGCTTTATCTGTGGACAAAAAGGACATTGGGCGAGCAAATGTCCTAAGAGGAAGTCTAAGCCAAGGCTTGCAGCTCTTTGTACAGCACTAGATCCCGATTGGTGGGATTTATGTGAGGTTTCTGTTGATTCCTCTCTCCCTCCTGGAGAAATAATTGAACTCCTTGATTCTGATAGTGATTCTGCTTTTGACTCTAGTTCTGATATCCCGCTCATTGCTAAATGTGATCCTCCAAATTCATCCTCTTCATCCGATTCTGATTTAGATGATCCACATTTAGGTGGGTGTAGCCAGCCAGAGTTTGACTTTTCTCTTTATATGTTTTCTTCCCGTCTCTCTATCCATCAACTGGAAAAGCAAGTTGCCAGTATTGATCTTCAATTTTCTACTATCCCTGTTTTTAGACACACAGAGAGAACAACCCTAAGAGAAGAAAAGAAACAATTACTTGCTAAGATTGAAACCCTGACTAAAGAGAAAGGAAAAACTAAACTGACAGTCCCTAGCTATAACCCTATAGAACTATACCAGCACTATCCTAATAGGCATTTTGATAGGCAAAGCCACAGACAGGATAGAATGACTTTACTCCAGAGTCAGATAAAACAAAAGCACGAGCAAATAAAGACACTGCTGAAAGAAATAGAAAATTTAAAACAATCCATCTCAGTGTTGTCAGCAGAAAGAGATCAGTCTTAAGAAGAAGAGCTCTCTCAAGAAATTGAAAGAGTTTGTGGTACAAAATAAAAGTCCCCATCTCCTAGATCTACTCCTGAAAGATCACCGTCTCCTAAGTCTCAATCCATAAGTTTGTTTGGTGCAGTTTCAGGTCCAAAGTTGTTTATAACTGTAAATTTTTGTCCAGCTGAATTTCAACCTTACCCTGTACAGTGTTTGATAGATTCTGGTTGTCAGTTTAATCTAGCAAAAGGGAATTCCCTTCCATCTTTTTACTGGGAAAAGAGTAAAGAGTTAGGTTCTGCAATTCAAGGTCCGCCTGTGTTTTTAACAGGAAAAGTCAAAGATTTTCCAGTAAATTTGTCAAGTCATTCTAGTTATTTATCTTTGTTTAGATTAGACCAAATAAAAGAAGATTGTGTTTTGGGATCTGAATTCCTTGTGAAAGTTAGTCCGTTTTCCATTGATACCCAAAAGATGATTTTCATGTGTACAGTCAATGGTCAGTCAGTGTCCATATCTTTGAGTAATAAGTTTAGTCCTCAATGTAAACCAATTGTAAATAGTCATGAGTTAAGTGTGTCTGGTTTGTCAAGTCAGTCCAACAAAAGTTTGCACAAGATGGAACGCTGCATCTCCTATGCAGAAGTTCATGGCGAAAAGATTCTTGCAGATATCAAGGAAAAGATTATCAGAGACTGTTGCTCTGAGAATCCAAATGCCTTCTGGAAAAGGGAAAAATACTTTGTCTCCATTGAGTTAGATCCTCTCCAGAAAATAAAACCAATGAAGGCATCGGCAAGAACCATGAGTCTGTCAGAGAGAGACTTTTGCTCCAAAGAAATTCAAGAATTGTTATCTAAAGGTTTGATTGAGCCATCAAAGAGCCCTTGGGCATGTAGAGCCTTTGTGGTAAATAAACATTCAGAGCAAAAGCGAGGAAAGCCAAGATTAGTGGTAAACTTCAAGCCACTAAATGTTGTGTTGAAGAAAATCAGGTATCCTCTTCCTGATAAGTCAAGCCTGTTGCAGAAAATCAATGGTTGCACTATATTCAGTAAGTTTGACTTAAAATATGGATTCTATCAGATAGGAATAAAGCCAGAAGACAGATACAAAACAGCTTTTGTTGTTCCACATGGTCAGTACCAGTGGAAAGTCTTGCCATTCGGAATAAATAATGCTCCATCATAATTCCAGAAAAGAATGGAAGATATCTTTAGAGACATACCATGGTTGCTTGTGTTTATAGATGACATATTAATTTGTTCCAAGAACGTACAAGATCATCTAAAACATTTGCAGAAATTTTATGATTTGGTTTTTAAGCATGGATTGGTATTGTCTGCTTCAAAAATGGAAATAGGAAAGACAGAAATGGATTTTCTAGGTTTTCATATTAAAGCTGGAACTGTTATTCTGCAAGAACATGTATTGAAGAATTTTGAAAAGTTTCCAGAGAAGATTTTGGATAAAACACAGTTACAGAGGTTCCTTGGCAGCCTCAACTATATTCGGCCATTCTATAAAGGCCAAGCTTCTGACATCAAATGTTTGCAGCAATGTCTCAAGAAAAATCCTGTTGCATGGTCAGAAGAGATGACTCTGGCAGTCAAAGCAATAAAATCCAGAGTAAAAGAGCTTCCAGCACTTCATCTCCCTCTGGGTACTGGTAAGCTGATTATTGAAACAGACGCTTCAAACTCTACGTGGGGTGGAGTTCTTCTTGAAGAGATTGAGGGAAAAGAAAATGTTTGTGGTTATGCGTCTGGTTCGTTCAGAGGAGCAGAATTAAATTATCCAAGTAGCCACAAGGAAATTCTGGCTGTCAAAAAGACAGTCAACCACTTTATTTTATATCTCAAGCCAGTCAGGTTTATAGTCAGAATGGATCTGAAGATAATGCCTGGAATATTTAGAAATGAAAACTTGATGGCTGAGAATTCAAGTAGAATATTAAAATGGTTCATCTAGTTGAATAACTTTGATTTTGATATTGTGTATAAGCATGGATATTTGAACTGTTTAGCTGATATGCTCACTCGGGAAAACTTGCAGATTGAAGACAGCAAAATTCCAAGTTTAAAGATGTTTTCTGCAGGTTCTAGCTCCAATTCCAGGAAGGATCGTGATGATGATCCTAAAGGCAAAAATCCAATGTCAAGCTATGATGAGAAGCCAATGTTCCATGGAAATCCCATATTGGGAAACCAGCTTGAAAAGCTTCCAAAAGAAGCTTTATTCATGAAGCCATGGGATAATAGTCTTACTGAGGAAGAAAGAAGAGAATTGCTCGATTATGCTAATCGAGAAGATGCAGAAAAATATCTCAGTCTGACTTTAATAAAACAGATTCAAATGAGTCCCTGTAAACTCCACATCATGGAGAGATGGGAGAAGAAAGCATTCAGAGGATTGCAAAATGCCAGAGAACAGCTCAGGAAATGTAATGAGCTGTGGATCGATTGTAATGAAGAAAAAGAAGGTCCTAGATGGTATGTGGATATTGGTGAGGGAGACCTCACATGGACTTCTTATAATTTGATTTTGCAGTTCTGCAGGGAAGAAAAATCCATTGTCATATGTGCTGACCCAGGAAACATGCGCAACAAAAAGTGGTCCGGGTGGACTGAAATTTTGTTGGATAAATTCTGTCTAAGAAAAGATTGGACTGTGCGTAGAGCCAATTTTATCCTTCATCTTGAAGCAGATATGCAGGCTGCAGACCAGGCAAATCTTTGGTTTAAGTTTCTGCTTCGACATCATGGTGGAAGATACTTTGAACTTGAACACTGTGTAAATGTTACACAGAAATATATTAAAAGAGATGAAAATGGTAACAGGATTGACACTAAGGTTCATAGGCGAACTCTCCCTTTGAACTATCGTGTTGAATCTCAATTTCAGAGCGAGTATCTTTATGAAGAAGGACACGAAGCTGTGTTTGGTTCTGATGTAGAGCATTGTTTCGGAGAACTTCTATATCCAGAGTTTGATTATCCTGAAGATGAGCAGTACATCTATGATTCCCAACCGCCATATCATTGGGAAGATGAACTTGTTCGAAGAGAAATAGAAGAAGCACAGTATGATGATGACCATGAATGCTGGTGTGGAGGCCAAGGTGTCGGACCGCCAGATGATCCTGATGTTTTTTGTGTTTGCCGCTCCGGAAGTGACTAAAGAAGAATCTCCTTAATGGGAATGGAGCCCATGGTTCGATTACTCTGTAATAATTTGCTTTTGTACATAAGCATCTTTTAATGGAAGCCGTAGTGGGCCGGTATTAGTAGCTCCACTTTGTAATGTTGGCCAAGCTTGTCGGCCATGCTTTGCTTCTCCGTAGGAATAATTAGATGGGCCAGTAGGTTGTCGGCCATCGATTCTACTTTTGGTTGTCAGTTTCCGAGTCCCCTCATGGTGCTGCCTCATAGGGACGAGATAAACATGGTGTTGTCCCACCATGTCCTCGGATTCCTTTACTTTAGACTGGTTGGTGTAAGTTTCTAATGACCGGATGACTGCCTAAAGAATTATATAAGGAAGAGCCCGAGCTCATTTTGATCATTGGAGTCTAGTGTATTGAGCTGGTTAAGAGCTCTGCAACTAAGTTAGGAGTCGAGCTGATCCAGTAGTTGGAAGCTCTGAGTCTTAGGTGTGTGAGAACTGTAGTTCTATGCTCTGCTAGTTGCCCTCGTGGTATAACATAGCAACAGAACAACTGCATGTTCGCCTCTGTATAAAGAGTCTGTAAGTGCACTAGTGGATATACCATGGGTGTCCCAGGAGTCTGCTACTAAGCTCATGCCTTCGGGAAGTGTTGAACGCTAAACGGCCCCATGTCATTGTATCCAGGTGCTCAGTCGAGTGTATGGTGACGACCTTCGCAGTCCGAAGGCGATCCATTGGAGTCTGTTTGAATGTAATTCCGCATTGAGGCGATAATAAATTTGCAGAAAGCTTGTTTGGAGAAATCTTGGTGTGAATGGAGATCTTGGTGTGAATGGAGATCTTGGTCTGAATGGTGTGAATGGAGATCTTGGTGTGAATGGTGTGAATGAAACGGGAAACGGAACTTGAACATAGTGTATTTGGCATCTATGTTACTAAAAATGAGAAACGGGAATTTGGCATCTATGTTACTAGAAACGAGAAACGAGAAACGGAATGAGAAACGCAAACGGAACGAGAAACAAAGATTGGAGGTTTCGCCTATATAAAAAACGAGGAGAGAGAAAAACAACAATATTAAACAAAAAATGAGTCTTGACAATTTGGAAGTAGAGTTATTCCGGGTAGAAGAAGAGAGGCAAAACAATTTGAATATAGAACATTAAGTTCTAAAGACTTAATACTAATAATAAATTACACCACACTCTTCATGCAGCTAGCTCACTTAAAATTGCTCTACCAATTATAGGATACGCCCTTGACATGATCATGAAAGCAAGAAAAACATAAAAACTTTCTTTTTAACTTGGTGGAAACCATAATAATGTGTTTAAACATCTTCAATACAAATGACTGAGTCATGCCAACAATGAAGAACACATTTACACATATTTAGGCTCGACTTAAAATGTAAAATAAATGATTACAATGCATAAGAGTTCAACCTATATTTCAAACCACTGCCTTGACTTATAAATATACACACTACTTAACTTATTTATAGCAGTCATCAAAATCCATTGCAACTATGGAGTCCACTGTCTTTTCCATCTTTTTGTTCAATCTATTGTTTCATTGAGTGAATCCCTTTACTGAACTGTTCGTATAATCCTGCATATAAATAAAATGTTACAAAATAAAAGTGGTAACATATTGGAATTAATATGTTTCATTTTAATTGACCGAGGCATTACAAATTTCTAACTATAGATCGACTTGGCATGAATCCGAGAGAAACTCATTCATTCATCGAAAAACGCATAAAAATTTCCCATGAATTTTGGTCTAATTCATCCTCGACCGTCAGTCGATAGGTACTTACAGTGTTGTTAATTTATATGGTTAATTTCTATCATAATATGCTATTCTGTGCTTTTTATAGAATAATGGGGAGTGCCACCTACCCGACCTATTCTGCTGCCAATCGATTCTTGCTTTTCCAGGCATCTCCATATATGCAGTTCATTCATAGGTCAGACCATATGAAGACAGTTCACTGGTGCTGTTAATTTAATTTACCTTTAAAAAAACCAGAAACGGTTCTAAGAAATGAAAGTCGTTTCTGAAGAAATGGATTTATGGCTTGAGAAATGGGAACGACAGTAGAAAACGACGTTTCCCGTTTCCCGTCAGGTTTCCGTTTCTAAGCCGTTTCTGGATAGAAACGACTAGCTACGTTCCGTTTCTTGTAACACTGCTAGTAGTTGTCATTGCCAAGAAACCTAACTGACTCACTGAGAATTGTTGTGAAATGTGTTTGTACAAATATGAGGGAATAGTCATTAATAATGAATGGGAAGAGCTTTTTGAATTGTACAAGCAAGAACAACAGAGTGAATTTGTACACTTGGATTCTTCTGATTCAGATGGCAGTGATCATGGTGAACCGGAACCAATATCTGAAACATTGGTGCATGGCTATGCAGAGACACGTGTTATTGATGACCTTCAAAATCAGATTATACAAATTGTGCCTTAGAAGGGTTCAAGACACTTGGCATTTTCCAAGACAAGTTATGAAGAGCTAAACTCTCCCTATTTGTTCTATGGTTGTAGCCGTCACAATTATGTGCTTAATCATTTTTCTTGTCAGCAAATAGATGAATGGGAAATTCTACATGAATATGAAGGTTTATCAACACATCCTACAAACATTTTTTTCAAAGCAGTTCAAAAAATCGTGAGACAAGTTTCATACTCTGCACGGATTTCTATTCATCAAGGAAAACTAAAAGGAAAGAATTTGACTACCAAAGACGTCAAGTATAAAAAGAATAATCAAAACATTTTGAAATCACCGATTGCATTTCGATCATTGCAAAGCATTCGAACATCGCATGATTACTTTGAAAACATCATGAAAAATGTGTTTGTGATTATTAGGAAACTTGGTCCACCTACATTCTTCGTCACTTTCACTAGTGCAGAACATCTTTGGACACCATTGGTCAGTGCATTGAAAAACAAGGGAAACAGTATTGACTGTGACAATTGCAATCATTGGTCTGATCAAAAAATTGAAACGCTTATAAGAAACCATCCTTCCATTTGCAGTCGGTACTATAGACATAGAATAGCAATAATGCGTACATTAATCACAAAAGCAAGGAAGTTTTCAGAGATCTAGAAGGCCATTTCTTTATTACTGAATTCCAAAGTAGAGGCAATGAAAATGATCATGCACTGCTTTGGATACGTAACACACCTGTATATGGACAAAATTCTGATATCGACATCACAACATTCATTGACAAATACATCTCTTTTGATTCAGGCCTTTTGTCCGAGAAACTAATCAAAATCCAAACACATCACCATACAAGAACTTGCAAGAAAAAAACATATCTCTTCTTGTAGATTCAATTTTCCATTCCCACCAATTGATAGAACCAATATTTTGTGTCCACTTGACGAAAATATAGCACTAGACACAAAAAAAGTGGCAAATCTTTGCTCTTTGCTAGAAGACAACACTTATCCTAGGACCTTTTCCTTTGACATCTTTTTGCTCAAGCTCAAAGTATCTAAAGAATAGTACATTGACTTGTTGTGCTCATGCCTATTGCACCATGTTTTATTGTTAAAAAGAAATCCTTGTGACATTTGCGTGAATGCATTTGTAAAACAAGTGCCACCATTGTGGCATGATAACATAGATGCACAGTTCATTCTAGATGCCTATGTTGCGGCAACATACTGTAAATCTTACATGACGAAAATGGATCGCACAATGACTTCTACTTTCAAGAAAATTAGGCAAGACTGTTATTGCAACAAAGATAGAAAAATCGAGACAGTGCGAAAACTTGGAATTGCACTTTTGAATATGCAAAAAATGTCAATTCGCCAAGTTGTCCATATTGTTCACTCTTTTCCATTGTACTCTTCTTCTAGAAAAGTAGTGCTCATTAGAACTGCACCTTTGGACAAAAAAACATTTGTTTTGAAAAAACCACGTTCCTTGGAACATGAACCAGATGATTCAGAAGATATTGCTTTCCCCACAATTGTCGACAAGTACATTGCTAGCCCATCTGAACTAGAGCAAATTTTCTTAGCTGAATTTGCTTCATGCTACTCCCATTCGCAATAAAAAAACTATGAAGACAAGACGTGTGTGTCATATGATATATTCGATACAATTGGCAAACAGACCCTGAAAACTTTTACAGAGAAAAAATGATGTTATTTGTTCCATTTAGAGAAAATGAAAACTTGCTAAAAGCAGATTGTCAAAGATGGGCAGAAGCATATTCTTCCAAAAAAAAATTTGGTAGATAACATTTAAAAAATGTTCTCCGGGCACGGACATGGACATGGGGTTACATTGGTACTGCAGGAGAACACATTGCTTTGAGGGATGAACTAATATTTAATTTCACAAATTCAGACAACCATGGGCCGGATGTCTATCCAGTAGAGAGTTATGACACAAAACACGATCTTCGTAAAAAAATGTCTTCAACAACCGCTTTAGCGAATGTCAAAAATGTTGTTGAAATGATTCCACATCCCTTTCTCTTGGATACAAAAACATATCATGAACTTTGAGTAAAACTAAATGAAGAGCAACAATCCATAACAAAATATATCATTATGTCGAAAAAAAACAATCCATCAACACATTTTTACTTGTTCCTTACTGGAGATGCAAGGAACAGGAAAGAAATTCACGATAAAGACAATCTACTATGGTATTTTGCATCACTACAACAAAGATATTGAAAGTAATCCACTAAAAAAAAGGAATTATAGCTGCATCCACTGGCAAAGTAGATTTGAATGTCGGTGGCAATACAATTCATTCAACCTTTCGAATCCCACTTTCATCTTGTCAGATCATTCCACTGAATTCCTATTTGATGAGGTGTCTTTGGTTGGCTCTCGAATGTTACACAACATCAACAAACGGCTTCGTGAAATAATGGACACACCAACAAAACCATTTGGAAATCTTGACATTATTTTCTATGGCGATCTCTTTCAAGCTCAACCGGTTCACGTTGCATGGATCTTTGAACAATCAAAGTTTCATTCAGACATAGTTCCAACAACATTTTGGCAAACAAATGTCAAGTGCTTTGAACTAAAAAAATTATGCGACAAAATGACCAAACCTTCATATCAATCTTGAACAAAATAAGAACATACATTCAAGCAAATGAATATATATGCTATTTGAACAGTTGTTGTTACAGACCTGCACTAGCTGATCCAACATTTCCATACCTTTTCCGTCGCAATAAAGATGTTCAAGAACATAACGAAAAAATGATTATTCTTTTAGCATCGGAGGCAATCACTCTAAAAGAAATTGACACTAAATACATTAATAAAAAATAGAGAACTATGCAGAAAAAAATATGCACGTAGCTGCTACAATAATTGTTAAATAGGAGATACTAGTTGAGCTCATTGGAGGAAATTTATCTATTGAAGATGACCTCGTCAACGGAGCTGATGGCATTTTCAAATTGCATACAATAGGAAAACCTGATATAGTCTGGATTCAATTCATAGATAAAAAATTTGGCATGTCCCAACGAGCAAATATGGAACAATATTATACACCTACGATAGATAACTCTTGGACACCTATTACACGCATCTCTAGACATATTAGAGCCAACCATGGAGTCCACTTGATAAGAGAACAGTTCCCAATTCAACTGGCATGTGCATGAACTATTCATAGATCGTAGGGCCTTACTATGGACAGATTAGCATTTGATCCATTTCAAATTAGACAACCAGGACTTGTTTACACATCATTATCTCGTGTGAAGAACATGAAGTCTCTATACCTGCTAAATAAACTACAACAATCAAATTTTCTTGTCTCCTAAAAAGTAATCAGCGAGATGCAGAGACTTAGAACACAATCTCATTACCAAATTGAATATGGTATTTTTGGAAAAGAAAAAATGTGTACCAATCTCTTCACTTAACACACACAGCTTGTTATTGCATAATGAAAAAATTGCTAGTGACTATGATCTTATGAAAACTGATACAAATTCATTGCCATAAGGAAGTCTGCTATGAAAAAACTTTGAGTCTTTATCGATATTTCACTTCCATGGAATCTCTACAGGTTACAAGAAAACAATAGCCATTGAAAAATCATACATCCATACCACAAGATATATAGTGTCAAAAGTCACTGATTTCCGCTTCAACAATCTCTTGATAAAAGTGGCAAATCTCTATATTGCACCAATTGCACCACCTGAACAACTTTTCGATTTTGTTACTGTTGTCCTGGAAAACACGGTAGAGAAAGAGTGCATTGTGCTTGTGGGAGATTTCAACTTTGACATGCTTAGAAATAGCAACACACAACAAAAACTAATGTCCTTCATGAATAACAATAACTTTACATTGCATTCAACAAAACCAACACATGAAGCATGATCAATTCTAGATCATTGTTGGACAAATTTTCCTATAAAACAAACTACACTTACAATCACTAAATCTTGTTGGACTGATCATCATGCCATTTATCTCTCAATTTGTCTAGATTAATGGAACCGATCTTTGTCTATTGGAAAAAAAAATTGACTCTGCAACAATTATGGGTCGCATTTCTATTGTTCTTTACTTCAAAAAAAAAAAACTCTAATTGTTTGGTTGTCAATGTCCAAGTGATGCTTCTTGCAATGCAAATTGCATAACTTGCATCATCGATTGTCATTCTTGATTATAAAAGGAATTTCATTTTTTTAAATTCAGATTAAGCAAGCATGGACCAAGCAATCAAATGCTTGTCATTGGCTCTATAGCACGCCCAAATGCTTTGCAATTTTTTTCCCTGCGAAATTGGAAAGACAAATGTGAATTGTTGCAAATTGTGCATTGAATTAGATTTCCATGTTGTCATATCATATACATATTGCAAAAACTATTTTCTTTGCTTTGAAATACAAATTGGCATTGGAATTTTATTTTTTTTACTTGCAAATGTAGTTGGCATATAAACAAAAAGATGGTTTTGCCAAGACAATTTCCTTTTCCTTTGCAATTTCCTATTGCTGTGATTTTTTCCCTTTGCAAATGCTGCATATTGCGTGTCTTTGTTCTTTCACATTTGGAATATGTGCAATTTGCAGAAAACATAGCCATAACTTTAGAGATCAAGTGCATTGAAAGGGGTTCTTGCATTCTACCAGTCACAATGGAAATAGTGTCAGGATCTGATAACCATAAAAGGTAATTAACACTTTCATTGCCAATTTTTTTTTCTCACGCAACATATTTCCATGGAAAAAAATCCAGCTTTTGGTCACAATGCTATAGAGAAAACACTGGCATCAAACACTATATGCAAAATGCTCAAGCGATTTTTCCTTGTGGTATCAAACTTTGGTAATCTCTTTTTCTGAATTTTCTTCCTTTCTATTTGCTATGCTGATAACAGGCTAAAACAAACTCCGATCTAGCCATCCACTATTGTTGAATTGTGATTAGGTACCTACAACAATATATTCGAAGGAGACGTCTTGGTAGCATATGGGCTTGCACATATGAAAATTCAAGGCTCTCATAAACATATAATGCATGCTAATTTGGTAGAATTAGACGGTCAAATGACAACGGTCGACATAAACGATAGCCTGATTAAACACTTTAACAATTTTTTCTTGCCTGGAAAAAGCATTAGAATCAGTGGATTTGGCCTAAAAAATAAAGGTCAATATGATCATGGAGATTCAAAAATATGATTGTGATACTAGCATCTACAAAGGTTGAAACAATTGAACATGTTTGTGAAATGCGTAAATTGGCTTCAGACATGACCATAAACGAGTTGCTTTCAATGAACGATGGTTATCCAGTTGGTTCTATTGCAACAATTGTCGTTGCATGCTATCAGAACAATAGCTAGTATGACCTGTATATAAAATATGGCGAAACAACGAACGATCATCCAACTGTACATTTTTTTTTTCCTAAGTGCCTTTTTTCTTTTTTCAGGAGACAAATTGCTTCAATAGTTTAGTAATATTTTTCTTCTTGTCTTTTGTTGCACCTGCAACTGAATGAGCTATACAAAAATCTCTTCCTTCAAATACAAGATCAACTGTAGTTGACAGTCCACCGTTCTATCTGTTCAAGAACATTGTTAGAATTGATGCAAAAGGTAACCACTTACTACGCCCTTCTTCATCGACATTTGTTGATCCTCTGAATGATGATTATGCAATTCAAAATATGTTTCTAGTTCTTGAATTAAAAACATAGGCATATTAACAATAACTTTTTTTTAATATTTTAAATTCAACTTGCAATTTAAACACTCTTGTTGCAGTTGCACCTGAAATCAGTTTTTCTTGTTTTCTAAACTGGATTTATTTACTGTGTTTATTTCTTCAAGCATGGAAAATGTTGTTTGCAACACTGTCTATCCACATTTCTTAAAAGAAAAATACATTTGCTCCGAGTTTCATCTTTGCAAAAGTACTCACAATTTTTTCTTTCCGTTGATCTCTTTCATGTTCCTTTTGCAGATACAAGGTTTGCTCAGAGCAAAGAATGCTTTTTCCTCGCCTTTCCAATGAATCTGTTGCAAATGCAAACAATCAGTGATATATAATTCTTTCTTTTGTCCAAATTGCAAATGAGAAACAACAGTTAGCTATGAACATAGCATAGAATGCAATCTAGACACATACAATGGACCAATAGAATCCACCTTATGCAATCCTACTTAGATTTCATGAAAGCATAGATACAAAAAATATATACACAACAATAGTTTGTATTACTCATCATAAACAGAGATACATCAGGTATATATAGTTGGAGTGAGATCCAACTTATTCCACTCTTGGAGGGAGAGGTTTTGAGAATATCTCAACAACCTTAAAAAACCCAAACCAATCCCTAAATTCTAGTATGCATCATTAATGAGGCATTATCTCTAACACCCCCCCTAATGCCTACATTACACAACATAACAAAAGGTTACAACACAAATTTCGTCATGTTTGTCTCACTGGTCCTCATAGGTAGTTACACCCATCTCTGAACTTCATAGACACGCTCTTTCTCTCCCATCATCTTCGAGCTACTACTTCATACAACACAAATACAACCGCTTCCAACCATCTTTGAAGTATCTATAGGATCGACGATTCTAAACTACCCCGAAGAATAGTCTCGATACTGAAACATTCAGTAATCGATCTTACAAAATGATCTTTATACACACACTCACCAACATATAATGATAACCTATAACTGATTATCTTGGAGCACCAAAGTACAACAAGACCTTCTAGCATTTAACAGACTTGGACATACTCAAATTGGTAATGCATTCTTATACCACCGAAGCACTTCAAGAACTACAAGCTTGAATCACGTCACTCTGTTCAATATTTGGTTCTTCATAATATAATTTTACAAACACTCAAACTCCTCACAACAACATAATTCCACACTCAAATCTACAAATATATTTAACAACAACACAATAGTCAAAATAGACCTCGGATTCCTCCTTGCAGATGCCAGCGCACGAGTCAAATGCACCCTTGCAATTTTCTGTCAGCAGATATGGAAAATTTCGTATAGTTACAGAAAATGAATCCCATCGGTCTAGCACAGGTAGCACATCACACGGATCATCGCCTAGCATAGGATAACTAACACAGTTGCTTCCTGCAATTCGCTCTAAAGAATTATCACACAACATGATCCTTGTGAAGATCTCAGAGCAGCGACTACTATTCGTGTGACCTTCTGGCTCTTAATGGACAGCCTGCAGCAATTCTCTCACAAAACACACACAATAAAAACAATACACTCTCACCAGTTAAATAACACATTTAGAAATTCAACATTCCTACGCTATTCTATATATGTACAAAGATTCGGCTCCCAATCTATTTCATCTTCCTAGGCACTCTAGTGAGGGATTAAGCCTAGCCAAGCTCTGATACCAACTTAGAATTCATGAAAGTATAGATATAGAAAATATATACACAACAATAGTTTGTATTACTCATCATAAACAGAGATACATCAGGTATATATAGTTGGAGTGAGATCCAACTTATTCCACTCTTGAAGGGAGAGGTTGAGAGAATCTCTCAACAACCTCAACAAACCCAAACCAATCCCTAAATTCTAGTATGCATCAGTAATGAGGCATTATCTCTAACAATCCTCATCTAAAAGACGGTTTCCTTGCAGTAGTAGTTGTTTCGTATGAAATTTATTCAAAAAGCATGTCTTCAATGGTCTTCAATATGCATAGACTCCGACAGCAAGGGCTCTTTACATTGGCAACATACAATAGAATCATTGACATTAGAATATTCTAACTGTTCATAGACAGATCGCATGTTCTATCCAGATCCTTTACATTGTTACACGTTGGATGAATAAAATAAGTTCATGGTTTAAACAATTGCTTTCTTTTTTGCTGGATGAAATTGCAATGATTCAAAATTTTGATTTCACAAAGGTTTTCTTCTTTGGGATATTTGCACCCCAAATATTTTGTCGGTTGCCATGTTTAAAAAAAAAGGGGTAGTCAACATTATGGCACCTTCAAGCCAATTTCCCATCATTTGCATACAATCTAGCCTTGAACTGGCTCTAGGTAAATGCCCGTGTTCTTTTTTTCTCTGTATTTTTTTTTTTCAGACTAGCCTGACTAGATGAAATGATTTTTTTTAAATCATGTAAAAAATCCTTTCCATTAATATATGCAATGGAATTTTCCTAAACCATTTTCTGTTATAGTTACAACTACATAGACAAAAACTCGTTTAGGTAAAATAACAAGCTGGTTATGCTATGATGCATTTTCGTTTGTGAATTTCAATTTCGTTATAGTGATAATATTAAAAATGCAATTTTATCTTAGCTTTGGTTTTGCATATGCAATCTTAGGGTTTTTTTGTTGTTTGAGTTCCATGTTTTTTTTTGTGGCTCCAAGTTTTGCTCAGAA
Organism: Larix kaempferi; assembly: GCA_027924585.1. NCBI lineage: Eukaryota > Viridiplantae > Streptophyta > Pinopsida > Pinales > Pinaceae > Larix > Larix kaempferi. The sequence continues at coordinate 7,827,251 of BSBM01000438.1, forward strand.
ATTTTGAATTTTTGAATGAATTTACTGCTCTTTGAAAAAGGGCCTTTTGGTTAAAAGTTTTACTCAACAATTTTGGAAGTTTAGATGCATTTACTTTTGTTGGAAGGAGTACCTCTTTTGGATGTCATTGGGATCAATAAAGGAACTGTTTAAATACATGTTTTTGGGCTCCTTGCTATGTTTGTATGTAAATGTAACATCAAACATTTTCAGAATCCAAGTCCTCATCATGTTAAACTCATTTCTTTTTATTTCAGTATGCTCTTTTCAATGAAAACATCAATAAGCATTAGCTTAGATAACTTTTACAACTCGCAAATTGAGTGTAGTTAAAATATTTGTAAGCGCTTCGATTTTCTTATGAATATCTATTGCAATGACATAATCACAGACATATAGTCCATAGAATTATTTTTTCTTACTTTCTATAGCTGCATGGAGTGAAGTCTTTGCTATTTTTAAAAATCAGAAAAAACTCTCGCACTGGTTTCCATTCTACAACTTGCAACAAAATAATCAACATTATAAAAAATGCACTGGTTATAAAAAATGCAACCATGCATAGCTCAACTGTTGTGTCTGACAACCAAATAGTTTTAATCTTATCATTGCACACCACACATTTGTTCTTGCATACAACATCTCTTCTCTTTGGCCTATGTCCATGCTTTAGCAATTTTCCCATGGCATGCTAATTTTGCACATTTGCATTCCAGTTCCTTTTCACTTTTTTTCTTCATGCCAATTTTGCAATCATTACAACTATGTCTGCTGCTAGCGCTCCAAATTGTTTTATCACTTTTCTTTCTGCAAAAAAAATCACCTTTCAATTGCAAACTATATTGTATAACAGATTCAATGGCAATTCGCTCACTGTATTTTTTATTTTATTTTTACATTTATGTGTCAATGCATATGCTTTCCTTTTTTTATTTAAAAAAAGAACTTTGCTTTTACAAAACTGTGCACTAACAATGGCTTGCACACATTGTGAAGGAATGTATCCATGGCATTTTTTTTTTGGCGGATGAAATATTCGTGCCATGTTCTAGAACCTTGTTTTCCGATAGGTTGTATGAAATTCTCGACAATCTGTGTTGCAGACATGTTTTTGAATACTCTGTACTTGTCCGAGGAACCTGCACTCCTTGCCTGGCATTTTGACATATGAAAAAAATAAAACTTATGGGATTGTAAGCGACATTGCTTTGCAATATTTTGTGCTCTTCGCTTGTGGTTTTTGTTCTTTTGCTAAAAAAAAGGGCAGGGTTGGAAATGCCTACTGTATACTATGAACATAATTACCTAGCATAACTATTCAATAGTTTCTATAACAATTTTGAAATTGTCCCTTGCATCTGCAAATATCGATTGAACTTTGTCAATACAGCCACAAGTTTTTTTTTTCTTTTTTTTTAAGTGTTTGTGCCGTGTGCATATATATTCATTCGATGCATTATTTTGCATATGCTTTGGAAAGCTTCATCATACTAAGTGAAACCATCAAATGAGCATTGTTAAAAATAGATTCGTTTCACTTTGTCCATATAGAAGTTAGAACTTGTTTTCTAACAAGCTTCCATGCTGCTTGGAATTCCATTGCTTAATGAAGTTTGTTGGTAAGGACAGTAGATTTCCAAGTTATGGACCCAATGAAAAGATAACTACATAGGTTTGAGACTCATTCCCGCACCGGCTTGGCATAAGAAAAAATGTAAAACAATTGCTTGTCAGTTTCATTTTTTGTCGCAGAAAGAGCACTTGGCCTGTCCTATTCCTGGATACTTGCACTCTTTCCCAAGACAAAGGATGCCTAGAAGCAAGAACTAGGGAAACACATCCTTCTTAGCCATTCTTGTAACAACAAAATGAAGGTCTTAATTTATGGAATAATGAGGTATGATTCTAAAGATCCTAAAACTAACATATGAACACTAATTTCAAATTACATGAAATTATTAAAATCCCTTGCAAAGGAGTGCCTAAAGACAAATATGGTAGCAAAGATCAATGCTCAAGCCTAGCCCTCCTTAAGGACTAAGATTACCCATCAGAACAAGTGCTTGCAATAGATTTCAAATGTGATTTCGAGCAACATAGAACCAACAAATATAGATGAAGGATGGTGAACCTTGAATGACAATAAACCTTGTAATTTTCTTGCCTTCATTGTATCTTCAATACTAGCGCTAGAGTTATTTTTAGAATCTTTCAACATCCAAGCAAATGAGAGGGCTTATCCCTATGTAGAGTTCCAACTCAACTTCTCTTCAATAGAATAATAATAGTCAGTTCTAGATGCACTTTGTTTTATGCAATAAATATTGGAAACACATCTAACAACCTTCTCAATGCCAGGGGCTTCTTAAAAAAAAAAAAAATTGCATGGGCAAGGATTTGAATGAGTTATGGATGCCATCTATCAATATCCTGTGCAAAAACACCTAGAACCACTCCCACTGAAATAATGATAGGTTCCAAGTCAATGTGAATGGTCCTCAAGCCAAAGCATTGTTTTTCCCTGGGATGGTGCAATGATTCCATATGCGTTGATGAGAGCCAAAGGGCTCCTGAAATAGGTCTGTCTTACAATCAACCATTTATTTACCAAATTTTGACAGAATTGAATTCAGATAGAATTCATATTGGTACAATAAAATATAAAATTCCAAAGCAAGGGGGGTTAATAAAAAAATATTTAAGAAAAAAATTTAAATACTTTTTCAAATTCTTATAAATTTACCATCCCTCGAACAAAATGAATCAAAGAAAATAAGAATTTACCATCATTCGTACAAAAAATAATGTACCTTATTACTATTGTGTTATTACTATTACATGTAGATTTTTTATTTAAGTTTTATTTTATATGTAATTGTTATTTTAATTTTATTTTTTAGTATTTATTATTTATCAAAAAGTAAATTTATGTAGTTTCTTTATTCTCATTTTTTTAAGTCATTTTATATAAAAATAGATTTGTGTAGTTTTAATTTTTATTTTTAAAGTTTTCAATGAATAATGAATGAGATGTTGAAATTTGGAATGATTATATATAATCTTTTTTTTTTTAAATTAAAATTGCATGTTTTTTGTATTTATAAGATGTATACTCTCGTATTTTAGTCGTACTTGATTTTTTTGTTGCATATGTTTTTTCCGTATCGTATTTAAATCCGTACTCAAATCTTGTTACTATGCATATTCCCATAAGAATGGATCTCCTAGATACACTGCAATGAGAGATGATTCTTATAACAGCCACTTAATGTTAGGATAGTCTTAAAACATGATCTATGACCACCTCTTTTACCTTTACCACGAGCATTGGATGCTCTCTATGTATTTTACCTTTACCAGGAGCATTGGATGCTCTCTTTGGGAAAACACTCCTCTTCTTTGATATTTGTGTCCTTTCAATATGCATTAAAAACCCCCCAGAGGTCGCTTAATTGCTAAGTTCTCCTTCCAAGAGTGTACCTTGATGATGATACAAGAGTTTCAGTGAATTTGGGTACCATTTTAGCAGAGGCGTTCATGAAACCCATCGGGCTATGCATCATGCCTCCAAGTATGCAGATGTGGCTTTCCAACTATGACATGAACCAATGGTCCAAAATCATACTTGTCAGCTTCAAAAATAAACGCGCTATGTTTGTAAACATGAACAGTGGAATCTATCTAAATTTAGTTGCACATTTTTTGAAGTGTCTATGTTTCAAGGTTGTTCAATATTTTTAAGACATTGTGTATTTTTTTACACATGTATTTTTCTTGGAAATCAAACTTGGCTTAATGAAAACCAAACTTAAATTAGATTATATAATTAAATATAATTTCTTTTGTTGTATCTGAATTGTGGTCGATAATTGCTATCACTATTCATATTGGATGTGAGGCTGCGGCTGTGATTTTGCATGCCACGGGCTGTATGTCTGTAAACTGCATTGCAGTGATATCTATGGTCTCAGATTGTTGCAGGTGTAAAAGTGTTTTGAATATTGCATTGATATAGTTGTTGTTTCCTAGTGGATATTTTGAATATTGTCTTGATAAAGCTATGCTTCCTATGCAGATTTTGAAGCTGTGACTGTTACTTATAACTACATTATGCTGATACACATGCTTTCATGTTGTTGTGATTTAAAAAAAAATGTTTTTAGCATAGAGCTATCACTTTCTCGTTAATATTTTGAATATTGTTTTGATTAAGCTATGTTTCCTATGCATAATTCGAAACTACACTTGTTGCTTGCAAGTGCACAACTATCAACTACATTGCACTGATACATATGGTCTCATCTTCTTGTGATCTTGAAAATGTTTTGAATACAAAGCTATCGTTTTTTTTTATAGATCACGATCATTTTTATTTGTCCCTATCATGAGTTTGTTTTCCCCAATGCGATTTTATCACTATATTGCTTCAGGCATCTTTTATATATGCCTGGGCATTTTTTGTCCGTCTTGGCAAATTTCATTTGTTTCTTGGATCAACATCGTTGCCAGGGCGTACTGATATTGCTCGGGGATTTTTTTATAAATTCCTGTGTATTTTTATCACTCTTGGGAAATTTCATTTGTTTGTTCGGTCAATTCCTCGTTACAATGGTCAATGCTTTGTTTTGTTGAATATCCAATATTCGGTCAATGCTTTGTTTTGTTGAATATCCAATATTCAGCGAGTTGCATCTTCTTCGTGTCTATGCATTTTCCTTATATTTGGATTGTTCAGATAACTAGTTGGTCACTTGTTCAACTGCCTACACATTTCTTATAGAGAGAGAAGTAGTTGCAAAATGTTTTGATGGCTGAGCATGGGAGTTAATGAAGAAAAACACCGTTGATGCTAATTGGATGGACAATTGAATAGCATTCATGTATATAATCGATTATGTGCAAACAATCTAAGGTGTTAATCAATTGTGTACAAACTATATATATATTTATTGACTCTACTTATTTTGCTTGATAGTCTATGGTTAATGATATTGCCCAATCCTATAGAAAGGGAACAACATGATGTGTTAATGTATGGGAAAGTTTCAATTGAATTAGTTGTTTATTAAATGTTCTAGATGTTTCTATTCACATGGTTTGAGTGAATTTGATTGTGCTTATTAATAATGCATTATTGGAAAGTTGATTGGTTCATATATTGTGCATTATGCAAACACTTTTGGAAACTACATGAATAATGTTAAAAGGAACAAGCATTGTGCATTAGAAATTGAACGTTGTTATCTCAAATGTTGGCATTAACTAACAATGGTCAATTCTTTGTTTTGTTGAATGCCCAATATTCAACGGGTTGCATCCTCTTTGTGGCTATGCATTTTCCTTATATTTGGATTGTATAGATAAATAGTTGGTCACTTGTTTAGCTGGTTACACGTTTCTTATACATTTCTTATAGAGAGAGAAACCGTTGCAAAATGTTTTGATGTCTAAGCGCTATTCAATTGAGTCTACTTCTCTTGCTTGATAGTCTATGGTAGATGATAGTGCCCAATCCTATAGCAAGGGAACAACGTGATGTGTTAATGTATGAGAAAGTTTCAATTGAACTAGTTGTTTACTAAATGCTTTAGATGCTCCTATTCTCATGGTTTCACCGCATTTGATTGTGCTTATTAATATTGCATTATTGGAGAGTTGGCTGGTTCGTATATTGTGCAGTATGCAAACCCTTTCAGAAGCTACATGGATAATGTTGAAAGAGACAAGCATTATGCATTTTGCGGTGTTATCTCAAATGTTGGCAATAACTTTGACATTACATTAACTAAGGTACCATGTTTTGAATCCATGTTTGGTGATTAAGACATACGATAGATACATTGAAATCAGTTGGTCCTCAGAGATAGAGAATTGCTAATGCCAAGAACTTAAACCTTTTTCAGGAAAGCGTAGCCTCATAAATATATTGAAAGATGTGTTTATAAAGTTATGGTTTTAATGTCTTTGATCCCTAGACTGTATAAACACAATTGCAAAGTTTGCAGTTTGGCAAAACATAGACCAAAGGCAAGTTGCGGATTGTTGAATACATAGGATGAATTCAAATTGCATCTGCAGCCGTAAGGACATCGCCACTTGTGGCTCTTGTTAGAATAAAAAATACATGATTTTATTTTATTTTAATTTTTATAGATACTTTACCATTTGAAAAATACATAAAACTTTGCCACATATATTAATAAGCTTACAATTACCACATGGGAAAATTGAATGTTGGATATTAAATCTTTGTTTTTCAGCATGGAATCATGAACCTCATCATGGATTTTCATTATTTTATTACTACACCAAGTTATGCGCCTCATGGCCCATTTTCATTCTTTTATTACTACACCAAGTTATGGCTTATTAAGCAAATATATTATGTTATTGTAATGAGATATTGTCATTATGTTATTCATGCCTTGTGAATTGCTTATCTAGAATGCATAACTTTCGGAATTTTGGGTATTGATGCATATAAGGACACGTGGTAACTAATTAAAAGCCAAAATCTATTCACATGTACATACATTTATTTATTTTTAAACTTTTGTGTTATGATGACATATGGTAAATTATATAAAAGATGGTTTATTACAAAAGGTCATGGTTTCACATTAGTCAGAATGGAGGACATTTGTATAGAGTTAGAATTCAATTCTCTCCTCTTTTCCTCCACATTAATAAATCATTTCGTAATCTTAAATGTTCTCTTTGACAGGTCGCTACCGCCTCAAGTTGCTACTGCCTCTTTGACAAGTTGCTACTGCCTCATTCACATTAATACATTTTTTTTTTTAATTTAAACAAATTAAATTATATGGAATAATTAGATATAATTTAAAAAAAAAATCAAGATATTAATTTTTAAAATATTAAAAAAATAAAAATATTAAATTTTTAAATTTAAACAAATTAAATTCATGATATATATTTTTTTAATTTATAAAGTAAATAAATCTTTGATTTTAGATAGCAACATAAGAAAAGTGTATAAATCAATTCCCAACAAAGTTTTGTTAGTGTACAATGCTTACCATGGATTTGAATGGGATGATTCAATATAATTTAAAACTAGCATACCCCCAAAGTAGGGGAAATGAAACATTGAGAAGAACTTCAATATGTTGTAAAATGAGAAAAAATTGTGTGTATGTAGACAATATAATTTTATGTGTTTGAAAGAAAGTCTAGCTAATTTATGGTAGGGATAGTGGTCGATGAAATTGAAAGGAAAACTCTATTGCAAGTACTAATAAGCAATAAATAGAAACCCATGTAATTGATGGCAAGTAAAATGATTTGTACATTAATTTGGCATACAAAAAGGTATACATATGTGAGTAAAACAATAAAGGGCTAGGTAGTGATCAAGTTTGACTAAATATATTGGAAATCAACATCGGTAGTTTCATTTGGTAAGTGGTTTTATGAGTTTACCGAATGCTCATTGTTAAGGCTTCTAATCATGAAGTTGTTGAAGCACCAACCTTGCTACATATATGAAATAAATAGGGTGCATCAATAGCTCGTCCACACGAGTGTTGTTCATTCCCCATGTACATCTGCAAGTGTCGTTTATCTATCAGGTATAGTTGCAAGTGCTAGTGACATATCCATGGAATGCTTATGATTGTGAGTCCTCATGTTGTTTAATTTGGCACCATCTAAGTGATTCTCTTCCTCAATTGTAGCGGCAAGGATGACCTGACATGTGCCATGTACACCAATTCCAATTTTTGAGAACATAGAGTGTCCTTGTGTTCTTTCGAGGCTAAAGAGAGGTCACAAAGGGAGGGTTCGGTCTTGAGTCAATAAGAAGAGGTGATGAAACAATTTCTGATAGCTATAAAGTTCTCAACTATTAATTGGACTCCATGTGCTTCCATTGATAATATCCCATGGATGCTTCAACTTGTTTCTCATGTTCTTGAATCACCAATATCATCCTTTGTTGTGTCAAAAGCACAAGTATCCCTAACACAATTTTTCTTAGGGAGACAATATAAGCATACAGTGGTAGTGCACCTATGTAGCCACCCTTCTTCTCGATTTCTTGATAGACTTTCCAACCAACAGAATGCCCAATGCCATCAACCACTTGTACTTGGAGAAAGGGTTGTCGTTTGAAGCAAGGGGTTCATGGCATATCCTAATTCCAACCCTAATAAACCCACATGACCAATGTTCACAATTGGAGGAGTTGCATTATAAGGAAAGGGAAAATATTTCGGGCCATATCCCAATTCCAAGGCAAATAAACCTGCATGCATCGCTAAGGTCAATGATTGTACAATGCTTAATTGCATGTGTTATAGGATTGAGGAAGAAGGGGGGTGATGCTAGTGTATCAATTTGTTATCATGTCTATGTTGCATGGCATAGGCTAACCATAATATTCATACATGTCAAGGGGGAGATAGGATGATGATCCCCCTATTTTAATTGCAAACCCTTCTTGCAACCTCGTTTCTTGATGTTAGGCCTAGGCCTTTTCCTTGATGTTATATTTGTGGAAATGTAGACTAGAATTGAATCTAGATTCATCTTGCAACGTTTAGTAAGTCTAGGATTCAACATATTGGACATAATTTTAGCATTATGTGTGGGTTATGCTTTTGTTCAACCTGATTAGTTGACCATCATCAAACACATTCATATATAGAAAATGATCTAATGTGCATCTTTTTTGAATTTGTTTCTTGATAATAGTTTAAGAGAAAAATTATGCACCAATATATCTTGCATATATATGTGATTTCATGTATTAATCCAATATATAATGGAATATATTATTCCATCTGCTCCAATATATACTGCAAATAACATATGTAGCAATGTCACAGTGCTTATTGATTGTCATAGCTGAAAAGATCGACTTAAAGAATCACCAAGTTTACCCAAAAAGAGTGAACATCTTAAATTATATTTTTCTAAAATTAAAAGTATACCTACCCAAGCTGTACAACACCCTGCTTTTCTCCATACAATAATAACATGCACTATCCAAGCCTATATTTTGTAGGAATACGGTAATAATGAATGAGTGTTTTCGTTTTTTCTTCTGTTGGAGAGTTATTTCATCCATTTACGCGTGATTTGTGAAGGTTTCAGAAAATGCGCTGAAACGAAATAAACAAATGATTAGAGTGATATATGTTATGTGATAGTTTGCTAGGGTCAGAACTCGAGGATTCGGTATGGAAATTTGATATCCTTTTATTATGGTATCACTGAAATTGTTTGCTATATCAGCAACGATCATATTCGAAGTTATTGGAATTGGTTTTGAAACAAACAACAAAAAGTTTATGATTTAAATTATAACTGAATTCAACCCTTGTGACGACTGCAATTGGATCGAGAACCTAGGTGGTGTACACAACAAATTTTTGACCTCAAATAAAATCAAGTAATAAGTACAAAACTCATGATGATTTGGTACATAACAAAGTTTTGACCTCAAATAAAATCAAAACAAGTGCTCCCTGACATAGATGCCATGAATTTTTTTTTTGCAGATCGCTTTATTTGTGGTGATATCTCTCCGAATAAATGGTTGAAATCGCGAGATTGTAATTATAAAGTTTGGGTTTTATGGACGAATTTAAAAATTAAAACATTCAAATCGCAGTTTTCAATTGCTAAAATTGTTATATCATAGTGAATTTTCAGGTGCAGCATAAAGAAACCACCAGTGAGGGTACAGCGTGTTTTTGAAGGCTAGTTATCCCTCAGCATATATATGCTATAAGTTCCATGGAATGGATTTCCTTCTCGTGGGATATGTCCAGTGAAATGACTGTTGTCCTTGTTTACATTAAAATATGCGTATATGTTAGAGCACTTTCGGTAACCTAGAGGACAGCATACTAAATTCAACAATCACTACCCCAGTCTTCAAGTTGAAACATAAAATATTTCCTGAAACAATTTCTACTCTCACAGCTATTATACAAGTAGTCTTGTCATAGGCAATAGATATAGAAATGAATATTATATATACCAACTTACAAAAGAAGACTGAGAATTCACATGACAAATGATACAGGAGTTTGAGCATTGAGCTGTAGAGCATTAAATGCCTAGCTCAGTGCTTAGGGTCCATTGGATCCCGAGAATCTTCAGATTCAACGGACCCTAAGCAGTGACCTACTGCATTAAATGCTATACGCCTTCGACGTAAAAATTAAAATATTATTTTTTTAAAATATTAAAAAAAATAAGATATTAATTATTTAAATTTAAACAAATTAAATTTATGATATATATTTTTTTAAATTTATAAAAATAAATAAATCTTTGATTTTAGATAACAATATAAGAAAAGTGTATCAAATCAATTCCCAACGAGTCTATCATATACGAGGATAATATTAGGTATTATGAATCTCTTGAACCTATGAAAGTGGAACTTGGAAGTATATACTTAGGTATGCTTAATAATTACTCAAATCGGATGAATAGATCGTATCATGCTACATTAATTTCGATGAACTCTAATAGGCTTATGAAATTACTCTATGAATTTCCTTATGGCTAGTTAGAGTTACTTATTATGAATACAACTATGTGAGTGACCAGGTGAAGATCCGATTACGGACTTAGCTTAATCATATATATTATATGAGTACCAAACAAGGCATTAAGAATTAAGGTAGTAAATAATAAATATAAGGAAAATTACTAAGTGTAAAGGGATGAAGATAAGCTAAGGGTTGATGTTGATTTTAAGGTGTCTTTATTTTTAGTCCCTGCCTTAGGCACGAGACTATATGTTCCGCCTTGCTGTAATAATTTGTAGGATAACATAAAAAAACTATATAGTTGGCTAATGTTTCAGAAAAATAGGCATTTGTTGTTTTTTTAATAATAATTATTTTTCAGATATGTTTGACTTCTATTGGATTAGAGAGGGTGATTTGACTATTTTTCTCATTGCCGACTATTACTAGAAATTATAAATATAAAAAAAAAAATACTCACAACCTTAGTTGCAGACTTTAATTTTTATCATACGATCATTGGGAGAGATGTTCTGAAATATTATCTCGAAGTTTGAAGTTCAAACCAGAGGTGTGGCAAAGGTTTTATTGCCTGTTGGTTTATGGAGTCCAGAAATATTAATTGCCTTTCCTGTCCTTTATGGCAGTCCCCTGATTATTAATTCTGGTTGTTTTTCCCTCCATTGAATGCATATTGTCGCTCAACAAATCTCTACAATCCCTAGAGAGAAGCCAAGCCACCTGCAGATCCTCTATTCTAAAGATCGAGGTAGCCATGAGCCAAAGCTGAGTAGCTCTGCCCCCAATGAGCTGAGTCTCGGGCAGAGGTAATTTTGTGTGAATCAGTCAGAGTATAGTTAATGCATAATCGATTGTTTGTGTGAGCCCTTGCTACCTGTGATTTTCTGACCGATTTTCTGTGCGTTTTCGAGGTTTCAGCCGTTTCACTGCATTTAATGGCTGGAAATGCAAAGTCAGAGAAGCAGTTTATTAGTGCGATATGTTTTTTTTTCTCTTTGAAACGTCTTGTGGTTTTTCAGTTCCAGTGGCTGTAGTGGCTGCATTTCTTGTTGCATTAGTCTTACAACAAAATTGCGAGACTTCTAGCGGAGAGGGTTTCAGCGAAGAGACCTTCAACGTAAGCGTGTCTTTACCATTTGCTCTATCTATTTTTGCTCGGTCTATTTGTTGGTTTTCCTTGTCCATTCACTAACTTGTGGCAAGTCTTACTGATAAAAAACCTTGTTTAAATTGTAGACCGTAATTTTAATGGGTGAAATTTGAGGTTCTTTTCACCAATGCTTATTTTATACATGTAGTTTGTTGTTCTTAGGGTTCTTTATTTTCTTGTAGTTCCATTTTTATTTTGAAGCTTGTGTTTTGGGTTTATCTGGAGTGGTTAAACGTGTTTTCCGGGGTTGGCTCTGTTTCACGGTCTTCTACAGTCTTTGCGTATATATTACACTTCTTCTCACTAATTTATTCCATAGAAGCGAGATAATATTTATAGGTTATTTTATTGGGATTGTATCGGCTCTACATGCTCTTGGCTGTAGAGTGTGTAATTTGGGTTTATATCGGGATTGTAAGGCGCATAATTGTACTTTTTTTTCTCTTTCTATTGCATGCTGAGATTTTTATACTTAAAGACACCAAACACTTGTGAAATATTGGTTTCTTTCTAGTCGTACCTTTAAATTTGACTTCCAAAATTGATTGTTATGTTTGGGTAGTCAATTCTGTAATCTTTAATTTTATACCAGGCTTTTATGGAGTTCGAAGCATTTTTTAGAAAGAAAGTAGTTGCTAGTGAAATGTTTGAGTCTGCCTTCATATAGCCGTGCAGGCTGTGCTGTGCTAGGGCTCTTTTTCTGTTTGATTTTAGGGTTTTTGTACTAATATTTGATATCTCTCCGAAGGGAAAGGTGAAATCGCCGGTATCTCTGAAGGGTACTTCAGTGATTTTCCATTTGGAGATGGACGACGTGGTTGTGGCATTCAAGCAATTATTGACTAAGAAAATTTCTCCAACTCACCTGCAAACTCTTGGGCGAACGAGTATTCAAATCTTTGGTTAATTACACCTTACGGAGAGCTAATTACATATTTTCGAGGCACAGATTTGAATTGGTCCAATCTCTCTTGAAACTGTGGCAATCTGTAAGTTCAATTTTTTTGTTGTTGAATCTGCATGCCTTGCCATAATGAATCTAAAACAGGTGCATGCGGCAATCTGTAAGAATGTGTATTGTTAAAAATAATTGTATTGTCTTTGTTGCAATGGTTTCTGCCTCTTCTAGGCCTTGTGGATCTTTGAATGGCTTGAAAATGCTGTTCAATTTCAGTCATTGAGAATCCTAATGAGGGCTTATAAGTTTAACACAAGTTTAAGGATATGTGATTAGTTTTTAAGTTTAGCACATGTTTATAATTATGCAATTAGGTTTCATTTAACGTGTTAATATTGTCATGTTTGAATCCCTCATTTGAGTAGGATTTTTGGGGATTAGATTATATTTGTGGAATTTTTAGTTCATGTTACAAATTTGGCATCATAGAAGTGAGTTACTTTATGTTCACATTCTTTTATGTTAATATGAAATTGAATTGAATATAGTGGGTATTGTTTTTGTGATGTCAAATGTGGCTAAGTCAACTCTGTGTGGCAATCTGAGTTTTTGTTTTCTAGGTGTAGCATAATTGTTAAAAATGTAGACCGTTAAATACAAACCAAGAAAACAGAATGCCATTAATACCACCACCTGCAGCCAGACAATTATCCTTGATGTTTCAATCCTTAAAAGGAAGTGGCATGGATATTTTTGGATATGTGTCATTTGAAACTGTTGTTAGACTTTTTTGCAGCCTTTTCTTTGACAACTTGTTTGAATCCTTCAAAGCTCATCTCCCTATTAGTGTACTGTTTCATCGTTTGTTATTAAATATGAAATACATTCCAGAATCTTTTGAGTTACCTTTGTCCTATCCTCTTGTGGATCTGTTAATAGATTGTGATAGTATGTTCTGAGATTTTTCTCTTTTTCTTGATGTGCTTCTAGTGTTCGCTCTTGAGCATTTTTCAAGGGCGAGATTCTATTATGGTGCTTCCAATTAACCAATGTTCTGGAAGAATTTTTTGTCCGCCACCCTCCTTTGAACTATCTGATCAATGGGTTTTCCTGTAGAATATTTCTTTGTTGCTCGCTTTGACATCTCATTGATCTTGAATTCTCTCCTCCTGAAGTTTTAATTCAGAAGTTCTGCCTTCTGTTATGATCCGTTGCTGTATAGTTTCCATCTATTTAACCAAGTCTCTTTGGGCTTGGAAAATGTTGCAAAAGTCCCTTTGTTCCAATGCTTGATTTGTAGAGTGTTTTCAATATTTATTAGAATGACATGAAAAGTATCAAGACAAAAAGATAAAATTTAGAAAAAAAATGATCTTCACTTTGTAGCTCTTATTTTGAAAACCAATTGAAATGTGACATTATATTTTCATCAATGAACACCTTAAAAGAATTAGGGTATAAATTTTCACTATCCAAGCTGCGGTCATAGCTTCTTCATACCTAACCTTCCACATGTCCCTTTCCACTCTCAAAGCTACCACTTGCTTCTACTCTTCATGCCACTTCGTTTATGTCTCCTCCAACTTCTGCCCATCCTGTTCAAAAATATTTTAGTATCTCTTCAATAAGAGACTCTTGGAGATGTGCCCTACTTCTAGAGATCTCATATGAAGATTGGTACATGTAGCATAGCCATTAATATTTTAGCATTTTTTTGAAACTTTGACTTGTCCTCCCCAATCAGATGAGGGATAATGCTATTTTATGTTTTCCTAGAATAGATCTAGGGTTTTGGTAGCGATATTATTTTATTATGGAGGTTGTTAAGCCAAGACTCTATAAAAGAAAAGCTCCTCCGATTGCAATGGTTGTTGAAGGAATGAACACTTGAACTCTTGGTGCCAATAATTTGTATCCTTATTTAGACTATTGGATGGTTTTGATGGTGCACCCTAGTGGATGAGGAATTTTTCTACATGAATGATCCTGTTTTATGCTGCTGATATCTCCATTGGATTATGGTTGTGAGGTATTAAAACCAGTAACATCCTTCCATTTTACTTTTGTTTGTCATTTTTAATGAATTGCATGAATGTATGTCTCTCTATATATGGTTATATGCATTTGCAGTTCATTTTTGAAAAGTACAAACCTTGCAAATATAGTATTTACCTACATTAGTAAATTTACATTTACAGATTGCTGAAGTATAGGACAACAAGGAGATAGTAAATTTCTGTCCATATCCTCAATAGGACAGCGTCTCAGTGAGCCTCATTAGACCCCAACTATGATCTAACCAATGTAAAACATAGGCACTGGTATCACCTTTTGAACACCATAAAATTATGTGAAAAAACCTTTATTCTGTGCAAAACAAATCTGGAAATTATTGTTATCCATCACACTCCAAATTTTTCCAAAAGTAGTCGACTAAAAACTATAATTGTTGCACCTTAATCTAGAATAAATTTTCTGGTAAATAAATCCGCACTTTCCAGCCATAAGAAGACTCAGATTTATATAGGCCCAGAAATCATCATTTTATTTTAGCAAAGCAGATCTGAAATTTACAACTCATATTCTCTAATTAAATCTGTTTCTATGTTTGGAAAATTCACTGATCAATAAATCTAATAACATACTTAAAATTTTGTACAATAAATTTGAAACCCTATTCGTTTCTCTTTTTAGTTAGCTTTTCATGAATAATGGTCTTAAAGGAACTTCCTTGAGATTTGGTTTTCCATGTCGCTAGTTCTTCGAGGGGCTTACTTATTTCATTTTGTACCTAAGCCTCTATTTTTTTTAGGACATTTGGGTAGATGTCAAGGGAGGCCAATGTTTTTTCCTTACTGGCCTCAATAAGCTCATGCATAAAGGTATTAATCATTTCATTGGTTTCATCTAATTTGAAAGCTAAAAAGGGATCCTTATCATACACAACTTATAGATCTTTGATCCTCTCTTCCTTTACCTATTTTTTAGCATTTAATGAGGCATTTTCTCCTCACAAGAAATTAACCTCTACTATTAATTTTTGCTTCTCTTCTTGCATTTTCTGAGTGATGGGAAAGGGAAGGGTCATATGACTGTTTTATAGGGCTTTTATCCTCCGATATTTATCCTTGACCAGGGAGACTAACTCATAGACCTCCTGCTTCTCTTTTCTAATAGGCCCATAATGACCTACAAATGAGTTCTCTCTAATTGCAAAGAATTAGAGATAATTTGAATGGAAACTATGCTTATGCTAAGGACTCAGCCAAGACTGGCATGCTATGGAGGAATTAACTGAACCTATTATTGAAATTAATGAGCATATTAAGTCTGCTTGAAAGCATGTTGCTAAATTTCTCAATTCTGGAGGTACCCAAAGTACTGAATCACAATTTACCCCTAAAAGTTATCATTTTGTATCTACCCGTGATCATATTATTATAAATAAACATATTGGGACTTTTACTCCTCAAGAAACAACTTTTACTCCTACTGTTGATCTCAGTATTTCTTATGTTTAGAAGAAAAATCATAAACTTAAAGAACAACTTCAGGAGTATTTTATCTTGGATCATTTTCATTAAAGCTTCAGAATGATATGCTCAAACCCATAATTCTAAAATATAGTAGAGAGTCAACAGGTTGAATCTAAATAACCAGAATCTTCAAAAGATGCGAAAGAAATGTCGTAAAGAGATTAGAGAGCAACTTTCCTCCAAGAAATATTTGAAGAAATTTTGAAAAATGCAAAGTCTACATTACCCAATGGCTTACATGTTCTTGTTAGTGTTTATGGAATATGACTACCTGTTTTTTTATAACAGTTTTCAATTTTTCTCATTAGTTCTTCTTGCATGAGGACATGCAAGTTCCTCATGCAAGTACTTTGGTTTGGGGTAATTTTGCCATCTTTTTCAGCACATAAAAGTCAGATATATATCAACTTTTTATTATAATACTTTGTCTTTCATTAATTATCTCCTCTATACTTCAAGTTTTGAGTTTATCAAGCCCACACTTAAATTATTGGCTATATGAGGTGATTGGTATGTATTCTAGTTATTTTTTGTGATTTTAACAATAGGAGTTGATTTCAAGTTGATTTTATCTTACCAGCAAAGTAGTGGCTCATTTTTGTCACAAAATTGTCTCTTGCACCGATTTTGGTACTTGTTTTGGTGCTTGTTGTTGATTTGGATGGATGCGGATTGTTGAGAGGAATCTGACACTTGGATGATTCTTCTCGAAGTTCCAAGACCATTCTTTGTTCCTAATATAATGCCTACAATGCTCTAGATCAACCCAAGTATTCAGTCAAACTTCATGGTCAATATTTTTCATCAGTTCACCTCATTTTCCAGAAAGATAACTTCAATCACTATTTTTAAGCAAGTTGTGATGAATTTTGAAAATATGCCACAAAATCCATCGGCAAAACATGCTCGTTTAGCTGAATCGAGAGTGATTTTCTCACAAAGTGAATGGTTTGGGAGAAATCCTTATTTAATTAAAATGGAATGTCCCATAATCATAGTTGTGGTCAGTTTTCTAAACTTAGCAATTTGCTTGAGCAACCCAGGGATTTGGGTATTGGATCTTATCCTTCCCCACTAATTAATTTTATTTATAAATTGGATTCCATAGAATAGAGCAGGACACATTGAAATACATGGGGAATAATCTATTAACGGCAATGTTATGTGGTTGATTTTATGAACTCGAATTGATGATCTTGCTATAAGATTGATTTCAGACATTGATGAAAACCAGACCTTGCATTTTGCGTTCCAGTCTATATTTGTGCTGTAAGTTTCTAAGTTGGCTACTTGATTGGTTTGGGCCCACCAATCAAGCAAGCACAACTTTGTATTTGTATTCTCTATTGTAGTTAGTCTTTCCTTTTTTGTAAATTTCGATTCTTGAATATTTTCAATTGCATTCACTTGCACAAATCGTTATAAAGTATTATTATTGTAGAATTTCATTTTGTCTATCGTTAAAGTTTGTTTTTCTTGTAGAAATCACATGTGTTATTGGTATAAAGTGTTTATATATTATCCAATTCTTTCCATTGTTAGATACGCACGACAGATCATTTGCACATTTCATTTTATAAAAACATAAAAGAAACAATATACTTCCAGCATTTAAACTCATTCACGATGGCATTCATTCCATATTTCAATTCATTGTATATTTTGATCATAATAGGACATGCATCATTTTAGTTTTAAATTGTAGCTTGTTTCTTTTAAATCATAGAATTCAAACACTAGTTCCTTGCTCAACTCATTTATGAAATTTGTTTCTTTCATATAAATTAGATTTGGGATTTTATGCATTTTAGCTTGTTTCAGTCTTGACAACATAGCTTTGTGCATATTTGTTTACTGTAGAATGAGATCATAATATAGTATAGGAAGTAGCTTGACATATATTCATCAAGCCAACAAACCAACCAGATATTCATCAACTTTAACAGTAGCAAACCAACCAGATATTCATCAACTTTAACATTGGTCAACCACAAATTATGTTTTATGAAGATAGATAGCAATAAATATATAAAATCAACGCTACCTATGCCAAGACTGAAATAACCATGATTGGCCTAGTAAAAATGGCCTGAAAAGTACCCAAAGTTGTTTAATAGCATCACAAAGATAAACCTGCAGTAATTTTTTTTATTGATGATTAGTAATCAAAACCCATTAGCGAACTAGGTTCTGGGAAAAACAAAGGAGCAGTTGATGAAACCTGAAGCTGGGGATGGGGCAATGTTGGACTGCAATTTTGAGACAACATTGGGATCTGACCATGTTCAAACCCCATTGAAAATCCCAAATTCTAATATATAAACACGTACAATTGTAATTACAATTTTCATTACTTAAATTAGATTTTGGAATTCATAAATAGAGTCAATTCTTTCAAATAAGCCTACTACACCTGTACTGTGTCGTCTTAACAACAAATATATGCAATTTTCAGGCAGCATTGGCATCTGACCATGTTCAAAGCCCATTGACAAACTATGTATTGAACAGGATACATAAGCAGTTGTAGAAGAGGGTTCCACTGGAATAGAGTTGTCATTTCGGCAAATTAAGAGAACTTTCTGTGAAGAGCTTGAAACAGAAATGCCATTAGTATTGCTAGCTAAAGCTTCAGTAAGTTGAGGAATAGATGACTTTTTTACTGATGCAAAAGAGAAAATCTTGAAGGCATTTAAGAAATTTTGAATTGTTCCTTTCTAACTGCAAGTAGTAAACATAGATACTGATTTTTGACATTTTTTTGTTCAAACATTGCTTTTCATACACATATGGTTTACATTTTCTTGTGTCTATTTAAAATATTCCATGGTTCAAATTAGTATGGATATAAAATTATAGTCTTCTTAACCACTGTTTGTTATCCTAAGAGTTCCTTTGTTATTATGCAGGTGCATCTATCATTCCTGTTACAGTCTTGGGGGTGCCATTATATCTAGATCAGTCACTTGGGTTGTTTGAACATTGTTTCTTTTTCCCTTATACCCCTATGGCTGTTAGAACTGTCCCTGGTCTAAGTAAAAATTCCGCTATAGAAAAACATCTGTCAGAAATAGATTGTACTCTTTCCTCATTTCACTTGTTTAGGCTCCCAAACTTTGTCTACAACCCTGGGGATTGCTTGTTTGATGCATTTGCTGTTTTGTTTCACTTTCAATTTGCATCCCTCCAGATACGAGGAGGAATTGTTACATATTTCAAAGAATGCTTGGACAACAAAGATCCAGACGCCCTGCATTCAATGGACAATGAACTTAATATTGATTTTCTGAAAGAATTGCATGGAGTTGACAATAGTCAAATATACCTTGAAAGAATGTCACTTTCTGCATGGTCCCAACAAGAGGCAAGATTATCTGGCCTATGGGGTGATGTCTTTTGCATAAAATGGTTGGCAAAATGGCTTTCTATTCCTATTTTTGTTTGGTCATTGCAAAAAAAATGCATATATCTCCATTTCAATTCACATGTTTCTGGATATCAATTTAACATACTTTTCCATGACCATAGCCCTTCACATGGGCATTATGAGCCTATCCTTTCACTTGGGTCCCACTATATGTTGAGGTCAAATGTCCCTTCAACTAGTCTAACTCGTTGTGGCCTTAAGTCATCAAATATGGACAAAGCCTTTCACTCCATGGAAATTGCATTGTCCAATCAACTGTTCAGTAGGTGCGACGCTGTCACTTTTGATTGCCATGATTCTCTGTTTGACTCTTTGTGTTTTCTCATACGTAGATATGATATGCCTTCATTGAGAAAATGTGCTTCACAAATGTTTTGCAATGCTTACCATGGTCGCTAGTTACCTGCTATTAGATGCTTGCATGAACACTTCCCACAATCCACGATTGGTGAAGAGCATTGGGTGGCTACTTGGAAAACCTTTGTGACTAATATGTTTGTACCTTATAATGAAGGAAAAATAGAAGGAGGCCATTTTGCTTTGCAATGGGTTTGTCACATGCTTGAAGTAAATATAATAATATGGTCTACTCAAACTAGAAGGTTTGAGTACAAATTTTCCTGTGGTCGTGATGAAGCACCAATACTCTACTTGTTGCAAGATATTTCTTGCTTTCCACATGTGCACTATGAGCCCTTGCTTCAACAAGGGAACACCTTATCAAACGTGTTACCACACATTGCACAATATATGCCAACATCAATAGATGACACTTGTTGTTAGAAATGTCCCTAGTCTAAGTGAACATTCCACTATAGAAAAACAACTGTCAGAAATAGATTGTACTCTTTCCTCATTTCACTTGTGTAGGCTCCCAAACTTTGTCTACAACCATGGGGATTGCTTGTTTGATGCATTTGTTGTTTTGTTTCACTTTCAATTTGCATCCCTCCAGATACGAGAAGGAATTGTTACATATTTCAAAGAATGCTTGGAAACCAAAGATCCAGACGCCCTGCATTCAATGGACACTGAACTTAATATTGATTTTCTGAAAGAATTGCATGGAGTTGACAATAGTCAAATATACCTTGAAAGAATGTCACTTTCTGCATGGTCCCAACAAGAGGCAAGATTATCTGGCCTATGGCGTGATGTCTTTTGCATAAAATGGTTGGCAAAATGGATTTCTATACATATTTGTATTTGGTCATTGCAAAAAAAATGCATATATCTCCATTTCAATTCACATGTTTCTGGATATCAATATAACATACTTTTCCATGACCATAACTCTTCACATGGGCATTATGAGCCTATCCTTTCACGTGGGTCCCACTATATGTTGAGGTCAAATGTCCCTTCAACTAGTCTAACTCGTTGTGGCCTTAAGTCATCAAATATGGACAAAGCCTTTCACTCCATGGAAATTGCATTGTCCAATCAACTGTTCAGTAGGTGCAACGCTGTCACTTTTGATTGCCATGATTCTCTGTTTGATAGCTTGTGTTTTCTCATAGGTAGATATGATATGCCTTCATTGAGAAAATGTGCTTCACAAATGTTTTGCAATGCTTACCATGGTCTCCAGTTACCTGCTATTAGATGCTTGCATGAACACTTCCCACAATCCACGATTGGTGAAGAGCATTGGGTGGCTACTTGGAAAACCTTTATGACTAATATGTCTATACCTTATAATGAAGGAAAAATAGAAGGAGGCCATTTTGCTTTGCAATGGATTTGCCACATGCTTGAAGTAAATATAAGAATATGGTCTACTCAAATTAGAAGGTTTGAGTACAAATTTTCATGTGGTCGTGATGAAGCACCAATACTCTACTTGTTGCAAGATATTTCTTGCTTTCCACATGTGCACTATGAGCCCTTGCTTCAACAAGGGGCCACCTTATCAAACGTGTTACCACACATTGCACAATATATGCCAACATCAATAGATGACACTTGCATACTTAGTTCCTCACAATCAAGTGTCAGAAAAGAAGAGTACAATCAAGTGTCAGAAAATAAGAGGAGGTAAACAAATTTGGTGCACATAAAAAGAAAGGGCCTTCACTTCATTCCTTAAAAATCTAGATTAGGCAAAAAAAAAAAAGCCATGAACCAAACAATCCTTGCCTTCAACCAAACCTCGTAGCCAAAGAGAGTATGGACATCGGTTTTGCTATTGGTATGAAGAAACGCAAATCTTTGCATCATTTGAAAGCACACATAAGGGCAAGTGAAACCCTTAAATGACAGATAGCCAAGGACAATGATAAAGCTAACAGAGCTATAGATCGATATTTGTCAGCTATTCAAGACACCCCTATCTATGAATGTGTGATCTGTGAACAAACACATTTCCAAAAGGACATGGTTGACATTGATAAACATTGTATCAACATCTATAGCTCCCTTGCAAATCCATCATCTGCAAAGAACATACCACTTGGTGATCAAATATGTAGACAATGTCAAAGGTCTTTGTCGAATGAATGCCTCCCACCTTTTAGTGCACCTGACAATATTAGAAGAAATGAAGCACTTCCTGTTGTTAAGGACTTGACTACATTGGAAGAAAGACTTATTTCCCTTCTTAATTCTTTTGCTCAAATACGACAACTTGGATACAAGAGATCTCAATTTGGCTTGATTGGCACAATCATAAATGTCCCTGCCGATCTAGGTCTCCTGCAACGTGCATTGCCTCGCGACTTTTGTGATTCTATGACAGTTGTTGTTGTCTTTAAAAGAAAACTAGAATACAAAAAGGCATATCTTTCAGGAAATATTAGGCCAAAATTTGTAGCAACTGCTCTACATGGACTTTGCAATATGCCATTGTACAAAAACAAGCACATTTCTTTTAATCAAGAATGGAAAAATGACCTAGAAAGAAACACTAACAATGAGGTTTCTGATCCAGTGTCTTCTGACCAAATAGATCTTGCTTCAACTGATGATGACCTTGATATTGTGACTGAAACAGTTGTTCATGGATTTAGTCACTCCCAATTGGTAGATGACTTGCAAGACAAAGTAATAGAGCTTGCACCTTCTGAGGGCTTTAAACCAGTTAGCATTTTCCAGGATCGATTCTCCGAGGAAATAAACTTCCCAACATTGTTCTTTGGTTGATCGCTGGGAGCTACTGCACAAAGACCATGACTTTGCAAGACATATTCCTAACCTTTTTTTCAAGGCTATACAGACCATCATGCAACAAGTTTCCAATTGTGCATGGGTATGCATACATAAAGGTGAGCTGAAAGGGAAAAAACTGTGTGCCAAAGATGTTAAAGGAATGTATAACTTGAACAAGTTGTTGCAATCCCCTGTTGGATATCGTTCACTGAAAAATATATGTATTTCCCTTGATTATGTTGAAAACATGAAAAAGGACATTTTTGCAATGATAAGACAATTGGGTCCCCCAAAATTCTTTGTAACTTTCACAAGCGCTGATCACCTTTGGCAACCACTTTGTAATGCATTGGAACATTTACATTCTAAACATGCATCCAAGCCTTCTGAAAACATTTTAGCATAAACAATTGATTCCAAAATTAGAAAGCATCCAGTGACTTGTAGTCGGTATTATAAGCATAGATTCAACGCATTTCTAACATTGTTGAAAAATAACAAAAACATTTTCGGAGAAGTCATGGATTATTTCTTTGTTACTGAGTTCCAGAATAGAGGTAATGAACATGACCATGGCCTTTTATGGATTCTTAATGCACCTATATATGGACATAGCTCAAATACCACAATTGAACATTTCATCGATAGCTATTTGTCTTGTGATTCAACATTTCTTTCTGAGGACTTGGAAAGACTACAAACGCATCATCACACACATACTTGTAAGAAAAACAAAAAGACAACTTGCAGGTTTGGATTTTCTTTGCCTCCCTTGGATAGAACTATGATCATCCATCCTCTTGATTGTGTCCAAGAAGAAACTAAAGAAAAAGCAAAAAAACCTATTCTTGGTTTTGCAAGAAAAACATTATAGCAAAACTATGTCGTTTGACACTTTTTTGCAAGAACTTGGTATGTCGATGGAGGAATATATTGTCTTGATTCGTTCTTACATTTCTCGTCCTATCATTCTATTGAAAAGAAGCCCATCTGATGTTTGGATAAACCCATTTGCAAAAACTGTGCCCCAACTATGGCTAGCGAATACAAATGCACAGTTCATCTTGGATGCCTATGCAGCTGCAATGTATTGTAGCTCATATATGGCCAAATTTGACCGTATATTAACAGAAGCCTTTCGAAAAATTCGTGAAGAAAGCACAGAAAGTAGAGATGACACTATTCAGGTTATACGGAAGCTAGGAAATGTGCTCTTGAATTTCCAAGAAATTTCCAGTCGACAAGCAGTACATATTGTCCTCCCATTGGCCTTGCATTGTAGTTCGCATAGGACAATATTTATTAACACATCTCCACAATCAACAAGAACTTACATTCTAAAAAGACCTCATTTATTGGCACAAGAACCAGATGACTCAGAAGACATTATGTGTTCCTCTGTGGTTGACAAGTACACTATATGTCATCATGTGTTTGAGGACATTTGTCTGACGGAATATGTAGCATTTTATACAATGGTTTCAAAGAAATCCAAAAGACGAAAAAAACCATATGTAATAAGATATGTGAGATACGCTAAACATATTGATCCCGATAATTATTATAGGGAAAAATTGATGTTATTTATTCCTTATCGTGGAACTGAAGACACTTTGAAAGAAAGCCATCAGACATGGCTTGAATCTTATTTAGCTCATAGAATAAAGATAGAAAAGAATGAGGCCCTTTTCACTGCTAAAACAAAGCCTAAATGGGGTGACATTGACATTGTTGCTTCTACTGTTGAAAGTATTCCTCCCCCAATGTTTGACATTAATTCTTCCATGGTTGAAAATACTGCATCTGATGAACGTGAAAAGTATGATGTCCAACATGATATTTTCCATGCTAAACATAGCATTCCATTTGAACCAATGATGCAAAAGCATTTCCAGTTAACCAAGAAACCATTTTTGCTTGATACATGCCAGTATTTTAGCATCAGAAAACAACTTAATGAAGAACAACAGACTATAATAAAGGACATTTTATTGAAGAAAAAACATTTTCCAGATACACCAATCCATTTGTTCCTTACAGGAGGTGCAGGCACAAGAAAAACATTTCTAGCAAAAGCTATTTTCCAAGCATTGGTTCGACACTACAACAAACATCTTGCTAGTGATCCTTTAAAACCAAAAGGAATCATACTTGCTAGCACTGGCAAGGCTACATACAATGTAGGTGGTTCAACCGTTCACTCTGCTTTGCACTTACCATTTGGGAATTCTAAGATATTGTCACTGAATTCAAATTCAATAGATGCCTTAAGCAAACACTTTGGGAAATTATGTCTAGTACTCATTGATGAGACATCATTAATAGGAAGTAGAATGCTTTATAGTATGGACAGAAGACTTCATGAAATCATGCATATTGGGACAAAGCCTTTTGGTAATGTTGACCTGATATTTTGTGGTGACTTTTACCAAGCAGAGCCAGTCCATGATGCTTGGATTTTTGAACATCCAACTATTTATGGCCAAAAGACACCTTACACATTTTGGAAAGATAATGTTAAATACTACTAGTTGGAACAAGTTATGCGACATAATGACAATACTTTCATATCTATTTTGAACAGGATTAGAGTCAATTTCCAAACTGAAGGTGATATAGCATACGTAAACAAGATTTGCTATAAACCGGCACCTAGTGATCCCACTTTCCCTTACTTATTTTTCAAAAACCAAGATGTCGAAAAACATAATATGAAAATGTTGTCCCTTGTTAGTGTAGAGCCATATGTCTTAAAATCAATTGACAAATGTGGGGACAATTTAGAAGAAACCTTTTATGGGAATGAAAAACAACTTCTACTTGACACCATTGTCCTAAAGCAAGGCATACTAGTTGAATTGATTGCTGGAAATTTTGCAACCCATGATGGCCTCCTTAATGGTGTAGATGGTGTCTTCATGCAATATACACCTGGCAAAGAGGACATAGTTTGGATAGAATTTTCTGATCCTTTGGTTGGTGGATACCAATGTCTCAAAATGCATTCCTTTTATACACCTAGCATATCCCAAAGTTGGACACCTATAACAAGAATATCTCGTAAAGTATTATGGAGGAAAACATCATCTCTTGTTAGACATCAGTTTCCTGTTCAATTGGCATGTGCATGAACTATTCATAGATCTCAGGGCCTTACAATGGACAAGTTAGCTTTTTACCCCTTGGGGGTTAAACGACATGGTCTAGTCTACACAGCTCTTTCACGCGTACGAAGCCTAGATTCTCTATACCTTGTAAATGAGTTGCATGCTACCAACTTTGTAACAAGTCAAAAATTTAAACTTGAAATGAAAAGACTGGAAAACATGGCACAATGGAAACTTGATTCCAATCTCCGATCTTTTGACAGCAATCGACACATTACAATTTCCTCATTGAATACTCAAAGTTTCTTTTTGCACTTTGATAAAATACTTTCTGATTTTGACCTTATGCATTATAATATCATTTGTTTGCAGGAAACAAGAGACACAAAAAGAACAAATTTTGCATTGTTCAATAAGACTTTCCATTGTTTCTCAACAAATGGGTGTCATGGTACCATAACATTTGCAGATAGAAAATTTGCAATCAAGAAATATGATACACATATTAGATACCACATGGAGGCCATTGTGCTCTCATTGCATTACCATGAAACAGATTTACTTGTCACAAATATCTATAAAGCACCCCATGGTATACTTTCTGATTTGTTTTCCTTTATTGGCTCAATTTTTAGTAGTTGTATAGGTTCCACAAAAATCATCCGGACCGGGGATTTCAATGTTGATATGTTACAAAACTCGGTGGCACAAAAAAGCTGCTTGAATTCATGCAACACCATGGTATGTCATTAGTGGCAGATAGACCAACTATAGATGCAAGTACCTTGATAGACCATTTTTGGACAAACATAGCTTCTAGTAGTGCCCATTTCAATGTGCTCGATTGCTATTGGTTAGATCACCATGCAATTTTCCTTTAATTTCCTTCAGTAACTTGAATTCAGTGTGCATGTCTTACATGTACATACTATTAAATAACTATTTATATACTATATGACAACAAGATTCTCCCCTTGCTCACTTTCTCCACAAAAAAAGAAAAAAAAACTGACAAATATACTATCTGTTGGCATCATGGTTGCATGTATTTTTTTAATGGATTTTTTGCCTTTAACATCAATTTTTGTTTTCCTATAGCATCCTGTAGTTGAAATCCTTTGGGTTGAATATACTATGGCAGACACTCAAGTCAGTCACGATTCAGAGAGGTAAAATGTTTTGTTGCTGTTATTATTTCTCATTCTTCCCAGTTATTATACATGTTATTAAACATGACAAATTTGTTTGCATGGCTTCATTTTCCTTAAATACTGTGTTATGCTCTTTGTCTTGATAGTGTTCTAACAGTCACCAGTTCCAATTCTGCTGTTGCTATTGAAGTTTGCAATGAAAATACTCCTGTTTCAGGAAGGTAAATTCCTGCTTCCGCTAATTCTATTTTTTGAAACCGTATCTTATCTAGTCACTTTAATTTCCTCCTAAATTTTCTAACAATGTATCACAATTGAAACTTATTTCCTATAGGAAAAATGAGACAACTATGGAGGATAAACAAATATCCAAGTGGTGATGTCCTGAACTTTGTCAAGCAGAGATGTGTTTTTAGTATACATTTCCCTTCCAGTTCTTTGTAGTTATTATATTTGTTAAACATGATACATTTGTTTCCATGGTTTCTTTTTCCTTATATACTATGTTATGCTCTTGCTCTTGACAGTGCACCAACTGTCAACAGTCCCAACCCGACTGTTACTATCAACATTTGAAATAAAAATGCACCTTCTTCGGAAAGGTGAAGTCATGTTTCTACTAATTCATTTTTTTTTAAATCTTCCTTTTTCTAGTCACTTTAATTTAGTACTAACTTACAAACAATGTACCACAGTTGAACCTTCTTTCCTCTAGGTAAAATGAGATAGCTATGGAGGATAAATAAGTATTCGAGCGAAAATGTCCTGAACTCTGTCAAGCAGAGATGTGTTTTTAGTATAGATTTTCCTTCCAATTGTTGGTTATTGTGTTTGTTGTTGAACTTGATACATTTGTTTACATGGATTCTTTTTCCTAACATACTGTATTATTCTCTTTTTCTTCGCGGTGCACCAACAATCACTAGTTCCAACCGAGTTGTTGCTATTGACATTTGCAGTGGAAAAACCCCTGTTTTAGAAAGGTGAAGTGTTGTTTCTGTTAATTCTTTGTCTTTGAAATCTTCTGTTATATAGTCACTTTATTTCATGCTTAACCTTTTAGACAATGTATCGCAATTGAACCTTATTTCCTACAGCCAAAATGAGGTAGCTATGGAGGATGAACAAGTCCTGGACTTTGACAAGCAAAGATGTGTTTTTAGTACAGATTTTGCTTTGAAATGTATACAGTTCTATAGAGTCTTCGTATCCTTCATATTTACTAACAAACTCCCTTTATCTAACAGCTTGAAGACATGTACTGTTCTACCTTCCTCGATCATTGATCTCTGTGCAAGAAGGCCAGGTAATATATTTGAGGGTGATGTCTTGGTTGTGTATGGTCCAGCATGTGGTAGGCACTCAAATTCACCTGCAAAGGCGCAACTTATACATGTTGATTTAGTTGACAAGCATGGACAGCTAACAATTTATGTTACCATCAACAACAATCTAATTGCCCGTTTTATGCCACATTTCTCACGTGGCTTAAGCGTGCGCATCACAGATTTCATAGTAAAGCAAAGAACTATGTACGAGAGAGATGATGCCCGTTTTTGTATACATGTCACTAATAGAACTGTCATTGAGAATGTGCCAAAAATTTGCCATAATCACATATTAGCACCAAACACTACAATACATGGCTTGCAAACATCCAGTGACCAGTATTCTGTTGGCTCTATTGCTGTTATTATAACAAATTTCCAACAAAACAACAACTAATTTGACTTGGATATAAAAGATGACCAAACTACAGAAGACACTGCACTTGTGAGTATGTCTTTAATCAAATGTTCTTCTTTCCACTACTAGTTCTTTCCATTGACAAAATGAACTAAGTTTGTTGATCTTCTGGTTCAACTGCAAATGAGTGATGCTTACAAAGAATTCCTCCTTGAGGTCCAACATCAGTTAACCACGGGTGTTGTCCCTATGTATCTGCTAAAAAACATTGTTAGAAATGGAGGAATTAGTTCTCGAAATCTGCAAACTGGGATGTCCACATTTTTTGAGCGGCTAAATGACCATTGTGTATAGCATGTTTGCAAATTCTAGCACAATCTACTATCCAGGAAAAACACCACACCCTCTGTTCATTTATGCCATAACATTTTTTTTTTACTCTCGTTACGGGTTCTAGTGCTGCTTTTTTCTACTCAGACAATAATATGTTTTTCATTATTGATTTATACCTTCTACAGTTAATACTGTACAAGAAAAAAAACATAACAAACAAAAAACTAACAATTTCTATCAATTCCATGTTGCAGGTTAAAGGAGTGCTAAAAGCAAAAAGTGCATATACTCCCCTATTTGAGCCATTTTGCAGCAATTGCCACCAAATGATCCTTGCAGCCATTTTTCCATATGAAGGCCTTTGCTAGTGCAAAAAATGTCGAAAAGAGGCGACATTCTCCTATGACCATTCCCTCCATTGCATATTAGAATCAGATGGTAAAGATATCTATTGCACTTTGAGAAAACCACTTCTTCAGCAGCTGCTGCCAAGACTGGCCGAAATTACATATGAATAGTACAAGCAAGATATCTCATTTAGCCTTGACTTATTGCGGACCTTTCAAAAGAAAGGGACAATAACAATGGGGATTGATAATATTATCACAGATCTAGCAGAAGAACAATGAATCTCAGGCATATGGTCAAAGGCATTTTTGTTGATTATGAATACATATAGTTATTCTGGAACAAGCATATTATCTCTTTCTCCTTTCTTAAGCTGTTTTTTTTTAATATTCGGTTAAGAAAACCGTCATGAACTAGAACTCTTGGACTCATAACTCTTGGCCCCTGTTTTGGTACTTTTTGAGCCTTTCTAAACTAAATGGATTTAACGTGCTCCTAAGTATAATTGACTGGTCATTTTCACACATGGATATTGGTGCTTTGTGTTCGCTTTTCATTCTAAAAGTTTTGCCTTTGTTTGTGTATTTACATTTATATAAAATTTGAGGTGCCACTTGTCCTTTCCACCTGCTAAGGGTGTATCATTTCAGTGAACTATATGTAGATGGCATATATATTAGCTTATTACAATTTCTGTCACTCTTGGGTGACTTTCATATGGAACCTGGGGATTGTTTATAACTTGAATGCCCACAATACTTACAATTCATTCATGTTGTTTTTGCATTTATATACATATAAGTCTTAATTGTAAGATTTCCTTTTTCACATACATGGCAATAGGGTCAAGTTTAGTGATTCTTGTGGACTTGGCCTACTCTCACAGGATATAAACTATGGAGACCAATGTCATTTCTTCCCACTTAAGGTCATGGAAAGTTAATTTTGTTGATCTCAAAGAGACCCATTTTTTAGGTCAACAATGACTATGCATTATATTGTAAGTTGTTTTTTTACTTTTCTAGTATTTGACCAAACTCGTTAAATTTGCGTAATTGATCATCCTATAGACTTATCTCATTAGAAAGCTTATCAACTAAAAAAGGGTGTTATTGATAATACCACTTTTCAACTAGAGGTTTGACTTGAGGTTTTTGACGTAAAAATATTTTTTTCTAAAGCTAGTGTTCTTATTTTCATGTCACAATACTCATCAAATCAATAACTATATTCGAGGCCACAATTCATTGAAGCAACATATCAAACCAATACCTAGGTAAAATTCCACTTATTCCAAAACCTCCTCAATGTATGAGCACCCAACCTCTTTAAACAAATTTTAGGAAATAAACCAATTGTAAGAGAGTAGGTCGAGAGTGCCATGGACAATGATTCTCAAAACAAAATCCTCAAAGATGTCTAAAGGTTAATAAATAATACTTCCTTCAAAACCATTTATGTGAATGGCTTCATAATTTAGATAATAAAAAATTAGATAAAAAAATGATTCACAATAAAACTAACCTTTAATTCTTATCAGTAAATTTCTTGGAAAAAAAATTGATTGGGTTTAACATAGTCCTTTAATTCTTGTCACTTTAATTCTTCTCAATGAAATTCTTGGAAAACAATTTAATTGGGTTTAACATAATCCTTTTGAATATAAAACAAAAACAAGTGCTTAAGGGAAAATGGTGTGGTGAAAAGGTTCATGAAAAATGAAACTCCCGAACTGTGTAAACCTAATTCACTAAAACCAAATATTTTCATTAGTGAAATTCTCAGAGAAAACCTATAATTGAATTTGACATAGTCCTTTTGAATATAAAACAACTAACAACTACTTAAAAGAAAATGTGTATGACATAAAAAGCATCAAGTCAAAGGCAAATGTATATGACACCAAAATAGCTTAAGTGTCTTTTAACTAACCCTACACTTAACTAACTCTTAAATGGGCTTTCTAGTGATGTGACAATATAACTAGAACATCTGATTACACAAATAATTATAACACCATTGAAAAAACTATATAAAACCAATATCTTTCATTTGCCTTGAAAAAACTATATAAAACCAATATCTTTCATTTGCATTGTGTTCCTTGCTTGATGACCCTTAACCCCTCTCACAAGTAGAACTCTAATTTCACTAAACTAACATTTTGCACTTATTTCTAAGTTGATTTAAAATTAAAACCATAATTGAAGTCCCATAAAAATGAAAGCATAATTTATATCACTCTCCAATATGGATAAAAGCAACGGACTATCTAACTTATTATGGGTTTTTTATTATTCATGAAAATATCTATTAATATTTGTATTTATGTTTTTAAATATATAGTATTATGTAATTAGTGTTTTATCATTTTGATTGAACAAACATTAAATATTTTTATTAAAAAATCAATAATATAATGTTAGAAAATAGAACCAATCTTACACAAATATAATATTATTGGTAAAATATATACATGGCAACAACTTAAAAAACACATGGACATGTTGCATTTTCCAATTCATTTCATCAAAATGATTACAACTTGGTTTTGGTAAAATCAATTAATAGGACATCCAAAATGGGCAATCAAATATATGACAGCATTGCCCACTCAAACCTCTTCGAACATGAAAACATGCACTTTATGTTAGTTATGAAGTCTTTTTCTCATATGAGTGCTTAAGTGTCATGATAATATTTGCACTATATTTATTATGTAGTACATGAAATCATTATTCTTCAATTTTACTTTGTGGGCATTGCTTTTCATATATAAATGTTATCGAAATTATAACCCAACCATGGGGCTTCCACTCTCACATCAAGTAGAATAATACATAGTTAAGTATTTGACCTTGAGATTGACAAATTATGTATATAATTCAAGATGATATCAGTGCCATATTTTATTATTAATAAAATTTTGAATTATTTTGAATTAATAAAATTTTAAATATTAATAATTAATATTATAAAATTAATTTCATATGCTGAATCTTCTTATGAAAAAGTTGTGCTTGCTTCTTGCCCATTTTAAAATCTATATGTGTGTGTTTATGTAAGTACTTATGGAAACTATATGTGTGTTTATGTAAGTACTTATGGCAACTGCCTGCTCACTGTTTCAAAGTATTGTATGAGAAGCTAAAAATAGATGTTTATGTCTACCAAACAATGAAGTATTAATATTATTGAAATAGTAGCAACCACTCTGGTATCCTCTGTAGTTCTAATGTTTTTGTTTGTACCTGAACAATCCACTTAGAAAATAGTAGAAACTGTGACTTTGTAGCATTACAGGGTTTGATTAGAGAATGGCATGGTAAAGTGATGCTTGTGATCATTTTTTAAAAGCTATATATCTTTGTGATCACTGACGACATAATATGTTTTGCAGCCCATCTTGTAATTGTCAAAACTTGCTTTTAATAGATGATAAGGATTCTTGAGATGAGTCGTGTTTTGAATGTTATAAATTTTCTATGAAATTACAGATAGATTGTTGTGTGCAATACTATGTGCTGAACATTGTTAAGAGCTCCTGGATTGTTAAGAAGTTGTTGCTGCCAAGACTGGCCGAAATTACATATGAACAGTACATGCAAGATATCTCATTCAGCTTTGACTTATTGCGGACCTTTCAAAAGAAAGGGACAATAACAATGGGGATTGATAATATTATCACAGATCTAGCAGAAGAACAATGAATCTCAGGCATATGGTCAAAGGCATTTTTGTTGATTATGAATACATATAGTTATTCTGGAACAAGCATATTATCTCTTTCTCCTTTCTTAAGCTGTTTTTTTTAAATATTCGGTTAAGAAAGCCATCATGAACTAGAACTCTTGGCCTCAGAACTCTTGGCCCTTGTTTTGGTACTTTTTGAGCCTTTCTAAACTAAATGGATTTAACGTGCTCCTAAGTATAACTGTCTAGTCATTTTCACACATGGATATTGGTGCTTTGTGTTTGCTTTTCATGCTAAAAGTTTTGCCTTTGTTTGTGTATTTACATTTACATAAAATTTTAGGTGCTACTTGTCCTTTCCACCTGCTAAGGGTGTATCATTTCAGTGAACTATATGTAGATGCCATATATATTAGCTTATTACAGTTTTTGTCACTCTTGAGTGACTTTCATATGGAAGCTGGGGATTGTTTATAACTTGAATGCCCATAATACTTACAATTTATTCATGTTGTTTTTGCATTAATATACATATAATTCTTAATTGTAAGATTTCCTTTTTCACATACATGGCAATAGGGTCAAGTTTAATGATTCTTGTGGACTTGGCCTACTCTCACAGGATATAAACTATGGAGACCATTATCATTTCTTCCCACTTAGGCTCATGGAAAGTTAAGTTTGTTGATCTCAAAGAGACCCATTTTTTAGGTCAACAATGACTATGCATTATATTGTAAGTTGTTTTTTTTACTTTTCTAGTATTTGACCAAACTCGTTAAATTTGCATAATTGATCATCCTATAGACTTATCTCATTAGAAATCTTATCAGCTTATCTCCTTACTCTAGCATGTTTGATATCTAGTTTCATATGCTGAATCTTCTTATGAAAAAGTTGTGCTTGCTTCTTGCCCATTTTAAAATCTATATGTGTGTGTTTGTGTAAGTACTTATGGAAACTGGCTGGTAACTGTTTCAAAGTATTGTATGAGAAGCCAAAAATAGATGTTCATGTCTACCAAACAATGAAGTATTAATATTACTGAAATAGGAGCAACCACTCTGGTATCCTCTGCAGTTCTAATTGTTTTTGTTTGTACCTGAACAATCCACTTAGAAAGTAGTAGAAACTGTGACTTTGTAGCATCACAGGGTTTGATTAGAGAATGGCATGGTAAAGTGATGATTGTGATCATTTTTTAAAAGCTATCTATCTTTTTGATCACTGACGACATAATATGTTTTGTAGCCCATCTTGTAATTGTCAAAACTTGCTTTTAATAGATGATAAGGATTCTTGAGATGAGTCGTGTTTTGAATGCTATAAATTTTCTATGAAATTACAGATAGATTGCTGTGTGCAATACTATGTGTTGAACATTGTTAAGAGCTCCTGGATTTGTCTACTTGGTATACATCTTATCCCGTGGAATATATGGCACAACCTTTACCTGTGGAAGATATGGTATGTAGTGTAAGAGGTTTTTTTTCAGAAATTGGACATTTTTCTTTTCTATTTGCCATGCTATTTGACTTATGTATCAAGATAATGCAGCTTTCAACTAGCATTTGGTTATTGACATTGCTCATTTTAATATTGACATTTCTCATTTTAATATGGGGTTTTGATCTTGTTTTACAATGTGAATAAAGTCTTAGCGTATTTTTCCACTAGCATTTGACTAGTGACATCTCTAATTTTAAGATGGGGTTTTATCTTGGTAACATTGCTCATTTTAAAAGGTCTTATCTTGTTTTGCCATGTGAATGAAGTCCTTCACTATTAATTTGATGACATTGAAAGGTCTTACCTTGTTTTTCCATGTGAATGAAGTCCTTCACTATTAATTTGATGACATTGAAAGGTCTTACCTTATTTTGCCATGTGAATGAAGTCCTTCACTATTAATTTGATGAATATTTCCATATTTTTATATGTCATCTTAAGTCCTTGTCAAAGAATTTTCCCTTCAACAATAAATTGTTACTCAGTAATTTGTTCTTCTTATTTTTTTTTATCTTTTACCCTAAAAGGCATGGACTAAGCTGCACGCAGCTCTTGTTTCTAAAGGTTTTATTTTTTGTCTAAGTTATTTATGATTGTTTTGGTTTTTAAGTTTTATGGATAGTCAATAATAACATGTTGGCTACCATTTCAGAGTCCATACTTTTTAGCGAACCTTTTTGTTTTCTTGAAATGTGGTCACCTCACTGAAAAACCCCAATTTGTAAAACGATGACTACTAAAACATACATTGTTTGTTGCTCCTTCCCATGGTATAACATGATAAGCCCAAGTTACAAAAGCTCGGGATGAAGGGGGATTAAAGGTATTGAAAAAAAGGATTTCCCAAGCCAACCCTGATGCTTGAAAGGAAGTGAAATATTTCCTTTCAAGATGGGAAATCTCCAACGAGAAGAAGATATTTCATTCCTCTAATATTGAGATGCATAATGGTTTCTCTCATGTTTCTCTATTGGAGTATAGAAGAATAGGTGTTTTAAAAGTTTTTCACTCTCTTCAACAACACCCATTGATTCTAAGCCAAATTTAAGTGTTGTGCATTGAATCCAAGTTGCTCTTCTTCTCAATATGAGGCTCTTCTCTTCATTATTAAAATGCAAAGATCACTATTCTAAGTGCGAGGGGTTTCCTTAAAGACATTACAAGATAGTCCTCTTTAACATTAGCTAACAACTCCTCTTTATTTTGCATGAACTGGCACTACCTTGGATATGGCTCCCTTGCTATGAACTCCAACTAGCAAGTGGTTTTGTTATGTTATGTTGTTGGGACTCTGCTTCATGCCTCTCCTTGAACTTAGATCCCCCTTCTTCTTAGACTATCAAAATCTCCTCTACTACGTCTTTTTGTCCTTTTCGTTATCTAAGAAGCTTGAAGGCCAAATGACACTAAAGGCAAAGAGATTTCTTGAACTATCATACATGAGGACACGAGTAGAGTAATAAATTGTCCAGCGAGAAGCTTGAATACAAGGCCAATTTTGTTCTTGAATTATGCTACTAAATTGCATGACAAGGGCACTCACCTTTGGGAGAAGTGGACTCCCACCTTGCTTGATAGGCCTCTTTGAGAAGCTAGTCCTTCTATGGAGTTTTGTGGGCCTATATCTTAATTACAATCTAAGTCATTTTTTACAGTTTTAGTTAGTTATATGTCTACTTTGCTCGATGTAGTGATTTAAATAGTCGAGTTTCAATTTTGATCTTTAATAAAAACAATCTTTTGTAAAAAAAACTTCAGTGTTATGCTTATTTATTTTTTAAAAGAGTTGAAACATGACTTAAACACCATTGATGAAAAGCCAAGTTCCACAAGATCACCATTGATGGAAATCCAAGTTCCACAAGCTTATGTACTCTATTCTCTTGAAAGCAATATAATCTTACTTTAAAAAACAAAAAAAAGACATACTTGATGGAGATAGTTGTGATTAAAAAAACCAAACAATCTACCCATAATGTGTAATTAGGAATGAAATAAAACGAAAATTAATGTTGAGGAAAGAAAACCTCATATTATGAGGTGAAAACAAGATCTAATCGAATAAACCAACCATATTCAAGAACTCCCATAGGTAATAAATGGAGTCATAAATTCATAAAATAAAAAATGAAACTATGCCATGTCGGCAGCATGCTCGATATAAGCTCGAGAGATGATGCGTTATATTTTATTGCAACACTAATCCACAATAATCAATCAATTATGTTATTTCTTTAATCCACAATAATCAATCAATTATGTTATTTCTTCATTTGAAAGACCCGATTATGAAACTCCAATGATATCCATTTTACGTACAGCGGGGATACCTCCGTTGGGAGAGCGTCAGACTGAAGATCTGAAGGTCGCGTGTTCGATCCACGCTCACCGCATTCATCAACCTCTCAGAGGTTCGAAATTTTCTTGATTTTAAATTGTAATTTAACATAAAATCCTTCTTATAAATTGTGAAACAAAAGAGTTTAGTGGTTTTAAATTTATATTCCTGCTTCTCCCTGGGCTGATTCAAATATTTTTAGTTGCAATTTGAACCAGTGTTCGTAAAATGCGTTTTGAATCTTTGGTGTTGCATCTATATTAAAATGCGTTTTGAATCTTTTGTGTTGCATCTATATCAATTGGAACAGGAGCAAGATAATCTCACTTAAAGTTCATCTTCAATTAGATTCTCAAATTTTTTAAACTACCAATATTAATCTTTTTCCTTCTATCTTTGTTATTATACAGTCTAAGTTTTCTCGGGGTCCGAGCACGAAAGTGATATGCTGTCGGCTGAAATGATGGCCATTATATGATACCACCTGCAGTGATGATAATAGTAGTTAAGTTTTTTCTAAACAGATAGGTTGATAAGCAGTGTAAAAATATTAATTTTTTATATCAAGTAATTTGTTTATAGTATTTAATTTGTTACTTAAGTAATTTATTTGTAACACATAACTTGTGATATGTGGATGTTTATTAGCCACAAGTTAAATGATTGTGCTAGTAAAAGTTGCATGAAGAGGATCGTCACAATCAACAATCGTCATAACTTGTGATATGTGATTGATTAATTGCTGATTGAAAAATAATCTATTATCAATGTTGTTTATTCTGCTTCAAAAACAAAGTAGAAAAGAGTACAAATCTGTGAAAATTCTGAAGTCTACTATCAAGCATGAAAAGCAAAAGCAACAGAAAAGTATCGCTCTCTAAGAGCACAATCTTAACAGATCTCTATGCTGCCTCACCTTTCAGTTGGGATGTTCCTTATCCCCAGAAATTCAGAGAATGCACAGAGAATGTATCAATATTCTTAATTCCCAGTACTCATGTTCAGTCTCAAAGTTCAGTTTTCTGGAGAAACCTTAGATTTTAATGTGCCATCTGTATTCCCAGGCATGGAAACAAATCTGGATGCAGGTCAACAAATATACTTTAATTTGTATCACCGAGCAGGCAATCAATGAAGAACATCCCATCAAACCAAAGAGCATGCATCAAGGCTTTGGTTATTCAATATATAGTCAATGAAGAACATCCCATAAACCAAAGTGCATGCCTCAAACCTCTGGCTATTCAATAGATTGTGCTTTTCTAGAAAATTAGAACGTCACAATTATGGATGTATCAATGACTGATCATATCAGCTTCGATACTTTTCAGCCCACGTCCTTTAATGAGTCTAATCCACCAACACTCACACGCCCTAAAAAGCACTAACTTAATAATGAACCCCATAAATTCATTTAATTTAATAATGAACCCATCTTCTTTACCTAAAACCCTAACTATAAATTCTGTTAATTTAATAATGAACCCATCTTGTTTACATAAAAGCGTAAGGAGTTTACTTTTAAAGAAAGTTTGACGTAATGCAAATTTTGGTAGTTAACAAGTGCATCACCGAGGAAGAAGAAGAAAGACGTGAAAGCTGCAGATAGATTAATCTAGCAGGTGGGGATGTAGCTCAAACGGTAGAGCGCTCACTTTGCATGCGAGAGGTACGGGGTTTGATACCTTGTATCTTCACATCTTCATTTGCTCGACCTACCATCCATGATATGTGAGGAAGTTTGTTGAAAGTTCCTGTGCATTGTTACCTTTCCTTGATTCCTTCGGAATAGCAGGAAGGTGATTTTTCCGCTGAAAAAAAGGGGTTTTAGTAAAGACATTACAAGACAGTCGCATACGTCAACATTAGCTAACAACTCCTCTTTCTTTTGCACGAACGTGCACTACCTTTGAACTCCAACTAGCAAGTGGTTTTGTTATGTTATGTTGTCGGGACTTTGCTTCTTGCCTCTTCTTGAACTTAGATCCCCGTTCTTCCCAGACTACCAAACTCTCCTCTACTATGTCTTTTCCTCCTTTTTGTTGTCCAAGAAGCTTGAAGGCCAATAAACACTAAAAAATTGAGTTCATTACCATTTTTTAGAAGTTAGGAGGCCATACAATTTACCTCCAACTTGGATTTTGTCCCCTACATAATGATGGGGAGACAATACAATTCTCCAAACATTGATTATGTTCCCCCTTAAGCATTTCATTCTCAAACTACATAAAAGCTCAAATGCAAACTTATTTCCTCTCAACTACAATTATGTTTCCACTACAATAATGCTCAAATGACCAAATGGTTTTCTTGTGGTTGAACTACCTTCCCTTATCAAGTGTTTCCTAGTGTGGCTAAAAGCAATTCATTCTCCCCTTCTTGGAAGTGATTTCATGCTCTCTTCTTGCAAGTATATGTTACCCTCTCTTACCACAATTTGTGCTTCCCATTCACTATAACCGTCACCTTTTCTTGTGACCCCTTTTTCTTTGGATGTTGTAGATTTCCATTACTAGTGGGGTCAACTTCATTGGAGAGTTGCCTTCATGATTTGCCATGAAGTCCCATGTAATGGACAAGTCTCCATATGTTGGTTACTTCCAAGAGTAGACTACTCTATTGTTTGAATACCTCAAGTAGCAATGGAAGGTCTATCTTATCACTTCCCAATTGGATGGTTTGCACATTCTTGTGTCTAATACCTCCAAATTTTTTGAAGGAATGTGTAGACCATGGATCCAAGAATGATCCAATGGTGTGCAACCCTCCTCCCATTGCCAGTAGTTGTGTCGAGAGGCGCTTTCTACATCCCAAAGTGGATGAGATGTGTCACGTCTATCACTTGACGTGGCACATGTCCGCTCCAAAAATTAACTATAAAAAAATTATAAATCAAGCACATGTCGGCTCAAATTTAAATTGGCTAGATTGTAAAATAGGTTTATATAAATATACATCGAATTGTTGAATATCAAGATATATTCCCTAAAAGAATAAACTAATTGTCGGCCAAACCAAAAAATAGCTGGAAACAACTATTTATCAATAAACAATAACCTAGTTTCCATTGAGACACCACGCTCCTGACGATGGACTCAGCTTAGAGTCTGAAACGTACGTAGAGTTGAAAAACTACACGCAGGATTTCCTATTGTCTCCACTCATCAAGATATATGTTTTTTAGGTGAAAAATATACATTAAATTACAATTACAATTTCCATTTACATATCCTCACATTCTAAATAAATCTTTTCATAAATAGTTACAAGACAACTAAATCTTTGTGTATTAGTTAGTCTTGCCTTGATTTGATCTACTAGAGAGACAAATATTCACAACGAAATCACTACATATGGATTAAGAATAACTATTTTACTTCATAGTCAATGAATGAATGCAATTGTTGCCTATTTGTAGGATTTATAGTTGACATGTGGATGATTCTATGGAGACTATATCGATTATGTATTATTAAGTCAATAATATAACAATAAGTTAGATATTAGTTTTATGTTAATTGCAAATTAATAATAATTGGGTAAATTGCAAGTGTTTTACTTCATAATTAATTAATGAATGCAACTTTTGCTTATTTGTAGGATTTATGTGTTCTAGTACTTTTACAACATGAAATAGTTGGCACTTAGACAATTATATTTGGGTCAATAACTATTTTACTTCATAATTAATTAATTCATGTGATTTTTGCATATTTGTAGGATTTATGTGTTAGCATTTACAACATTTACAACATGATTCCAAATTGGAATAGTTGGTGCTTGGACAATTGTAATGGAGGTAAACATTTCCTCAATTTAGGACTCTAAAATGAAGTTGCACCTGAAGGGGTTTGATCCCTCTCGATGCTTGATAGAGCCAGAGTTAAGATGCATCTATGTTGGTTTACTATCAATAGGACTCGTAAAATTCTTAAAGATCTGGGAAGCATCCATACGACAAGAATTCCATGGGTTTTCGATGCTTTACGCAATACAAGAATTATTTGATAATATCTTGTTTGCTCTCTTAACTTCTCCTTATCTTTGTGAATCTCTCAACTTCTCCTTAGCTTGATTAACGATTGG
The DNA here is from genome assembly GCA_027924585.1 of Larix kaempferi. NCBI lineage: Eukaryota > Viridiplantae > Streptophyta > Pinopsida > Pinales > Pinaceae > Larix > Larix kaempferi. The sequence continues at coordinate 7,868,189 of BSBM01000438.1, forward strand.
TTTGAGTCACTTGTATGAGTTGTTGGTTGGGACAAGTAATGGGAACATGGCCTTCATCCTTTTCTTGTCATAAGAATTCATAAATGTTTCCAAGTCTTGGAGAAATGCTAAGGTAGGAACTTCAATAAGGTAACTAAGGTAGCGTAGGAAAATAAATGTATAGATATAGACCTTATTTCAAGGTGCCAAAATGATGTTAAGAACTATTGGTTTGTTGATGTATATGTAACTTCGGAATGTATTTCATCTATGTATTTCATATATATTTATTGTACCCTTATTAGAGATGTGTTATTCCTCTATAAGGAAGTGTCGTCATGTGGATTGACAAGTGTTGCAAGTGTGTGTACTTGCCGATGGGTTATTAGACCACCATGTGTGGGGTCAACCCTAAAATATATATTATATTGTGGATGTATCTAGATATACAAGTCGGCCCCATAGTGTAACTGGGCAAACAGGTTAAGTATAAATAGAGATCGGGAGATCTCTATTTGGATCATTCGGAAAGTCATACTTCTCTCACTCAAAAAGTGGCGCACTAGTGAGGAGGAGGATCATCTGCTACTAGGAGACTATCTCAGTGTATTTTGGTTGTACTTTGGTTGAGCCATTTCTCTCTCTATCTCTGAGGAAGTTGTGGGGTTTTTCACCTTAGGGTTTTCCCTACTGAAACGTTGTGTCTCTTGTCTCTCATGCTTTTGATTCTTGTGATGCTTGTCATGCTTATTGTGATTGTTATGCATTGATATACTGTATATGTTATTCTCTCAGTGAAGATCCTAGAGTATTGTGAATTAATGCTCAAAATTTAACATGGTATCAGAGCTAACCTGAGAAGAAGACATTTTACAGTGACGAAAACTTGAGTTTCTTGTTTATTGAGTTTCTCTCCACAGATTTTGGAAAAACAGTGTAGTAGATTGACTCTACTCATCAAGGAGAATCTATCTGTCCAATCAGAATTTAATTCTGAGCATTTTCAGATTTGGCCCTAAAAATTAGGGTTTCCACAAAAATAGGAATTTCTGGATTCAGAAGACATATCTTGAAGCTCCTTGCAAAAATCGAAGTTTAGAGCTTTGGATCGAGATTTTTGGCTGGGTAGATATACGAGAAACTCAAACCCTAATTCAGGGCTCTCCCTAGTGAACCCAGGAGGACTCAAATCTGAAGGGTAAAACTTTGTTGATCTCAAATTCTGAATGCACCAGGCTGATCAGCTCATCAAGGCGCATCTTTCTATCCTTTCAGAAAGTTGAAATTCACATTTTGAATTTTTAGGGTTTTTTCGACAAACCCTAATCCGGGACCAGATCCAGTTTTCAGCATTTCAAGCGGTAAGACCTAAATCTTTTCTATTTCCATTTGAAGTATTCTTTAAGATGTCTCTCCACACCAAGGTTGAGGATAAGCTTGAAGGGGCTGATAACTTCTGAACTTGGAAGTATAGGATTGGGTTAATCCTGGAAGAGAATGAGTTGGACTCATATATAAAAGAAGACATCCCTATCCTAGAGGATGAAGAGGCTAAAGTATTGCATAAGAAGAACTTGGTCAAGGAAAAGAGAATCATTGCTGATTCTATCAAAGATCATCTCATACCCCATGTGTCTTCTCTAAAGACACCCAAAGAGATGTTTGACTCTTTGACCAAGCTATTTGAAGGGAAGAACATAAATCGGAAGATTACCCTGCGGAACCAATTGAAAGGAGTAAAGTTTCAGAATGGAGAAACCATTCAATCTTATTTTTCAAGGGTCTCCCAGATCAAGGAACAACTAGAAGCAGTGGATGAAATGGTGGAGAATGGTGAAGTTGTCATGACCACTCTGAATGGCTTACCTAGTTCATGGGACTCCTTCATTCAAGGAATCTGTGCAAGAAAGAAGTTGATTTCCTTCAGTAGACTACGGGAAGAATGCTCAAAAGAAGAAGCAAGGCTTGTGGCACGAGAAGAAAAGATGGGGAATGAAGATCAAGCTCTTGCAGCTCACACCAAAAGAAGCAAGCCCAAGAAGGAGCACTCTCGCCACAAGAGATCCTATCAAAAGAATAAGAAGGATCTAAGATGCTTCACATGTAATGAGAAGGGCCACTTTGCTTTAGATTGTCCCAAGAACAAAAGGGATAATAACAACAACTCCAGCAAGAAGAAGAAGGGCAACAAAAGAAATTTCCATGCTCATGCTGCCGAGGATGATGAACCTCCAAACAAGAAGGCTAGGGCAGAAAGTGATGATAGTGATGATGACTCGTCAAGTGAATAAGAGTATGTTCTAATCTCTGATCTCACAGGTACTATCTCCCATTGTTGTAATGATTGGTTGATTGACAGTGGGGCTTCCAAACACATGACTGGGGTTTAAGGAATCTTTTGTGAATCTATCTGAACATGAATCATCCCATAAGGTGAAACTTGGGGATGATTATCAATACCCAATCAAAGGAAGTGGTGAAGCCTCCTACAACCTAGATTCTGGAAAATCTTTGAAGATGAAAGAAGTCCTTTATGTACCTGGGCTCAAGAAGAACTTACTCTCCATCTCTACATTGAATGCAAAAGGTATGGGTTACATTTGTGGATGGCCAAGTCCTAATGTGGCCAAAGGGTAAAACAATCGATAATGCAGTAGTGATTGGAGAGCAAGAGGGAGGTTTGTATAAATTGAAGGGTCAACCTGAACATGCCATGGTACATGAATCCATGGAGCCAAGTGAACTTTGGCATAGAAGACTTGCTCTTATGCACTATAGGGCACTTCCAATTGCAAGCAAGGCTGTAGAGGGTCTTCCTGAAATCAAGACCAAACATGAAGGTGTTTGCAAAGGATGTGCAAAAGGTAAGAACATTATGAAGGCTTTCCCAAGTAGTGAAAGCAAGGCAAAAGATATCCTGGAAATCATCTACTCAGATGTATGTGGTCCTATGTCATCTAGTTCTCTAAGTGGGTATGTTTACTATGTCTCATTTATTGATGACTTCTCCAGGAAGACTTGGGTATACTTCTTGAAGAATAAAGATGAGGTGCTTGATAAGTTCAAGGAATTCAAAACCTTGATGGAGAATCAAACTGACAAGAAGATCAAAACATTCAGATCTGACAATGGTGGAGAATTCACCTCAGGTGACTTCAAGAAGCTTTGCAGTGATTTAGGGATTAAAAGGGAGTTGACTGCTCCTTATAATCCTCAACAGAATGGAGTTGCAGAAAGGAAGAACAGAATAATCATGGAAGCATCAAGGGCAATGTTGCATGACCAGGATCTACCTATGCACCTATGGGCAGAAGTAGCTAGAACAGCTGTGTATGTGCAGAACAGAACACCCCACATGATATTGGACAACAAGACACCAGAAGAGGTCTTTTCTGGTAAGAAACCTAAAGTCATCCATCTCAGAATATTTGGTTGTCCAGTATACACTCATATTCCAAAAGAAAAGATGACCAAACTAGATCCTTCAGGAAAGAAGGGTATCTTTGTAGGCTTACAGAATATACTTTCCAGGGTTCAAGAAGATTGATGTTAGAAAGGATGAATATAAGTTCAAGGACAGGTAATCCAGGAAGCAAAGATCAAGAGGGAGCACACTCCAGCAACTCCTACAAGGATGCATATTTTTAAAGGGAGTTGACCATCTTCCTACATTCCACAACAGAAAGGTGTAGAAGAAGCTACTTCAGCAGCTCCTACCAGGAAGCAAAGACTCAGAGGGAGTTCACCCAACAAACAAACAAAGATAAGTATTTCAATTATCATTTCTTGCCTATTTTTGTTTAAATAATATTATGCTTATGTTCCTAGACTTAGGAGATGTATTGTGCATATTAGAATGATTGCATTAATGAATAGTATACTACTAATATGCATGTGATGGGTAAGTGGCCTATGGCACTGTACAACATTCCAGTGCTACTTATCTAGAATGAAACCTCTTTGTTGACATGTTGGGAGTAGTGCAAACTCTTAACAATGTTATGGTAGAGACTGGAAGGCATCTAGAAAGTTGTGGAACATGGATAAATGTTGTATTGAAGCATTGGCTAAGATAACTGCATGAATGCATGACATATTTCTTTATGTGTAAATAATTTGTTCTGAAAATTATAAGATGTTTCTAATCATGCAATTTAACTTGTTTTTGTAGGAAATACCGTATATCTCCACCTACAAAAGAAGGACTACAACATTTGTTCTAGCAACAAAGATATTTATTGAAGATATTGAAGTTCCCAGGATCTGGGATGAAGAAATGGAATGCCATGATCCGTCAATCATGAAGATGATGTTTGGGATGCAGTCCCGAGACCTGACAAGGAGTCACATGTGTGCAAATTGAAGAAAGCCGTGTATGGCTTGTAGCAAGCTCCCAGAACTTGGTGTGATACAAAGAGGAAGCTTGCTGCTGAGTTCGATATGAAAGATTTGGGAATTATGCATTATTTCCTAGGTATGGAGGTGTGGCAGAGTGCAGGTGGGATCTTCCTTGGTCAAGGAAAGTACACAGTAGATATCCTGAAGAGATTCGGGATGATGGATTGCAAGCCAATGGCCACACCTATGGCATCGAATCTGAAGCTTCTATGTGATACTTCATCTAAGCCGGTTGATGTCTCTATATATTGTCAGATGATTGGGTCCTTGATGTACCTAACGAACACGAGACCATATATTTGCTTTGCTGTGAACACATTGAGCCAGTTCCTGACGGATCCAAGGAGTGTTCACCTAGTTGCTGCAAAACATGTTCTAAGGTACCTGAAGGGTATAGTGGATTATGGGCTCAAGTATGAAGCGAATCAAAAGTTTAACCTGCAGGGTTATGTTGATTCAAATTGGGCTAGCAGTGCTGCAGATAGGAAGAGCACATCTGGGTGTTGTTTCAATATGGGATTAGGTGTGATCTCTTGGTTTAGCAGGAAGTAGTCTTGTGTAGCACTGAGTACAGCTAAGGAAGAGTATGCTGCAGCCTGTTCAGCTAGTTGTGAGGTAGTATGGCTATAGAAGCTACTGTCTGAGTTATTTGATCTCCCATTGGATGCTACTGGTATCTTCTGTGATAACCAGAGTTGTGTGCAGCTGTCCAAGAACCCAGTGTTTCATGACAGTTCGAAATGCATAGAGATCAAATATCACTATATCAGGGATATGGTGTAGAGAGGAGTTGTGAAGCTCCTGTATGTTGCGACGGACGAGCAGATTGCAGATGTGCTGACGAAGCCACTAGCCAGGGTGAAGTTCGAGTACTTCAGGGAGAGGCTTGGTGTTCTTCAAATCGAGGACACTTCGAGGAAGAAGTGATGGACACATTTGCTAAAGCCATTCCAAGCATGTTGGAAGGAGGATCCTTCACATGGCTGTGGATGTAAACGCCGGATGATGAGCATCAGGACGATGCTCCAGTTGTTGCTCTGTATATGCATCAAGAGGATGATGGATATGAGCAGTTGGATCCTTTATATTTATATGTATGTATGCATCATGTTGGATGCTGGATATGATCAGTTGGATCATTTATATGTATATGTATGTATGCATCATGTTGGATGCTGGATATGATCAGTTGGATCATTTATATGTATATACGCATCATGTTAGATGCTAGATATGATCAGTAGGATCATTCATATGTATTTTGTATATGCATCATGTTGGATGCTTGGACCATGTATTTGTATATGTATCAGGTGTATACATTGTATGATCAGGTGGATCATGTATGGTGATATGTATCATGTATTTGTATCAGGTGGATACACGGTATGATCAGGTGGATCATGTATGATGATATGTATCAGGTAGATACTTGGTATACATCAGGTAGATGCATTGTATGATCAGGATGATCATGGATGACGAGCTTCAAGATGTTGCTTCAAATGACATGAAGCAGGATGTTGCAGTGATGATGATCAGGATGATCATGTGTACATCAGGATGATGTATGGTGAGTATCAGGTTGATAATCTATGGTTTTGGATTAGGTTGTGCAGATGAGCATATAATTTGGCCCTGGGAGATTTGCAGATAGTCTTTCGAGGTTTTGCCTATGGCATATAATTTGGCCCTGGGATATCTGGCAAATGCTCTTTCGAGGTTTTGCTCTGGGAGGACATATAATTTGGCCCTGGGAGATCTGCAGATAGTCTTTTGAGGTTTTTCCTATGGCATATAATCTGGCCCTGGGATATCTGGCAGATGCTCTTTCAAGGTTTTGTCCTATGGCATATAATATGTCCCTGGGAGATCTGATAGGTTGAGCTGTGTGCTCGTAATAAGTCCTGGGATGCTCTTGCGAGGTTTTGCCATGACCACATATAATCTGTCCCTGGGAGATCCTATAGGTAGAGGTGTGTGCTCGTAACAGCCTGGGATGCTCTTGCGAGGTTTTGTGGTGACCACATATAATCTGTCCTTGGGAGATCCTATAGGTAGAGCTGTGTGCTCGTAACAGCTTGGGATGCTCTTGCAAGGTTTTGTGGTGAGGTCACATATAATATGGCCCTGGGAGATCCTAAGGGTAGAGCCGTGTGCTCGTAACAGCCTGGGATGCTCTTTCGAGGTTTTGTGACGCACGTAATAAGTCCTGAGGATTCCACAGTATGGCCAATGATGAGGAAGACCTACAGGTGGTGGGCCTACATCCAGTATGAAAAGGAATGGCTCTGTAGAACTTCCTATGACGAGTAGAGTCAGAGATTGGTTGAGATAGCAGCAGCAGTGACGATGATGATGACGATGATCCCAAGAAGAAGACTTGTCTAGCAGATCTGTGTCGAGAAATACCTTCCTAGTTAAGAGGGAGTGTTGATGTATATGTAACTTTGGAATGTATTTCATCTATGTATTTCATATATATTTATTGTATCCTTATTAGAGATGTGTTATTCCTCTATAAGGAAGTGTCGTCATGTGGATTGACAAGTGTCGCAAGTGTGTGTACTTGCCGATGGGTTATTAGACCACCATGTGTGGGGTCGGCCCTAAAATATATATTATATTGTGGATGTATCTAGATAGACAAGTCGGCCCCATAGTGTAACCGGGAAAACAGGTTAAGTATAAATAGATATCGGGAGATCTCTATTTGGATCATTCGGAAAGTCATACTTCTCTCACTTAGAAAGTGGCGCACTAGTGAGGAGGAGGATCATCTGCTACTAGGAGACTATCTCAGTGTATTTTGGTTGTACTTTGGTTGAGCCATTGCTCTCTCTATCTCTGAGGAAGTTGTGGGGTTTTTCGCCTTAGGTTTTTCCCCACGGAAACTCTGTGTCTCTTGTCTCTCATGCTTTTGATTCTTGTGATGCTTGTCATGATTATTGTGATTGTTATGCATTGATATACTGTATATGTTATTCTCTTAGTGAAGATCCTAGAGTATTGTGAATTAATGCTCAAAATTTATCATGGTTTACACCAATACTCACACTTTCTCTTCTATGCACATTTCAAAGTCCACACTTTTTTTCTTTTGCACATATTTGAACTTGAGTAGCGTTCATCTTGGATTCTTGAATTTGTGTTATGGATCCATTTTGGAACAAATTAAATCAACAGAGGAGGAAGCAACCCCTCTCAAGCCTAGCCAAGAAAAAACCTCGCTCCAATGTTGAACTAGTTTGATATTTTAGAGAGTAATGGAAAGGAAGATTAGGTGCAATACTTGGGTAATGGGTGGATTCTGCGAAGTTTTCTGATCACTTTCCGGTGATTCTGCGACTTGGGAAAGGTGTTTTCCCCACTCGTTATCCTTTTAAATATGTTTCTCTTTGGTCTCTGGAGGAATATTTTATCCACTTGCTACATAGTCTTTGGACTTCTCGGGAGTTGGATACTTACACGACGGCAATGACGAGACTTCCAGCATTCCTTCACTTGCTAAAATTGTAGGTTGCCCCTTGGCTCAGGGAGAAAAATTTTTGTCACAGTCTGATTTAATAGATACTGAGCTCAACTTATCTTATCTTTATGCACGGTCTGTGGAGGAGACTTTGAATGAACCGGTGCGGTCACGGATTAGATTGTTGGAGGAAAAAAAATTACTCTGTTGCGCACTAAGGAATATCTTTGGCATATTAGAAGCCGTGCTCTATGGCTGTCCAGTGGGGATCAAAATACTCGCTTTTTCCATTCTTATGTAGATAACCGAAGAAAGAAAAATGCAATATGGGAGATTAGCAGCGAGGATGGTGTTATGCTCACTGATCAATCTGGGATTGTCGGGGACGCAGTAAAGTACTTTTTTGGTATTTTTAAGAAACAAGATAATACTAATTTGGCGACCCAGATGCGGGTTTTACATGTAATGCCACGTTTCTTTTCTGAATTGGACTGTCTCTCTATTAATGAACCGGTTACTATTGATGAGATTGAAGGTATTTTGAAGAGTATGGACATTGAGAAGAGTCCGAGCCCGGACGGTTGGACCTGTGAGTTCTTTATACAGTTTTTCGACATTATGGGCCCAAAATTGGTCAGGATGGTTGAAGAGGCGTGGTTGACTGGTGTGATCCCTGGTGGGGTTAATGCTACTTTTGTAGCTTTGATTCCAAATATTACTAATCCTTTGTCCTTTCAGGATTACCGCCCAATATCACTGTGTAATTTGATTTATAAGATCATTTCTAAAACTATTGCACGAAGAATTAAGGCGGGCCTGTCGAGGGGCATATCTGATGAACAATTTGGCTTTCTGGATCGACGTCTGATTTTTGATGTGGTTGGCATGGCCTAGGAGGTGATACACTCTGCAAAGATGAGGAGGTTTGGGTCTTTGGTCTTGAAACTTGATCTCATAAAGGCTTATGATCTAGTAGATAGGTCGTTTATTAGATTTTTGTTATTAAATGATGGCCTTGACTATCAGATTACTCAGTGGATTATGGGGTGTCTGAAGTCTACCAATTTTGCGATCCTTATCAATGGCTGCCCTACCTCTTTTTTTAATGCGTCTAGGGGCCTTCGGCAAGTTTTCCCACTATCGCCTCTCCTCTTCATCTTGGTCATTGAGGGGCTGAGTCATCTTATCCACCAGGCTAGGGAGGATGGACTGATTAGTGGTATTAAGGTTTCACATAACCATTATGTGTCACACCTGTTATTTGTGGATGATGTCCTCATTTTTGGTATGGGGACCAAAAGGGAATGGCTCCACTACAAGTTCATATTGGATACTTTTTGTGATACAGTTGGGATGATGATCATCTTTACGAAATCAAGTTTCTATTTTATGTTTTTGGATGAGGAACAACTGTAGGCCTTTCGCACGATCTTCCCTCTCGACTTTCTGGACTTGAACAGGGGCTTTACCTATTTAGGTTATTTCCTTAAGCCTAATGCCTATGTGATTGTTGATTGGTATTGCCTGGTAAAAAAGGTTGAAAACCGACTGATGTGATGGTTTCATAGGAAGTTATCCCTAGGTGGAAGATTGGTACTACTGAATTCTATTATGGCTGGACAACCGATTTATTGGTTCAGCATTGCACATGTGTCGGTCACCATAATACATATTATTAGAAAATTATTTTTTAATTTTCTATGGAAGGGCACTCACACATTCTAGGGAGGTCACTTGGTATCATGGGATCATATCTCTTCTCCGAAGACATCCGGTGGATGGGGTATTAGGAATTTGTTTTGGGTACACAGGGCTCTACATGCTAAAAGTTTATGGATAGGGATTATGGACGATGGGCTATGGGGAAGGATTGTTCGCGACAAATATATCTATCCAGAGACTATGAATGGATGGTTCCAGGATGGGATGAAGAAGAAGTCTTGCTGCGCTGTTACTTGGACTAGCCTGCTGGCGGACTCACATTTTTTTCTCGATTGGCATTCCTGGAATGTTGGTAATGGGTTTCAGATTAGGATGGGTCTTGATTGTATTCTTGGTGCTCCCATTGATGGTGTCCTCTCTGTGGAGACATTATAGCTCCTTCATAATTCGGGTCTGATATACTTAAATCAGGTCAAAAAACCACATTGTGGAGATAGGATGGAGGACTATTGGCTGTCGGCTAGTAACCTTCAACTCTCTAGTTTGGCAGTGAAGGAGTGGGATACTTTTACCTATGGGTTAAGACATGCAGGTATCTCCTTGAATGATGATCTGGATTCATTGGTTTGGGAGTTTGGGGGTAGTGATGGTTTGAATACTATAGCTGCGATTTACCATGCCGTTGGTGTGCTTACACGGCCCAGACGTTTTGAATGGTGGCTTAAACCTTTGTGGCAATGGGAGGTTATGGGAAAGATCAAGCTCTTTATCTGGCTGGGTTTAAATGACAAGCTACTAACTAGGGAACGTTACCGACTTCATGGGGGTATAGGACCTTCGGTATGCTATCTGTGTTTCACTGCTGAAGAGACATGCTCTCATCTGTTTGCAAATTGCCCTGTTATGTTACATCTATGGGATGAGATCGCAACTGCTTATAAGCTTACGGGTGAATGGCAAGGAGGATCTCTAGAGGACTGTATCAAATCCTAACACCTCATACATTGTTACAGGATTGCATACCCTTTATTGTTTGTTTGGGGCATCTGGCATCTGCGGAATTTGATCCTCTTTGAGGATATGAATTATAACTTTAATAACTCTGTTCGTTTTTTTATGGCACACATGCGGGATGCTCATAGTATAAATGTGCAGACATACAATGAAACCCGAATTCCTCCTGTCATCGATGGGGGAAACCCTGTTGGTATGTTTGACGGAGCGGCTCAACTGGATCGTTGTGGGGATGGGTGTATTTTGATTCTGGACAAGAACCATCATGTTGAGATGGCTTTCGGTTGTGGTGCAGGGACGAATACCAGAGCCGAATTACTTGCTCTTTGGGGTCTATTAAGTATGGCAAAGTCTTTTGGGGTACACTGTATGGAGATCATGGGTGACTCGTCGGCTGTCATCAATTGGTCTTCGGCTATACACAAGCTTCAAATACCTGCACTTGATCACTGGAAAAATAGGATTACTCTTTTGAAAGAATCCTTTACTAATGTGCGGTATAGCCATGTCAGCTGGGTATTCAATAAAAGGGCAGATGCTTTATCAAAGTTGGGTCTTCAATTCAGTGATGGGAAGGACGGGATCAGGCATTTTCAGGGAAATCAACTCGTGGAGGAATGGAAAGCTGTCCTTTATTGAATACACTGTCTTTTCTTTTTATGTACATATTTTACTTTTTAGCTTATTAGCAGGCATATGGTACATAGTTTTGATGGCAAATCTTAGACTTTTTTTGTGGAAAATACTCTTATATGATGTAAAGAACAGGAATAGAACGGTGGCTAGATTAGGCAACTTGGTTCATGATCACTGCGTGCCTGCTAAAATAGTAATTGATAGTCTTTTATTGTTAACAATTAATATGAACATGTCTTCTGGACATGATTCCAAGTGTAGTTTCTTTGATTCACCTATGAATAGGAAGGAACTCTTTTTTCTTCTGGAAAAAAAAGATGCTATCAAAGCCGTACAAACAAAAAGGTGGAAGAGTAATAAAAAAAGAAAGAAGAGGATATTCTGGAGGAGGAGAATCACTAAGATGTCGCAAAAAAATATTTAAAAAAGAAAGGGGTGAGAAGCAAGGATGCCCTTTTTATTTAGGAATGACAAAGCTAGTAGGAAGTAAGGAATGATGAGCTTCAAACTCCATCATATGATATGATGGAGTCACAGTGAAGCAACTAAGCTTTGCTCCACTAACAAGAGGAAGGGAATTTAAAAAAGAGATTTTGGTAAAAGGGAAGTGGATGAAAATAATGAAATGTGATTTCAGTTTTTGTTTGTTAAATATAGTTATATTTAAGGAGTTTCAAATAAAATTTAGGTATGTATTTTCAATATGTTTTCTGTAAAAGGAATACATGAAATATTAATGATTCAATTTAAAAAAAACTTAAAAGAAAAGAACTTTCCTTTCATTGTTTCAAATAAAATTTTAGTATATATTTTTAATGTGTTTTCTACCAAAAATAATATATAAAACAATAATAAAATACTCAAATAGAAAATAAAAATAAAACTTTCCTTCCATCCCAAACTCCATAATCAAATCCAAACATTCTATAAAAAAAAATATAACCATTTTTTAATGAGATGTGCACATATAACCATAACCCTTATTATTTTGCTTAATAAATCTCATGACCATTGTGAACAAATTATTAAGTTCACAACACCATAACAAAATTGTATAATTATGAATATTTACTATCATTTAACATTAACTTTAAAAAACTTTGTATCTCCCGTACCCAATGTTAATCACCAAACTTGTTTATACTGGAATATTAACCATCATTTAACGAACTAACTTTAATAAACTTTGTGTCGCCCATACCCAATGTTAGTCACCAAACATGTTTAAGTCTTAAGGTTGATAGGTAAGTCTCAATAGCTCGTCAACTTAGAGTGTAGTGATTGAGCAAAATTGACTAGTAGAGTTTCAATTAGTTTTAACATATTGAAACTACGTCATAAAACTAAATGAAACTTTTGATAATTTCTATTTATCTTATGAATGTTTTAAAATGATTATAAAGAATTAGAAATCAATACAATATAAGAGAAGATAAAATTTAAAATTTATCTCAAAATGTTATATAATTAATTATATAAAATTAAAAAAATTAATTAATATATCAATATCATAAATTATTTCATCATAATTTAACCATAACTCAATAATGATTTATAATTTTTCCAAATTTTAATGTTACTTGTCAACCTTATCAAGTAGTGAGGTCGGTTCGTTATTCTGAGTAGGTTTGATCAACTCAACCTATATTGAATTGAGTCTAGTTTAGTTTTCAAGTTTTCATGACTTTCAACATTTTGAAACTTTGCCATAAACTTGGGAATTTTATTTATTTTATCATATCTTAAGATGAAAAATTATAGAGTAACCTGTATTGGTATATTTTAGTTTTAGATTTATTAAATATTGAAAAAGATCAAGTGTAATTTTTTTCTCAAATTTTGAATTCTAAAATAAGGTTTGTATCTCAAGGGATCTAATTCCTTTGGATGCTTGATAGAACTCGAGTTAAGATAAATCTATGTTGGTTTATTTTATTATAATGATCTCATTTTTAAAAAAATTCATTAATTTTATAGAGAACATTTTTTTGGATTAAATTATTAACGTTATAGTCATAACTTATGATTGTAAATGCACCTAACTATTCTCTATGACATGATCGTAGATACACCTAATTATGCTCTGTAAAAGATGTCAGATATACAAATTCATTGACTACAAACAACAAATAAAAGCATCAATAAAATTTGAGCATTTTTTTTATTATTATTATTACTACTTTATTTTTAGTTTTGTAAAATATTATACTAGGTCAACATATGGAGATAAAGATTACAATCTTATATATATATATCGTGCATTTGTATATTTCCACAGTAGTTAAGTATAATGTTTATTTTTGTAGATATCATTATATTGATCAAGATCCATAACAGTTTTTATGGATCTGACTATGAGTAGAGGTTCCGTTAAACTCAAACTCAATATAATGATATCCAAAAAGCTAAACATTAACAAATATCAAGTTGAACAAGCCTGGTTTAGAGCTTGTTAACATAAATTTTCCTTCAGTTTAAAAAAATTCTAATTTATAGCAACACATTGAATAACAGTTAGTTAATAAACCTGTGTGCTACACAAAGAGTTTCCTTTTAAAAATTATGGAATGAAATACTATATAGACGGAGAAATGCATGGAGGATGCAGTCGGTCAAGAATCAGTTACCAGTAAAATGGAGATGTAACTCAAACAGTAGAGCGCTCCGTGGCGCAATGGTAGCGCGTCTGACTCTAGATCAGAAGGTTCAATTTTATGTTCTTCAAAGCAGGATTCTGGAAATATTCTCCCTGTTATTGTTCTGTTTGATTTTGTTGAAAGCAGGATTCTGGAAATATTCTCCCTGTTATTGTTCTGTTTGATTTTGTTGAAGCGTTTCTCCTCTTCCTTCCTTCTGCATGAAGTAATACTACCTGAGATATGGGCTCCAACTGGCGAGCTTTTGGTTTTGGTGGAGAGTTTTTCCTCTTCATATTGCATGAACTAATACCATCTAGGATATGGTTCTCTTGCTATGGCCTTCAACTAGCGAAATATTGGTTTTACTTTGTTGTTGGGACCTCTTTCATGTCGCTCATGCCTCATCTTGCAATTAGATCCTCTCTGTATTAAACTTCCCTTTCTGTTTTTTTCTCCATTTTTGTTGTCTCTATTGAACCCCTTTTCGGTTTTTTTTGCATTTTTTTATCCAAGAAGCTTGGAGGCCAAATGACTCTCCAATCACTGTTTGTTATTGTTTTCCAAGAGGCCAAAGCTTGAAGGCCATACAATTTCCCTACCAAAACACTGAGACACAATGACTTCTTCCCAGCGATGATTTCATTCACAGTACCATAATGCTCAACATTATGATTATGAGACAATTTTGGTTAAACCAAAGGAAGCATGTTGAGACAATTTTGTAGAGATTTAATATTAGTAATCTGATGTATGATATGGTCGAGATGTTACCCATGTAGTAGGAGTTTTGAGTAGATATATATCAAAACTAAGGGGTACTAGACAACTGTAAAAAGGGTCTTCAAGTATTTGTGTGGCACTACAAATTACAAAATTTTCTACCAAGGAAGACCCATAGTAGACATGATAAATGTACAAGGATTTGTTGATGATGAGCAAGAGACAAGTTGTCACTGCACTTTCAACTACAAAAACTATGGCAACCCCCCATTGCTAGCAAGAAAGTTGTATGGTTGCAGAGATTATGTTTAGGTATTAAGTTTGAACAACAAGATATAAGGTTAGATTGCGACATTCAAAGTGCAATCTTTTTGGTAAAGAACCTTAATTATCATTATAAGACAAAGCATATCGATGTGCAATACCACTTTGTGAGAGACATCTAGTTGAAGACAAGAAGGTATTGTTGGAGAAGGTTGATACCTTGAAGAATGTTATAGACTCATTTACAAAGTCTTTTAGTATTGAGAAGTTATTTTGTTGTAGATAAGGAAATGGGCATTACTACCTTGAACTTGTGACATTATAAATACCGAGCTCCCTATTTTGCAAAGAAATCAATAGGTGGGAGATTGTTGGATATGTCGTATATTCTTTGCATGAGGATTGCACCAACTGGAACTAGTTACTACTGGTAGGGGGCATAGGTGGTGGTTGAGGGGGGAAGGGTGGGCGGTCTTGTGTAAGCCTCACCTCGTGTTTGTGCAACACTTCGATTTTTTTTTGGGTCCATTTTTTTCATTTTTGGCCTATTTTTGTGCTTTTTCAACCATCGTTTTCCATCCCGTTGTAGTATAATCATGGTTAAAGGATTAAAGTTGTAATCTAATTCGAGTTAATATATTAGGTTTTTGGATTCATGGAATACTTGAATATTGTATTGTGAAAGGTTAAGTTAATACAATGAAGAAGATAGAGGTGCAATCCTAATTTAGGTTGGTTTTCTCAGTGAATGGTTTCCAAGATAAATCTTTGTGCTGTGTGTATGTGTGTGTGTTTTTGTTATTCTTCTATTTTTCTTAAGAATTTGTATGCATGGTTTCACTTACACAAGTTTACAACTTACATATATTATTGTGTTGTACAACACAAAACTATTCCATAGAACTAAGTGGGAAATTTGGTAATTTTATGCACTTTATCATGGAAGGCTTTAAGGTAAGAGGCTTGTGGAGTGATAGGGACATGGTTGTATGTTAGTGGAACCACACTAGTCATTGTGACCACCTTGCTAGTCACGAAACTACATATTTGATATTATTGATGTTTAATGAAGATAAAGTTGGCCAAGACACTTCACGTAGGGGTTTAAAACTTGTTCGCTCTTTTTAATTTTGAATGTAACAAAAACTAAGGGATTATCTTTAAAGGTTACATGATATTTCTTTGCTAGTGGAGTAATGGTTTTTTAAGAGGTCAGCATGTCACTAGCAGGAATTGAACCTGGACGGGGAGGATAATACTCCACCGCTCAAACCACTCAGGCTAAACCCAATTGACTATGATGATGATTATGATACCAAAGATAATGTACATTTATAAACATATTCACATCACAATTTCGGTTCATGTTCACCAGAGCAAAGGGAAGGAACTAAAAGATCAACCCTTTGCTACACTCACTAGAAGGGTGGGTGTTGCTTTCAAGGTCTTAATTGAATGAGCTTTAGTACCTCAAAGTTATATTGGCATTGCATTACAAGGGTTGCAATACCTTTAGTAACCTTACCTTAAATCTACATTTAGTTAACTTTGTTAGATAATGAAACATTGAAACCCAATTGTTAAGGGAAAGGTAGAACCATGGGAGGTGCTTGATAATGCTAGATTCTTTGGAACCCAATGGATACCATAATCAATAAAATGATATTGACCATAATTTGAAGTGTATATTCTTATTTATCCTTCCCTACAAGTAAGCATGATGAGCCCAAATCATGGATGGAGGGGGATTCAGGGTATTTAGAAAAGGGATTTACCAGGAAGTAAGTGATATGTTTTATTTTGAAATGGGAAAACTTTAGCAAGCAAAAAATATTTCATTCTTATGATCTCAAGAAGCAAAATAGTTACAATGTAGTGACTGATGTGATGAAAATTGTGACTTCAAAACAAGTACTCCAATCTCAAAATTCCATATTTTTTGGTTAAAAACGCCAATATAAATTCTCAAATTGAAAATATTGGTCAAAATTACCAACTTTTGCAACCATGGCCTCAACAACCTCATAATGTTTCCAACAAAAACTTTAAAATCAACACCCAAATCGAAAAAGGTCGATAACACAAACATCATTTTTGGGGGGAGTTAAAATTACAACTCATTTGAAACCATCACCTTAGCCACCAATACAATTGTAGCCAAAATTTTAATATCAACCCTCAAATTGAAAAATGGTACTCCTAGTAGTAATCCATTTTTTTCCGTGACTAAAATTGCAAGTTTTTTAAAACCATGACCTTTACAATCGATACCCTTACAACAAAAATCTTAAAATCAAACCGGAATTGAAAATAGGTGTTACAAGTGGCACCCTTTTTCGGGCTTAAAATTGAAACATTTTTTAAATCATGCTTAAAAGATCGACAATATAGCAATTAAATATAAATAAATAATAAGGAAACCCCCCTTGAAAAAACATAGCTTTTTTTATAAATTCTAAAAACCATTTTAAGTTTAAAAAGTACTTGACCCACACCCCTTTACCCTTCTTTTTAATTATTTTTAAAAGAACCTTAAAAAAGAAATTAACGAAAGAACACTAACCAAAAACAAATTTATATTACGATGTTGAATGATTGTTGTTGGCTCAATATGGAAGTCAAAGTGAGGAAATGAGGAGTAGAAAGATGATGGATCAAGAGAAGGTAGATTACTCTTTAAATCCATTTGAAGCAGTACATATTTGGTCTACACCTATGCAAAGGTATCCATATGCAATATCTAGGGACTTAGACCAAATGGGTACCCTTGTTGGTGCATAGGAGTCATTGGTTGTTAGCTCAAGGGAGGGAAATACCTCACCTAGTGGCGAGATTGGAGGGAGGGGTTATGTGCAATTAATGACAAGTCAAAGTCAAGGCTAGAAGAGTAAGTCTACTCTAACAAGGAAATAACCTCATCTACTTGATCGTCAAGACTAGACTACATTGTCCTGCCATTCTACAGGAGGTAAGCCTTATTTCTATTTTTGGGGATTCTCGGGTAGGGTGTAGCTCATCATTACAACTAGAATGATTCTATATGAATCAACCATTATGAGTATGGTTAACTATGGGTTTGCATCCACCATTTAAAATTTGACAAGTAAGTATCTTTAACTCAAGCAATTCCACCTCAACCATAAGGGATGGTGTCATACTTTTTCCATCATGAGTATTGTTAACAAACTATACTTTTTCCATTACGACGAGTATGATTAATTGTTGCTTTGCATCCACCATTTAGAATTTGACAAATAAGTATATTTAACTCGAGCAATGCCACCTCAACCATAACGGATGATGTCATTCTATGGAATGTGATTGGTTCTTTTAAAGTTGATTTGATAGTACACTTTTTGTTTTGTGCCCATTTTAGACCTCAAAATTCACCTAATAGTTCATGTAGATGGATGGGAGCATGGGTAAAAATTTGGTGTTTTCCTATTCCTTGGATTATTTAGGTTTAGAGGGTTTTGATGAGAGGTCAAGGTTCCTAGAGTATCTTACTCATTTCTAGTGGTTTTAGTTGATAGTCAATTAATGTGCAAATAGAGGGGTAGTTACTCGAAGGGGACAATTGTGGGTGGAGGACAGTTGATGGGAGTGGATATTGGAGAATATATTGGAGGAAAGGTGCATTAAAAGAAAATCTAGGACAATAAAACTAGCCATGGGGGAAGACATACAAATGCATGAAGTGGCTAATTTAACTTGCAAAGATTTGGTAGTGAGGTTCCTTGGGGGGAGAATGGGGGAGATTTTGTTGAAGGGTTGGATGAAGGAGAATTGGGAACCCCTATTAGGTTACTCTTTGAAATTCTTCATGTTGTTCCATGGATGGATGGGGTTTATACTCGAGTCGAAGGAGAATGAAAAAAAACTAAAGGAATGTTGTTGGAAATGGGGCTTGACCACTATGCATTTGAAAGCCTAGACCCCTTTCTTTGATACAAGATTAGAAAATATGGCTATCACATTGGTATGGGTGAAGTTGCTAGGTCTCTCAATGGAGTTTTGGTTGCTATATAGGTGTTTAGGGAGATAAGTAATTCCCTAGGGGTGTTTATTGAATCAAACATGGGATATGAGCAAACAAGCATCATAACTATTGCTAGAATTTTGGTAGTGATGGAATTGAGGGAAGGGTTATCCATGGATATTCATTTGCAAAAGGAAGCCTTTTTTATTACACAAGGGTTTGACTACTGTGGAGTGCTTTTCATGTAACACTCCATTTTTTACCCCAAGATGTGAATATGTATGTGATGAAACAAAGGCTAGATTCTGGACTTATATGGTCTAGGAGACCATGGATATTGTAAATTTTGTAGGTACTTGTTAATATAAAAATCCCTAACAACTGCAAGTGGAGAAGGATAAAGAAGAGATGGGTGGTTATGATTCCACAAGTGGGGGAAGTGAGAGGGGCTAAGGGGTGATGACCCTAGTTAATGTCCTTAGCTTTCACTGACCTTTTTAACCCAAAGTCATTTAACCATAGTTTGTGTGCCACTTTAATTAATCATGGGAT